>JALGBA010000430.1:600000-1200000 GCA_023970755.1 Azemiops feae | reverse complement strand
ATGGCGCCTCTCAACAGCTGCAGGACTGTTTTGAGAGGACAAACTGGGACATCTTCGACCACCCAAACCTGGAGGAATTCACTGCAACTGTTCTGGGCTATATTAAATTCTTCATAGACACTGTTACTGTGGACTTTATCCCAACTTTATCCGGCTTTATCCCAACCAGAAGTCTTGGATGACTAAAGAAGTCCAGCATCTCCTGCATGACAGAAACAATGCCTTCAGGTCTGGTGATGGGGGAAAATATAGTGCTGCCAGAGCTAGTCTGAAGAGAGGCATTTGGCAGGCCAAGGAAGATTATAAGAGGAAGATTGAAGATTATTTTCATAACAATGATGTGAGGCAGGTGTGGCAGGGGATCCAACAAATCACCAACTATAGTCCCAATAACATCACTCCTGTTGACAGGGATGCTTCATTGGCAGAGGAGCTGAATCATTTCTTGCCCGCTTTGAAGTGAAACCATCAGAGGCAGCTGTGCTACAGCCACTAGTCCACAGCAGCCCTCCCCTCACCGTGGAGGAGCATGAGGTGAGGAGTACCTTGAGAGGTGTGAACTCAAGGAAGGCTGCTGGACCTGACGGCATTTCTGGCCGGGTGCTTAAAGACTGCGCAGACCAGTTGGCTGGGGTCTTTCCCAAGATTTTTAATCGGTCTCTATCCCAGTCCACTATTCCATCCTGTCTGAAGGCCTCCACCATTGTTCCATTACCAAAGAAGTCCTTTATTAACAGTCTCAGAGATTATAGACCAGTGGCACTCACCCCTATTATCATGAAGTGTTTTGAAAAACTGGTCCACAGGCATATCGTGTCCTGCCTCCCATACACACTCGACAGTCACCAGTTTACATACAGAGCAAAAAGATCCACAGAGGAGGCCATAGCCATCCCTCTCCATACTGCTCTGACTCATCTGGAGCAGCGGGGGACCTATGTAAGGATGCTCTTTGTGGATTTTAGCTCTGCATTTAACACAGTTCTTCCATACACACTGGTGCCTAAACTTGTCAACCTCGGACTTTCACATTCAATCTGCCTTTGGATTATGAACTTCCTGTTGGGCCATTCTCAGAGGGTTAGATTAGGCAATTATATCTCTTCAGCTCTTATTCTTAATAAGGGCTCCCCACAGGGCTGTGTGCTGAGCCCCCTACTTTACACCCTCTACACTTATGACTGCACCCCCACTCATCCCAGCAATATTATTGTTAAATTTGCGGATGATACAACAGTGGTGGGCTTATTTCCAAGGGGGATGAGTCTGCCTATTGGGATGAGGTGGGGCAGTTGCTCTTGTGGTGCAGAGACAATAATTTGGTTCTCAACACAACTAAGACCAAGGAGCTTATAGTAGATTACAGGAGGAATAGATCAGACATTCAGCCCCTGATCACCAGCGGAGACCGTGTGGAGCGGGTGGCCAGCTTTAGGTTTCTGGGTGTTACCATAAAGGAGGACCTGACCTGGAGTGCTCATGTTATAGCAGTGGTTAAGAAGGCCCAGCAGAGATTATATTTCTTGAGACTTCTCAGGAAACAACAACTGAATGAAAAACTGCTGGTGACCTTCTACCGTTGCTCCATAGAGAGCATTCTAACCTACTGCATTTGTGTGTGGTTTGCCAACTGCACAGTAGCAGATAGGAAAGCGCTCCAGAGGGTCATTACCATCGCCCAGAGGATTATTATTGGCTGCCCTCTCCTCTCTCCCTCCTCCGGACGAACTGTACAGTTCCCGTTGTCTTAGGAAAGCTCAAAATATTCTTAAAGACTCATCGTGGACATTCTTTTTTTGAACTATTACCAACTGGCAGATGGTACAGGATAATAAAAACAAAGACAAATAGGCTGAAAAATAGTTTTTATCCCAGAGCTGTAATCATATTAAATACCACCGTATAGTGCAACGTTGAAGTGCAATATTAGGGGGAGGGTGGATTTGATTTAAATCAAGTCGATTTAAATCACGATTTAAATCATGATTTAAATTACTAGTAAAAAGGCTTGATTTAAATCAACTGGATTTAAATCATAATTTTTAAAGAGCAACTGTCATCTCTGTCCCGCAGCGGCTCCTCCTCTGACCCGCTGTTGACTCACCGACAGTCCCATTCACTTTAATGGGACGGCTGGTGATGCGGCAGTGACACAACAAGGTGAGGGACGTGGCGGGCAGCAGGTGAGTGGATGCCCGCTGATAGGCGCTGCCATGATGGATCTGAAATGACAGATGCTCTTTAAATTTAAGGAGCAGGTAGTTAGAATCTTTAATATTATTGTTTGCAAACAAAATGAAGGTTTCCTATTTAGAATAATAAGCTGTCAGGTTAGTAAAACAGCGATGTTAGAACTGATTTTAGGTTAATAGGTTAATCACACATAGTTGGAGAACTACTCAAATTCTTTTATTTAATTAAAACACTTAGAGCCTGGTACAGATGCATTTCTCTTCAAACAATCATAGTTTGTAGTGTACATAGATTTGCAAAACAATGGGATAAAGAAATATTCCTGAACTTTATGATTTATCTCATGGTTACTGTGAAATTGTGTGAATGCATCAATGCAGTGCATGTTATTTCAGCTTGCAGAGCTTGGATTCATTGAATGAGTTTACCAACAATGTAAATATTGCAGAATATACAGCCTCATGCTACACAACTAAGCTCCATTTCATGCTGAATAAACTAAATTATTAATGTATTTTAAATAGAAAACTATATTTAAGATAGATTTTTACTCCAAAAACATTTTATTAAAATAAATTTGATAAAAATCAAAAAAATCCAATTTAAATAAAAAAAATCCGATTTAAATAAAAAAAAGCTGATTTTTTTTAATTGATTATTATCCACCCTGATTAAGGGCAGCACAATGGTGAATAGAATGTGAAGGATGAGTGTATATAATGTATGTTCTTATTTGTGGTTTTTACTTGTGTGTAATATATATATATATATATATATATGTATATATATATTTGTTGCCCAACCCTAATCCCAATGAAAAAATTAGTTCTCTATGGGGGGGGGGGTTTCCCAGCAAATTTATACTATTATGGGATTAGAGCACCACAGAGTGGGGAGCTCCCAGATTAAGAATGAAGGAAGAGTTGAATCATGAGAAATAGTTGAACTTTCCTAGCTCAAACCCACTTTTGTTGGTTTCTTCATCTACTACAAGGATGTCAAATGCCTGTTTTTTCCATCCAGCCTCATTTGTCTCTTCTCCATGTAGCCAAAAAGACAGAGAGCTACCTGTTTTTTACCTTGGAGAAAGAGTGAGTTCCTTCCCACAAAGGAGGAACTTAGGAATGACAGGATGCCTTGCTGTTTTTTCTCCTCTTGTGCACAGAGGTGTCCACAATGCCAAAAGTAACACAAAACTGTTACTTAGGATTCAGACCGGGTTATGTACATGGCATAAGGTTTTGTGAGCTTAAGACTGAGCAGAGGGCAGACAACAGAGGAAGGCTTCAGCAGTTATGGGACATAAGGTATATGTAGCTTGTGTCTAGGTCTCAACAAGCAAAGAGGGGCAAGCAGCCTCTCCACCATGTGGGGAATGTTTCTGAGGAGTCCTTCTCCGGAGGCAGAGCAGGAAACCCTACTTGCAGGTTAGCCAGAGAGGGAGGCCCATCCCACCACACGAAACAAAAGGCCTCCTGTTGCAGACTGAGCCTACAGCCTTGACAGAAGTGGTACCATAACTTAAGAGAGGGGATGAAAAGTGAAGCTGGGACACTTTGTACCTCTTGTTTCTCAAAGTGTTTCTAACAAGGAAGAAAGGCCTCTCCCACCATTGTTCTCCTGCAATTGGGATTTAAGGGAATGTTGTCCCCCAAGCCAGATTGATGCTGAATCTTCAAGCATTGTCCTCTATGAATTTGTACAATTTATTAATCTATTTATTTTTATCCCACCTTTATTATAAAAAATTCGTGGCGGCAAATATGCCTAATACTCCTTCCCCCTCCTCCTGCTACATTACCCACAACTAAGTCCCTGCGAGAAGGGTTAGGCTGAAAGAGAGGGACCAGCCCAAAGCCACCTTTGATGCCTAAGGTGGGACTAGTACTCATTGTCTCTCCTATCTATGGAGATTCTCCATCCTCCAGGTCATGGTTGTCCCAAAGGTGCTTTTTCAAGAGGCAAGTGGACTTTGTCCTTGAAGACGTTTCGCTTCTCATCCAAGAAGCTTCTTCAGTTCTGAGTGAATGGTGGGGAATGGAAGGATTTATATTCCTTGCAGCGAAATGCCTTAAAGGAAAAACAAAGAAAGAAAGTCCACTTGCCTCTTGAAAAAGCACCTTTGGGTCACTGTCTCCTGGCTTCTAGCCTTACCCACTAGATCAAACTGGGTCTACAAAATCCTTTTTTAATGCCATCCAAGTGAGTGACCACCACCAGATCTTGTGGATATAAATTCTATAGATTAATTCTGTGCAGGGTGAAATGTCTTATCTTTTTTAAATTTACTTCTAATCAACCTCACTGGTGGTCCTTGCCTGGTGTTTGGAGAAAGGAAGAAAAAGTCTGTCAATTTTCTCCAGGCCATGGGAAAATTTATATACCTGAGTCATGTCCAATATTCTATCTTTTTGTTGCAGGGAAGTTGTTAGAATCCCCCAAAGTTTTGATTATTCCAGTCATTTTTCCAGGTCTATATTATCCTTTTTTCAAACATGGACACCAAAATTGTACATAATATTCCAGATGCAGACATACTGTGTAAGTCTAACGGCATTATAGTCTTTGCAACTTTATTTCCAATCCCATTCTTAATTATCCCCCAAACGGAATTCACTTTTTTTACAGATGTTACATGCTGACTTGGCACTCATAATGAGCTACACTACAATGTAAGATATTTTTCCTGATTAGTTACAGATGCTTCGAATATCCTCACTCTATTATACATGAAGGGTTTTTTGCCCCAATATACATCACAAATGAAATACATCTGGCCTATTGCTGACCATCCCTCCAGTTTTAAAATATTATTCTGGAACTCCTCACCATGACTTTGGTTTTTAACTACCCTGATTTCGTCTGCAACCTTGGCTACCTCTCCAGTTGCCCAAAACGAACCCATTTATGAACAGTCAGAAAACACCAGTCCCAAGACAATTTTTGCAGAATTTCCCACTCTGAGAAAACACAAGTCTTAGCTATGGCTGAATCTGAAAGGCCTCAATTCAAACTCAAAGGGAAATCTTTTAGAAAATCAATTGTCTCAGTTTCAATGGCTCAGATTCAAATGGGAGCAAAACTAACCTGGATTGACAGATCCAAGATGAAGAGGTTCCACCAACTGATCCCCATGCTCATGCTCCTTCTTAGCAAACATGTGCTAAGAAGCCTCCAGAGGCTTCCTGACGACCCTGGGATTTGGAGACTTGAGGTGCCTTCTGGGAGGAATCCAACTGCTTTTGAAATTCATTGTAAACCAGGAACATGACAGATCCATCAAAAATTGCAGACTTCTTCAGTAATACTATCCAATCCAAACTCATAATTTGTACACCTCGGTCATATCTAGCCAGCTACCCCAATAGCAATTCTATTTTGTGGAGAATCATATAATTTCATCATAAATGAATCACAACAGGGGTTTCCCAAACCTGCTACCATACCGTGAGACATAACACAAAGGGTTTCGCATTTGCACATCAATTTACATGTGCTTTGAACGTTCCATGAAAACTCAAGTCTGTAGACAAAAGATGGATTGCATTGCAGATCATACACTGTACTTTTAATGTAATACCAATCCCTTCTCTGTACACAACAGCCTCAAAAAGTTTTGAATCATGCTTTACAAGTCTGGAGGATCTGCTCTAGGAATTTGTGCCTCAAAAGGAGGCAACTGTATCTTTAAAATTATTTTCTCCTCTGAGCTCTTGAGCTGAAGCAAAAGCAGAGGAGGAAGAAACAAATCACTGTTGTTCTAACGATGCATTTAGCTGCAACAAAATTGCGATCTAGTGAGATCTGGCAACAGAATGAAGCAAGTATTTGTAGCCTTAGAATTACAATTTAATTTTAGCTCCCCAAATACTAAATACAGCATTATTTGTGAGTACGATTTTTAAACACTGTTATATAGCACATAAAGTCACCATTCACATTTCTTGGATACTCGTGTTATTTTTTGCGATCTGCCTCTTTGTTCCTCCTTAGCCCAGCAGCAGCACCGGAGCCTTTGTGCGCTCATCTCTCCCCCACCCCGGCAAAAAAGCGCCCCCCCCCCGTCGGCATCAGCCTGGGCTCCTCTCCTCCTCCTCCTCCTCCTCTGCAGACAAAGCTCTGCCGAGACGGGATGTAGATCGCATGGCAAAGAGCAACCGTGCCCTGGATTTTCCCCTTGCCCAAACGGTCCCAGACAATTTAGCCAGACAGACACTTCTTCTTTCTTTCAAAAGAAAGCCCTACGCTCCACTGTTTCCTTCCGATAAACAAGAAAACACAAGGAAAATTAAAGCACAGAAGGCGACGCAGTTCCTTTCCAATACTAAACTTGTATAGTTTTAACAAAAGAAAGGCCGGTCACACTAATAGGAACCCCCTCCCCGTTTGGGCAAGGCAAGGATTCTGAATTCGGCTCCATAAAGTTAGAAGTCCTTCGCGGCCGAATGTTTTCATTGGAAGGCGCCGCTATGCGGCTGCAGCAGCCAAGCAACTCCGAAACAAAGAATGACAGGGTAACCTTCGCACTCACAAAGTGCCCGTCTGCACACAATTCACGTCCTGGACTTAGACTCGGCCGCTTTGGGTCTTAATGCAAGCAAAATGTTGCCGGGGAAATCCAAAGCTCCCCCTTTTGCAGGGCTTCGTTCCCGGCCGTTCCCGAGCTTTGCTCCCTCAGCTGGAAGGCGGGCGAGCGGGGCTGCGGGCGGCGGGGCCCGGCCGAGCGCTCGCTCCCCGCGCCGGCCCTCCCGGAGCAGCTCCGGGAACACAAAGGAGGCGGGCGGACATCTTGGAAAGCTGCGGGCAGGGGACGGCGGGGCGGCGCGGGGAAGGGCGCCGAAGGAAGCACTTACGGTTGCAGCAAAGCGCGGCCGGGGAGGCGGGCCTGGAGGAGCCGAGGAGGCAAGGCAGGCGCTCCGGCCCAGGCGAGGGACGGCCGCCGAGGAGGCCGCCCCGGTCTAGTTGTTCAGCCGACACAGAGCCCCCCCTCCCCTCTCCGAACAGCTGTGGGGGCCATGATGCCTCCCGCACAGTGCACGTACATCGCCAGGACGGCTGCGGTACTGCACAGAGTCGGAGCGGGCTGGCCTGCTGCAGGAGGCAGGAAGACGGTTTCCCCCCCTGGAAGGGGAGGGAGCCACACCCCGGCAGGCTCCGAGGAGGAAGGCCTGCGCCTCGCTGCTCCGCCGGCTGGGAACTTTGCCCCGGCGTGCAAGGCGGCCCCAGCCCAGCGCGCTTCCCTTGCTGCAGCTGCTTTCAGAAGCACCGCGGCTGAGCCCGCGGCCCCGGCAGCGGCCGTCTGCCCTGCCTGCTCCGGGAGCCTCGCTCTGAGCCATCGGGCAGGCCTCCTCCTCCGCCTCTCGCTGCGAGCCCCCGGCCAGGGTGAGCCAGCCTCAGCCGCCACTGCCTCCCACTTTCGACCTTCTCTTTCTGATGCAACTTGGAAGCCCTTGAGTTGTGGAATTGCTCCACCCAGACATCTTCCCAGTCAAGCCTCCAATCACAGTCACAGGGCTGAGAAGTCGTGGCTCTCAGGACTCCAGAATCCTGGCTCACGGGAAGGATCCAAGCAAGATTTAACAGGGCAGAAGTATCTGTTCTTAAGGCAAGAGAAAGATCCATTTTCCGTTCTATCAGATCACAACCAAAAGTTTTTATGGCAGGGATGTGTCACACTTACCCATCCAACAATTGCATGTTACTAGACACATATTTCAAAACTCCAGCTGACTGCCACAAAATGAAGCCCACCTTTCACCATTTGGTATATGAAAATAAAGTGCTTTTAACATCTGGGTCACATCTTACTAGTGGCACAGAAGATATACACACTTTGGTTAGTACTATCACACCCATACCTGAGAGGGCTTTGTTTGGCAACACTCTTAATGCCACTCAGTGTGCAACATTTATACCGATCTGGGATTCATAACATATAGTACCCGCATTCCCAAATGGGTCGTCGGAATCATTTCTGCAGCTGGGCTGGCCAACTCCAGGCCCCACTGCAGCTCATGGAGCGTTGATCCTGAAGCTGGGGGCTGTCTTAACTCCCACCCTATCTTGCAACGCTCTCCAAGCAGGCAAGAGAAGGAACAAAATGCCAGAAGCACTGGGATATGATAGCCCATGGGCCCCTGCATGTGCTTGACCCAGTGAAATATTTAGAGCTGGTCTAAAGAAATTGGGGCGGCAGCAAGATCAGATGCATTGGATGTCTACTGCCATAATTCCAACATCCCAAAAAGTGTGCAGAGAAGAGCAACGAAGATGATAAAAGGTCTGGAGGCTAAATCGCATGATGAATGGTTAAGAGAAGTAGGTATGTGTAGCCTATCAAAGAGAAGAATTACTTAACGTGCTGTCACAGAAAAAAAGAGGATTGAGTTATTCTCTAAAGCACCAGATGGTAGGACAGGCAATGGGTGGAAGCTTGTTAAAGAGAGATCCAATCTAGAAGTAAAGAGAAATTTTCTGACAATAAGAGCAATTACTCAATGAAATAGCAATTACTGGGGTTGTGGGTGCTCCATCACTGAATGTTTTCAAAAATAGACTGGACAACTATTTGACCAACAGAGAGACCCTCCCTCCCTCCCTCCCTCCCTTCCTTCCTTCCTTCCTTCAAAACTGCTTTTTCTGATAGTGTCCCAAGCTGCAGAATATTCACTTTGAAGTTGGGAGTGATCCTCACTCTCCTTTAAAGAGTGCTTTCTAAAATGTGCATTGCAGGGATTTTTTTATGCTATTTAATACAATCCTCAACAATCAATCACACAGGTAAGCAGTTTAGTCACTGTGCAGTACTATCAATATGAACTGTATAATACACAATCAATGACTGTTACGGTTTGCACATCATGTCGATTTTCAATGTTTGTGAGCACAAATGAATTTGTGCAAAGCCTCATGTACCATTCCTCTCCTCTTCTCATGTAACCAGAAAGATAACTAGAGCAGAATTTCATTTCACTTTAGAAGACTCTTGATTTGTCATTGCAAAAGAACCAGGAACTATGATTTAAAAGCAATCTTAGACTGTCCTGTGAACTGTACCTCATGAGGCACCGTATCTTAGATGCCTCTTCCCATTCCATGACTGGCTATTGACTGGCTATTTCTGAGTTTTTGAAATCCCAATTGTAGGGATCTCTCCAAGGAAACAGGATGCAAGAATCATTGGATCTAGTGTTGCTATGGTCCCCTGCCATGTGCCTGACCCAAGAAAATACCTAGTGTGGCACTAGAGCAGCTTCACTGTAAGAAATCCGTGCCTTCCAGTCCGGAAACCTGGAGTTCAGTTATGCTGAAGTAGAGAAATAAGCCAAAATTTCTCTAGCAAGTTTCTTTTAATCAAAATTCATTCTTCACACATAATGTGAAGCCACAAATCTGTTGAAGGGAATTTAACCTCTGTTTTATTTATCTCCTGGTTATAAGGGAGAAGAGGGAGAAGAGAATCTTCCCAATTCTGGCACATCCTTGTTCAAGTTTTTCTCCAACTGACTATCGTATCTGAAATACAATTCTTTAGGCATTATGACTCAGTCCTGCAATCCTAGAGTTGGAAGACAACAGATCCAACCCCCTACTCAGGACAGGAATCCAGTGTACCAGATATTGTCCAGAATTTGCCTAAACACTGAATGAAGAGAAGTCCAGCATGTCTTTGGAGAATTAGTTCCATTGTTATTGAGGTCAATGACACACAGCGAATCCAACATTTGACTGAATCTGTTTTTCTGTAAGTTAAATCCATTATGTTGCATTCTGCCCAGGTTTGGATTATCTTGTTATTTTCTTTCAGATTCTGAAGAAGGCTCATTATCCCTCTTCAGTCTCTTTTAAGCTTAACAAGGCAACTTTATTAAGGTAAATTCAAGAAATAATACTGGGTATATTTGATGGAATCAAGATTATTAAAACACTCTTGATTCTTTTATAACGACTTTTGAGACTTAATAAATTATTGTTACTAAGAAAATACGCAATGATGAATAATAAATCTCAATCATTTCTTGGTAACCTCTTAGTGCAGGAGTTTCAGTGTTCAGTGTAAATGTTATCCAACTTGGAAGCATACCTGTAGTGAAATAGGCTCTCTTTTATGGCAGACCTACTAAATAAGTTATCTTTCCACCACTTGTACCCCAGAATTTGTTTCAAGCACAAAACAACTTATAGCAAATGACATATTATACAAATGTTTGATTTGCATAATCTGCAAGCAAGTTGAATAACATGCAAATAAGGTAACCTGGACTTCAATATAACTTCCCTAATGATTCCCTAATCAAAACCAGAAGCAAAACCAAGGCAAGTCAAGACATTTCTACAAAATTTGAAGTAGAAAATAAAAATTCTGAAAGAGTTCGTGTGGCCTTCAACAATATACTTGGAATTCTGTATGATGCATACGCTTGTGCTCAGTACAGTAGCTTAATGGAACTTCTGTTCTCCGAAACCAAAAGCCTCCTTTGACTGGAATAGATCCTGCTCAAACATATGTTAAGCTGGAATGTTTTATGTCATCCGTGGGTTCTCTGGGGAGCCTTTAAAAGCCACTACTCTTTTAGCTACGAGGTGCCAGGTTCTTCGTAAGAATTAACTGCAAAACCATTGGAAGGTGAAATCTACTCTAAAAATGCTGCTTTTAAGAGATCATCATCACTATGCAGTTTGTTGTTTACAAAAAAATTATATTTTCCCCTAGACCAGTGGTGGCAAACCTATGGCACGGGTGCCAGAGGTGACACTCGGAGCCCTCTCTGTGGGCACACATGCTGTTGCCCCAGCCTCACCTCTCCCACGACCCCCTCCTCTCCAGCAGCCCCCCTGAAGGAGAGTCGCCCCTGAGCGTGGCCCACGCGGAGCAGCGCAGCCAGGCAGCGTAGACAAGACTCTGCCCTCACACCCCATTGTGCACAGTTGGTGCTGCAGGGCGCGGGCAGAAGGAGTGACCGCCATAGCGCTGCTGGGCTGCCGGGGCGATCTGTGGCGGGCCCTGGAGGCGGTGAGTGGCCCTGCGGGCAGGCAGGGCGGGGGATGGGGGTGGGGCAGGGGCGGAGCGGGGGGTAGAGCGGGGGCGGGGCCAGTTTTTGGGCACTCGATCTCTAGAAGGTTCGCCATCACTGCCCTAGACAACAGCCTAGCAATTTCTGCTTTAAGTTTTGAAACATTTAAGCCGAGTTTTTCCAGAACCTGTCTCAGGATGAGTACCCCACTAGAAGCAGCATGAATCAGTCATCCAGTCTGTACCAAGTTCCTCCGAGTAGTGCAGGGTCTTATTATTTCAGTCCCTCTGAAGCACTCCAGCAGGAAACCACTTCCCAGATTTCCTCACTGCTGAAAAAGGAGTCCAAAACAGTCCAAAACACAGAATATTCTAGAGAAGTCCAAAACATTATGTTCCGCTGGTCCACCCTATTTGAGACACTGTAGGGGTGTGCCGACAGTTTCCTAGAGCTTATTTCCCCGGATTAGAAACAGTTCCTACTGTTCTGGCAGCTGGAAAAAAAAAAGAGATTTCCCAAAGTTCTTGAGGATATATATTTTCCAAAAAGTTAGATTTTATATGGAGTAGGGTAGCTGCCCAGATGAGAAGTACTCTAAATTAATTAATTCGGTGGCCCATGGAAGCCACAGAACAATCCCCATTACTTGCTTTTTTTAATAGAAGCCTTGACTTATGACCACAACTGAGACAGGAAAATTTGTCCTTAAGCGTGCAGTTGTTAAGTGAGGCATCACATGGCTACATCTAACAGCCTTTTTTGCCACAGTCATTAAGTGAATCACTTTGGACATTAAATGAGACATCATGTGACTGTAACTTGCAACCTTTCCTCCCAACTTCTCCATTGACTTTGCTTGTTGAAAACTGGCTGGGAAGGCCATAAATAGCACTCATGTGACAAAAGACTGCAAGTGTCGTAAGTGCAACCTGGCGGTCAAGCACCATATTTTGACCACTGCAGGGATGCTGTGATGGTTGCAAGAATGAGGATCAGTCATAAGTCACTTTTTTCAGCATCATCAGAATGGTCACTAAATGATCAAAATTCAAGGGTTACCTGTATCTTCTGCAGGAATGAAATTAAGCAATCAAAAATATAATATAAATGCTGTGAATATGATTAACAGCACCAACAACCCAGTAGCTGGTAGAATGGTTGTGCTAATGAGAAATAGTTATTGGGTAGGAGAAAGTTAAATTGTCAAGTTGATGTCAAGTTGACATCATAGAAATGACCATGAGCACAATCCTTAGCCTATGAATGCAATACTGTACCATTCCTTTCCAGGAGAACTTCCTAAGAAGATGTGATCAAGAAGTGTTTCAGAAAGCAACATGCTTATGTGCTGGGCTAGAACAAGAGGCAAGTTGAAACAAGCCCACGAATAGCTTCAAAGAACCAGCTCTGAGTTTCTGTAAATCCAGTATCTGCCCTTTGCAATTTCCAGAAACTTGGAGTGACACACCCACCACCCTCTGTATAGTCAACTGACTCCAGACCCCTGAATGGATACACACATAATCATCTCCACCTTTCATATTAATCTCACTGCCAATAGTGGGGGGGGGGGGAATGGCACGCTCCATCGAAAGCCACTGCAGGGGCTACTGAAAGGGGGAGATTCACTTAGGTAAGATGGGAGGGGTAAAATATTATAAATAAATAAATAAAAATATATCCCCCAAAGGCAGCTTAGAAAACTTTTTAAATTCCTGTTTTAAAGGTTCGGATTAAATTACATTAAAAACAGCAGTTAAAAATACCTAGATTCAAAATGAAGTTGGAATTCAGTTCCACAGGGCACTTCAGAAAATGCAGGAGAACAAATGCAATAGCTGTCAATAATTTTCTAAAGCAACAATATCTATTTCTAGGATCCTAGAAAAAGATCCTATGTAACCCTAAAAAAAAAAATCTTTTCAAAATCAAATCTGAAACATGACTCACCCGATATAAAACAAGAATCTCTGAACAACAAAGTTTTTTATCTTCATTAGGGCAGTACTATCATCAGTCACAGCACGTGTGTGTGTGTGTGTGTGAATCAGAACATGGTGGAAAGCAGTTCCAATCAATTGCTTATATTAGGGGTCCCCACCCCCCCAGGCTGCAGCCTGTTCGGAACCAGGAAGTACCAGTGGCAGGAGAGTGCACGTGCGCAAGTCCATTTGCACGAGTAGCAGGCACTCGTGCACGCATGTGAAGCTCCATTTGTGCAAGCAGCAGGCATGCCTGCCACTCATACAAATGGAGCTTCACACACATGTGCGAGTGCCTGCTACTCACACAACTGTCTGCCATTCACACGGAACCATTGCCTCTCCCCCCACCCCCCCCCCGCCTGTCCGCAAGGCCAGAAAGGTTGGGGACCATTGGTTTATATTGTAAATTAGTACAAGACCAGAGGTGGGAATAATGTCAGGGTAAGAATGGCTGAAGAAGAAGAGAAGCTTCTCTTCCCAGAATATATCTATCATCTGTGTTGCTTTTGTCCCAGATTTCTGAAATACAAACATGCAAAATCTGAAAAGCAGAACAGAACCTGGAGACAGAGTGACACAACGCCACTCTCTCAAAATCTCTTGCCATTTCCAAAATAAAACACTGTTGTTTCCATCCTAACCCTCAGACTTACAAAATGTTATTTTTAAAGCTTGGTCTATATAATTTTCTGGAAAATCCCTTCATGAAAAATTTGGAAGAAACTGGCTTCAGAACTTCTTCCAAAGGACTTGAATCAGTAGCCTTGAAAGAATTCCCTCCTTCTTCCTGTGGTTATAATCAGGAGCAACCTTGGAACTGTGACTGAACCAAGTTGGTTAATAGCTCACTTATTTTATTTCATTTTTAAAGGGGAAGTGCCAATACTGGATTATGAGTGGGAGGGAGGGAGGATAGAGCTGGCTCAGCAGGTTCCAAGTCTATTAGGAGCCAAACAGCCACCTCCCCAAAAGAAAACAAAAGACAATTTAAATAGCACAAGAGGCTGGACTGCACCAGCCGGTTTTGATACTACATGGAGACAAGAATGCAGAAAGAAACAGCAGAGGAGACAGATTTAGGTCTGTGAACAGGTGAACCACTTTGGCATAATCTGTTAGAAAAAGGGGCAGCTGTGGGGAGGAGGTTAAAAAGAGTCAAGGTGGTGATGGGAGCACTATATATGTATATATATATATATAATTTATATCAAATTTCTATGCCCATCTCAAGTGACTGGACAGTTTACAAATAAAAATCATGAAAAACAACGTAATTAAAAACAGTATTAAAAACAGACTTAAAAAGTTAAAAATTACACACATTAAAAAACTTTTTAAAAGCAGAGGGAACGCCCTTAAGCCACCAATTACCCGCCCCAAGGTTGCATGCCATCCTTAGAGCCCCATGCCAGTGGGGGCCCGCCTCACCTCTTTTTAAAATGCTTCGCAGCAAATAAGTGTCCGTCGAATGCACCACTCATGGTCAGCGCAGCTCTCCAGAGGGAAAATTTAGGGGCATCTTACTTCCTTGTGCCATCAGCCACCCTGGTATGGAAGTGAAAGGGCAGCCCTGCAGAGAAATACTCCAGGGCCTTCAGCCCTATGACTGGAATTCTGGCATGGAAGATGGTGCTATACCAAGCAAAGCCCTGCAGTGCCTCTGGACTGGCACTCCAGGGACATAGCCAAGGATGCAAAGAAAGGGGAACAATAGATGAACTGGGCTCACTTGGGACACATTATGAAGAGGTTGAAGAGTACTGGGACCAAGACAGAACCTTGAGGTACCCTACTGCATGCTTCCTTCCATGTTGATGTAATTCCATTGAGGATTACACATTGAGTGAGGTTGGTCAACCAACTGCGAATCCATCTGATGGTGGTACTCTCTATTCAACATTGCTCTCTCTTTCCAACAAGCAGACTATGAAATACTTTCTCAAATACCTTACTGAAGTCCAAGTAAACTATGTCCACAGCATTTTGCTGGTCCACTAATTTAGTCACTTTATTAAATAAGGCATAAGATTTCTCTGGCACGATCTGTCTTTTAACAAACCCATGCTGGCTTCTAGTAATTACTTTGTTTGTTTCTAGGGGCTCACAAATCCTCTGCTTGATCATCTTTTCTAGAATTTTCTCAGGTATTGATGTCAAGCTGATTGGCCTGGATAACTTCCTGGATCCATTTCCCCCCTTTTTCTAGACTGAAAATGCATTAGCTCTTTTCCAGTTCTCTGGTAGTTCCCCTGTATTATAAGAGCTTTGAAAGATTGCATTCAATGGCTCTGAGATAACATGTGCCAGCTCCTTCAGAACACTGGGATGTTAACCATCTGGTCCAGGTGATTTCTACTCATCCAGGATAGCTAGGTATTCTCTTATTAATTCCTTGCCTATTTTGATTTGTATGCCTGTTCTGTTTCCCTTGATGGTGCTTTTGATAAGTTGGGCTATTCCTTTTGCTAAAAACAAATGCAAAGAAGGAATTAAGCAGTTCTGCTTTCTCTCTGCTGCCTGTCACCTTCTTGCCATCTGCTCCCACTAGTGAACTAATCATTTCCTTGATTTTCTTCTTGTTTCTTATATATTGAAAGAAACTTTTATTATTTTGACCACTTAGCTCATTCTGGGCCTTAGCTTTCCTGAGTTCCTCCTTGTGGATTTGGATTATTTGCTGGTATTGTGTTTTAGATATGTGCTCCTTTTTCCATTTTTTTATATTTGATTTTTTTGTCCCTCAATTTGTCAGAGAGTTATTTGTGCAATTATGCTGGTCTCATCTGGCGTCTTTTGTTCCTTTTCCTCTGTGGCATTGTTTTTGCTTGGGACTTCATTATATCATTTTTCAGGTTTTCTAAGAGTCTTGTACTGTTTTTCCATTTAGGATTTCCATTCATGAAATCCTTCGTAATCTCTGAGTTTGTTGGAAGTCAGCTGTCTTAAAGTTTAAAACAGTAGTCTGACTTGGTTCAGTTACTCTTGATTGCATTATGGTGAATTCAAATGTGACATGATCACTCTCCCCCAAAGTTTCTACAACTTTCTCAACTATTTTGTCTATATTAATAAGATTTGTCCAGTATAGCTGGTATAAACACTGGTAGGTGCCAATGTTTGGACCTGAGACACATCCAGGTAATTTGTTCTTGCTGGCAAGTCTGAGCATCATATTAGTGCTTGTCACATTTGCTCAGAAGCTGCAGGCCGCACTGTTTTTTTTCCCCCACCCATGGCTCCCAAGGACTCCGTCCTAGGTGTCGCAGTCTGTTCCCACCCAGAATGACAAGTTTGTTGCTGGCAGAGATTATTCAAATAATCTGACCCAGGTACTCCTAGAAAGCTTCCTTGTGCTCATCTGGACTCACAAGAATTGGTGAGTAAGTGCTGCCAGTGGTGAAATAGTGGGAGGAGAGCAGAACTTCATATTGTTCATTTATTCCAGTGGGCAGAGCAGGGATATTCTTCAGCAGAGCAGGTCTGATTGCAAAACCTACTCCGTGAGTCCTGTGGCTTTCCTCTCCAAAAACCCCTGTATATCCACTCCTCGCTACTTCCTGTGATCGTCTTCGGGATTGGTCTCACTGAGTGCAGCAACTTTGCTATAATGGCAAAGTTTGGCTGCTGTGAGTACTGTTCGTCTGTCAGCTCTTGACACCTTGTCTCTATCCAACAAGTATGGACGTTTCAGGCTCCAAAAATGAATGTCCTTTTATTCTTTTTTTCTTGATTCTTAACCACTAAGGTGACGATCTGCTAGCTGTGGTTAACTAGTCAGATGCTGTGGCGGGGCAATGTTCGGCGTACCTTTTTGTATCTCCCTTCCTCATGCAAGGGTGGGCAGTGCTAAGCTAGGAGGGCTGCCCAACCACCCTGTATGCTGCTGGACGTCTCAGCTGTCCTGGGCACTGAGATGAACCACCAGTGGTCCATGGGCCATCCACACGCAGGTTTGTGGCTGCAACTGCCCTGGTCATCTCCACTTGTTACTGACCAGCACAATTCACAACCGTAATTCCAGGCTCAGTTATGGTTGTAAATTGAAAACTACCTGTATGTAATTACAAAATTTTCCTACAACCCTGCCAATGCAATGGCAATATATGATGAAAATGTATATACTTTCATGTATATATATTTTACTGGAGTGAAATATCATATACAAATACTTTTGATTATGCATTCTTTTATGCTTGTAAGAATTGCACAAGTTCCCCCAGGTGAGAGGGGGAAAGCTATCAGGCCATCCCCCATCGTTTCTAGCTTGATCCTCCATTTCCAACCTCTTAGAAGTAGGCAACAAGAGGCGGAGCCCTAGGAATGAGAAGCCATATAAACACCTTTCTGTTTGTTGAAGCTCCATCTGTCCAACCTCGTAAAAAATGGTCACAACAATATTGCACATTTGAGACATGGATGGGGTTTACAGAACAGCAGAGGTTACCTGACAGAACAGAAACACCTGCACTGACAAAAATGGCCCAAAGCTTTCCCAATCTTAATGTTACCTAGTTAGGGTAATGAAATGTCCAGTTCACACACTCCCAACCTCCACTAATTTTGTACCCAGTAAGCTGTTGAAGTCTTTTCCTTGCGATTTTGAAGCTAAGGTGGGGTGTTCCCTTTTGATTCCAGTTTTCCCCTTCCTTCTTTCTTGACAACTACACACTTGTTTTTTTTTCTTTTCTTTCAAAACTTCCAACTATATCATAGAATGTATCTTGTTTATCTAATAATCCCACTTCTATTTAAATTTCATATTGCATGAAGATATAAATGCAGAACAATTTTTCTATATGTCTCAAATTTCAGATTTCCATGCCCCAAATCAAAAATGCCTACGAAATGTGGACATAGTTTTGCACAATCCTGACAAGAGTTCAAATTTATTTGTTCTGTATATCACTGGAACAATGACCCCTGGTGCCAGCAGACTCATACTCACAACAGTTCCTGGGTCTGCTCTGTTTTTATCAACTTCTGGAAGATCTTCAGGATGGGTAGCAGGCTATTTCATCAACCAAGGTCCCAGCCATTTAAATTCCTCAAAAAGAGGAAATCATATTAATTGACCCTAAATGATACTGCAACTTTTGTTGTAAGGTGGATGCTAGAAGCGTAGTTGCTTGCATAGCTTTAGGGGTGGGATTGTTGTCCGGGGTCAGGGTGTTTAAGAACTGGTTCAGCTGCACAGAGTCTCTTTAGTTTTTCGAATGCTGCCTGGCACTCTAATGACCATTGCAATGGCTGACAAGGTCGGGGGTTTTCCCCTCCTTTGCCTGTTTTGAGTAAATCGGTGATTGGCATGGCTATCTCTGCAAAAGAGGGAATAAATTGACGATAAATGTTGGCAAACCCAGAAAACTTTGAAGCTGCTTGCGGGTGCGTGGGGGTTGCCATTACAGTATTGCTTTAACTTTGGCAGGGTCCATCTCTACCCCCTCATTCGAAATCTGATACCCTAGACAATCTAAGCGGGTCTGGTGAAATTCACACTTTGACAGCTTTGCATAAAGTTTGGCTTTCAACAGTCTCTTTAACACCTCATGGACCATTTTGATGTGTTCATCCATGGTTTCAGAGTAAATAAGGATGTCATCAAGATAAACCAAAACCCGCTTGTATAAATGATCATGGAGCACTTGATTTATCAATTGCATAAACACAGCGGGGGGGGGGGCTGCAGTCCAAAAGGCATCACTTTAAATTGAAAACTCCCCAATGGACAATTGAACGCTGTTTTCCACTCGTCGCCCTCCTTGATCCGGATCTGGTAATAAGCCTCTCTTCAATCCAGCTTGGTAAAGATTTTTCCTTTAGCCAGGTGGGCTAACTTGTCCTTCACCAGGGTACGTATTTTCAATGCTGACAGCGTTGAGAGATTTAAACTCCATGCATAATCTAAGAGAGCCCCTTCATCATGGAGATTGGTCACCCAGTCGGCCGCTTCCCCCTCTAAATTTGCCGCCACAGCATTCACCATCATAGCCCCATCCAGATAGGCATAAGCGTAGCGATCTAAATGAGCCCAGACCTGGTTTAAGAAGAAGGTCAGCTTCTTTGATGGATCCCCATCAAAGGTGGGCTTGATGGAGGTGGCTCAAACCTCGGCGGAGCCACCTGCACCTGTTGCTGGGCTTGGGCGGCTTGCTGGTCCTGGGGATGTGGCCGAACCACTCTTCGGACTTCTCTTGGCTGGACTCCGGGACTGGCATCCCGAGGTCGTGGCAACAAACTTGGCTGGGACCCAGGGCTTGGTATCACAGCTGGTTGGGGGATGGGCAAAGCAGCATGGACTCCGGCAGTTGGGCTGGAGCTCCGGCGAGGGGGGGGGGAAGAGATGGGTAGTTCTTGGCATTTCCCCCTACGGCTCCCACCTCCTGGGCAACAGGGATCATATCTCTCACCTCCAGCCGGCCAAACTTCTCCTTCAGCTGTTCGAGTGACGGGCTGTGGACTGCGGACTGAAATCTCCACTCGCCAGAGTCGTCCCATCCCATCGACTCCTTTCCTTTCTTGCCATCCGCAGATGAGGAACCCTGGGATGGCAGCAATAAGAGCTCCTCTCCAGCAGTTACAGGAGTGCTCCTGCGCTGAGAGGCAGCCTCGGCTTGGAAGAGGTCCGCTAGGGCTGTAGCTCCTTCCTGCGGTGCCAGCTTCCCAGGTTGGATCAACCTGGCTTTTGGCCGAGCCCCTGCCAGTGATGCCTCCTCGGGGGCTGGAGGGCCAGCCTGCGCTCCGACAGCCTGAGTTCCGTTGCGCTAGCAGCAGTTTCAATTTTCTCCTCCATCTTGAGTCTTTGCCGAGTCTTTACCGCTCTCCCAAAAGTGAGTGGGTAGGCGGTCGGAGCCCAGCACCCCGGGAAAACGAAGTTTTAAGAGACTTGGTTTAATGTCATGGTTCCAACAGACACAGACAAATAAAGCAGAACTCCGAGGCTTGAGAATTCCTCAAAGAACATGTTTATTAGTTACAAAGTATCGGCACATCAAAAGTGAAACCAAGTCTGGAGACACACGTAACAATTCCCCAATACAAAGTTAAGAAATCCCACCCCTAAGGCTATGCAAGCAACTACGATCCCCAATACATCTTCTTGGCGGGCTTTTCACGAAACGCCCAGCCTGCAGTCTCAGGAGCAGCCGATGACCTTGGTTCCCACGGGACAAAAGTTTACTTAGACTAACGAAGCACCTGGAAATCCCCCCTTCCTCCTTTCAATGTGTCAACCGAAAATGAATAAGGAAAATGACCGCAGCCATGCTCATTTGACAAGTTGACAACAGGACCTTCAGATTTTCAAACATGGCAATCTGGTTAAATAAGGGATGCCTTACCTGCAAGAAACCATGTTTCCACAAGAAAGAACAACTCTATTTATTTCCTGTATTCCCTCTTACTCATTGTTAGTCCTTTCAAAGAGATTTTGTGGGATCTTTATTTTTTATTTATCTATATCATGCTTTTATTGTTTTTATAAATAACTCAATGAGGTAAACATACCTAATATTGCTTTTTTCTCCTATTTTCCCAACAACAACCCTCTGAGTTGGGCTGAGAGAATGTGACTGGCCCAGATTCACCCAGCTGGCTATAGCCAACTTGTCTGCAAACAAGGGTATTTTTTGCAAGGGGAAATCTGCTTTTACTCTGCAATTTGTATCCTGACATTAGTCATTTAGATTTGCAGAACAGTTTCCAATATTAAAGCCCACAATCAATATAGGATCAAAATCCATATACAACAATAAAAAGCATAACAACCCACATTCAATAAAAACAACTCAGTAATTAACTAGAAGTCAGCATGGACCAATTTGTCAAGAACATATCTTGCCAGATCAACTTCTTTGAGTGGGTAAATGGTTAAATGTAATATATCCTCATTTCAGCAAAGTTTTTGACAAAACACTGATGATGTTACCTAGTTCGGTAATGAAACTTCTGCAAGAAAACAACCAAGCTCAGAGACACCAAGGACCCCACACTCTTCGAAAAAGTATTTTATATTTAATCAATTGTTGAGGTTTATCTTCTTCTTCTTGTGCCATATCCGTTATCGGACGTTGGCGATCACGTTGGCGATCCTGTTTTTATCAGCAGCCGCACGAAAAAGTGCTGCTGAGTTTTGTCCAAACCAGTCCCTTAGATTTTGAAGCTTTTGAGGTTTATGGTGGATTAAAAGCAATAAAAAACACATTTCAGAACTAACCAAAACTAATGGAACAAATCAGGTGTATTAAACCAGTGAAGGACCACCAGAGACTGCTAGAAGTCTTCTTGAAGACCAGCAGATAGATTCAGACTTTGAACAGGGATCGTATTCTATAGGGTAAAGGTAAAGGCCTCTTGGGTCTCATAAAATAGCACTGTTTAATTGATGGGCCCTGGGACATGCCAATCTGATCAGATGTTATGGGACTGTCAGAAGCAATTGGGAGAGTTTGTACCACAAATATTTGGGATGATCACCAGCATCTGGAAGTGCACCTGGAAACAGGGCAACTGCTGAAGTATGTTTTTTAGTAGAATTGGTAAGTTGGAAAAGTTTCCTGATTTTTTTGCTATCATACACCAACACACCTCTTCTATACTTACAATGGCAAACCAACATCTACCCATTATTTATGATGACAGGTTCACTAAACTACCCATGATAACCTCAGGAAAAGACAGTTGGGCCTGGGATGGATCCTTCTAATAGGTCCAACCTCCCTGTGGGAGGAGGTGATGACAAGCTCAGTGATAATAGAATCACCACTCAATCAGAAAGGACACGTCTAATGTCCTCCAACCTCAGACTGTATTGCAAATGTGACAAGGTCAAGACGAAAGACAGATGTAACCTGTGACTATTGTGGGGTTGGGCTCACAATGATCTGATAGAGATCCATGGTCACCACAGTGTCCATGAATTCCTAAGTCACCCCAAAGTCTGTATCACATGAGAGAGATCAGAAACTCTGCCAACCCAGTAACACAGTCAAGCAGATCAGGCAGGGAGGACCTGTCAGGAGAAATAAACTTAAGTGCTCTCTAGAGCTCAGCTTCAACCACAGAGTCCCACTTCTATAGTGCAGTCTCTGAATGCTGTCAGAACTTCCCAGGTAATGACGTTCATCAGGCTGTCCTGCCCCAGAATTGCCTCTCACAGAACCCTGGTGGGTATATTTCTGACATGGGAACATCCCTCTCTGGACCCAGCCAATCTCAGTTCTATGCACCACAAGAAGCCCCTACAAACAAGCTGATTGGCACAGACCAGCACAACCAGGGATCCAGTGACCTGGATTTGGAAAGACTCTCCATATCTCCTTCCTTCAGTCCTGGATCCTGAACACCAAGCATGTACGAGGCCAAAGGTGAACCATTCCCCAGTCCAAGAAAGCAGATTGATTAAAAAAAGTGCCACAGACCCTTTCAGCAGCTGATAGTTGCACTCTGTTTTCTCAAATAAAACAAGTGGAATGCCAGGTGAAAAAATAAAATATCAAAACAAAACGTTCGCCAATGCCCAGAGTTCTTGCTCCAGCAGCTGCAAGGCTCAGGCCAGTGTGCTGATTGTCTTCTGCAATGACCCCTCTCCCCTTGCCCCCAATGCTTGTGACCCTCGCTGCTGGCTGGTATCTCATGCATCCAGTCCATCATTGCTTCATCCCACCAATCATGCTCTTCAGCCCAAAAGATGATCCACAGGGACTTCTTACCAGTGTTCACAGTACTGCCCAGAACAGTGCAAAGGCACTCCAGCTGAGGCCTCAGCCCTCTGCCGCTTGCAGGTAGCTCCCATCTTGCTGCTGCCGCAATCTGGCATCCAAATCACAACAACAACCACACTCTAGAGCTTGTTCTTCCTCAGCCAACGCCATTCCTTGTTACCCAAACAGTCACACTTTGTTGACATTATTGGCAAGGGACCATCAGTAACAAAGATAACATCCAAATGCATATTCTCCACATCCAGCAAAATTCTCCTATCCTCCATGATGTGGTGATTAGCAAGCTAATTAAGAGTGGACACACTGTGTGACAAGCAGACAAATAGGAGCTCAGAATACTTGGGTTTAGTAGTTGCTCATCCAACTGGAAAGAGTCTTCAGGATCAGTCTTGACTTGTTACTCTTCAATATTTGTCTACATGAATTGAATGAATTGTGGGCCAGCTGGTAGCTCAGAAGACAGAATTTAAATTTTAAGTGTTCTTGACAAGTTAGGGAAATGCAACAAGATGCAGTTTAAAAGAGACAAGGGCAGAGTCCTTCACTTAGGAAACAGAAACCAAATTTCAAGATGCAGGATGATTGTAACCTAACTTAGTAATAGTACTTGCAAAAAAAATATTGGCTAAGGAGTTAATTAAACACCAATTATAAGCTAGCAGTATAATGTAGGTATGAAATAGGCAAATGGAACTTTAGGCTGCAGAAATAAAAATTATAATTTTTGGATATCACTGGAAATGCTCGCTGATGTGGTTCCCATCTTCAAAAAAGGGAAAAAAACAGACCCAGGAAACTACAGACCAATCAGCCTAACAGCCTAACCTGGGAAAATCTTGGAAAAGATCATCAAAAAACAGATCTGCAAACATCTAGAAAGAAATAAAGTTATAAGTAGTAGCCAGCATCGGTTTGTTAAAAACAGATCATGTCAAACCAATCTTATTTCATTCGTTGACAAAATGACTAAATTAGTAGACCAGTGAAATGCTGTGGACATAGTATACTTAGATTTCAGTAAGGCATTCAATAAAGTAGACCACAACCTACTTCTTGGTAAGCTAGAAAAATGTGGAATAGACAGCATCACCACCAGATGGATTTGTAACTGGCTGACAAACCGCACTCAACGAGTAGTCCTTAATGGTACTACATCTACATGGAGGGAAGTAAGCAGTGGGGTACCACAAGGCTCTGTCTTAGGCCCAGTACTCTTCAATATCTTCATAAATTACACTGGTCTACAAGGAGAAATCCTCAAAAATGAAAGTAACTAAATTTTACCAGAATTGGGTCACTAATAAAGGAAACTTAAGTCCTGAGTATTAATTGGCTCGAGTTTCCAAAATACAGTTTCAGGTCAAAATTGCATCAAAATAATTCAAAATTACGAGGGGGATGTGCGATTATGCTCTATAACTTTTCTACAAAATGTGATACTCTATAGCAATGAGAATGGTGCCACATCAATCATTATAAATTTATCTTTTTATTGATACCAGTAACATAACTTTCCATTCATTTATTGGTTTTTCATGTAACATTTTCATGCTTTTTCACTCTGCAAGAAGTTCCACTGTTGTAATCTGGAGCCCAGTAGCTCTCCCTCAACTCTTAGGCAATTCCAAATCACTGACCAGGTCATTTAGTTCACTCTGTGAAATCAGATGTGGTTCAGGAGGAGCATATGGTGGGCTAAAGTTTGGGTCCGCTGACATAGACAGCTCCAGATCAGCTGCATCTTGCTCGTCGTCTTTATCATTATCTGAGTCTAGAGAGTAGGATTCTGGTGGATCTGGAATTGGCAAGTCCTCACCATGGGGAACAGGACGCAGTGCGGATGGCGTGTTTGGATATTCCACGGTCCACTTCTTCTTTCTTGAGATCCCTTTTACAATTGGGGGAACCATGTAAAAATAGCAGTTGCTACTATGATTGGTCCCATTGGGACTGTAAAAGGCATGGACTTTTTCTTCTTGTTTAGCCAATGATGCAGATAAGTTGCACATGTAATGCAACAATAATGAGGGGCCCAACTCTTGTCCTGATCCCTTATTTTGCATCCAAGATATAGGTGGTATGCCTTTTTTACCACTGCCGTCATACTGCACTTTTGAGATGCAAATGTAGCCTCAACACAACTGTAGCAGAAGATATCTGCATTGTTTACACAGTTTTGAGGCATCTTGGCTTCTGAGGGAAAATATCACGCAACCGTTCCTTGGAAATGTTAGGCAATGACACTTTCACAAGCCATCAGATGTAGCTATATGATGCGTAGATCTGACCAAGACAAATGTGCCTTGTAATAAAAGAGCAAAAAATTACAGTAATAATCTTTAGTCTCAAAGTGAAGATAAATTTATACACTTCCATGTGGTACCATTTTCATTGTTCTACTATACTTTGTCGAGAAGTTACGAGGCATCATGATTATTAGACACCTCTCTCGCTTGTAGGCAAAAATACTCACCTGTTTATAAATCTTTATTGTGAAATATCTTGAAAACTTTAGCCAACCAGCACCTTTACCACCTGTTTTCTAATCCATCTAATCAAAATGTAAGATTTAACACATTTTATCTCAGAAGTTGATAATTTCCAAAATTTATAGATCAGTGTTACCTAAAAGGGGAACTCATCAAATTTGCAGATGACACTAAGCTGGCAGGACTAGCCAACATCCCAGAAGACAAACTCAGGATCCAAAAATATCTTGACAGATTTGAACAATAGGCCCTATCCAACAACATGAAATTTAATGTGGAGAAAAGCAAGATTTTACATCTGGGCAGGAAAAACCAAAAGTTTAAGTACAGATTGAGACCTGCTCAAAAACAGTAACTGTGCGAGGGACCTTGGGGTCCCACTGGATGATCACTTGAATATCAGCCAGCAGTGTGTGGCAGCAGCCAAAAAAGCTAATACAATCCTGGGTTGTATAAACAGAGGCATAGAATCAAGATCACACAAAGTATTAGTACCACTTTATAAAACCTTAGTTAAGACCACACCTGGAATACAGCAACCAATTTTGGTCACCATACTACAAAAAAGATGTTGAGAGTTTGGAAAAAATTCAGAGAAGAGCAACTAAGATGATCAAAGGCCTGGAGACTAAAACATATGAAGAACGGCTGCAGGACTTGGGTTTGGCTAGTCTAAAGAAAAGAAGAAATAGGGGTGACATGATAGCAGTATTCCAGTATTTGAGGGGCTGCCACAACTATTCAAACTATTCTCCAAAGCACCAGAGGGCAGGACAAGAAACAATGGTTGAAAACTAGTCAAGGAGAGAAGTAACCTGGAATTAAGGAGAAAGTTCCTAACAGTGTGGACAATTAACCAGTGGAACAGCTTGCCACCAGAAATCATGGGCGCTCCATCAGTGGAGGTTTTTAAGAAGAGACTGGACAGTCACTTGTCTGAAATGGTATATGTTATCCTGGACTAGAAGGTCCCTTCCATCTCTATTCTATTCTATTCTATTCTATTCTATTCTATTCTATTCTATTCTATTCTATTCTATTCTATTCTATTCTATTCTATTCTATTCTATTCTATTCTATTCTATTCCATTCCATTCCATTCCCATTTCTATTTCTATTCTAAATATTCATGTTTTCACCTTGCTCCTGTTTGATCTTCCTCCCACACAGTTTCACACACAGAACTGCCCCCTAACCCAAGTAGGTCTTTTTAAACTTTTTGATGGTGGGTTTTTGTTTTTGTTTTGCAAGAGGACCCGATGGTTGCAAGGACCTCCCTGCTACCAAGGCAGCTTCTCCTGGTAAATGAAAAGAGCTGTCTGATTTGCTCCAGAAGCTGCCTCTACTACTTAGAAGAGCCTTGGAGAGCTGAAGTGTTAAGCAGGGCAAAGAAGTGGTGATGCCATGATCTCATGCTCAACATGTCTGCCATACATCATGATCAGATTTTCTTCTCTTGAGGACTCCAAGGAATCCTGCAAATAATTCTTACAGCTTGCCACATTTGACCTCATCAAATCAGCAGTGGAAGCCTTGCTAACTGACTCAACTGCCTGTGTCACATGCTAAAAAGCCCTAGGACAGGATCACCAGGCTTGAAGCAAGTAATCCTGCAGATGTTCATGTCCTACACTACACCATGTAGATTACTACCAGCACCTTGAAGTTTACAAACTGGAAAGCAATGCAGTTTTCCCTTTAGTATATGAGTTGCTGTAATAATGGATACATCTGGAATTCTGAAATCTGTTTTGGAAATTCACATGCATACACAAGCGCCTGCTGCTCACACACAAATGGAGGTGTGCACTCACCTGCCGCTTGTGCGGCCTGGTTCCAAATGGGCCGTGGTCCAGTACTGGGTCACAGCCCAGGGGTTGGGGACCCCTGCTCTGGATTGTTAATGCTCGCAGAGTATGGCAATCAATTCACACTTGCCCTTCCTGGCCACTACCTGAGCCCAGAGAGAATCCTCAGCAAGAGTAGTACTTTGCTGCTAACAAATACCAAATGCCTCCAGAGTCACTGAGAGTTGGGAGGCATAAAATGTAATTAATAATCACACACACAATTTTGCAGTTAAACAAGTACCCTGCTTCCCATTAAGATAAAAAGAGAAGTGCACAACGCCTGTTCATGCTGGATCCCAGGAATGAGGCTGAAAAGTGGGACGGGACAGGCATTGACTGACAGCACATAGCATCCCCTGGGATTCAAGCGGGCTGCTGCTGCTGCCGCTGTTCCCACAGCGCTTCCTTACTGCAAGACAGATCTCAACTGCCATAGAGACCTCTGGCTGGATGCCCCCTGGCTGGGTCCCCTGTGATCAGGAGGGGCTCCTCTCAATCCCTTATTAGATCTGCCCTCTTCTCTGGCACAGCCCTAAGGCCGAAAAGGTGTCCTCTCAGGTCAGCAAAGATAATGCTAATGCACCTAGAATGCCAACAGAGGGTTGAAAGGAGGAAAAAGAACTCTCGAGCCACATGACGTTTTCACAATCCTCTTCCTGTCTGGGGTCTCCCAGCTAAGAATAATTCCTCTGGAAAAGGCTGTCTTTGAGCACAGGGGTCCTGGGGCTGGTGGGCGGAGGTGATGAACGGAGGGAGATTCTGGCACTCCCTTCCCTTCCAGCAACCGTTTCTCTTCCAAACGCTCCCCCTGCATCTCTCTCTTAATGGACTGGTCCTAACAGTGGTTTCCCCAGGCCAGAGGGTTCCCTTTTTTAAATATTAAATTTCATTACCTAGTACAGTGAGATAATTTTGCTACTGTACAATAGAACATCGCTTAGGCTAATGGACTATTATAGAATAACATCGAAAAGGACTAGATGCTTTTTAGTAAATCTCAGACTATAAATTATTAGAAGTATATTAATTGGTGCCCACTTGTGCATGTTCAGTACAGCTATGCCAGGCTGTTAGAAAGTCAGCTATATCAAGCAGGTTTCCCCCACTGCAGTTTCTCTATTAGGGCACTTTGCCCACATTGTTGCATCAAACATGGGCTGTAAAGTCTCTTAACAGCATTAACAAAAATATAATTCTTTATATCAGCAATGTTTCGTTTGCATTCTCAAATGCTGTTAACAAGGTTAAACCTAGGGTATTCCTTATATAAAACTTTTTCCAAAACCCTTGAATGTTTGTACAAGGATATGTATATAACGTATGTAAATTTGTTCCAGTTTACTTAGGGAAAGGGTTGTGGGCTGGTGGGAGGCAAGGAGGCCGGCCGTCTGGGAGGGAGGGCCCTTAGGAGCAGAATCCCAAGGGGGGGGAAGGAAGGCTCAGAGTTCTATAACTGACCTCTGTGGCAGCAGCCATTTTTGCAGAGGATCCCATAAAATCTCTCCAACACCGTAGTTAGAGATCCCAGCATCAGGGAAGAGAAAGACTAGAGAGATCTATTGTCATCACAGTTCATCAGATTTAATTTATCTCATTCTCTTTTTCCAGGTACAACATAAAAAACAGCCAGAGAAACTATACAATGTTGAAAAAATACAATGCCATACATTCCAGCACAATTAACAAAAATAATACTCCATCAGCAAAAAGACACAAGCACTGTCCTTCCTCCCCACATAGCAATTCACATTTTTTGCAAAGTCAGCCTCACCTATGTCCCTCTGTTCCAAACATCCTATTCCAAAACAACATAACTTGTTAATAGCCCCTTTCCCTGCAAGATCACAGATCATTTGTGGACCATAAGAACAATCATAATCGGCAAGGGTCTGGACATCCAAAGTTGAAAACTGAGTTTCTCCAAATGAACCAAGAACCACGATGCCTTATGTAGCCACCACAGAGGCCGCAGGAGGACCAGGAGATAGAAAAGTGTTGCTCGGTTTCCCGCTTCCTAGCCTGGGACTATGCTGGAGTCTGCTGAGTCAGAGAGGAAAAGGCAGGCATGCAGGGCCAGCAGTGTTTGTAAACCTACCAAGCCACGTGCAGGCGGGCAGGCGGGCAGAAGCTAGTCAAGAGTGCCAGCCCCGCTAGGAGGCCACAGTCCTAGACTGGTGGGAGGAGATGCGGAGTGCTCCTTCCACGGTCCAGTGCTCTAAAATTAGTCACAGCCACCTCCAGGATCTTTCTGTAGACGCAGCCAGATTTGTGGCACTGAAAAACTAGTGTGACATGCCGTCCCAAGCCAACAGCAAAAGACTGACCTAAGAAAACCGGCATAGTTGCCTAAAAACAGCTCCATTCCTTTGTTTGCATCATTGGCCGGGATACAGTGAGTTCATTAGAACATCGTGTCTTTTATGCCAAAACAGTAAATTGCAGCTCTTTCATGTAGCACAGCTTTAGATATTTTTTTTCTCAAGGAAGGAGAGCTCAGCTGGACATCAAAAATTTGCTCAGTAAAGCAACCCATCTCCTCCTCAAAGTACAGGCAAGGCAAAGAGAGTTGCATGGAATGCATCGAGAATGTCAAGCATGTTTGAAAGGGAAAAAAGGAAGTTCAGAGCTGGGCAATATATGCCTTATGAGACAGTAAAATTTACAGCTATATCACTTTAAATTTCAGCCAACAGAGGTTTTTGTTTTCTTTAATTCTTGAAAAAAGAATTCTTAAGTTTCCTGTCAGGACTACAACAACAGAATGGGACAACTTGCTGCCACTGCACCAAGTCTGGACCTCCCAGAGGTGGGTGGGTGGGTGCCCAGCCACCACCTCCTGCTGCCTGCCCCACCCGCTGCCACCGCCAAGCGGCCCAAACACTACGGCCACCAAACAGTCCCAACCCTGAATGGCCCTGGAGTTCAGCACAGCAGCAAGTGTGTGTGTGTGTGTGTGTGTGTGTGAAAATGGGAAGCCCCCAGCCCCCGCCACCACTCTGCCCACCTGCCTAGCTCTGCCCCCACCGCTGATCTGCGCTCTGCCCACCCGCTAGTTTGCTCGCCCGCCCACTCGGCTGGCTCTTCCTCCAGCTGCTGCAGCAAGTGGCCCCCACAGCGGGCTGGCTGTGTAGAAGTGTCCTGCGGGGACTTCACAGCAGTGAGTTGGCAGAGGCGGCAGTGGCGAGCTGGCGGCAGTGAGCCAATGATGCTGAGGTGGCCGTGCCAAGTTGCTCTAGCCCCATAAAACAAGGCTAACAAAAGGGAATAAAAGTTTAACCCGACTTGGATTTGCTGAGAAGAAATGAAGGAAAGAGAGATGCCTTATTTGTATAATTTATTCTCCATGAAAATCAACACAAACACCTCCCAAAGAGTTTCTCACTTCCACTACAGAGAGGTTAGGTCTAGAAGTGACTCCCAGACCAGACCAAGGGCCATCTAGGAAGCACGTACACACACCTTCACGTAGCACACAAATACCTTTGTCCTTCATGAAGAAACCTAACAGGTGGCTCTTCCCATGCATAAAGCATGCCTGTAATGCAGTTTTAAGCTTGACTGCAAAGTTGGACCTCCAGAAGAATTTCTGCCACAGGGCCAAGCCATTAATCCCAGCAGACCCATATCTGCATTTCCTTCTCTCCCAAAATCATCAGGGCATGCAATTACTTCTTTCTGTTCCTTTACTTCCATTTTGCCTTGCCTCAGTTACCTGCCTGCAGGTGTTCATAGCAGAAGATCTGAAGCCATGTGGGGCAAGCACTTTTTTTACATATGTATCCCAGCTAATGACGGGCCTCCAGGGGAAAGCTTAGGAAAGGTCAGTTCCTCACAGCGTGGGCAATGTGGATGAGATTATTTTTCTTTAAGGAAGGGTATGTGACAAATAATAGCAGCAAATGTGTTAACCTTTACAAATATTCCGATTGCTAATTTCAGTGTTTGAATTGTAATGAGCTCCTACAACTGTAGGATGAGCAATATTACCAATAGCACGACAATTTTATCAAAAAATAACTTTGCTTCTTTTTACTCAAAATTTGCAAGTATTTTTAACTGCACTATGACTCAGTGACGCAGACCTTCAATATCCAACTCTGCTGAGAGACTAGTTCTCAATGGCAACCTTGCAGTTGACTTGCCCTTCCTGTATTCTGTCTCCTGGCAACTGTACATAACAACTGAAATTAATCTGTCGGTTACACAGCTTCTGTGTTAGACTTTTGCAATGAAAAAGAAACGTGTATAAACCTGTAAGGCTGAACAAGGTATGTTTTGGGGACTCTAATGCCACAGGACATAGACTGAGAGCTGGGCAAAGAATAGGACACAACCTTCCAATCAAGCACATTTAAAATCTAGGTATTTAACTGCAATCTTTAATTAACATCTTTTCAGGTCTCCTGCTGCCAAGAAAGAAAGGAAGTGCATTAAATCACAAATCTTACAATTAAAGTCAGAAAACTGATGCCTCAACAGGAAGGTCCAAGCACAGGGGGCAGGTTTGCCCTCTCCACCAGGGCTTATATTGCAGTAACTGACATGAAGCATTTTGGGCTTCTGAAGAACATTATCACTGTTGTACTACAGTATTTGTATCTTAAATGTATACTATACAGGTATCCTCGAGTTACAACCACAATTGAGTCCAAAATTTATGTTGCTAAGTGAAACATTTGTTAAGTGAGTTTGCCTCATTTTACGACTGTTTTAGCCGCATTTGTTAAATTGGTAACATGGTTGTTAAGTGAATCTGGATTCTTCATTGACTTTGCTTGTCAGAAGGTCACAAAAGCTGATCACATAACCCTAAGATACTGCAACCGTCATAAATATGAACCAGTTGGCAAGCATCTGAATTTTGATCATATGACCATGGGGATGCTGCAATGGTTGTAAATATGAAAAACTGTTATAAGTCACTTTTTTCAGTGCTGTTGTAACTTTAAACAATCACTAAATGAACTGTTGTAAGTCAAGGACTACCCGTAGTCCATTTTTTATTCAGGACCTTAAAGTAGCATATAGAATACTAGCTCCTTCTATTTTTCCCTATAGCAACAACCCTGTGAGAGACGTTGGGGCTCAGAATAACTTCCCCAAAGATCCCCAGTGACGCAGGAACTAGAAGCTGAATCTTCCCATTCTTCCAATTCCAACTTGTTGACAGTTACATCACACCAGTTCTTAGTACTGTATGTTTCAACTAATTCTGAAGAGGCCTGGTCAAACATCTTGGCATGAAAACTTAAGGCAAACAAATAAAAAACAAACAAGACTAACATATATATTAAACCCAAGTATTCTCCCTTGTTCAGCAATTTTATAAGGCTAAAAATCAGAGGCTGAGTCCCAGCATCACATATGGGTGAATCTCCAGACATATCAAGCAGAAAACTTGGAGGGGGGGGGGAGGCTGGAAAACTGGAGAGGCTCTTGGCTTCCATTCAAACAGAAGCTGGACAGCCATGTGGCTTAAGTTGGGTTCTGTTCTGAGCAGGGGGCAGAGTTCCCTTGCAGCTCTAGGATTCCATGATTCTGTATTTTCAAAATGTATCTTGGTTTCCCTTCCAAAGAATAGCATCTTTCTTAAATAAAGTAAGCTGAAAACACAGAACAACAATTAATTAAAAATTAATAAAGGGATATTGAAACTGTGGACAAATTGTTTTATTAAGAAAAACGTAAAAGTTACAATACGGTGAACCAATAACAGAGTTCTTCATAGTGATTCACTTGGGGTCATGTTAACAATGGGTTCAAAAGAGAGATCCTGAAAGTGAATTTTCTACAGCAAAAAAATGACTGGGGGAAAGGTAGAGGAGAATTACATGCTTTCAAATCAAGGAATAATTCTGCTTAATATGGGTCCTAATTATTTTAATATTAATTCCTAGCTTTGCTAACCTGTCTACCAGCACATTCTAAGTAGAGTGTGAGACTAAGTGAACATTAGGTTTTATAATTTTAAAACAATGAGAGGGAAACAACTTTGGCTTTGATGCCCAAATAGCCTTAGAGTAGTCATAGTGTATCCCACAACCCTCCTGGCATCTCAAGAGATTGACTGAGAACTTCCCTCTCCCCTGCCTTTTGCATATCAGCCTCCCACCTTCGGTGGCTGAGTGCTGATATCATGGGATCTGGATGTTCCTCCACCCCACTAAGTAACATGGCTGCCAATGCTTAAAGAAACATCCAGCAGTTCTGCACACAGTCACTTGATGGTCACAATTTGATGGACAGCTGATGCATCCCTGCTTTTTGCATCAGCTCTAGTCCTTAGTAGGATCTGTTGTTCTTGCTGATAGTGAAATTCTCTTCCCAGAGTCGAGTCCCCTCCCCCTCAGAGCTTCCTCAAGAACCTCCAACCACCATAAGCTGCAACGCTGAGTTAAGAGTTTCATCATCACTAACTGCCTACTCCTCCCGACCCAGGGATTTTCCCATGGAGCTGCTCCCAGATCTGAGATACAAATCAGTTCCCTCCGCCTGGGTGGCAAGCTAATTGCTACTGAGGTCATCTCGGCACAGAAAGAAAGTCACATTTGGCTGTGGAGAAATAAATGACCAAACTATGTGAAGCATCTCCTTCTGGGCATCTCCCGAAATTAAGAAACTCAATGTGCTTTTGCGCTATCACTAGACTGAGACAGTAGTTAAGCTGCATCGCAGAAAAGTTAGGGCAGTTGCTGAGTGACATCAGGGTGATGTCATCGCTGCTGCCTTAAGGAAGAGTCTGACTCCTCTGCTAATTTCACCAGCAATACAGGGTACAGGGGGGGGGAGGACTGAACAGACTATAATCGGTCCATCATAAGCCTGGAGCAAAGATCGTTTTAGACATTTTTCAGGTTTAGAAAAGCTCAGAAAGAAAACTTACACAGAGACATAAAAAACCCCCAAATAGGCAGGCTTCACAACAATTTCTTAAGGAGTGTTTTGTCTTTATATGGAGTCGGGCATGCTCCCTTCGTCCCACCCCCACCCCTTTTTATCAAGGCTTTTGTCTCGGAAGAGAAAAGGGGAAAGCCGCGGCTCCTCCGCCGCTCCTGGCACTTGTGCCGGTGCGCCAATTTCTTTTTTGTCCAGCTGCAAAGAGGAAGGCTTCTGAAAGTATCGAAACTGACTTTTAAAAGCGGAGGGAGCCACAGAAAGGAGGATTTGCGCCTTGAAAGGGCCTGCAATGCACGATTTAAAGGTCCCTCCTCCGCTCAGATTAATCTCCCTGGAAGTAGAAGGAGGCGGGAGAGAGGAGAAGTCTGCCTAGCAAGGCAGAGAAGGGATCGCTTACCTTGCGAGTGCGAGTCCTCTGCGGCCCCTTCCGCGCTGCCAGCCAGCCAGCCAGCCAGGGCCCTCCCGCCGCCGCCGCCGCCTCTCCCCGCGCTCCGCCGCGTCCGCCCCAGCACTCCTCAGCGCCGGCCAGCCTCCGCCGCTACCGCGCAGCCATCTTGCCTCCTTCCCCTCGAAGCGGCGCTGCGGACGCCCTGGTGCGAGCGGGGGCTTTTCTCCTGCCAGACGCCCGAGTCATTATCGCACGGCCAAGCTCCCCGCCCGCTTCCCCCTCCCCGAGAAGCCAGCGGGGTGGACGTGACATGCATGCCCAGCCCGCCGCCTTCGCCCGCCCGCCCGATGGAGGGGAGGGGAGGGGAGGGGAAGCGACGCCAGCCCAGCCCAGCCCCGGGCCAGCCAACGCGGAGCAGCAGGGCAGGCCTCCGCAGCCGCCCTCCCGTCCCCTCCTCTCGGAAGGCTCAGCTGCCGGAGGCAGGGCCTGGGTCGCCGTCGCCCGCGCCTCTTTGGCCCGACCCGCCAGAGGCTCCCCCGGCAGAGAGGAGAGCCTCGCCGTGGCTCCATCCGCGAAGGGGGCTGGCTGGATTCCGGGAGAAGAGAAAGCCCCCCCCCCGCCCAGCCACACGGGCCGGGGGGCTGGCGCTTCCCCCCCCCCCAGGCAGCTCGGGGTTTTTACTGTCTTCAGCAGGGTCAGCAGTAATGCGATGTTTGCCGTGTGAAAGCATTAGTTACTGGTTCTTTTCACTCGTGGTTGCGGTTGTTTTAATGCATGCTTCAGTCCATCATCAATTAATACTCCAGGTTCAGATATACACAACATAGATCAACTGCATCTCTTCCTTCAAGGCACATTCACAGGTGAGTGTTGGTGATTATTAATCATATGAAAACATAAATGGAACCAATAGGTGCAAAGTCACTCTATCTGCTGAAGCTGACCACAGAGAATGCTGCATGCTTTGTAGGATACACATAAAAGTGAACAGAAAGATAATCATTTTGTTTCAATATGTGAATCCAGTCACTAAGAACTTGTCAGCAGTGGCCTTTGGCTTAGTTTGATGGATGAACATAGCCAACTGGGATTTATTGTACAAACAATGATTAATAACCCATCATGGCCCAGTGCCATCTGTGAATCCCCTCTTAGCCCTACAGGCCACACTTTGCAGGCAGGAGCTGCAGAACTCATTTGGTTTGTCCAAAAGCACAAAGTGTGTCCCAAAGGCAGCCGGAGGGATTTCAATAGCTGGACAGATGGCTCTGAACTAGGAAGTCATTATAGGACAGCATATTTCTCATTCCCAGATTGGGTCCCTCAGTCAGGTAGGAGAAAGGCATGGCTGTGTGCCTGCCCATAACTGACCTTTTTCTATTCTCTGGAGATTTACTCGACAGCAGAATTACTTCCTAGAGACTGAAACCAACTGCCCAGACCAATCTTAGCCATTCTGGGGGTCAGCAGCTGCCTTATGAACTGTTTGCAGAGCTTATCTACGTGAATGGGACTGAACACAGCCCAGAAGAAATTGTTGCCACAACCTCTAGTGTACGGATGGGAAACTGGTGGTGTTCATGCCCTCCTCCTCCCTGAGGGCTGCGTGAATGGAGTGGCACCTGGTGAATAGACTTTTCACTCATATCTGTGTGCACACACAGGTACATAGTCACTAGCAAGAAGAGGAGTGTCTCTAATGCCACATTTCCAGTATTAAGATACTTGAAGGGAAAGGCATAACTCCTCCTTGTCTCCGTCTGTTGGAACCATGACATTAAACCAAGTCTCTTAAAACTTACATTTTCTTTCGGGGTGCTGGGCCCCAACCGCCTACCCATCCTTTGGGAGAACGGTAAAGACTCGGCGAAGATTTGAGGATGGAGGGAAAGAGTGGAGCCGTTGCTGGCCGCAATGGAACTCCAGCTGTCGGAGCGCTAGCAGCTGCTCCAGCCACCGGGTAGACGTCACTGGCAGGGTCTCGGCCAAAGTCATGGTTGATCCGACCTGGGAAGCTGGATAATGCCGCATTTGGGGAATTATGATCCTAGTGGACGTCTATCAAGCCAAAGCTGCCCCTTAGTGCAGGAGCACTCCTGTTGCCGCTGAAGAGGAACTCCTGTTGCTGCCATCCCAGGGGTTTTCATCCGCAGCATGCCAGAAGGGAAAGGGATAGATCGGAGGGGATGACTCTGGAGAATGGAAGTTCCAGTCCGCAGTCCACAGCCCCTCACTCGAGCAGATGAAGGAGAAATTTGGCAGACTGTTGGTAAAAGAGACAGTTCCCGTCACCCAGGATGTGGGGGAGGGAATGCCAAGGGCTACCCATCTTCCCCCCCCTCACCGGATGGTGGTTCGGCCATGTCTCCAGGACCAACAAGCAGCTCAGCAGCAAGAGCATGCAGCCCTGCCACAATTTGAGCCGCCTCTCATCAAGCCCACCTTTGATGGGGACCCTGAGAAGCTATCTGTCATGGTTCCGACAGATGAAACTCTTCAAAGAACTTCGAGGCACGGACACGGAAAGGATTGACACTATCCTTACTGAATCAAGTGTGGGCTCATCTAAATCGCTACGCTTATGCCTACCTGGATGATGCTCAGATGGTAAATGCCGTGGCAGCCAGTTTGGAGGGGGAAGCAGCCGACTGGGTGACCAACCTCCATGATGAAGGGGCTCCTGAACTGCAGGATGCTAACCTATTCATGGAGCAACTGAGAGGTTGTTTTAAAGACGAATCCCAGGTCCTGTTGGCTGAGAAAGAATTCCATCATCTGAAGCAAAAAGGCCACCCCGCTAAGGAATACGTTTATGAATTCAGGTGAGTTGCTGGTCGGCTAGGGCAGTGGCCGGAACAATCATTGATCAACTACTTCAAGCAAGGTCTAGACCGTGACCTACTCCAAGCCTGCATCATTGGGGGCTTTCCTAACCAATTGCGTGCATCATGGCGGTGATGCTGGACATCGAACCCACCACGCGCCCAGGAGAAGGGCCTTTTTGGCCGATGTTCCCAAGCCACCACAGCCACCAACGTCCTCCAAGCACCAGTCAGAGCTCCAATCAAATGCTACCGATGCGGCCAAAAGGGTCACTGTGCTGTGGAGTGCCCAGCACCCAGCCTCCGGGCCAGAAGCACATCAGCTGCCACCACTAAGCCATGAAAAGTCCCCAGAGGAGGGAGAGAGAAGACAAACTGAGCATGGCAGGACCCAGCTGTTGGACACCCCCCTCCTGCCGAGCCCGAGGCAAGAGCCCAGCCAGAGCCATTGCAGATGCCGGCACCCTATGACAGTGACAAGGAAGGCGAGGAGGATCTGATTATTAAGTCAACCCATCCCACCTTTTGCCATCCCCACCAAGATAATACTACCCAAAAATGACTGAGGCTGTGATTTGGGGTCTGGCCTGGCTCGACAAGTGGTGCCCGACCATCTGGTGGGAGAATGGAGTGAGGAACGTAAGATTGGGGGTAGGTCCCTTCCCCCCTGCCACCACCAGTGATACAAAGGACTATACCATAAATGAGGCTCAGGAAGAACACCCTGAAACACTGAAGGCTGTTGTAGAGAAGCTGCCAGGAATCCAGCTTGTCCCAACTGAATACCGTGATTTAGCCATCGAAATCTTACCTGGGGCCAAGCTCCCAAAGCCCAAAATGTACTCAATGATGCCAGAGAGATGAAGGAGTTAAGAGAGTACATTGATAAGAACCTGGCTCGGGGCTTCATCCAACCAGCAAAATCTTGTGTAGCAGCCCCTTTATTGTTCAAAGAAAAAAAACATGGGTTGCTGAGATTATGCGCAGATTTTAAAAGATTGAACGCTGTCAACCTGGAGAACATGTACCCCCTCCCCTTAATGAAGGACATGTTAGCCCACCTGGCAAAGGAGAAAGTTTTTACAAAGTTGGATTTAAGGGAGGCTTATTACCGAGTCCGAATTAAGGAAGGGGACGAATGGAAAACCGCCTTCAATTTAAACTGGTGCCTTTTGGACTACAAGGAGCTCTTGCTGTATTTATGCAGTTAATCAACCAGGTGCTCCATGATCATCTGTATAAGGGGATTTTGGTTTATCTTGATGACATTCTCATTTACGCTGAGACTATGGAAAAGCACGTTAAATTGGTCCGTGAAGTGCTGAGGAAACTGCTGAAGGCTAAACTCTATGCAAAGCTTTCTAAATGTGAGTTTCACCAGACACGCCTTGACTATCTAGGGTACTGAATTTCAAATGAGGGAATAGAAATGGATCCTGCAAAAGTGAAAGCTATATTGGAATGGCAACCCCCTTGCACCGGTAAACAACTTCAAAGCTTTCTGGGGTTTGCTAACTTTTACCGCCAAATTATCCCCTCTTTTGCAAAGATACCCTTGCCAATAAAAATGGGAAGAGGGGGGGGAGAAACCCCGACCTTGTCAGCCATTGCCTTGGTCTCTAGAATGTCAAGCTGCATTTGAGAAACTAAAAAGACTCTGTGATGACCCAAGGCACGGCACAGAGGCAACAGAACTGACAGTTCAAACTGCCTCTTTATTGTTCCAATTGTTCCCCAAATGCTCCCACATTTCTGGCAAGTCCCAGAGCAAGTAAAGACACACACACACATACACCTTCAGCAGCCTCTGACTGCAAGTAGTTTCAAAGGTTTTTCACTCTCTCAGGCAGGAAAAGTGTGTATATGGAACAAGCAGTCCTCTTTCAGGTTTTGACTCACACACAGTTGCTAGATTAGAACGGTAATTTACTCAAGGCCAAGTAGATAACAAAGAAAGGATCATACATCAAAATCTAACGAGTCTGTGGAAATACAAGCTTGCCTGAGTAGTTTCAGAAGAGAAGCCAAAATTCAATCTGAGGTTTGGAGCACCAAATCAAGTTTGTCAGCCAGTCCAATGGTCAGATTTCAGGGTTTACAAGTAGAAATCATAACACAGAACAGGAGATCAAAGAGTTGTTTCCAATGTCAGCAATGGCACACAAACCTTCAATAATTCAGCGATTGTTCCCGACAAATGCCCCTCCCCACAGTGTCTCCTCCCTCCTTCACTCTCCATGCTCGAGGATAGGAGAGGGTGGCCCTTGCTCATTGCCTGAGCTCTGTCTCTCATGTTCATCCTGCCCCTGTTCCTGCCTTCAAGCTGTCCCAATCCTGAAGGGCCCTGGCCTGCCTTGGCCTGCTCCTCCCCATATTCTTCCGAAGCCAACGACGCCTCCCCCTCAATCTCCGTCAGCTCCAGTTCCAGCTCATCTTCCTCAGCAGATTCAGGCTCCGATGAGGGCATGAAAATAACCCCCCACAGGGCCCCCTCCCCTGGGACCATGCGGACTGGGATGTGGGAACCGGGCATGAAAGTCGTGTACCAGACGGGCGTGGACGTCGGCATGGACCCAGGTGAAGTCCTCCAGTCTATAGCCTTTCCATGCCACCAGGTACTGAAACCGGCCCCGCAACCGGCGGGAATCCCAAATGCTGTCCACTTCATACTCCACCTCTCCATGAGGGGCTACCAGTCCTAGTGGCGGTGGAGCTGGTCAGTGTGGACAGTCGGCCGCTACTTGTACTTGCAATGACCTGTGGAAAACCAGGTGAATCTGCATGGACTGTGGCAAGCATAAGCGAAACGCCACAGGATTGATCACCACTTTGACCGGAAACAGCCCTAAGTAGCAGTGATCGAGTTTTTTCAACGACCATGCTGTCGGCAGGTACCATGTGGAGAGCCAAACCCGATCACCGACAGCTAATGGAGGGATGTCTCAATGATGACGATCTGCGAATCGTCTTTCTCCAGTTGGTGTTGAACCACTTGGTGCACGGCTTTCAGCTCTTGGAGGAACATATCCACCACCGGAACCGGGGAGTCAGATGGAGCCAACGGGAAGAGCCATGGATGGAAGCCATAACTGGCAAAGAACGGCGACACAGATGGATGCATGCTGGGCATTGTAGGTGAACTCCGCCACAGCCAGCACCTCCGCCCAATTGTCCTGTTGGGTGTTGCTGAAACAGCGGAGGTACTATTCCAAGATGGCGTTCACCCTCTCTGTGCCCCCGTCAATTTTGGGGTGATGGGCAGATGACAGACACATCTGTACCTGCAGTTCCGTGAGTAGGGTCTGCCAAAAGCGTGCCGTAAATTGCACCCCCCGATCTGACACTACTCAGTCCAGTAACCCATGCAGCCGAAACACACGGGCAATGAACAACTGGGCCGTCGTCGGTGCTGTAGGGAGACCCACACACAGAATAAAATGAGCCATCTTGGTGAGCATGTCCACCACCACCAAGATGGTTGTGGTACCCTTCGATGGGGGCAACTCGGTAATGAAGTCCAATGAGACCGCCCCCCCCACAGTCTTTCCAGCATGGGTAGCGGCTGCAAGAGACCAGGGGGCACACCAGTAGCATACTTGGCCTATCGACAGATCCCGCACAATGGCACATATCCTGACACATCATGCTGGAGTCATGGCCACCAAAACATCCTGGAGATGAGGTGCAGTGTTTTGAAGACCCCAAAGTGGCCCGCCACTGGGCTGTCATGACACTGTCGTAGAATGAGGCCACGAAGGGGTCCTCCAGGTACGTAGATGCGATCTCGGAACTGCAACAGGTCCTCCGTATACGCCCAAGAGGTCTCCTGTCTCCTGTCCCGATCCAGCTCCCGACAACGAGCCATCACAAATGGATCCTGCCGCTGCACCTCCTGAATCCTAACCCGGAGGTCCTCGGGCTCCTTGGTGGCCGCGAACCACTCCAATGGAATCACCGTTCAAGGTGGGATTTTGTTCTCTTTGGGTATACTCGGCCTTCTGGGACAGCGCATCAGCATGCTGATTCCACCCACTAGGAACATAGGTCACCCAGAAGTCGAATCGGGCAAAGAAAGTGACCATCGCACCTGGCGCTGGTTCAACGTCCGGGCCGTTTGTAAATGTTCCAGGTTGCGATAGTCTGTCTGAACTTCGACCTGGTGGCGGGGCCCCTCCAGATGTTGCTGCCATGTCTCGAAGGTGACCTTAACCGCCAACAGCTCCTTGTCCCATATAGTGTAATTTCGCTCTGGAGCCAGTGGCTTCCAGGAATAATAGGCACATGGGAACAAGATGCCTGCGGTGGCATAGGCCTGTAAGAGTACTGCCCCAACAGCCACATCCGATGAATCCATCTCCACCACGAACGGCCAGAATGGATCAGGATGCTTAAGGATGGGTTCGGAGGCGAAGACAGCCTTCAGGGCATCGAAGGCTCCCTGCTCCTCAGCACCCCAACGGAACTTTCCCCCTTTTTTGAGCAGATTGGAAAGGGGAGCAGTCAAGGCAGCGAAGTGGGGAACAAATATGCGATAATAATTCGCGAACCCCAACAGTCGCTGCACGTCCTTCACTTGCCGCAGAGGTTGCTATGCCTGCAATGACTTGACTTTCTCTGGGTCCATCTCCACACCGGCAGGCAAAATACGATGACTTAGAAAGTCAATCGTTGTTTGTGCGAACTGGCACTTCTCTCGCTTTGCAAATAGGTGGTTGTCCCGTAAGTTGAACGTGTTTCCAGTGGTCTTGCGTAGATGAGGAGTAGATCAGGATGTCATCCAGGTAGATGACCTGAAAGGACCTGTCTCAATCCCTCTTCCCAAGAAAGCAGAATGGAACAGCTTCATTCCAAAAGGAACTTTTATTAGGAGAAGTTGACAGCAGGGCATAGAAGGCAGGATCTGAGAGTTTCTCGCATGAATCAATAGGTTAAAAGAGCAACTGGTAAACCCCACCCCAATAGTCTATATCCAGTCAATTCAAATGAACCAATCTCCAGGTGTGAACCCGCTGTGGGAACGGGGTTGATAAGACGCCGTTCCCAAGGTTGTTAGGCAGTTAGGTCTTCGCACCTCTTGTTCCGCAGCTAGAGATAAGCCAGATGGCCCGAGGCACATTCCATTCTCACCCCAGGCTGTCAGTAAGGGGAGTAGATCAAAGAGCAGGCAGATAGAGGAAAGCAGAGAGGATACATTGTAATGGCTATAGCGAAGCGGAGAGGATACATTGTAGCTTCCCATCTCCCCCCAGGAGTATGGCAGAACCCACAGAAAGACAATAAAGAAATCACCCCCCCTCCCAATAACTGGGTTCTAACATGACCACAAGCTGATCCAGCCAATCCCTGAAGATGTCATGCATAAACTGCATAAATACGCTGGGCACATTGGTCAAGCCGAACAGCATCACAGTATATTCAAAATGGCCGTAACATGTCCGGAAGGCCATCTTCCACTCGTCGCCAGCCCGAACTTCAACAAGGTTGTAGGCCCCCCGCAGGTCCAGCTTTGTAAAGACTTTGGCCTGACAAAGCAGTTCGATTAGTTCAGGGATGAGAGGAAGCGGGTACCGGTTCCGTACTGTGATTGCATTCAATTTCCGATAATCACAGCATAGTCCAGTGATGGTGAACCTTTTAGAGACTGAGTGCCCAAACCGCAACCCAAAACCCACTTATTTATCGCAAAGTGCCAGGGCCGCATCAGCATTGTGGTGCCCTCGGGGGGTGGGCATGGTCCACTGGGTGGGCGTGGCTGCGGTGGTCATGGCAGACTGAGTGGGCATGGCTGGGGTGGGTGTGGCCACCTTGATGTTGCTCGTGGGGGGGACGCCTGTGGGGGCTGGGCAGGATTGGGGGAGATCCAGGGGGTCTCTGGTGGGTGGGGTGGTGGGCAGGAGGCTCGTCCTGTGGGGTGAGGCAGAGGGTAGGGTAGGGGTGCCATTGCTGCAAGGCAAGGCGATGCAGGGGCGGCTGCTGCCTGACACCATCAGCCCCCGCACACAGAGGCCAGCGAGTGCATGGGGGCGTGCTCTACCACCTCTACTAGACCTTGCTAGCCAGCTGCTTCGACTCCTTTGTGCTGGGTGGGGCTGCCGCTCCAGGCGCCAGTGGTGGCCTAATGGACCTGCGGCAGGTGTGCCCACAGAGAGTGCTCTGAGTGCCGCCTCTGGCACGCGTGCCATAGGTTCGCCATCACTGGCATAGTCGCAGCCTTCCCCAACTTCTTCTTGACAAAGAACACTGGTGCAGCCAACGGGGAGGTAGAAGGCTGGATAAACCCCTTTCAAAGATTCTTCTCTATGAAGTCCTGTAACACTGTCAACTCCAGTTCTGACAGGGAGTAAATCCGGCCCACTGGCATCGGGCACCAAATCAATTGGGCAGTCATAAGACCGATGTGGGGGCAACCGATCCGCCTCCTTTTCCCCAAATACATCGGCATAGTCCACCAACTCCGCAGGTAGGTCCAGGTCCACATGTGTAGCCACACCCCCTGTGTAGGCATGCAGGTGATGGGTGGCACACTTCTTGCCAGGGAACTGCACTGCCCCAGATGACCAGATGATATGCAGATTATGCGCCTGTAACCACTCCAATTCCAGCACCACCAGAAAGTGGGGCACTGCGGCAACATAAAACATGGCTTCTTTCACATACGGCCCAATGCGCATGCGAAGCGGTCTGGTCACAGCAACCACAGGGCCTGAACGAAGGGGCCAACCGTCAATCAACTCCACCAAGACCGGCGGTGACACCTGCTGCTAGGAAATGGACCACTGCACGGCAAAGGCCGAGTCCATGAAATTGGCCATGGCCCCCAAGTCCACCAGGCACCGCTCCCTGACCAGGCACGAACACACTCACTGCTAGCACGAGGTGCTTCACAAGTGTCAGATATGGTAGAGATGGCTGGCCCATTGCCAAGTGAGCCCAAACTACGGAGCCCTCTAGGCTGGGCCCTGCCCGTTTCCTGCCGCTGCTTTGGGTGCCTTAACAGAACACTTGGCTGCCATATGGCCTGGACCGCCGCAATACAGGCAAAGGCTTTTGCAGTGGCGCCAATCCTTTTTGGCTTGGGTCAGACGAAGTCGTGCAGCCCCCAACTGCATCGGCTCATCTGGAGGCAGTGACATTGTCTTGACAGTTGTGGGCGAGGCCTCCATCCGTTGTCGCGCTCATCGCTGCTGGAGCCTTGCATCGATATGGAGGCACAGGTGCATGAGCCCCTGCAGTGAGTGAGGGCATTCGGTGCGCGTCAGCTCATCCAGGAGATCCGACGAAAGACCTTCCTGGAACTGGTCCATGAGCGCCACCTCGTTTCACTGCAGGTCCTGTCAGACCACCTGAAAATCAGCTATGTAGTCTGTGAGTGATCCATGCCCCTGCCGCAACTCTCTCAACTGGCAGTTTGCTGTCTGGACCATAACAGGGTCCTCAAACATGGTCCTTAGCTGACGGCAAAACTTGGCATAATTGTCCAGCAGCGGGTTGGGCTGGGTCAGCAGGGGCGTCGCCCAACACGCCTCTGACCCCAACAAAAGGCTTATCAAAAACCTGATCTTATCCCGGTCAGTAGGGAAGTCCTCGGGCTGAAGGCTCATGTAAAGCTGGCACTGCCCAAAAAATGCTGGGAATTGGGCCAGTGAGCCATCAAATTTACCTGGCACTGCTACCAGGCATTTGCAGCGTGGCTGAGCTGCTTGCATCTGCGCAACCTGCGCAGTCAGGAGGGCCACCTGCTGGGTTAACTGATCATTGTCCGCGCAGAGCTGATCTATGGTCGCCCAACGTGGTATGGAGGAGCAAGTTGGAGTAAGTCGGGAACAAAATGTGATGACCCAGGGCACAGCACAGAGGCAACACAGTCGGCTGACAGTTCAAACTGCCCCTTTATTGCTTCAATCATTTCCCAAATGCTCCCACGTTTCTGGCAAGTCCCAGAGCAAGTAACGACACTCACACACACATACACCTTCAGCAGCCTCTAACTGTAAGTAGTTTCAAAAGTTTTTCACTCTCTCAGGCAGGGAAAGTGTGTATATGGAACAAGCAGTCCTCTTTCAGATTTTGACTCACACACAGTTGCTAGATTAGAACGGTAATTTATTCAAGGCCAAGTAGATATAAAGAAAGGAACATACATCAAAATCTAACGAGTCTGTGGAAATACAAGCTTGCCTGAGTAGTTTCAGAAGAGAGGCCAAAATTCAATCTGAAGTTTGGAGCACCAAATCAAGTTTGTCAGTCAATCCAATGGTCAGAGTTTCAGGGTTTACAAGTAGAAATCACAACACAGAACAGGCGATCAAAGAGTTGTTTCCAACGTCGGCAATGGCACACAAACCTTCAATAATTCAGCACTTGTTCCCGACAAATGCACCTCCCCACAGCATTTCAAGTCTCAGTCCCCAGGTGTGCCTTGTGGAGAGGGGCAGGGCGCTCTTCCAAGTAGTCGGGCCTGCCTGCGCTGTTCCCTCCTCTCCACTCTCCGTGCTCGAGGATCAGGAGGGGGTGGCCCTTGCTCATCGCCTGAGCTCTATCATGTTCATCCTGCCCCTTTTGAAAGGGGGGGGAGATACCTTTTGAAGTATGGACTGATCATAAAAATTTGGAAGCTGTGAAATCCTCCTGCAAGTTATCCCCGAAACAGGTCTGGTGGGCTCAATACTTCAACTGTTTTAACTTCACCTTAAAGTATTTCCTAGGGGGTAAGAATATTTTTGGCTGACGCCTTGTCTAGAATGCCCCAGTTCAAAATCACTGGGAGGAAGTAATCAACTCCATTATTCCTCTGCCACAATCTGCTTCTCAAATAACAACTAGATCGCAAACACAGCCTGCTGGTCCTGATGATCACTTATTGAAGGAATTTAAGGAGCAATTAAAGACTGACACCTGGTTCAAAGACAACAAATCTATTTTAACCCTTAGGGGAGGACTAGCCTGGAAAGGCTCTAAGTTTTATCTCCCAGATAGCCTCAGACTCCAAGTCCTTCAGCGGAGTCATAATGCAAAGCAGGCAGGTCATTTTGGGTTCCTGAAAACGTTGCATTTAGTGTGGAGGCAATTCTGGTGGCCAGGGATGAAAAGAGACATTGAGAGTTATGTGAGGAGCTGTGCTACCTGCGCTGCAATGAAAAGACGTCCTGGGAAGCCCCCAGGATTGCTGTAACAAGTGGCTGACCCTTCCCAGCCTTGGGAGGAAATAGCCATGGACTTTATAGTGGAGTTGCCTGAGAGCAAGGAAAATACTGTAATATAGACTGTGATTGGTCTATTTTAGAAACAAGCGTGTTTTATCACTTGCTCAGGACTTCCCTCTGCCCAGAAGCTAACCAAGCTGTTTTTGAAACACATATATCGGCCCCATGGAGCCCCAAAGTGGATTATTTCTGACAGGAGGGTCCAGTTTACTGCAAAGTTCTGGAGGGAGTTTGTTAAACTGATTGGGTCGACTCAGGGGCTTTCATTGGCTTTTCATCAGAGTACAAATGGAGCGGCTGAAAAAGCGAATGCAATGGTGGAACAGTACCTCAGATGCTATGTAAATTACCAGCAGACAAATTGGGCTGATCTCCTGCCTTTCGCAGAGGTAGCCGACAACAATACTGCACAGTAGCACTGGACTCAACCTATTTAAAATAGTAACGGGTTGAGATTTTGTGCCTATGCCTGAGTACCCCCAGGAGCCTCCTACTTCCCAGACTTTGGATCAATGGGTGACGTCTTTCCAGGGGGGTTGGGTGAATGTGAAGAAAGCATTGACCAAGGCCACCAAGGTTTACAAGGAGCAAGCAGATAAACGACGCTCCCCTCAAAAGCCTTTTCATGTTGGGCAATTGGTTTATCTTTCAACAAAATATTTAAGGTTAAAGTCACCCAGCAGAAAATTGGGGCCAAAGTTCCTTGGTCCTTTTCCCATCACTAAGATCATAAACCCGGTCACAGTGGAATTGAAACTTCCATGACTGTTGGGAAAAGTCCACCCTGTGTTTCACTGTAGTCTGTTGAAACCTGTTTCTGAATCCTCTTTAAGACCTATACCAAAGAAGCCGCCGGGTCCAATAGTGGTAGAGGGGGAGACACATTATGAAATAAAATGAATTCTTGATTCTAGGTTGTACAAGGGGAAGTTACAATACCTCATTCAGTGGAAAGGCTATCCACTGTCAGAAGCTACATGGGTGAAATATACAAATGTGAAAACAGACAGGTTAATAAATAATTTTTACGATAAATATCCTCACAAGCCTCGAGGAAATACTTAACCTACTTTTTTTTCCCCTACAGGAGACTCTTTCCTTTTGAGAGGGGCCGACTGTCAATTCTAAAATGAGTGTGGCTGCAGCCATTTTTTCTTCTCATTCTAGGTTGCCACATAGAACGGAGGGAGGGGGGTTGCCCAGGTGCTTCATTAGTCAAAATAATTTTCTGTCCCATGGGAACCAAGGTCATCTACTGCTTCTGCGACCAGGGACTGGGTGTTGCATAAAAAAGCCCACCAAATGAAAATATTGGGGAACGTAATTGCTTGCATAGTTTTGTGGATGGGACATTATACTTTGTAATTGGGTAATTGTTACTTGTGTATTCAGATTTGGTTTCACTTTTGACCGTGCTGATACTTTGTAACTAGTAAACATGCATAAATAAGCCCGCCAAATAAGTATATTGGGGAACGTAGTTGCTTGCATAGTTTTGTGGGTGGTACCTTTAACTTTGTAACTGGGCAATTACAAATTGGGCCGAGAGAAGTCTGGAGAGTGGTTTGGCCATGTTCCCAGGTCCAACAAGCAGCCCAGCAGAAAGTGCAGGCAGCCCCGCCTAGGTTTGAGCCGGCTCCCATCATGCCTAGCTTTGATGGAGACCTCAAGAAGCTATCCTTCTCCCTAAATCAGGTGTGGGCTTATCTAGATCACTATGCTTATGTCTACCTGGATGATTCCATGATGGTGAATACTGTGGTGGCCAATTTAGAGGGGGAAGCGGCCGACTGGGTGACCAACCTCCATGATGAAAGGGTTCCTGAACTGCAGGATGCTAACCTATTCATGGAGCAACTGAGTTTGTTTTGAAGACAAATCCCAGACCCTGCTGGCCGAGAAGGAGATCCATCGTCTGAAGCAAAGAGGCTGCCTCACTAAGAAATACGTTTGGGAATTCAGAAGGGTTGCTGGTCGGCTGGGGCAGTGGCCAGAACGATTGTTGATCAACTTCGTCAAGCAGGGGCTAGACCACGACTTACTCCAAGCCTGCATCTATCAGGGCTTTCCTAACCAATTGTGTGAATGGTACAGCATGGCAGTGATGCTGGACATCGAACTGGACTGCCCCAGAAAGCCAGGCACAGCTGAACCCACGCCGCTGCATGTCCAGGAGAAACACCTTTTTGGCCAATGCTCTCAAGCCACTATGACCACCAGCATCCCCCAAGCACCAGCCAGAGCTCCTATCAAATGCTACCGATGCTGTCAAATGGGTCACCGTGCTGTGGAGTGCCCAGCTCTCAAACCCCAACCCAGAAGCATGCCAGTTGCCACTGCAAAGCCGTGAAAAGTTCCCAGAGGAGGAAGAGAGAAGACAAACTGGGCACATCAAGACCCGGTCATTGAGACCTCCCCCCCCAATCAAGTCTGAGGAGAAAGCCTGGTTTGAGCCACAGCAGATGCCAGCACCCTACGACAATGATAAGGGAGGCGAGGAGGATCCAATGGTAAGTCAGCCCATCCCACCTTTTGCCATCCCCGCCAAGATAATAGTAGCCAAGATAATAGTAGCGGCCTAAATGGATCTAAATGTTTTAGTAGACTCAGGTTGCACCAGGTGCCTAATTAATCTGCCTCTCAAATTACCACTAGAGCTCAATTGCAAAAGCAATCCACGTCCTGATGATAGCTTACTGAAAAGACTTAAAGAGCAATTAGAGACTGATGCCTGGTTCAAGGACAATAAATCTCTATTAACCCTTCGGGGAGGGCTAGCCTGGAAGGGTTCTAAGCTGTGTTTCCCGAGCGCTCTTGGGATCGAAGCCGGTCATTTTGGGTTCCTGAAAACATTACATTTGGTACGGAGGCAGTTTTGGTGACCAGGCATGAAAAAAGACATTGAGAGTTATGTGAAAAGCTGTGCCACTTGCACTGCTATGAAGAAATGCCCTGGAAAGCCTCCAGGGCTCCTGCAGCAAGTAGCTGACCCTTCCCAGCCTTGGGAAGAAATAGCTATGGATTTTATAGACCTGCCCGAGAGCAAGGGAAATACTGTAATATGGACTGTGATTGATCTATTTTCCAAACAAGCTCATTTCATCGCTTGTTCAGGGCTCCCCTCTGCTCAGACACTGACCAAGATGTTTTGAAGCACATCTATCAGCTCCATGGAGCTCCTAAGTGGATCATTTCGGACAGGGGGGTTAAATTCACTGCGAAGTTCTGGAGGGAGCTCATTAAGCTTATTGGGTCTACTCAGGGGGTTTCATCAGCTTTTCATCCGAGTACTAATGGGGCGGCTAAACGTGCGAACTCAATGGTGGAGCAGTACCTCAGATGCTATGTTAATTACCAGCAGACTAATTGGGCCGATCTTCTGCCTTTTGCTGAAGTAGCCTATAATTATACTGTGCACAGTATCACTGGTCTTACACCGTTTAAGATAGTTACCAGGAGGGATTTTGTGCCTATGCCTGAGTACCCCTAGGAGCCACCTGCCTCCCAAACTTTGGATCAATGGGTGACCTCCTTTCAAAGTGTTTGGGCGAATGTCAAAAAAGCCTTAACCCAAGTCGCTAAGGTTTACAAAGAGCAAGCTGATAAGAAACGCTCCCCTCAAAGACCATTTTATGTTGGGGAAAAGGTTTATCTTTCAACTAAGTATTTGAGATTGAGGTTACCCAGCAGAAAATTGGGGCCAAAGTTTAAGATTTTTCCTATCACCAAAATCATAAATCCTGTTACTGTGGAGTTAACGCTTCCACAGCTTTTGGGGAAAGTCTACCCTGTGTTCCATAGTAGTCTGTTGAAACCTGTGTCTGAATCCTCTTTAAGACTCATTCCAAAGAAGCCGCCGGGTCCAATAATGGTGGAGGGGGAAACACATTATGAAATAAAACGAATTCTTGATTCTAGGTTGTACAAGGGGAAGTTACAATACCTCGTTCAGTGGAAAGGCTATCCACTGTCAGAAGCTACATGGGTGAAATGTACAAATGTGAAAGCAGAAAGGTTAATACAAAATTTTACAACAAATATCCTCACAAGCCTCAAGGGAGTACTTAACCTGCTTTTTGTTTCCCCTACAGGAGACTCTTTCCTTTTGAGAGGGTCCGACTGTCAATTCTAAAATGAGCGTGGCTGCAGCCATTTTTTCTTCTCATTCTAGGTTGCCACATAGAACGGAAGGATGGGGGTTGCCCAGGTGCTTCACTAGTCAAAATAATCTTCTGTCCCATGGGAACCAAGGTCATCTACTGCTTCCGCAACCAGGGACTGGGTGTTGCATAAAAAAGCCCACCAAATGAAAATATTGGGGAACGTAATTGCTTGCATAGTTTTGTGGATGGGACATTATACTTTGTAATTGGGTAATTGTTACTTGTGTATTCAGATTTGGTTTCACTTTTGACCGTGCTGATACTTTGTAACTAGTAAACATGTTCTTTGAGGAATTTTCAAGCCTCAGAATTCTGCTCTATTCGTTTCTGTCTGTCGGAACCATGACACATGCATTAGCCAGTCTTAAAGGATGTGCCATTGACTTGCTCAGAAGGATTTTCTGAGGCATTGAATAGTTGCATAACAACTCCTACTTTGGAAGGGCTTTGTTTTTGGCTAGACTCCATGTCTCTGAACATCCTTTGAACATCCCTTTTGCCCATTTGATGGAGGAGCAAACTTTACTTTATCCCTCTGTGCTGGCACTTGCCAGAAATTGCTATTTCCACTAAGGAACAAGAACCCCGGTTGCACTGATTCCTTCTATCTCAAATTGTTACTGTCAGATCAATCTGATTTGACTTCAATGACTGTTCCATAATTTGTACACTACTTCACGTCTGTTCAAAAACCTCTTCAAATTCTCCATTTGGGACCATTTCAGGCGCAGTTGTCCATTTAATCACTACTCTGTAACACAACCTTTTTGTCAATTGATTCATGCTTCTGTCTTATTTTCATTAATGGTTCCCAGGGTCATTTTAGCATTATAATGGTTCAATACTTTAGGTCAGTAATTTTATTCCTCTCTTACTGGTTTGTTGCAGTCAGCCAGATGTTTAGACTAAATTTTTATCCACCGATTAAGTCCTTCCCAAGGACTTAGCATAGGCAGATGTTCTTGTTTGATTGTGTTAAAGGTTTCGTTCCCAGGATGTAAGCTGTTCCAAGTAAGGCTGTTATTTGCAATTGACTGGTGGTAGGTTTGTCAAGGCCAATGATGTTCAAATGGTGCTCCTTTTGTTTTAGGATTACATCCAAGTCAGCTATCATTATTGGTACTATCTTTGCTTTCTTTTGCAAGAGTCATTCTATTTCTATTGGCAGGTCTTTGCATTTTGTGATTTTCTCCAGTTCTTTCTCTTCTACTCTGCTGTCTCCAGGTACTGCCACATCTACAATCGAGACATTTTGCCTTTGTTATCGACAGTTGATAAGTCAGGAGTGTTATGTGGCAGGTGCTTGTCTGTTTGAATTCTAAAGTCCCGAAGTAATTTAGCTTCTTTATTTTCTATTACTTTGTCTACTTTGTGGTCCCACCAGTTCTTGCTTGCAGGCAAATGATATTTCTTGCAGATCTTCCAATGCATCATTGCTGCTACTTTGTCATACCATTGCTTGTAGTCAGTTTGTGTGATTTTCTTGAAGCAGCTGACCAGGTGGTCTACTGTTTCCTCAGTTTCTTTGCATAGGTGGCACTTGCAGTCTGTTGCTGTCTTCTCAATTCTGCTTTGTATGCATTTGTCCCTAAAGCCAGGTCTTTTGTAGCTAGAATTAGTCTTTCTGCCCCTTTCTTCAATTTTCCCGCTCTTAGCCATTTCCAGATCTTGTCATTATCTGCTTTGCCTTCTATTTTTATGTATTGACCATGTAATACAGGGGTATCAAACTCGCAACGTCACATGACGTGTCATGACATATCTCAACTTTTTTTCCATTGCCGGCAATGGGGTGGGCTTGGTTTCGCCATGATGCATCCGGCCCGCGGGCTGACAGCTCGACACCCCTGATGTAATACTTTGCCTTGCCATGTTTCTTTTCTGTTCTTCATTTTTCTTCAATATCCATAAGATATTCTTCCAATGCCCTTTTTTCTTCTTCAACTGTTCGGTTTACTTGCAACATTCCATGCCCACCTATTTTCCTTAGTAGGTAGAATCTGTCAAAATTGCTGTGAGGATGAAGGGCTTGATTCATCGTCATTATTTTTCTGGTCTTCCTACACAGGGCTTTCAGTTCTGCTTCAGGGAAAGTGGTGGCTCACAAAGTTAGGACGCATTTGAGACCCGGTTGCTGCCACGGGACGGGGTGAGCTCCCGTCACATGCTCCAGTTCCTGCCGACCCAGCACTTTGAAAGCGGGCGACCATGAGTAGATAATTCCTGGGACCAGTATTAATTCCTCAGTATTTTGAAACATGCAGGCAGTTTTCAGTCAGTTCAGTTTGTAACAGCCCTGGAAGAATATTAGAAGCCTCAGGAGGGGAAGTTCCTGTGGAATGAAGATAAGCTTTCTCAAGAACCACCTGTGGAATAAGACTAAGTGCGACATGCTGCTGGCTTTAGAGAACTTGTATGCAAGGCAGAGGAACATTCGTCAGGAATATGCAGCGCATGCAACACAAAGAGATGAATCTGCTAAGCATTATAAGGTAGAAGAGAGGGGCTGAGATTATTAGGAATCCTGAGGTGGAGATGGAACCATCAACTCCAGTGATGATATGGATGATACAATATGCATATCAGGCTCTCCTCAGCTAAAGAGTCAAGAAGAAAAGGAGGAAGAATACCAGTTCCCAGGGAACAATCAAAGAGTTGTGCTGAGCTAGAAATAAAAATGGTATGGGGCATATTCCTTGCTGATATAATTAGGAGACATGCATATATAACTTCTTGGGCTATATTTATACAATATTTTTTAGAAAAGAGCTAAGCTGAAAGTATGGAACCAATTGTGTTTATATGACATTACAAACCAAAGTATTTGTTAAAATCTATAGTATCACATCACAAAATCACAGAACTGAAAGGAGATGCATGACAGGCTCATCTAACAATGCCAACAAACTGCAGTAACCTCTTCTGAAAGAAATGACTTTAGAGCTGTTGGGACTGCTGTCATGTGTCCATTGTGACATGCCCTTACACATGTCCACTGTGAGAAGTCCTAAAGAACTTTAGAGGTACCAGAAGACAATGTCTGTATGCCTTCAAGTCAATGCTGTCTCTTGGTGACTGCCTGGACTTGCAGTTTTGTTGGAAAGGTTTTTTTGGAAATGTCCCAAAGATGCTTTTTCACGAGGCAACTGGACTGGGGTGTGGGCAGTATTTGGGGGGCTGCCACAAAGAAGAGGGGTTCAACCTATTCTCCAAAGCACCTGAGGGCAAGACAAGAAGCAACGGATGGAAACTCATCAAGGAGAGAAGCAACCTAGAACTAAGGATTGTTAAGGAAATCACTGTAGTTGTTAAGTGAATCATGCAGTTGTTAAGCACATCTGGCTTCCTCCATTGACTTTGCTTATCAGAAGGCAGCTGGGAAGGTTACAAATGGTGATCATATGACTTCCATGGCCATGCAACATGCCAGCTGCCAAGCACCCAAGTTTTGATCATGTAATCATGGGACTGCTGTAATGGTCGTAAATGTGAAAACTGATCATAAGTCATTTCTTTCAGTGCCATTGTAACTTTGAATAGTCACTAAATAAATGGTTGTAATGGTCAAAGACTACCCGTATTAATTTTAAAAAGAAAAATGTACTTTGCTATTTGCTGTCTGTCCACCACTGTTCAGAGCCTTTGGGGAAACTGTCCAGTGAAGCAATTAATTTGAGCCATGGCAAGTTGGACAGGAAACTCAGTTTGGAACAAATCAGACCACCAATAGGGTTGAGGCCTCCACTGCCAGACAGATTCAATAATATAGAAACCAGCCTGGGACAGGACCAGTTCTGAGGGACAGCTCACTCTGGGGTTCCCTCAGCCTGGGTGGAGAGTCAGGCTTGACATACCATTGAGTTAAAGCCACAAGGTGGGAGGTGACTTTTGGAATTTCAGACCAGGCAGAAATTAGAGCTCTGTGGCTCCCATGACGGAGGAGGAGAGGGGAAAAGGAAGAGGCAGCATCTTCCATCACAAGTGAGCTTGTAAAGGCAAGGGCTGACTTGCTCAAAGAGTCATTGCTGCTGCCACTTCTATGTGGGTGGATTTGGCAATTGACAGCGTAGGCGGTGATCTAAGTGTATTTCTGATGACGACAAAGAAGACGGTGTGCTTAGTAAGTGCAGGGTGATGTGTTGGCAAGACATTGAAATCATGTGCTTTTTCTCAGGCTCTGTTAAACTGGGCTGTCTTTCCTTCTCTCCAATCTCAAAATGGTTGAGGTGAAATTGGAAGGCAAGCCCACTCCCAGGTGTTGCTTGGGTGACTCACGCTGAATGAGGCAGGGCAGGCAGGGGCTCTTCTCGGAGCACGTAGACCTTCCCCTCTGCTTTTGCTCTGCCTGCCAAGGTGCAGGAAGGAGGGCCCCCTAGCCTGGGCAGCTGCCCCTCCCAGCCCCTGCAGCCCAGAGCGGCAACCTTGCCTGAAGCAGACGGCGCTGAGGCGCACTTGACAGGTGGGGGGGACTGGCCCCCTTTCGCCCCTGAGGCAGCAGGGCAGGACTCCAACAGGTGCCCCCTCCAAATAGAAGGCGTGAGGCTGTTGCAAGGCCTCGTGCTTTGACTTTCCTCAGAAGCCAAACGGCATGAGTCAGACATTCTGATTTCCTCCAGCAACATGAACGCAACATGCAGAGGCTGGAAAATTAGTCACAGTCTGGCAGGGAGAGCATCCCACATGGCTGGCAAAGGAGAAGAGACTACCTGGGGTATTTATTCTCCCTGAGAAACAGGAACCCTCATTCAGCCTTGCCTGGATGGAAACTTTTTTCCCTTGGCTCCACATCCATTTTTGTATCCAAAACAATAGAGGAGATGGGTTGCATGGAAGGGATAGACCTCCCTCTGTTGGTGCTTTTCCAGCTCTCAAATAAAAAGTCACTTCTCCATCATTGGGGGATTTTCTTGACCGGCCCCTCAGAAGAGAGCACTAGGGCTGGGGTGCCACCTCCACAGGTCTCACTGTTTTTATCATGCAAAAGCAGCATCACACTGCCATTCCACCTTCTGGGGGGGGGGGGAGAAACTTTACAATATGTGGGGGAAAGGGAGGAAGGGTGCCACAATCCCACTTGCATTTTCTGGCCCTGCCCCACTTCTATTCTGCTACTCGGTTGGCTGCTGGGGGGGGGAGAGAGAATTCCTCACGGGAGGCCCATTTGCTCATAGTTTTGTATCTCATAGCCGGAATGGGAGATGGACACGGTGACCATTTCCCTTTATTTCAGAAAGGTATCCTTTAATTATTTCTTGGTTTTGCTATTGGATTTTACTTTATAAACCAAAATTATACATGTAATAATTATTTTTTCTTATGAACCTGTTTCAGATTTGCCCTTGTCAGGTTTGTCCTCTCTGCTTTCCATGGCAGAGTCCCATAATCATCCTCTTCAGACATTTCTTTTCCCTTGGCTTGAGCTCTCCGTTATGGATTTCCCGAGGCTGGGGCAGGAGCAGCCCCCCCCCCACAAAAGAAATCATCTGCAGGATCAGGAGATACTGAAATCAAGCCAATATATGGAGCTCTAATCTGGATCGCTTGTTTCAGCAGAATATTTACTGTAAACACAACTGTGTTTTTGTAACTCATGGATTGTGATGTTATGTGAACTCGGCATCAAAGTAGGAAGTCTGACTTTAGGCAGGAATCACACAAAGTAAAACCTTGGATCTAATCCTAGGCTGAAGAACCTGGGATTACATCGACAAAGGCGATCAACCACAGTGAGGTAACTATACCAACAATCCCAATTGTTGGGATTGTAATCATATAACAATCAAATGTAGTCTAATTGGTCTACAAAATAAATAAATAGATGCACAGCCTGACATCACTTTATTAGAAAACTTTTTTTTCTTTCACAAAGAAATCTTGTTTGGTTTTTTTGGTTTTTTTTTTTTATAATTCCCTTTTTCTACCATTTGACACTGGTCCGATCTTTACCTGAAACTACTAGAAGCCACAAATGACTTTTGCCTCAAGAAGTCTTGATGGGAGTTTGAGAGCCTCCAAGGATCTGGCACATTTGCCCATGGAAAGAGACAGACCCAGAGTTAGCTGGCCTTTATTTTCAGAATAGAGGTGCTCTCCGTTTTGGAATGATGCTGGAATATCCAGATTCAGTCAGTTTTGTTCCATACAGTATTAACCTTGTGAACTCTAAAGCTTCCTCCTTCCGTTATGTATTCAAGATGGACAGTGATTAATATGTATATGTTACTTATATGTAAGGGTGTAGGTTTATACATACGTTGTATATAGTATGTTTAAATGTGTTATGTATGTGTACATTTTGAGAGCAAACAACTAAATTTCATTTTTAATGTGTGTCAGTGCCCACAGTAAAAAATGGCAATAAAGGTTATCTATCTATCTATCTATCTATCTATCTATCTATCTATCTATCTATCTATCTATCTATCTATCTAATCTATCTAATCTATCTACCTATCTACCTATCTACCTATCTACCTATCTATCTATCTATCTATCTAATAGATTTTACTTCAAATTCCCTCCCAAGCCTGATTTTAGCTGCTGACCTCAAGAGTCACATATGGGCCTTTCCCCCTCCTTCTGCTTTCTCTTGCTATTTAAAAGTCTAACCTAATGATGAGTTCTAAAAAATGCAAGCTTTTGCACACTATTTTGTGGTCTTTTGGAATGTGAATGAAGGTACTGTCCAGATGCAGATCTGAGAGCTTAACTGACATTTGGGATCTGGCATTTTGTATCCATAACAGTTGGACTGGACTGGACTGGGAGACAGGTTGAAATTACCTTCAGCCATGGAGATGTGCTGGTGAGGCCCTTTCTGAGACCATTCTACCTTTCAGAGTTGTGTAGAGAGAACTGAGGGAAGATAATGTATCATCATCATCATCATCGACTTTGAAGATCTTCTAGTCCATCCCCCGGCTCATGTAGGAGCCCCTATACCATTTCAGACAAATGGATGACCAGTCTCTTCTTAAAAATCTCCAGTGATGGAGCACCCACAACTTCTGGAGGGAGGCCATTCCACTAGTTGATTGTTCTCACTGTCAGGAAATTTCTCCTTTTCTCTACATTGCACTAGACTAGACAGAACCGATTCCAGCAACTGTTCTTTATGTTTTAGCCTCCAGCCCCCTGATCATCTTTGTTGCTCTTCTCTGCACTCTTTCCAGTCTCAGCATCTTTTTTATATCGTGGTGACCAAAACTGGATGCAATATTACAAGTGTGGTCTTACCAAAGCCTTACCTTATAAAGCGGTACTAACACTTCATGTGTTGTTGACTCTATCCCTCTGTTAATGCACCGTAGGATTGTATTGGCTTTCTTGGTTGCTGCAGCACACTGCTGGCTCATATTTAAGTGGTTGCCTACTAGGACCCCAAGATCCTTCTCGCAGTTACTGCTATAGAGCCATATTTCACCTAACCTGTACTTGTACATATGGTTTTTCTTCCCTAAGTGTAAAACCTTGCTTTTCTCTACACTGAATTTCATTTAGTTAAATAGAGCCCAAAGTTCAAGTCTGTCTAATTAAATGAAATTCAATGTAGAGAAAAGCAAGGTTTTACACTTAGGGAAGAAAAAGACACATAACTGTATAAAATCCTGAATCTAACAAAATCTAATAAGTTCTCAGCATCCTGTGTCTCCAACCTGAAGGTCTTTGATGGCACAGATTCCGCCAGCTTTGAGATAGATGGGCACATTATCAGAATGGATAACTACCATATGCCTTGCCAGTTGCTCTATAGTGTACTAGAGCCTCAAGGAAGATACCTTAAGGTCAGCCATGCAAGCACTACAAAGATGCTGTGACATTTAGCCTACATCAGTGACATTTAGCCAAGGGAACTAGAAGCTGCAGCTGCTGACAGAACCCCCTGGTGGCCCCTGTGCTATAAAGCCCCCATCCTTTGAAGTCTTCACCAGCTTTGAAGATAGGCAGCACCAGAAACCGATAGAAAACCATGAATGGCATCACAGAATAACATCCACAGTTAGTACATCAATGGACTTCCAGTGCCCCATTGAGGAGACACTATGCTTGCAGAGACACCTCTGTGTCCACACATGAATTGCGCAATACCGTGTCTTCTTCAGACTCAAAAGACTACAACATAGCCAAGTGATTTTATCCACCAGATGTTTAGAATATTCCTCACAGCACCTGCACAGGGGGTCCTGTGACTTGTCTCTCACCACCAAGAAATGGGACACTTTAAAACAGGCTTCTGGATAGATATAGTAAGAGTGGAAAAATAGGTGTGCTTCACCCCTTTTTAAAACGCTTTGCAACCCCTAATAGTGGCTTTAGACAGGTCCTCGGTTACTATGGTGATTATGAACTCCTGAGCTATCCCAGACTCCATGCCATCTGGAGGCGGACTGCAATCCCCAAGCACAATAAGCCTTGGAGCTTTTACCACCAACCCACTGAAGGAAACAAGCAGGCAGGAAATCACTGCAGCAGTGGCAACCAAAGCCCAGCTTCAGCGGGAGGGTCTCACATTTGGTTATCCATGGAGAAGGGTCTCCGAAAGCCATGAAACGCTCACAAATGATAACTGCCACACCATGCCCTGGCCTGAGTTTGCCGCTGGTGCCAAATGTGAGCATATCTCTGAGAGTGGAACCCCCCTTTCTGATCCACCCAAGTCTCAGTTATGTCAGGTCTCTTCATCCACAACCAGATTACGGATGACAGCACCCTTATGCCATTACTAACAAGGGTTTACCTGGGTAGTGCAAAAAGGAAGCAAGAAAAGGACCAGGGAAGTTGTGCATTCTCAGACACTGTGTACTGTCCTCTGAGGAGTGAAAAAGAAATCTGCTAAACAGCTACTTTGTTGAATAAGCTGAACCTCCATTCTTCTCAGGCCCCAAGAATGTGGAACGACACATGGAGTTATTTCTGAATAGTTTTCCTTCTTGTTATTCACCTATAGACAGAATCTTGCCAGACAAAACAACTATCTGCATAACTACAGATATTTATTTATTTATTTAATCAATTTTAAAACTGCCCATCTCCCTCACAGAAGGACTCTGGGAATCACTAAGGGTAATCGCCATTTTACCCTCTTCCTGCAGACCAAACTTTCCAGGCTCTACATTCTCTTTGTCCTCCAGAAACCAGCCCCCCCCTAGTAATTCAGACTAATATGCTCACATTTGGCACCAGCTGCAATGATTCACTTAACAGCTATGGCAAGAAAGGTTGTAAAATGGGGCAAAACTCACTCAACAACTGTCTTGTTTAGCAATAAAAATGGGCTCAATTGTGGTTGTAAGCTGAGGACTACCTGTAGAAAAAGAAAAGAAATATTTAAAGAACTGACTTCTGTTCTTCATCACAAGTATGAACAACTTGTAACTCTTCAACCACACGTTATAAAAAAAACCTATCTTCTTTCTACAATCCGTCCCTTATCTATATGCAGATCCATAAACCAACAACTTCTCAGTCCTGGTATAAGCAAAAGTCTATAAAAGGTTAGCATAGCTTAATGGACAAAGAACTTGAAAAAAATGGAACTTTGAAGTTATATATGCTGACAGCAGCAAGAATACTGTGCACAAAAATGAAGATACTTTCATTCCCACAATGGATGACTGTCTGCAAAAGCTGATGGAGTTAGCAGAGATGGCTAAATTGGCTAGTATATATTCCCAGTAAAAGCAAAAAGTTGAAGTTCTGTGTTATTTTATTCTACTGTGCTAAGAGTCAAAGTCAACGCTTTTCTTTCTTTCCCCCTTTACCCTACACTTTTTCCTCTTCCCTTTCTCCTCTCTTACTTTCCCATTAGTTTCATCTTTCTTTGTATTTTATATTTCGATAACCTCATAAAAGCATTTTTAAAAAAAAGGTTATCAAAGCTTTATATTCCTTCCCTTTACTTCTAACTAAACCTTTAATTTATTCAGACGTTGTCATAAGACTTGATCTTTCTTCAATTTTTCTTTTTCTCATCCCAAAGGCTTGAGCAAACTCTTTTGTAAATTCATAAAAAGCCATTATCCAGGTCATTCTCTTGGTTTATCATTTATATTTTAATTAGCAAATCTTTAACCAACTTTTTTTGTATATCCAGTAGTAAGTCCTTATATAAGTCATTCTCTTGGCTTTTAATTTATGTTTTCACATTAGTTGTCTTCTCTTATAATCCATGGTTTTCCAATTTTCCAATATTTATAATTCTAATAATTCTGCATCGAGCAAAATTTGTTCCTCTATAATCTCTTAAATATTCTTTCATATCTGTCATTCCTTTGTTAATGTCTTTTGAACATAGTTTATCCATGAAAGCAAACATCTTTGCTGACATTATAGCTACTATTTGCTGACCCCATTCTTCAAAAATCGCCTGAAAATGTGCTGATCTATGTGTCATTTTGTTACTAACAAAAACAATGGACAAACTTTCACTTTTTTCCTTCTCTGTCTGGAGTCTTTAGTTCCTTCTAGTGTCCAATTTTTGAAATCATAAAGTCTTGAATTCCTATTTTGATTTAAAATGGACCAAACAATTTAGTTCTCATGAAAAACTGTTTTATGTAATTATTTCAAAATCTTATTAAAAGTCTTAATATTCCAAATTTGTCTTGTTCCTTATTTGAAACTTTCTTAGATCAATGTCTTATTTAGCATTGTCCTGTTTGTTTCCCATTCTTCAAATTCTTATATTTTTTTTCTTTTATTCAAGAATAAACTCACCAGGTGGCTTTTCAAACCTGTTGTTTCAAAGTTCTCTAACTGCCTTAAGATAAATAAATACGTTCCAAAAGTGATTCAAGGGTGAGGTTAGCGAATCCAGTGTTCTTTAAAAGACTCTGCTGTGATTGTCAGCCTAATGACTTCCCTTCGTTTCCCGGCACTCAAACCTGTGAGAAGAAACCCTCCAAAGCACACTTGGGTACTCTCCCATCCTCTCCATATCCAGAAAGTTTCCATAGAATCAGTCTACTTGACAATTCTTTAGTCCTTGCCACAATCAGTGTCTCTGCTAATTTGGAGATACTGTATATTAATTCACCATACCTCCTTTGGTAATCCCATTTTATTCATTTTTGATTGAACAAATTTCCTCAGATAAACAAATTTATCTATTTATGAAATATATCCACTACCTCAATGTAACTTGACTCTAGAGTGTGGCAACACTATAGCTGTTAACACATCATCCCCCAGCAAAGGAACAGTGACTCATTAGGTGCTGATCAACACTGTCAAGTGTGCTGAATGGCACAACAAATAAATTATGCCAAAAATCACACTCCAAGGATGCTCCATTGCAGTTTGTCATCTATCTGCAGTACCAAATGCAGTATCAAATGAAAAATGAAGGGATGGTTGTTGTCTTCAGTACTTTATCAATATTTTGTGAGAAAAGGTGGAGGAAATGCTAAATCTGCAAACAAAAACTGAGTGGAAATAGCACCTGCACAGCATGATGGGGCCATAGGCAACAGGGGCACAAAATAAGGAGTCATGTATTGTGATTAAAGCCATATGACTCATGTGTCTGATGCCAGGATCTAAGTATAAAAGACCTGAAGTTGCAAGACGTGCTTTTGTTATCAGTTTTCCAGGTGCCTCTGATCCAGGTTGCTAAGAGGCATATTCACATGCCTGAGTGCTCCAAAGCATGCAATCTTACAAATGGCTTCTGAAGTGGCATATGGCCCTGGTTTCAGGCTTCACAATGGGACCTGGCAGTAAGTTGCTTTCTCTGGCTGCCTTGTCTTGTTCATCTTTGCCACATAACAAGCTCAGTTGGACTTGAAGCAAAGCAGGCAACAGGACTTGTCCCCTTCAGTGCAGAGTTCAGATACATTTGCATATTTTCAAGGGTTTAAATTCCAGGCTTCTTTGTGCATCCCCGGACAGCTGAGATACATCATCATCATCATAATAATAAAAAAGTTGGAAGGGACCTTGGAGGTCATCGAGTCCAACCCCCTGCTCAGGCAGGAAACCCTATACCATTTCACACAAATGGCTGTCCAGTCTCTTCTTAAAAACTTCCAGTGTTGGAGCATTCACCGCTTCTGGAGGCAGGTTGTTCCACTGGTTAATTGTTCTGTCAGGAAGTTTTTCCTCAGTTCCAGGTTGCTTTTCTCCTTGACTAGTTTCCATCCATTACTTCTTGTCCTGCCCTCAGGCGCCTTGGAGAATAGCTTGACTCCCTCTTCTTTGTGGCAACCCCTGAGATATTGGAATACTGCTATCATGTCACCCCTAGTCCTTCTTTTCATTAAACTAGACATACCCAATTCCAGCAAACGTTCCTGATATGCTTTAGCCTCCAGTCCCCTAATCATCTTTGTTACCCTTCTCTGCACTCTTTCTAGAGTCTCAACATCTTTTTTACATCGTGGTGACCAAAACTGGATGCAGTATTCCAAGTATGGCCTTACCAAGGCCTTGTAAAGTGGTATTAATACTTCACGTGATCTTGATTCTATCCCTCTGTTAATGCAGCCCAGCACTGTGTTGGCTTTTTTTGGCAGCTGCAGCACACTGCTGGCTCATATTTAAGTGATTGTCCACTAGGACTCAGAGATCCCTTTCACAGTTACTATTATTGATGCTTATATGATGCTGTTTCTGTCACTGTGTAAGAAATTTTATGAACTGGAATAGCCATAGCAACAAACCAGCCAATGAGAACTGTTTTTGATTAAGACACAGTATTGGCTGTGAGAGGCATGTGATCCGGCCTAGGTCTGGGCGTGTCTTAGTCTTCTCTGTGTTGTTTTTTCTGATCTCCCAAGTTAAGAGTTGTTGATGTTCCCCAGAGATGAATGAAACTATATGTATCATGTTTATATATATTTTATAGATAAAAAGTTTTTCTAAACTATGCCTCCTGCTCATTTTGAACGTGTACTTATTTTTTGGGCTTATTTTTGCACTGGGTCCAGATCACAGCCAGCTAGCCCTTGCACACAATACAGGAACGTCAGACTGAAGAAAAAGGATTGAGGCTCAACATGGAGCTGCAATTAAGCTGAAGGACTGTCTGAGTTAAATAAGAAAGAAAAAGGCAGAGACTCAGCTGAAGGTTTGCAGGATGGCTGATTTAAAGGAGAGCTCTCTGCCTCGATTGGGACAAAAGAATTATCTTATTTGGGCTGCAAAAATGGAATGCTTCCTGAAGGCTAAGGAGCTCTGGGATATTGTGATTAATCCACCCCAGGGGCAATTAGCAGCTGCAGATCAATAGAGGCACGATAAGGCACTGGCTTACATCATCTTAAGTGTGGAAGATGAACAATTCTTAAATGTAGCTGACTTAAAAACTGCAAAAGAAGTTTGGCTGAAGTTGAGAAGTGTGCACGTGTGTCAGCATGCAATATAGTGCAATTATCGAGGCAATTGTACAGAGCCTGGCTGCTGCCACAAGAGAGCGTAAAAGAGCATTTGTTCCACATGCAGAAACTTTTTGTTGTATTAGAACAGTGAAGAATGCAGATTCCTGAATCTCAGAAGGTGCTGTTGGTACTAGTCTTGATGAAACGTGGGCCACCGTTTCAGCTGTTTTGGGATGCAGACCAGAACAGGAATTAAGTATGGAAGCACTTAAGGCCTGTTTGATTTCAGAAGAGCAGAAACGCCATTTTAGAAGCCACGAGAAATTCCTGAGGTGGGGGTCCAAGGAACAGAGAGAGCAAAGCAGCAGACGGACTGTTTACAGAGATCGGATTACATCTCAGCAGAGAATTACCAAGAAGAAAGGACAGGAGAAAAAGAAATGCTTCATTTGTGGGGCTGAAACTCATTTCAAGAAAGACTGTTTACAAGGAAGAACAACAGCAAATGGACAAGCTGCTGTTGCAAAAGTTAGCTATTGTAATAGCAGAGACAAATGTTAATAGGCAGTGGGGCTAGTCAAACAATTATTAATGATTCTAAGTTGTTTTCCAGATTGGATTCAACTGGAGGAGATGCAGTGGCCTTAGCAAATGGCCAGAAGGCGAAAGTCATGGGGAAAGGCACTGTGCTGATTCCATGTCTGGAGGAAAGGTTTAATAATGTATTATGTGTACCTGAAATGGAGCATAATTTACTGTCTCCAGTCTTGACAAACAAGGGTTTGAGACCACATCTGTAGATGGGAAATGTTTCATAAAAAGAAATGGGAATGTATGGCATAAAACAAGATAATCTTTATGTGTTGCAGGCACAAAAGATACAATGTGCCCAAACATTTGGTAATATGGCACATGATTGATGCATTCATCTCTTACACAGAAAGCTTGGCCATGCCAGCTTCAGAGTGTTGCATAGGATGCCAGAGTTTGGAGAGGGATTAACCTTGAAAGGGTGTAAGCCCTTGCCGCATCACGTGACGTGTCGTGATGTATCACGACTTTTTTTGCATTGCCGGAGCTGGGGTGGGCGCAGCCTCCGTATGATGCAATCGGCTCGCAGGCTGGCAGTTTGATACCCCTGCCCTAGAGAGTTGATTTACTATCACTGTGAATACAGTGCAGTTGCTTGTTTCAAGTACACAAGGACAATCAAGATAGCTGCCCTATAATGCTTTTCTTTAGGATTTTGGTAATAGCAAAGCAGATTATGTATCCAGTGGGCCCCATGAGCTAGGGAATGGAGGTGTAACAGTCCCATTCCATTCTGGAATTGTCGGGTTTCCAGTGGTGTTACCACTGATGTTTAAGAGCCCATCTGTTACAGGGGTGACAAAAGTAGCTGTCCAGTATGGAACACAGCTGGGCTTCACAGCTGATGTCTCAAGGTTATAAGTCTTATCTATTGTCTAGGCTGCTGGCCAAGTCTTTTAAGCAATAACAGGTTGTAATATCAGGTTTAGCCACAAGATATTGCTCCTACATTTAAATTTTTCTTTTAGGTCCGAAGTTTTTATAATCTTTTCAGTTTTACTTCTTTTTTATGAGTAAAAACCCAGATCTTCAGTAAGAGTAGAAAGTCTTTTAGTTCACAAACTTTAAGAAATAAAATTCCAATTAGGATCAAGTTATTCTTGCAATGTTTTTAAACTCCCCTGGATAGTCAGTCGCCACTGTTTTTAGAGGGAGGGGTAAAATCTCCCTTCCCTCTCCACAGGGGGGAAAGTACTTAAGCAGCTTATGCAGGTAAAAAAAATAGTTAGGATTTAAGAGAAGTAGATCTCACCCAGTCTCTTCTGCGCTGCTTTAAAGTTGCCTGATGGTAAATGTGACTTCGGCTGTCTGCAGCCTAGTGACGAGCCATATTTCTATGGCTGGTCTTTCGTCCGCCGGTTTGGAGGGCTGCCCCGGGTCAAACGGAAGGGCTACTGCCCTTCCGCGATCAAGTGGGGATCCCCTCCTTGCTGGTCGCCCTTACAGGGCGACTTTTGACCCTTTCCAGGGTCCCCAAGCGAAGTGAAACTGGACGTGGAAGACGAAGCTCGCCTTCCAAACATCCATGGCGTCGATTCTCTGATTGTAAAGCTTTTAACCTAATACACTACTAAGAGAATATGGATGAAGATCAGGAACATATTCTCTTTATACTGAAAGCAATTCACCAAACTATTCTTACAGCTACAGCTACTGATGAAATAAAGAGGTTGCAGAAAAGAACGGGATATCAGCCCAGATATATGAACTCAAACTTTGATTACAACTAAAAAATCAACTACACAGAACATAACAGAAAAAGCGGAACAATATTATGGCACAGGATTCAACTGATCAACAAATACAGTCAATGGAAAACCCAGAAAAGGGACTGACAATATGGAAAAGATTTTCTACATAAATCAGAAGAAACCTAAGGATCAAGAAGAACAACAGACTGAAGAGAAGATAAAGTTTAAGACAGCTACATCAAGATGGAAAAATAGAGAGACAATTTGTTAGTCCTCTCAAAAAAATGGCGATCGGATGGTTTTTTCTACATCAAACAATATACATAACACAGAGATTTATTTGATGACTCAAAAGCACGAACATAGAAGACGATTTGGCAAAGAAAGAAAGCTAGAATAAGACTGAAGAAAATTGGGGTTTTGACTTACTAGTGAGAATTAAAACAGAATATTCTCAAATAGATAAGATGTATACTTTGAATATTAGAAATTGTTATGAGTTGAGTTAAAGGATACTCTGGTCATTAGACTTGGAAATATAAACATTAATAAACTTGTGAATATTGACTTACTTATAAGGGTTAAATGTAAAGGCAATTAAAATATATATAAACTAAAAAATTATTGATGAATGCAACAAATATGTTTTTACTTAGTGGTAATAATAAAAATTACTAGCTTAAATATAAGTTAGTAGATATTGAGAGAAAAAAGGAAGTATTAAATGTTGAAATAAGAGAAATTTTGGTTATTAAATTTAAGATATTTGGAAATTACTAGAAAATAAGAATATTATATTGTATTATTAATCAGTTGATGTAAGATCTTGGGATGAATTGTGATAAAGGGAATTGGGGTTATTTAAACTTGGAAACTATAAATATTAAACGTTAAATTTAAATATTAATGGGAAACTAAAAATTGGGAAAAACTTACCAGGACATTGATTGTCTAAAAAGATTGAATGTTAAAATGACTAAGATATGTATAAACTAAACATTATTGTAAGAAAGTTATTTTTATTAAATCGATATAATAAGAATTGTATTAATTTAAATGTGAGACAGTAAATACCAAGGGGAAAAGAGAGAAAATATTTAATGTAATAGTTTGTGATCTGTACTAAAGAAATTTGTATGTTATTGAATTATGAACCAACTCAGCCGCCACGTTGCTTTTCAAATATTTAAATGTAAAACTGGAAAATCAATAAAATTTTCTATTAAAAAAAAAAAAAAAAAGTAGCTGTCCAGTAGGCTAGGAATATGCTGGGTTATATCTTGCCAGGACCCCCATCCCCATGAGACAATTCAAGATGGGGTAACTATGACTCAGCTGTCCATCAGCTCCAACAGAAAACCGCCACATGCTGAACTAGGTGCAAAAGGCTCCTAGTTTAGGCTGCATCTTTTTCAACTTGTGATCCTCGGCTGATCTTGAAACTTGGGTCTCTGACCCTTCCCGGCACAGGGGAAAGGAAGCAGGGCTCTTGAGGCACCTCATCATACCATCCAGAGGAGCAGGACTCATAGGGTAGGAATGAATTAAATGGCACAAGATGGTCATGATGCAACTCCATGTCAGATGGGTGCCAAATCTGCATGAATTCAGCAGCCAGAGGGAGGGAAGAAGCTGAGCAGGCAAAGCCGGTCCATGATTGCAGCTTGACTAGTGTGGGCAGGACTCAGCAGGACCGGTAGCTGCGCCAAGTTCAGCTCCACCAAAGACGTTGCCCACCTTTCTGGGAGAGCCCCAGGGAGTCTAAGGAATGCACCTGAGGCGCTCTGCTGGGCTGGGACTATCCCCCGCCTTTGGGCGTAGGATGGCTCCAGAAGGCTCCTTCTTGCTAATCCTGGGTGGAAGCCAACTGGGGCCAGGCCTTTGCCAGGCTTTCTGACCTGCCTGGAGTTTGTATCTGCTTGGAGACAGACCACTGCCATTGCTTCCTTAGTATTAAGCAAGCAGCTCTTAGTTGTAGAATGCAGAATCCAATTCCCCTCAGTTGGAGATTGTTGAAGAGATGGAAGGCAAAGAATCAGAACAAAGAGTTTTCATAAAAGTTTTCACCTGTGAAAAAAAGAAAGACCCTTTAAAAAGGACTAAGGGAAACCAGAACTGGCAGGTTTGCAAACCCTTCTGTTGCTTAAAATGAGTATATGAGGCAGGGCTTTAATTATGGCTTGTAGTGGGGTTACTTCTCTTAGCCATAGTTCTGTTCATATCAAGCAGGGAACGGGGGCATTAATGGCCTCTGGACATCCAGGTGGGAAGCAGGAATAGCTTCAAAATGGGGATTTCCAAAAGCAACACCTCCGTTTCTCCCCATTTTTTCACCATGTTGGGGATGAAATAAGTGCACTGAATGGAGAGGAGGCTGGTGCTCCCTATACAATATGGCCACTTCTGACAAGCTGAACTGCAGGGTTATTTAAAAAAAAAATGATTTGCCACGTCTGGCATGGAGACAGCAAGCTTTAAACCACATTTAAGCAGGCCATCTCACTCTGTTCAAGATGTCCGACTGCCCACTATTCTGTTTGGTTTAATGAATAAAGTGCACTGATAAAAAACAATGAATTAGTCCCCTTTTCATGCTCTACCAATTCTTTCTTATTTTATAGAAGTAACCAACATTGGGGAAATCTTACCTGGCCTACAAGCTTGCTTTGTTCATTTGGATCATTCTCAAAATCCTTTGTGACATCTAGAATCAAGACAGGCACATCTCTTAAAGCTCCAGAATGGATCCTATGGGAATAAAAATATATTCACTTATGAAAATCCTTTTGATTTAACTGATGCCCATGTGGATTGCTGACAGTCTGTTCATGTCCTAAGCCAAGTCCTGTTCGCTTGTGATGTGATCACACTGCTGGGAGTAAAATGCAGCTCTTGGCCAAGAACACTGTGCCCACTCTGTGGCTTAACTAGATATGCAGGCTTCCCTGCACAATCTCTTGGGTCTGGGGTGGAAACATTTTCCCCCTTGCAACTGGCATAAGCAGGACTTTGGTGACCTTCCAGACCCCACTTCCAAGCTCTTTTCACATGGTCCCTTCTTTTTCACATTGCCTTGGTCCTTCTCCTCCAACCTTCCTCCCCTGCCCCATCTGCAATCCTCTCCCATGGCACTATCCCTTCCCCCGCCGCCCCCATGAACATCCTTCCCAGAAAGCAGGCCAGGGTCATGTCAGCCATGGCGGAGAACAGCCCCTGTAGGGACCCACACAGTAGCCTTCTTCACAAGCCAGTTTTCATGCTGGACATGAAGCTGCTCCAGGTAAGGTAGCTGGAGCTCCTTCTCTTCAGGCCTGGATCGCCAGTGCAACCTCTCAAAGCAGACCTAGAAAGGAGAAAACAACCTCACTAACCAGCCCAAGATGCCCAGAAGCTCTGGAGACTTTTGCCCAACAAATCACTGGAGGCTTCCTGCCAGGACACTGAGCTCTTTTCCCCGCTGTGTGGGTTCTGGCACAAAGCGACAACCTAAAGCTGCTTCTAAGAAAAGGAACAAGAGAGATGCCTTCCACAAGGCACCCTAACCGGAGTGCTGAGTTTCTCACAAAACTGGCTGTTGCTCCCAAAAGCAGCCACCTGCCAGGCCCAATTTGCTAAACACCTAACTGGTGTGTGTGTGTGGGGGGGGGGCATGCACTGCTGGTTTCACAGTCCAGCAATTATTCTACCAGATTTTCAGTTGGAGAAGAAATGCAGGAATTGGAGCAAGCCGAGTCTTCTTTTATGCCTGGCACAGAACATGGGTTGAAGGCAGCTGAAACAGACGTCCGCTAGGAAGAGGAGCTCATATAGGAGATACATCGTTAGGAAAGAACACTGAAGACTAGTAAAGAGCGCTAATGGGAAAAGAGAGAGCTTGGAACATAACACAAAATAGTTACCAGTTGCCCTTTTGGTTACCTCTGGAGGGGCCCGGAGATAAAGAAAGCCATGGAGGGCAAGTTGGTCCCCAAAGGTTTGCAGGAGGAAGGTGTGCCAATCCTGGTAAATGATCCACTCAATCTCAGTCATGTGGCCAATCTCAAAGAGATTTTTTGCAAAGATGTACCTGAGGAAGGAGAGGAGAGACAAGCCAGTGACACCACCTTGAAGCTAGAAGTAGGCAAGGATTCAGATATCGAACTTGATGCACATTTCCTAACCTTGTGCTTTTCAGTTGCCTTGCACTACAATTCCCATGCTTTGGGCCACAGTAAATGGGAATAATGGGAGCAAGATCCTCAAATGTCTTAAGAGGCTGGCAGGCTCCTAGGAGAGAAGTGCGGAAAGGTTGGGAATCTCCACCCGGAGGATCATTTTCTTGCACATGAGTTATCTTTCTCCTGAGATCATTTCTGCATCCCCTCCCCCAAAGCTCAGAGGGTGTCAGCTTCCATCCCATCATTACAGAACCATTCCAGTGTTCATGTGCAGGCTCCTTCTTGGCCAATTCCAAGAAAATTTTCCAGAATATTTTTCCTGATAAATTGAAGCTGCTTTTCCGTCAGCGATATCTTAAACACCAAGGGTGCCCAACCTTTCCGGTTTTGAGGACTGGCGGGGGGGGGGGGAGAAGAGGAAATGGTTCAGTGCGAGCGGCAGGTGCTCATGCGCACAGCTCCATTTATGTGAGCAGCAGGCACTTGTGCACGTGCTTCCCGCCACTTGTGCAAATGGAACTGTGCACGCATGCGCTTGCCTGCCACTTGCATGGCCCAGTTCCGAACAGGCCGCGGCCCAGTACCGGGCTGCGACCCAGGGGTTGGGGACCCCTGACTTACACTGCTTACAGCATTTGTAAAAAATTGCAGCTTTATATCTCATAAACAATGTACAAAATTTAGTGAAGTATGATTTCTAGGGATGCATGGATGGATCAATCTGTCAGTGCTCCTTTTACATTTGTTTCTTTAAATCCATACTCTTGTTAAGTCCTTACTGAAAAACATATCAAATCAAATTGTTCCCTTTTAAAAAAATTTTTTTTATTGTTCGCATTGTTAGTAGAAGCTATTATTTATTTCTTAACAGCCCTTAACAAATATTAAATCAATTTATTATAGTCACAGACCATCATTACAAATAAAAGCAATAATAAGAAGCTGGGTGTTTTATTAGGTAAGGTATTATAAATTAAGTTTGTGAGTCCTTATAGAACAGGCTTGTCAAACACGTGGCCCGCGGGCCGGATGCGGCCTGCACAGGCCACATCCACACTGGCCTCACAAGGGCAAAATAAGTCACGATACGTCACAATACGGCCCGCGATGCGATCGGGTTTGACACCCCTGTTATAAAAGGTGCAGTATAGCAGGACATGAGCTATAGTTTCAATGGCCATAAAGGCTAACCCATATCTTGATTGCAAAAACCATTGGACCAAGAGAGAGCAACAATACAATACTCCAGTCCTTTGCTGCTATTTACTAAACTTCTGGTTTTTGCAGCCTATTTGTTGATTGATAGATTTAGATCCTGTATTTACTTTGTACAACTCAAGGTGGCCTACATAATGTTCCCACCTGGAACAAGAGCAACCTAGTGAGGAGGGTTGGACTCAGAGACACCGACTGGCCCAGAATTACCCAACCAACTTCCGTGCCTAAGAAGGGAGGGCTAAAACTCACAGTTCCTCTCCTTTCTAATATAACACTATAGCTACGTGGTTCCCACTGAATGATTTCCTAGGTTTGTAGCACCAGGGAGAATTCTGCCCACAAAAGGCTACAAAATCACTGCCCCTCCCTCCCCTCATCTTCTCCCGTTTGTCCACTTCCTGCATAGAGCTCAAGGCAATTCAGTGTCCTAGCGAGCGATTTTAAAATACAATAAATGCAGCTAGCAGATTAAAAACATCAGACCGTGAGTCAAATTCTGCAACACAAGAGTTCTGTTGATTCCCTGGGGCAGGAAACTGCCAGAGAGAGGTCTTTTTTTCCTGAGCCTTAGCCAACAAACTGGATAAGAGATGGGAGGCACCTTACATACACACAATGACAAAAGTAACTCAGTCCCTTAACTTGCTCTCCAAAATAAGTGAGCAGGAACAGCTTAGAAACTTCTGGAAGATAAAACAGCCCTTATTCAACGAGGCTTGGTAAGAGGAGCGGAGGAAATGGTAGCTGAGCAGGGCAGCTCTCTGAGGTTTCAGGGAGGGGTATTTTCTGTGCAGGGCAACTACTGTATAAAGAAATTATGTTGTCTCCCTGCAAGCGCATAAGCAAAAGAAGTGGTGGTGAAGCTGGTGGACAAAGTACTGGTAGCTCCACCTCCGATTCTTAGAGAAACACTTGCCTTGTCATGACTTTCCTCAGCATGGATTTAAACATAAGGTGGGTGGGCCAAACCTAGCCTACTAAAAGGAGCTGCACCTGCACCAGGTAAGAAATGACCTTTTACACCCCAAAAAGGAAACCCTCCCCTTCAATAGCAGCCCATTTCTGCTGTAGTTGACAGGGAATGTCCATAGCTAGGAAAGGCTGTTGCTGCATTAAAGATCTCTCACCAAAACGGGACTCCATGGATCCCTCTTCCCCCCCCCCTCTGCTCCTCCCTCCTTCACCACTCACTGACATCCTACAGCTGGCCTGGGGAAGCCCACTCTGGCCCTGGGAGGGACTGCTTGACCACTTTTCCCGGAAAGCTGCTTGCTTGCTTGAATTTATTAGATTAGTTTATTTGCTGGCAAATAAGCACCTCTCTTTTTTTTTACCAAATATTTTACCCAGGGCTTTTTTTCTCATAGAACGCTCAGAACGGAGTTCCGGCACCTTTTTTGGATGGAACCTTGTAGGGAAGGCAAAGTGGGTTGTATGAGATGTGTGAGTTCCGGCACTTTTTTTTTTTTTTTTTTTACAAAAAAAGCACTGATTTTACCTGCTCAAAAGTAATTTGCTTTTCTGAGGATAAGCTTTTTATAAATTATTCTTTGACAAGGTACATTTGTATCAATCATATAAAACTTATTTTGGCTAAAATCATGCCGTCTAGATTATTCTCCTCCTTTTGGCAACAAGTTATGACAAAATCAATACTCAATTCTTCCTTTCTTAAAGCCCCTGAGTTGACCAACAGTTCAATTAGATGAACTAATTAAGTTATCAAGCTTTATAGTATAATCTTCCTGTCTTGGGAAAATCTTCCAGGCAGCAGCCATCTTTCTTGTCCACTCCTGCTTCCTTCAGGTAGACCAAGTAAAACAAGCAGGACAAGGGTCCAATTTTGAAGAAGGATTTGGATTTGGAACTGAGTGTATGAGGGAGACTGATGCCCTCTTAATGTTCTGTTGTCACTTTTCTCGCCCATCTGAAGATTTTGAGGGACATCTGGTGATGGTTTCCCCTCTACCAGACAAACAGCAACGAGACACAACCTTCCTTTCTACTTTCCAGTGACAAGCAGAGTAAACATTTGCTGAGGCCCAGGAAAGCAGCAACAGAGGGAGGCTGGACACCAATTCCCTTTCAAGAGCAGCCCCCCCCCTTCTTTTTACCTGGGACCAGGGGCAAAAGAGAAGGAAGCAAACTGTGTCCTGTACCTGTCGCTGTAGACAGATCTCTCAAACACCAGCACTGGTTCCTGCGTCTTTGGGGTCTGGGCGTCCAGGGGTTCCAGCTGTGCCTTGAGCCGATTCAGACACGAGTAGGTCTGGAAGGTGTAGGACCATCGAGAAGGCTCCCCATAGACCATCTGAAGCAGGTTCCCGAAGTCTTGAGGAGGAGAGGCCTGAGGCGGGACACAGAGGAGGAAGAGCTGCCCCTCCTGGTCTGGCAAGAGAGCAACTCGGGGGGAGGAAGGGAGGCCCGGCGCCACAGCGACCGGGCGAAAAACTGAACGCAACTGCAACAGGGTTTCACTTTAAAGGGATGGTCAACGTAAGCTCTTTCCACGTCAACATCATTGCACACACCTCATTTTGGGGAGGCTGGGGCGGGGGGGGGGAAGCCCCATGCCGGGCCTTTTTGCACTTCCCTTTTAAGGCAGAGCAGAAACTCCCCGCCTCCCTCGAGCTGGAGGGGCCGATGCAGCCGCGAGAGGAGCCCGGAGTTCCCATCCACTCCTTCGCTCTCCCGCCTTCCCGGAGCGGCGCAGGCGGCCGGACTCCCTTCCCTCCTCGGGGCAGGCTCTGCGCAACCACCCGCGGGCCAAACCGGCGCGGCCTCCCGGCGGCGGCTCGACAGAGGCTCGGCGGGAGATCTGCAAGGGCGCCGTAGGCGAAGAGGGATGGCAGCCGCGGGCGGCTTCTCCGGGAGCCGCGTCCAGCCTACCTGGCGGGCGGCGGCGGTGGCTCGGACCTCCCGCCACTTGGCTACCGGCTCGGGCGTCAGGCGCCACTCGGGGAAGGCTCTGCGCAGCAACCCCACGAAGGTCGACTTGCCCGCGGCTGCGGAGAGGAGGAGAGGCGTCAGGGCCGCCCAGCCACGAGCCCGCCCCCCCCCCGCCGCCGCCGCCGCCGCCGCCGCCGCCCTCACCGATGTTGCCCTCCACCGAGAGCCTCTTGGCGACCGTCCGCGGGAAGCTGCGCGCCGCGCCCGCCATGGAGCCACCGGGCGAGGAGGGCCTGCGCATGCGCTGACTCCGCTTCCTCCCTAGCCCGCCGAGGGCTTAGGACGCCCTTCGCTTCCGCCCCGAAGCGCGGCCCCCCGCCTGCTCCTTTCCGCGGCCGCCCCCCTCACGGAACGGGTCCCCGGGAGTCTCGCGGGCTGCCCTGCAGGGAGCAAGAGCGAGTCGGCTCCAGGCGGCGCGGAGTCCCGTTCCCTGCCGGGCATCGCCCTGCTTCCTGACCGCCCGGAGCGAGGAGCCCAGATCCCCGCGGGAGGAATCGTCGCCGAGGAATTCTTGCTTCTCTTGCAAAGCGCTTCCCCCCCCCCTTCTTGCCCGGAGGTCCCTCTGCCCGTCTGGCGAGAGGGGACCCGGAGCCCTGCCGGGACCGCCGTCCGAGGGCCACTTTATTCTAAGTATCAGCAACTTGCAGGCAAAAAGGTGATGCTGAAGGCACAGCTGGAGACCAGCTGCTCACTCTGCCACTTAAATCCTACTTGTGCAAAGATCAGGAAGGGGAACTAGATGATTGTATGTGAACTGGCGAAGGCCAAACATCAGCTGTCCCTGAAAAATCCAGGATCAGGGAAATGCTGTGGACATAGCAAGGCCTCTGACAAAATAGAGCACAGCCTAGTTCTTGGTAAGACAGGACAATGTGGGATGGATAGTACCATCACCAGATGGATTGGCAATTATCTGACCAACCACCCCCAGCGTGTAGTTTTCCTCAATGGAAAACAAAACAGTTTTAACAAACTGCATCACTGTTTGGTCTGTTGGTAGCAGAGCCTCGGACAGAAGGTCCATACAGAGAGTGGTAAGGACAGCCAAGATGATTATAGGAAGCTCGCTTCCCGTTATTCAGGATACTGCTTATAAGTGCTATGTGCTTAGAGCTAGAAGCACTGTTAGAGACCCCACACACCCACTTCATGGTCTGTTTCTGTTGCTCCCCTCTGGGAGGAGGTTTCAAAGTATTTATAGCAGAACTACTAGATGCTGTAACAGCTTAGTTCCTTATGCCATCCATAAGGATAGTAAAGATGACCGAACTGACAATGGTGGCCAAGATAATGGCCCTCATGAGAGAAAAACCAGTGAAGATTAAAATGTATGTGGAAGCTTCTTGTAATTATTCTGAAGGAAACCAATTGCTACCTAAGATGCCAATTCATGCAGTCTTTGAAGGAGCACCTCCAAAAGTCATTTTCATATGTCCAAAAGAATTTAATTAGCTATGAGGATATCCTAATGAAAATAGGCTATCATATGAGGATACATTAGTGTGTGTCTCTATAGGTAATTTGTGTGCAATTCTTGTGGTCTCACACTTGGACAACTAAATTTGGGCCTCACTGAAGAATTGTGTTTTCGTTGCATGGACCCAAAGGTGACCAATCCAGGGCTCTGGCAAGATAAGCCCAAGTTGACAAGGTTCTTTCATATTCTTTTATGTTTATGAGGAACAGAAGGAACAGTCAAATAGGATGTAAAAGAGAGAGCCTCAGTAACCAAGTCCACGTGATGACTCTGCTCAGTTGCCACTGAATGCTGCAAGGTTTCAGCAGAATAGGAGGGCTGGTGTGGTCCGTGTTGGGGATAAGTGAGGAGGAAATATTCATCCTTCCTACAAGCTGAGGTCTACGACAATATGCTTGTAAACCAGCATGTTCCCCTTGAAGCTGGGGGCTAGGAGGACACTCATGTCCTCTAAAGCAGGGCTGTCAAACTGCCGGCCCACGGGCCGGATGCGTCATGCCAAAACTGCGCCCACCCCATTGCCGGCAATGGAAAAAAAGTCACAATACGTCGCGACACGTCACATGACGTTGCAAGTTTGACACCCCTGCTCTAAAGGGATGGGCTGAAAAGCTCGTGGAGCTTGGACAGAGAGTTCCTGAAACTTCACAAACTTCTGCTTGTCTTCATCCCAAAGGTAGATGTGGGTAAATGAGAAGTCACTACCCAAAGCCATATAAAGTTGCTGAGATACCTGGAAAGGCTCCATCACCATGGATCCTCGAGAGGGCAAGGTCTGCACCTCTGTGAATCGCAGCCCTTCCCACCTGACCACCTTGGAGTCTCCAATGTAACGGCTCAGACATAAGTAGTTGTCTCTCTTTCTCTGGAAATGCTTGACCATCTGAACATCCAGCACGTCTGCCACATCACCCAGGTGAGCAAACTGCTTCTGAGAGCGGTTCCATTGGTAGATGATAGGGGCCTGGGAGCTGCTGGAGATGATCAGCCGGGGTTTCCCATCAACCTCCAGGTACTCCACATCTGTGTCCCGATGCCACGAGTGCAGGTCCTGGTGGGAATAGAAGCCATTCTGGTTCCAACGATAGAGGCTGGTGGAGCCCGCCTTGGAGCTGTCAGCAATGACAAAGAACCACTCGCCATCAGTCTGGAAGGCCTCGATGTCGTTGGGCTTCCGGATCGTCTGGCTGTCTATATCTTGGATCTTAATGAACTTGTCAATGTTGGTGTCCCAGCGGTAAATATAAGAGCCTCCAAAAAGCTGAGCCACCACAATGTACAGCTGGGATTCTACCACAATTGGTTTGCAGTAAACAGCGGAGTGAGCTGCAAGAGAGAAATGAGAGATGAAGCCACAGCATAGAAACAGAAAACAGGCACTCGCCATGAGCGCCTCTGCATTGCAAGGACCAACACTATCTGTACCTATCTGAAGAAGAGGTGAAAGAGGATGGGAAACGGAAACTGGGAAATCAGTTTCACTGTCATGCAGGAGATGCCTATGTGGTTGAGTCCTCAGCCCGACACCCATTGATGATTTGGTGATTATAACGCTGCCCTACATTTTAGGACTATCACAAGAGAATATGGAACCCCAAATGTTTGACCTTCTAGGTCCATTCCTATGTAGATCTTTGGATGTTGGCAATATCCAAGCCTTGCTAGATGGCCTTCCCTCCAGCTGTGCCCAATATGGGGACATTTTCTGACTTTTAGACTTATGACCTGACTCTCCTTTGTTGCTTGTTTTGCTGTCTTCATCTTGTTTATATTGGCCAGAGGGGAGGACAAGAAATAATGGGTAGATCATTAAAGAGAAATCCAACCTGGAACTAAGGAAAAAAATTTAACTGGGAACAATTAATCACTGGAACTATGTAGGTTGTGGGTGCTTCATCACTGGAAGTTTTCAAGAAGTCAGGAGAGCCATTTGTCCAGAATGGTAGAGGGTCTTGAGGGGGTTGGACTAGAAGATCTCCAAGGTCCCTTTCAACCACATTTTTATTCTGTATTCTATGTTCTATATTAGGCATTTGGGTGGGAAGCTGGAGTGTGCATTTGTGCACGTGTATTTGTGTGTGTAGCCACATATACAAATACAAAAGTAATCTGGAATTTCATTTTTTCCTTTTTTGAATGATTATTCAGTTTTGGGGAGAGGGGTTAGTTTTTCAGTCCATCTTTAAATAATCAATAGGATTGATACAATTATTGAATATATTTATCTTCGTGGTTTGCACATAGCTTTGTGAGACTGCTTTTACAGTTTGATGGTTTAATTATTGACCCCTCAAATCATTTGTGAACCCTGAACAAAGGGTGGGCCTCTTACCTGAGTAGGGTCTGGGGCAACCGGCCCCCAAAATGTTATGTACACTTTAATTACTCATTTGTAAATAAAAATGTGCTAGAGGCACTAGATTTCAGCTGCTCTAGCTGCTGTTTGTGCAAAGACTCAGAAGGAGAACCAATAGTTCAAATCACTGGGGCAAGATGGATTACATCCAGGGCTCTGCAGGAGCTGGCAGACATGATCTTGGAACCACGGAAACGTATCTTTGGTTTCAAATAATTTTTATTGTATTTTACAGAAAGTATATATAGAAACAGCATCAACTAACAATTGAATAAAGAATAAAGAGTAAAACAAGAATAGGAATACAAATGTGTAAAAGTATAAAGAAAAAGAAAAATATACAAACATATATACAAATCAATAACTTCCAACTTGTATGCTGAAATATTTACATCCCAGGGCTCTGAAAGAGCTGACAGACATGATCTTGGAATCAGAGAATCATGTTTTGTTTCAAATAATGTTTATTACATTTTACAGAGCGTACACATAAAAACAACTTAAACTAACAAGTGCAGGAAAGAATGAAGAGTAAAAAAGAGAATAGGGATAGAACAATGAAAACTTTATCCCTTTCTCGTATTAAAGCTTTATCATTTGGTAATAACTTTTAGTTGCCCGAGATTGCACATCTGTGGATTGAAGAGATTTAAACAGGCAAATACTGGATTAGACCTAGGTGCTCATCATGAAATGTCCCCAAAAGAGGCTAAACATCTACTTCCTATAACCTACAGCCCTTATGGTGCGGTGGTTGGAATGCAGTATTGCCAGCTGATGCTGCCCACTGCCAGGAGTTCGATCCTGATGAGCTCAAGGTTGATTCAGCCCTCCATCCTTCCCAGGTCAGTAAAATGAGGACCCAGATTGTTTGGGAGGGGGGCAATATACTGACATTGTAAACTGCACAGAGAGAGCTATAAAGCACTGTGAGGTGATATATACATCTAACTGCTATCGCCCAGGGACAAGGCCATTCTCCCCACCACACATGCTCAAGAATGAAAAAAAGAAGTTTGTTGGTAAGAAAGGAACATTTTTCTTCTTTTTACAATGTCCTTGGAAGTAGATAGGGGGGCTGAGGGTATCATGTAGTTTAGCCCTCAGTCAATCCGTAAGATGTTTGAGAGATGTACCCTTGCCTGCTCCCTGCTCATTGGAGGCTATTTCCAAAATGAAAATAGTTGGGCACTAAAATTAGGGACCCCCGAGGAGTTATTCCTCCTAAAATTTTAAAAGGACCCGAATCTCTTCCCTTGACCAGAGAAATGAACCAAGGCAGTTCAGCAGGATATTTTATTTTCCTGCTTTGCGACTCATATTTATTTTTCTCCTCTGTTGTCACACACCCTGCTAAACTGTAGATGTGATCAGAGAACAGAATTAAAACTCCATTTCTATAAAAAACATAGTTTGACAAATATCCATTGAAGATATGAAACAAAAACAAGTCAAGAATTTCTGAAAATTTTAAAATTGTCTTCCTGTTTTCATTAGGCATTTGGATGGGAGGTACGTTGGAGTGTGTGCTCATGCGTGTGGCTGTATATCAATCCATATATCCACCAAAAAATAAAGTGACCCGAATTTCAGTTTTTCCTTCTTTTTGAAGGTTAGTTTTTCGGCCCATCTTGAAATTATGAACAGGACTTTTTAATATATTTGTCTTTGTGCTTTCTGTATAGCTATGCAAAAGAGATGAGGAAGAGACTGCTTTTACAGTCAGATATTTTAATTGCATAATAAATAAGGTGCTCTTTATCCCAGTTACTGCAACTATCATCCTGTGGTTCATTTCTTTCCACTTCAGAGGAATGGCAAATTCAGGAATAAGAGAACCAGTAGAGATCTGAAATTGAGGGAGCAGAGAAACACAAATATTCTTCATACTCTTATTTCACTCGTTTCCTTTTGCCCTTGGTTTCTAACCTTTGAGTTTTATTTTGCCTGTTCACAAAATGGTCAGCTTGTTCATTCACCCCAAAATATACTACAGATAGTCCTCAACTTACGACCAGAATTGAGCCCAACATTTCCGTGGCTAAATGAGAAAGATGTTAAGTGAATTTTGCCACATTTCTTGTCACAGCTGTTAAGTGAACCATTGCAGTTGTCAAGTTAATAACAAGATTGTTAAGTGAATCTGGCTTTCCCATTGACTTTGTCAGAAGGTTGAAAAAGGGGGATAACATGACCCCAGGACACTGGAACTGCCATAAATATGAATCGCCAAGTGTCGGAATTTTGATCACATGATGAAGGATATGCTGCAACAGTCCTAAGTGTGAAAAACGGTCATAAGTCACTTTTTTCAGTGTGGCTGTAACTTTGAACAGTCACTAAATGAATTGTTCTACGACGTCAGAGTACTAAATGAGGACCCAGATTGTTGGGGGCAATATGCTGACTCTGTAAATCACTTAAAGAAAGCTGTAAAGTACTGTGAAGCGGTATATAAATGCTATTGCTACTCTCTACCAGCGAGATTCCTTCTAAATAAGAATATTAACTACTAATATTGACAGGGAGCCTGCTGGGTGGCACTGTTACCTAGTTTGGGTCATGAAATGTCTGCAAGGAAACAACCAAACTCAAGACAGCACCAAGGACCCCTCATTTCAGCGTTGAACTACAAATACTTCCCTTTTTTGAGATCAATATTTGTCTAATTGCAAGCACTGGGTGAAAACCTTTCTTGACTAGGTTAAAATGGATTTCTGTAAATTTGTCACTGAACAAGTTATAGGAACCCTACTAATAGCCTTCAGCAAGCAGACCACGCATTTTGGCAGGGATATTTCTGCAGCCACAAGGACTACGCTTTCCCCTTTTGGAAAAATTGAATTAACTCAAATTAAGTTGAATTTTATTTTCAATACCAAGCTGTGTAATTTTATTGTGCTAGCACAAGATTACACCTAATGTACTTAACAATATATCTTCCAGAAAAACAAAATAGGTGAGTCCTTGTTGGGTTACAAAGCTGCATATAAAAGTAGCCAGGATTAGCAATTGTTTTTAATGAATCCTCCCCAAAACAAAATAAACAATTAAGAATTCTAAATTACAGATAGTTTATTTTCAATCTGTCACTGATTCACTGTCCTGAACAAGCCACAACTCATGAAAGGTATATTTTGAATTAAATATTTTAGCAAGTGTTTAAGGATAGACAATTTTTGGAATAGCAATCTTATCTTATGCAAGGTAAAGAAAGTGTTCAAATAAAAAATACAACTCAAAAGTTCTAAATTCCCAAAGAAGGGATTTATATTCAGCCCCGAGTCTGATTTCAGTTAAAAAAAAAAAACAAGGCCTTCCAATGCTTGTATTTAGTGACCATCTGGCTTCTTGCAGTCCTGAGACTTGTTGCTCTGCCGCGTGTATCTGCAGACCTTGCGTGGAACTTGGGTGCCTTGAGAGCTACACAGGATCCAGGATTTCCCCCAGGGGCCCTTCTGGCCACAGAGCAGAAGCCATCAGAGACCTGGGGGTCAAAAGGCAATTCTCAGCTGCAGCCCCATTTCTCCTAGGCTGGATGTGGCCTCCTGACTAGCAGAGGCTGACCCACTCGCTTAGGGGTTTGGGAGTGCTTTTTTGCTTCAAGTCAAAAACCAAAAAGTAAAAAAGTATATCCAAAATGAAATGATGGTCTGAGTTCTGATGAATTAAAAATGCTGAATTGAGGCAGCTGGATTCTACAAAGTGACTCTTAAAAATACAATGTTTAAAAATATGTATTTCTTGAAAACAAAACAGGATATATTATAGAGTTTTCAACTCAATAGGAAGTATTTACAAGTATAATGAATTTAAAACAATCCAAATATTTCACCAAGCCAGTAACAGACTCTTAAAAATTAAGGGCTTGACCAGAAGAACAAATCAAGAGACCATAAAAACAGTGTGTTCTATTAAAATTAATGTGGCCTTTATTGATATATCATCCTACTCCCTTTAATTAAGCAGGCCCAGTTAATGAACTATGTTCAAAGTCTTTCTGTACTGTCAGGAGACTGGTATCATTTTCTAGGGCTGAGAATTCTCAGGAGAAAACGAGGTCATCGTAAGTATTCAGCTATTCAGATGTGCGTAGGAATGTCGAGAGATGAGGTGGGAGTTACATTTATTTGCTACAGCAGGAGTGGGGAGCCTGTGGCTCACAATTCCACAAAACTATAGCTCCCAACATACCTCACCAGTTAGTCATGCCAGCTGGAGCTGCCGGGGCTTGTATCCTAGCAATCGCAGGGTACCCAGTCCCTCTCTCTTTTTCTTCAATAGATAAGACCATTTCATGATGTTTCTTTCATGGCATCAGGAGCTTCCAAATGAAAGTGACCATGCAAAGACATTTCAAAAGTCAATCTCAGCTAGCTGGGTTATTCATTGTCCATTGTTTTCTCTTCTCTTCTCTGGGGAAGTATACAGGAAGTTGCAGCAGATATACAGAGGGAAGACTAGCAGTCTACTGTCCAAATTCAGCACTACCTGTTCCTAAAAAGCAAATAAACAAATAGATATCAGACTGAACATAAAAATGCTTTCAGAAATCCTGCAGAAAGGTTTAGACAAAATGCTAGAAATTCTGAAAGTAATTTTCTAACCTACTCATGTAACTTCAGAGGCAATTTTCAATCAAGCATCCATCAGCTGAATCGATACAAAAGGAGAAAACCATTATTTCTCTAAATATTTTCTCTAGTTGCATTTTCCTAGACTTTCAAGGATTTTTAACCTTTCCAGCACCATCCACCCGAACAGCAACCACTGAAGTGGCCAGCTTATCCTGTCAGTTTTCATTTGAATTAGTATATTTCTTGATAATTTTAAAAGATAACAATTAAATATCTACAAATATCCTCCACCTCATTAAGCTTCTTTTCTAGTTAATCATCTCAATCACCTTGTCATAGATCCTGTTTTTAGAGTTCTCATTTAAATTTATTTTCCCCACAATATTTCAAAAGAAAACATTTTACTGTTAAAATTTTCTTAAGAGTTAATTACACTTAAGATATTTAAATCTTTTTCCTCATATGAACCATCCCAACACTTACATTTTTCATATCTTGAAACAGAAAGAAAAGAAATAATACAGTTTAAAAAAAAACCCTATCCCTCTTAAACTAAAATACATTTATATTCAATGTTTTATTCTTTTTAAGCATATTCAAGTCTTCAAAATCCATTATATTTAAGTATCTAGTACATTTCCCTCATATAAATCATCCCAAACATTTTTATGTTTCTCATAGACAAAAAATATTGTATTGCTTAAGAAGCTTATCCGTCCTAAGCTAAGATTCATTTGTATTCAAAATTTTATTTCTTTAACCGTATTCAAACAAGTGCTTAATCTTTAAGTATTCCCATCAAATGAGTCCCATCATCTGATTTCTTAATTCTGGCTTTAGCCCTTTTTTTTTTTTTGCCAAACATCTTTCCTAATCAGTATGTTCCATTGAACCCAAAGATGTTCCCATGGTTTTGTAGATATTGTTTTGGTACAAAAGATGAGTCAAGTAAGGTGTTTTTGTAGAAGTATTCCTCAGAAATCTTTTTCTTTCTTTCTCTCTTAGTTTCTCCCATCTCCTTTTTTCTCTCAAGTTCTTGGAATCTTGAAGTATTGGTTATCTTTTCCATGTCCAGTATTTCCTGCAAGTTTTTCTCCATCTGGATTAAATCACAACTCCTTCCATTATTAAATTCCATCTCTAAGTTTCTTTAGTTTATGTTCAGTTATCTGTTTTACTTGATCTCTCTCTCTCTTTTGTTTTCTAATCATTTGTTTGTTGTGACATTAAATTGAGAATATGATCATTTAAGTTTTCAAAGTTATTTTTAATTTCCTCGTGGTTTGAAGTTAATGTCATTTGTATTTGTTGTAACATAACATACATTTCCTTCTGGAAAGTATTTGTTTTTTCTTGATAAGTTTTTTTCTGCAGACCTCTGATGTTCCATGATAACCAAAAATCCAAGTTTTCCTTTCTCTGCCAACTGCTTTAAAGTCACAGTTTAATAAATATTTATAATCCAGGAAGGTCAATTTCCCCCCCTAAGTTTTATAGTTCTCGCTTTGTAGATAGCCCACTATGTTTTCTTTTCTTTTATTGCAACTGTTCTTTGTTTAGTTAAAGCATTGGAGGTCACAATAACAAGTTATTTCTTTTCTGGGCTGAATATTTAGAGCAGTAAATCCACCACTAGATGTCAGCACCAGTTCATTTTTCAGTTTTCAAAACAAATAATTGCCATTTATTTCCATCAATAATCTTTTGCCAGGAGAATCTTAACAAAATCCATCGATTTCACTTTCCAAGTTTAAGTCTTATATTGATTTCATTTTTGTACAATTCTATTCCCCATAAATTTAATTTGCCGCTTCCGTTTAGAGGAGGGTGGAGCAGAGATTCCCCCCCTCCTCTCTCGGAGGATTTTTATTTCTGGTTTTTTTCCCCAGGAAATCAATCAGGTAGAAGAGAGAGAATCAGTATTCTTACCCAGTTCAATCACGCTGTTTACGATCATGCTTAACTTAGTACTTTTTGGCTTTGGCTGCATGTAGCTTGGGCTAGACTCAAGAATGATGCTAGCCTTTCTTCTGCTGGTTTCTGGACAGCTTTTCCCGGACGTCCGGATCGACCGCCGTCTCTCCATGATCGGCAGGGCTTCTCTCCTTCTTTGCCATCTCTTCGGGGTGGCTTTTGGCCCATTTAGGGTCTCCAAACAGAAAGAAATCAGCCGTAGGGTGCGGAGCCCTGCAATCCCTCGGCTGTTGCACTCACTGCGCAAAACCGGAAGCCCGGTTTTAATGTAGAGGAATCCACTACTTGCTACTTAGGCTGTCCCCATGGAAATTTGGCCCTCTAAACAGGAAATCTCAGTTAATTCTCAGTTGAGCTGAAGAAGTCAGAAGCCCTCAGTGAGAGGGTAGTCTTTCAAATACTGTGTCACAGGACAACATAATTTCAAGGTAGCCATTGGTGGAATCCAGTTCATTTCTGTTCATCTCTCCTGCTTATGAGAATCCTACTTTCTTCTCTGATGCTGTTAGTTAAAATGAACCAAAAGCTTTCCACATACAAACCTGATCTTTTTCGAGGGTTAGTATCTGATATCCTGCAGTTCTGCTACAAATAAGCTTTCCACTGCTATGAAAAGAAGCCAGTCGCAGCCTAAGGACAGAAGAGAAATTACACTAAGCAAGCTCCCTCTGGAATCCAGATGGGCGGTTTCAAAATTTGATAAATAAATGAAATAAAATCAATGGAGAAAGGAGGTGGTGGTTGTTAAGAGAGGGTGAAAGAATTGTTGGATATGACATGGGCAGCAAATAAATTTTGTTTTTTATATATATTTATATATATATGTATGCATATGAATATAATTATATTTATAATTTATTTATATTTATAATTTATTCTTTGTTCCCTTTCCACTGACGTACCTATTTATCTACTCGCATTTGTATGCTTTTGAACTGCTAGGTTGACAGGAGCTGAGGCAAGAACAGGAGCTCACCACATTGCATGGCACTCAGGTCTCAAACCTGGGCTGTCGACTTTCCATTTGACAAGCTCAGTGTCTTTAACTGCTGAGCCATCCACTCAGTGGTGGAATTCAGCCAGTTCGCACCACTTCCGCAGAACTGGTAGCTAATTTTTTGTTGCTCAGGCCCAGAATGGACTTCCGGAAGTGGCATCCACACAGAGAACCGGTTGTTCACATATCTGAATCCCACCACTGCATCCACTGCCCTTGTTTGGTAAAATGCATGACACATCTTTGTGCTTGGGAAGAAGACCTACCCATTACTTTTATGGGTAATGGTGACAGGCTGATGTCTGTCATTATCCTTAACACAAACTTCTGTAAATCTGAATGTTATGAATCTGGCAAGTACCTTCAGTATTTTTTTCCCCTCTTACCTATTGTTGTTTCATTGATTCCAATGAACAAATGATACTGACCTGCTTCCCTCCAGTGACTGCTGGTGAACTCCGAAGTCTATAAGAAGAGCGAGTGCCGATGTGATTCTTTCACCTTCGAGCAATGGAGAACCAGCCAAACAAGAGAGGGAACCCACCTGAAAGCGATATTTCTCCGGGGTTGCAAGCTGACAGAGCCACTGCAGGGTTGATTTAGTGTGTTGCGTTTGAAGATAATGTAACGGTTGGTGTATGTGACCAGGAGATCAAAGCCAAAATTAAAGCCTGTCCATCGCCAGCAATACTTGCAAGAAAGAAAAAAAGATAATTGAAGAAATAGTTGTATTCTAAAAGAGTGGCTTTAAATTCCGAGCTTAAGTAACTTGCAAAGCACCTCCACTTGACACCTTGTATATTTTGCATCAACTCAGGAAATTCAAGATTGGTGGTTTAAAAAAGCTACATGAGCATTGTTATCATTTTTATATTTTCCAATAAGAAAGTATTTAACCTTGTAAAATAATTTAGCTAAGAAAACACTGTTTTGGGGAAACAAACAGCTTTCAAAAACTGTAAATAAATTACACATTTTTAAAAGGACATGGAAAAATATTTGTGCTTACATCACCATCTTTGGCAAGTTTTCTGCCACATCGCATACTGTTTGCTTCTAGTTCCTCTTTATTAATCTCTTGAGGCCTTGAACATACAAAATAACTTTCTATAAAATGGCATTCTATCAAAGGAAAGCACAAGAAAAGTATTCTAACTGGTTGCACACAGATCTTAACACCTGAATAAATTCACTTTTCCCCAGAAACGTGTCTTGTTAAGTGTCCTGAAATTCCTTCCTGGCCAATGCATCAAAGAGTTATCTTCCTGGGCCATGTAAAATGGCCATTCAAGTACATCATAATGGGGTAGCCAGCACCCTAGCAGGACACGGCAATCCCTTGCACACACTCCCAGAGCAGGGAGAACAAATATTGTGGTTTATGATGTTCAAATGAGAAAAAGAGCCACATTTTGCTCTACTTTCTGAACTCTATGCTCTCCCTTAAGCTACAAAGGCGAGCAAGAAGTACTTTCCACGCACTGAAAGTCACCTGGCAAAGGCCCCTCAATACAAAGGTTGCCGAACTTTAACCCAAAGCTAAATTGCCATAATGTGAACACCAGAAGAGGACTTATTATGACTCACAGAACACCACCAGGAGTATAACTACCAAAAATTAAGTTATCAACTAGGAATCTGCCCATTAAATTTAAAGAGATACCACCCAATACAACCATAATATCCCTTGAAAATTCCTGTTCTAATAGACTGTGCCTTAGCTCATCACTTCATTAGAAGAAATCTGGTAATCTTTACAGCATTGCTTAGGTTTCATTATATTCTGAATAATTGGGAATAATCCTGGATTACTTTCCATAATTCAGATGCAAGCTATAGATAATTTAGAATTATCTATTCTCTCTTAATCTTGACCTTTTCATTAGCAAGTTCCATTTACTGAAAAGAATATTCTGCTATGTTAGTCCTGCTATGTTATTCAAAATTTTTGGGTGAAAAAAGACTTTCTCTGCAGAAAGTACTAATTCATACAAGTCTTCTATCTGTATAGTATCTTCAGGTTTCATAATATCTTCCACAAGTTTATCCAAAACAAATATTTAGGTTCAGAGACTTAAGAGTTTCTTAATACACTAAAACCTTTTTAAATATATAAATTTTATTAAAGTTTTAAAGAGAGGATAAAAATTAACAAAAATACAGAATAAAGAAAAACACAAAAATGCAGAGAGAAAGGATAACAAAAAGAAAGAAGCAATTTCTGATTTCCTTTGCAGCAAAGGGAAGCTTAATTAGATATATGTATCTCTTACTTTATATAATACAGAGTAGTATAAAGTTATATCTTACTCTATGATTACCAAAAGCTCACTTTTTCTATTATCTATTTTTTTTCTGATCAGCAATGTCGTAAATGCATTTTTTTCATACAAAAAACAAAAACAAAACCCTGTAACTCAGGGGTCCTCAATCCTCAGTCTACGGCCCAGTGCTGGGCTGCAGCCCATTCAGAACTGGGCTGCAGAAGTGGTGGGCAAGCGTGTGTGTGCACAAAGCTGCATTTGTGAAACCATCTCCTCTTGCCCCACACCACACTGCTGCTGTGGGGCCATAGAGCTGGAAAGGTCGGGGATCACTGCTGTAATTGTTTCCGGGCTGCCACAAATATACAGAGAAAGAGGCATTATACATACCCAATGTCATTGTCTTGTTCTGCTCTAAGCATGGCAAACCACTGCTGTTTGTAAACAGAGAACAGCCAGTCTAAAATTTAGAAAGACCAAAGTGGGCCTTTTATAAACGAGGCAAGAACGTTAAGCAGCACTTAATATTTTTACAAGGCTTTTACGCTGTCCCAATCAAAACTGACTCTGAGCAGTTTATTTACCCCATGTATGCAAAAGTTTAAAAAAAACAGTCTAAAAATAAATACTGTAGCAACAAATTCAAATCACTTTATTGTGGTCATTAACCAGCAGACCCTGTAGCAACAAGTTTAGAGAAGGAAGGGGGGGGGCAAGAAGAGAAAAGGCTATGACCTCCTTTACTCTTTTTCCACACAGTGGGATGTAAGAGAAGTAGAGAAATAGCGTAAACCTAACCACAAACTAGTTTATGTGCCTGAAACTGGATTCAATGATTCGCCAATTTTGCTACCAAGGCCATGTCCACTTGTTAGTGGCACACACATTTTTATATGCTGTATGTGGGGACTCTTTCAAAGACCCATAAACTCAATTCTGATTTCACTTTCTCGAGCCTGTGGCATGATAGAGAAGGAAAACAAGCTATTCCAGTCTTACCTGCAGGGATCAGGCTGTCTCGTTCAACAATTCTTGCTGATGTCAGATCGCTGATTATATACTGCAGCCTCAGATATTTGAACACTGGTATAAATGCATGTCCTTGTTCAGTTTCCAGGAATGAGATGCCTTCCTCAAAATCTGAAAAATTAAAGCAGATTCTTAAGAGTTCAAATATATTTTCACTATTAAGCAAAAAGCAGCACTGCAGTCTGCAAGCAGTTTATCAATCCCAACAGAGAAATCAATTCAGATAAGGTTTAACAGGATTATATCTTGATTTGCTTTTAAAAGTAAAAATAGTTCAGAGGGTAAATTAGTGGAAGGTGGATTTTTTCCCCAAAAGATTGTGGTTTACAGGTTTCCCATCCCGCACAAAAGAATTGCATGTTGGGCCAATAGGAAACAACCCATAATGAAGAGATAGCTAAAGATACTGTATATCCTGCTTCAAAGATTTCCAGCATCCAAACTATTCACAAAGCATTTCATAAAGACCTTTCCTGCGCTTGGAAAACCAGGCATCTGCTTCACTTAAAAGCTGTTTCAATGATCCATTCCAAGAAGGCACCAGCTGAAGGAACATCCACTACATAAAATAAAGAAACAGCTGTAAGGTTCACTTGAGGTATACACTAAGTAACTAAAGCTTGAGGAGCATGGTGGCTCACAAGGTTATGATGATGCTGGGCTGACTGTCGGCAAGCTTGCATTCGAGACCTGGTTGCTGCTGCGGAACAGAGCGAGTCCCCATCACACCCTCCAGCTCATGCCGACCAGCAGTTTGAAAGCGGGCAATTGCAAATAGATAAATGGGTACCACCTCAGTGGGCAACTTAACAGGGACACGAAAGGAGCCCCCAACTGGGTGTCCCCCAGGCAACAGTGATGTCATCATTCAAACCTTAGAATCACTAAGCACAATCCCAACACATAGTAGTAACTAAAGCTTTATACAAACACGTATATACACTGTGTTTCTACAAAAAAATGTTTATAGTGACTTGTATTTGGGAATAAAAACATCACAGTACCACTTTAACTGATTTTTGATGAAGTGATGAAATGAGTGTTTGTTCTTCTGTTAGAATGCAATTAAAGGGATAACTGGCTACATCTTTATAAGGAAAGCAAGCAAAAAAGAAAGCAGAAGAGAAGAAAGAGGCAGCTGACAGTTTTTATGGAGTAAAAAAGGAAAGAAGATAACCAGAGAAATAGTTATTCTGTATGCAGAGAACTTTTTTTATACTTCTTTAAGTATTCTGTGCTATCTTGTAATCCAGTGTTATTCTTAGATCAGTTTTAATGGATCATTATTAAATTAGTACTCTAAATAATCAAACAAAGACTATGACTACCTATCAAAGATACTAAACCACGGGTGTCAAACTCGCTGCGTCATGTGACGTGTCACGATGTATCGCGACTTTTTTCGCATTGCCGAAGCTGGGGTGGGCGCGGCCTCCGTATGATGCAACCGGCCTGCGGGCCGGCAGTTTGACACCCCTGTACTAAACTATCAGGAAAGAACAGGCAGGAGAGGTAACATCGGTCTATACGAATACTGTCAATTTGGAAGAAATGGCAGTGCGGTTATTTCTGCATCATCAAAACAAAACTTGGATCAAACTGATGTTATTAAATGTTGGTACCTTCTTTAGAGCAGTATATATGTCCATCTCCACTTGCATGACAAACAGGTTAGAGGAACTAATCAGCTGTTTCATGAGGTTTATGCTGAAACAAACAACATGATCTCTGAATTGCAAAGGGCATGAATTGTGTTCAGTGCAACAGATTATCTGAATTCCATTTTATTATGCTAAACGTGTTCCCATAGTATCTGGGTTAATCCCGAAAACTCAATACCTGAGTTCTTTGAGGAGTTCCACACTCTGGTGGGTCATCAGGTTATTCAAGAGCCACTCAAGACACCTAGATTTAAAATAAGTAAGGTAAATGCAATGAGATGCAATGTATGTGTCTAATAAGCTGCTGAGCACTTTCCCCCAGATGTTATAGTAAAATAGGGATTTTTACTATCATACTCCAAAGCCCATCCAGTCAACTACGACTGTCTTCAGACCATAATGGACTACACACTGCTTCCATTCTATTTTTAACTTTTCACTTCCTCTACATGCTTCCAATGTTCTGTCAGAATGAGAGAACATGGAAATCCCATTAGCAGCTCCTGATAAACAAAAAGCCCAAATACTCAGGAGAAACAACCAGTTCTTCAAGCAGATGATCCTTTCACACAGAAGGATCAACAAGAAACAAATTGTTGAACACCTCATGTCTATTTCCTCTTCTGCTGCTTTCTTTCTTCAGCAGAAAAAACACACTGGTTGTCTTTATATTTTTCTTTATCTGGACTGCTAGTATTGATTTTGGATGACTGTCCTATTCGAACTACAATCTCTTTCATTTATTATTTAATTGTGGCTGGCCTATTATATTTAATTAAAAGCTACCTCTGAGAACAAGGAGTGAATCTCCCCCTTTTTCTTCCAGGTTATTTACTGCAGAGACAAAAAGAAGCTTTCAAATTGGGGAAAGGAATTCATAAGAATTTCAGTTCTGTCTCCAAGATTCTAAGTGTTTGTGTCTTACGCTGAACACACAGCTCTAGGTTCTACTAATGCCTAATATTACTTCATGTCAGCCAGAGAATATTAATTATTGCACAAGCTGAAAATATTATGCTTCTAAAATTAAACACATTTTTATATTTGAAGAGAGAAATAAGCAGCAAGGTTTCTGCTGAAAAACATCACATGAGATGCTTCTCAAAGCCACATCACATTAGAAAATCAAGGGGGAATCATACTAATTTTCTTCTTCAACAAAATCTTTCTTAGTGCCAATACTTACTTTTTTTTCAAAGAATCTAATCCATATGTTCCCGCAGAATTATAGTAACTACACACAGTTTTTGCATTAATTGTTTCCTTCATTGTCTCACCACACTGCTGTATTAAGCCATCCTGTAAACATATGATGCAAAATAAATCCTTACTCCCAGGCCTAATGCTACAGATGATGCCCTCACCTCAAGCTAACTGGCAAAAATGCAAACAATGATTATCTAGAGATATTTTGGCTTCTTCTGGACAGATAGGCATACTACCAGCCTCAACCATAATTACACAAAATAATACTCTATTTGTAACAGGAGAAAAGGGAAGGACTGATACCCTGATGCTTAATTTTGAAGCTCAGAGGCATCCTAACCTTTTTGAACACATTTTCAAGGGCCACATAAGAAGTCCCTGTGTAAGTGTTCTGGCTTGCAGCATCAATCATTCATTTATATGCTCCCATCTAGAAAGGGGAGGAGGGGCAAGAGATAGCGAGAAAACGCCTTTCCCAGCTCTGTCAATACTGCCAAGCATGTGCTTGAAAAAATGCCCCCAGGATAACGGAAGCAATGTGGCAATGACCATGTGCTCGACCCTGGAACACAAATGAAGATGGGACTGAAAGCCCTGTACTTTGGCAAGCAAAGATTTGTAAAAGCATGGAGCCATTTCCACTTACCAGCTGTAACATGCTGGCAGCTGCCAGGAGGGCAATGACTCTGCTAGGGTTTATTAACACTTCATCCCGGTAAAGTGAGCCAAAGGCAACCTGTAAGGCTAAAGAAAACCACATCCTAAGGCTCCTCATACATATAAGACAGGTTATACATTTATTTTTTTCCAATTCAGTATGATTATTAAGGGTGATATTCAAAAAATGTTATTTCTCAAATTATTTTATACATAGTGACAACAAGAAGATGCCTCGAATATTAAGAAGTGGTAGATCAGATGCCATTTAAAAAAATATAAAACCCTAAGCAGGACAAATGGTTAATTTAAGTACAGAAGTCACCACATTTGGAGTCTAACATAAGCACCTCTCACACTAGAAAACTCCCATTCGCCTGCAGATTTCACCAGCTGACATAATGGGACACTGCACAAAACTTCAGAAGCTGATCAAAAAGTAGGCACTTCAAAATAAAGTGTTACGTTTTGTATTTTCATTTAAAAACGCTGACAGTTTCAATCAGGTTGAAAAATGTGCATCCATAACAGATAAATGACAAAAAAGCATTGTTGCAATGCAAGTCCTACTCTCTATATTGTGAAGTCACTCACATGGAACCAAGGGTCCGAATAGCACATTGCATTCCACATTTTGTTGAAAGAAGCAAGCTTCTGAAAGCAGCCATGACAAGGGCTTAGTTCGTAACAGCATTAATAATGCAGGCATGTGTGGCTCAAGATACCAATTCAATGCTTCAGGGAGACGTATGCTCCACAATATCTAATCAATAATGGCAGTTTTATGTTTTCCCCATCAATTAAGCCAAATTCTCCTGTTTAATAGTATCACCTACTTAACCATTAACATTAGTCATATAGGTGTTTGGAATTCAGTTGAGACGTTGACAGGCACATGCATAATGAGATTTAATGCAATTTTAAATATAATCTATTCACTTTATATCCTACTACAGGGGTCCCCAACCCCTGGTCCGTGGACCAGTAGCGGGCCACAGCATGCCAGCAACTGGTCCGCACAAACAAGCAAAGCCCCATCCACGGGATGCAGGCAGCACACAAAACCACACATCCTCCGGTCCACGGAAAAACCTCTCTCCACGGAACCGGTTCCTGGTGCCCAAAAGGTTGAGGACCTCTGTTCTACTATACTCAAGGGAGTACTCAAAAGATTTATTTATTTTCCAATAAGGACTATAACTCTAGGACAGGGGTCTACAACCTTGGCACCTTTAAGACTTGTGGACCTCAACTCCCAGAATTCCTTATGCTAGCTGAGGAATTCTGGGAATTGAAGTCCATAAGTCTTAAAGTTGCCAAGGTTGGAGACCCCTGCTCTAGGAGAGAGAATCTGCTTTGCAAGCAAAAGATCCTAAAATTAATGCAAGCATCTGCAGATAAATTTAGAACAACTGGTTGTTTGAACCATTCAGATATTATGGACTGTGATTCCTATACAGCCCACTCCTTGGTCAGTGACTACTTTGGTTAATGACATAATAAATGGTGATTAAAAAATTCATTTTCTGCACATTTACCACATTTCCTGCAAATGACAACAAAAGCCTTCAGTATGAAACTGATTAAAATCTGGTCAATTTCAGGCAGAGTGTTCTAATCAACTAATCAACATCACAAGGCCAGTTTGCTTAACAACCTGGTTGTTAGAATAGAAAGCAGTCACTAAATGAAGACAGGGTATAGTGAGCAACCTATCCCAAGAGTGGCATAAACTATCTGTAATTTTGCATAATGATTCTTGGTCAAACTGACTTGATTTTCAGCAAGCTACCTCAACCCTCTCAACAAAAACCTAAACCTTACATTATACTGAAGTTTCATTATGGCTGGAATGAACAGTTATGAAATTAAATGATAATTCTTTTTATATGCTGATACCGTGTTTCCTCAAAAATAAGACTGGGTCTTATTTATTTTTTTGGGCCAAAAGACCCATTAGGGCTTATTTTCGGGGGATGTCTGACTTTGTGCCTGCCCACCCACTCCATCCTACTGTCTGGTTGCTCGCGGTGGCAACGGGGCAGGGGAGCACGTCACACTGGTGCCACTGCCACGAGCTGAGGCGAGGCATGTGGAGGGTGGAGCTGCCCCACGCGCCCCACACCCGCTTGCCTCAGGGCCCACACAGCCACGGGAGTGTTGGCGGCTGGAGTCATGGTAGCACTGTCTTTGAAGCACCCCCACCACCAGCCCTGGTATAACTCTCTCGTGGCTGTGTGGGCAGAGCCGCGAAGGTGGCCGGTGGCCAAAAATGCCAGCCCAGGGACAATGCAGAGAACCTACCACCGGTCTCCAGAGCTGCCGCCATTGAAGCCATAAAATACAGGCGGCGAACTGGCAGCAGGCAGCACGACGCAGCGCTGCAGGACCCAAGCTAGAGGTGGAGGAAGAGGTGGCGGCCACCGCTGGGTAGTTGATCTGCAGGGCAGGGCAGGGCCAGTGGGGACCGAAGCCCCTCCAGCAGCGGATGTGGCTGATGCAGGGGCCCCGAGATGTGGGTGCGGGGAGCAGCTCCACCCTACCCACCTGCCTCGCCTCACCAGACGGTGGGACAGAGTAGGCAGACTCTTAACTAGGGCTTATTTTGGGGGTAGGGCTCATATTAGGCGCACACTAAAAAAATCATGCTAGAGCTTATTTTCTGGGCGGGTCTTATTTTGGGGGAAACACAGTAGTGACAAAGCATTAGGAGCTTTATCTCCCAGACCATAAAAATGTGATTCTCATAATTTGCTGTTCATTTATAATAAAAACCATGAAAAGAAGTACTGAATAGTTTAGATGTGTGTAGTTGATTAATACTGTCCCCAAAACAAGAAATGTTTTTCTGATGAATTATTTAGAAAAATGAGTTTTGCTAAAATGTATTTTGCAAAAATGAGATAAAATACTGGAAAGTCCTTCCAAAGATCATTTATAACTGGCCAGCTTTGTTCTAGAACACCTGATCCAAGTAATCTATTTCAATTTGAATCGTTTATGTTAGAAAAAGTCCAATGAGGATTCCTTGCTTACCTTCTATGTCAATATTCTGATCAGGAATTTCCAATTCTATTGTGTCCATTCCTGACTCCCTCCAAGACCCACTGAACATACTTGAAAAGTAGCCAGACTACAAACAGAAAAGTCATGTTTTTAATAATTTTACAATCTTTGGAATTAAAGATTTTATATGATAAGAAGGTATAACACAATATTATTTTCATAGCAAGAGGAACTAAGAATTAAATTGTCACTCCTAATTTGAAGATATGTTTCTTAAATTTCAATCTTACTCATATTCTGAACCAATTGATTCATTTGCCCGCCAACCCCCTCCATCTCCATGCACTGATTTTAATATTTCGATCTGAACAGAATAAATGGGTTTTCATTGCATCTAAAATAGGAAATGATGGGACAATTGCTCCAGGAAGTGAAACTAAGATCAAGCTCTGGTCTCAAATTTGGTTAGTAAACTAGTATTAAACCACCCTTTATCAACTTGGCTGTAACAGGGGAACTGCAGCTTACTTAAACTGGAACTGAAACTAGCATGCAAAGCATTTATACAAGTGGACAGATTGCATCCTAGAAAGATAAGTGATCAGGAAAAAATATTAACAGCATCCATAAAATTACTGGGGGGGGGAGGGGCAGAGTATTATATTGTAGATACATTGACATTTCTATAAGCACACATACAGGTAGATAAATTAATACATACAGTATGTATACCTTTTCATTAAAGTGCATTTCTTATAAAACTAGAAATAGCTAGTTTTGATCCAATGAGGAGAAAAATACTGTTTACTAGAAGTTCACATCACAGATGGAAGTGACCCATTATGAGCTGCTATCACTCACTGATGTTTGGCCTGAGAGATTAAAAAAATAAAATCTATTTGTACAACAATATTGTTGAATATTGTGACTGCAGACTAATATTTGTCTAGCTGCTGACTTTCAGCTTCCTCGACTTCTGACCACTATTGGGACCAGAATTTCTGTCATAAGTCAATATGGTCATAAAAGCAAGTCATCACATGACCGGACCAGATTTTGGCTGGGAAGGTCACAAATCGTGATCACATGACCACAAGAAGCTGTAAATGTTATAAATGTGAGACTGTTGCCAAGCACCCAAATTGCAATTGTGACCATGGGGATGGTGTGACAGTCATAACTTTGGGGATAGGTAGTAAGTCACATTTTTCAAGACCCTCATAATTTTGAACCACCATGGAAAGATTGTAAATTGAGGATTACCTGTAATACTCATACAATACACCTAAACATGGTTTGCTTAAACACCAGTATTAAATATTATAAAGTTGGATGAATTTATAAATTGTAGGTTTGAAAGGCCTGTGAATGGCAGAGAAACAAACTATCTTTTGGCTTACAAGTGCATGGACTGAATCTCAAGAACCATATATCCTGTTTCCCTGAAAATAGGACCTACCCCGAAAATAAGCCCTAGCCCGATTTTCACGCCTGGGCCAAATATAAGCTCTACGCCGAAGGTAAACTCTACTTAAGTCTGTGCAGCCGCCTGCTCTGTCTGCTTGCTGACGACATGAGGCAGGTGTGTGTGCCGCAGCCACAAAGTGAGGCGGTGGGGGTGTGTGGAGGATGAAGCTTTTCATCCTTATTCGCCATGGGAACGAAGCAGGAGGTTGAGCGATGCACCGGTGCCACGGCCACTAAGCGAGGCGAGGGGGGGGGTTGAAGACAAAGTGAGGTGGGGGGAGTGGAGGACAAAGCTTCTCCTCCTTACTTGCCGATGCTACAAAGAAGGAGGCTGAGTGATGCACCGGTGCCACGGCCACTAAGCGAGGCGGGGGGGTTGAAGACAAAGTGAGGTGGGGGGAGTGGAGGACAAAGCTTCTTCTCCTTACTTGCCGATGCTACAAAGCAGGAGGCTGAGTGATGCACCGGTGCCGCGGCTACTAAGCAAGTTGGTTGGGGTGGTAGAGGACGAAACCCCAACAGTATCTTTGGCCACCCGGCCTGCAGAGCCCTGATGCTAGCTGAGTGAGGTGGTCGGGCGGCCAAGCATACTGTTGGGGCTTTGTCCTCCACCTGCCCCCACTGCCTCGCTTAGTGGCCGTGGCACCGGTCGCTCAGCCTCCTGCTTCGCTCAGCCTGCTTCGTTGCAGCGGCGAGTAAGGAGAAGAAACTTCGTCCTCCACCCCCACCGCCTAGCTTAGTGGCCGCGGCACCAGTGCATCGCTTTGTCCTCCACCTCTCCACCGTCTCACTTCATCCTCCACCCACCCCCACCTCGCCTCCTGCTCCGTTGTGGCTGCAAAAAATTAAAACCTACCCCGAAAATAAGCCCTGGTGCTTATTTTGGCAACCAAAAAAATGTAAGACTGGGTCTTACTTTTGGGGAAACACGGTAGTACCTGTGTTTTCAGGAGCACATTCAAGGCAGCAGCGCTGAATTTGAGTATTAAACAAAAAGGTCTGAAGCCTGCTTCGTAATGATACTGGAGATCCAAGAAACAAAGGCAATTTTTACCTGACAGAGGTATATCTTGTGCAAGTTCCATTCTTCTCCCAGGGCACATATCTTAACATCACTCTTTTCACCATTCAGAAACAGAGTCTGATAAATATACTTCGAAGTGCTTTTTAGTTTTTTCCTGAGTTAGTAAAAAAAACGTAAGTACTGAATGTATATGATATAAATACCAATAGAAGAAAACACCTCAGGGTTGCACTGTGGAGTTCTTGAGGCCCTCTCAGCTTGGTTGTTTGCTTGCACGTTTCATTACCCAATTGCTTAACATAATCAGTGTGAGGGAGAGGGGGGTTTTCCTGCCCGTTGATATATAGTAGTTTGCACTGCCAGTTTATGAAGAGGTCTGGGAAGCCTCTTTCCTGAGGTTTTATTCAAGGGCGGAAAGGGAGTTGTTGCTTGCTTTATGGGTGGCCCTTTCAGAAAATTGGACTTCAACAGAGCCAGTTTGGCTTACTTATTAAAAGGCACCAAGCTAGAAGACAGGAGAAGACAGTGAGGTCTAGTCCCGGTTTATGTGTGAATGACAGCTGGGAGACTTTGGGCCAATGGCGCTCTGTCACTTCACAGGGTTGTTGTGGGGAAATAGGAGGAAGAATAAAGAATTTTAGGTCTGTTCACCGCCTTGAGTTATTTACGAAACTAATAAAGGCGGGAGAAAAAGCATCTGCATCCATTAAGCAAAGGCAGCATCTCCTGGGAAAAAGTGGGAAACCTGAGGGAGGCCCCAAAGCGGTCACCGCCCTCCCTCCGCTGAAGAGCAGCGCCTCGCCGGCCTCTGGGCGGCCCACCGGTCCCCTCCCCACGAAACCGCCGCTGCCTCGGGCCACAAGGAGCCCCTCCGGACCTTGGGCGACACCCCTCCAGGCCCGGGGGCTTCCCGGAGCCGCGGCCGTACCTCCTGGGGGTGCTGAGCAGCCGCTCCTCGCCCTCGCTCTCGTCGCCGCTCTCGCTCTCGCTCAGGCCCTCGCCGCGCTTCCGCTTGGGGAAGGCCCTGTCGCCCCTCAGCCCCACCGCCCCCTCAGCCGCCCCGGCTCTGGGCCCCCACACGCGGCTGCTCCACGAGCCCATCGTCGCCCGTCCGGCCGCCGCCGCCGCCTCTTTCTCCTCATGGGGACGCGCGGCTGGCTGCGCATGCGCTCCCCTTGGGAATGGAAGGAAGAGACGGACGCGACCGCCTCCCACGCATGCGTCAGCGTCTGGCCGGGCGTCCGGGCCAACAGGAGACGCGGCGGCCCGAGAGACAGAACCCGGAAGTTCGGTGGCATCACTTCCGGCGCGAGAGGTGCATGGCCATGGCGAAGGAGGCGGCCGTCCACCGCGCTGGTTCCTTGAAGCAGCAGAACAAGCCGCACAAGGCCGGGAGGCACCGCGTGAGCAGTGCGCGAAGGCAGGGAGGTGAGCGCGCTGAGGGGCTCCTTCTTCCCGGGGAGTCTTTTTAGTAAGGTCGCTGCGGAAGCAGGGAGTCCCGTTGATCTTGAAAAAAGCCTCCAGCCCAGGAGTAGTCTATCCCACCCGGCCCGTCCCCGAGGGCCGAAGCGGCCTCTGCCCAGAGGCGCGAGGCCCTGATCCTTTCGGCCGATCCAGTTCAGCGTCTCTCACTCGTCTGAATGACTTCAAGGTTGAGGCATTCTGGGAGTTTCAAGAAACGCCAGTCTAGTCCACGGGTCTCCAGTCTTGGCAACTTTAAGACTTGTGGAATCTCCCAGAATCCACCTATGAGCATGGCTGGCTGAGGAATTCAGGGAGTTGAAGTCCACAAGTCTTAAAAGTTGCCAGGTTAAATTCCTGGTCTATCAAAAGCAGCTTTGTCTGTCTGAGGAGGAACAGGCAGGAAGCCAGCAAATCTGCCATTTTCCCCTCTTCCTTCTCCAGGTCGGGTCCCGGTCAAGACCCTCACTCGGCAGGTGCAACGCAACTGGTCAAAGCAGGACCGCAGGCACCGGGCTTGGCAGCTCCGCCGGCAACACCAGCTGGCTGTGAGTCAGCAGCAGAAAGCAGAGCAGGGAAGCTGAATCTGGGCAGCTTGGTTGCAGAGTGGAGGAATCTCACCTATCTTTGCTTTCTCTGCCTGCAGGTGTTGGAAGAAAAGCGGAATTTGGGGCGCAGGGATGGGCCACCACACCTGATGGTGCTGGTGCCGCTGCATGCCCACATTGATCCCCATGCCGCCTTGAACCTTTTCCAGAGTAACCAGGATTCTGTTGTGTTCCCAGCAAAGGGGGGGCCGCCTGGTTTTGCTCTCCTGTGCCCCCAGTCCAAGCTGCGCTGGCGTTTCGTAGTAGCTGATGCAGGTGCGAGCCTCATTTTGCAGAAGTATCTTGACAGCTTCTACACCTACAAAATAGTTCTATGGTCTTTCCTGCATTTTCCTGGGGTATTTCAGAGAGTTGTAACTTCCATAATTCTTGTTCTTCAGGAAGCCTTCATGCTGTGCTGGATCTTGCCAAAGTAGCTGATACTCTCCTTTTCATGCTGGATGCTGCAGATGGTTGGGATGCTGTTGGTGACCATTGCCTTTCCTGCATCTTTGCTCAGGGTCTCCCCAGCTATGGTGAGTATAGTGCCCAATGCAGCCTGTTTTTCCATCCATCTAGTAAGATATGAGATGGTTGGCAGGCTACAATCCTTGCTGTAAAGCTGCCTTGTCTCATTGTAGGACTTGGAAGCTTAGCTCTCTATCACTAAGCCAGCTGTGTGAAATATCTGTTCCCTGACAGTAAATTTGGGTCTTTGGTTGAATGAGTTTGCTTCCCCTGATGCTCTGTAATTATTATTGCTACTTTGTTGTTACTCTTTTCTTGTTATATTATGCTCTTACAGGTAATCCTCAAGTTATAACCACAATTAGGACCAGAATTTCTGTTGCTAAGCAAAGTGGTTGTTAAATGAGCTGTGCCCAACTTTACAATCTTTTTTTCCAAGTCACTACAGTTGTGAAGTGAATAATACAGTTGTTATTGGAATTCAGCTTCCCCATTGTCTTTGCTTTTCAGAAACCAGCTGGGAAAGTCGCAAATGGTGATCACGTGACCCCAGGATGCTGCAGCCACTGGAAATACATGCTGGTTGCCAAGTGCCCAAATGTTGATCATGTGACTGCAGGGTTCTGGGATGGTTGGAAGCGCAACGACCAGTCATAAGTCATTTTTTTCAGTGCCATAATTTTGAATAGTCACTGAATGATTGGTTGTAAGTGGAGGACTACCTATATTTGGTGCTACAGTATGAGCCACCAAGGATTAATTCAGTGATTGAGGGGGTTGTCACAGTTGCAAGACAACTCCACAAAGAGCTGGGCAGGGTTCTCACTTGGCTTAATACCTTACAGTCAGAGGTTCTGTTCCTTGTATAGAATTCAGGAATCTGTTGGGTAGATGGAGTTCTCTGTTTAGCCAGAAGGACTTGTTCTGTGGGTAATAGAAGAAAAAATAGTATAATAATAGAATAAAAAGAGCTGTGGTGGCGCAGTGGTTAGAATGCGGTATCACAGGCTAAATCACTGCTCAATGTCAGGAGTTCAATTCTGACTGGCTCAAGCTTTCCATCCCTCTGAGGTCGGTAAAATGAGGACCCAGATGATTGGGGGAAATATGCTGACTCTGTAAACCACTTAGAGAGGCTGTAAAGCGGTATATAAGTCTACGTACTGTTGCTAGTGCTAATAGCAGCCTTGGAAAGGCAGACTTCTCCAGCTGTCTGTATTTGAGGAAGCCTTTCTTTTTGTTCCTTGCAGGTCTTGCTGTTCAGGGTCTGGCTGAGCAGATGCCAAAGAAGCAAACTGATTACCGGAAAAAGCTGAGCAAAGTTATTGAGAAGCGATTTCCTGGGGCCAAGCTTTTTTCTCTGGACACGGAACAGGAATCTGCGCTGCTCCTGCAGCACCTGGCCAGCCAGAAACAGCAGCACTTGGCATTCCGAGACCAGCGGGCTCACCTGCTGGCTGATGCTGCCAAATTTGTGCCCAGCTCTGACAGTGCCTTGGTGGGGACCTTAAAGGTGTCTGGCTACGTGAGGGGACAAAGCTTGAATGTCAACAGTCTGGTGCATATTGTTGGGCATGGAGACTTCCAGATGAATCAAGTGGATGCTCCCCCAGACCTCTTTGCCCTGAACCTGAAGTGCCCAGGAGGACAACTGGCAAGTCGGAAGAAACAGGTGGGGGCTGTCCCTGTGCAGGTGTGGCTGAGATGCTCTTCCCCCAAAGGGGGCATGGTCTGAGCTGCTCTCTTGTGGCTCTTGCAGGGTGACCTTAGCAGCAGCGCCACTGAGGTGGAGGAAGAGGTGAAGGTCCTGAGCAAGGCTGATCCTGCCAAGCAGGAGTCTCTGCAGTCGGAAGTGGTTCCAGATCCAATGGAAGGAGAGCAGACCTGGCCCTCGGAGGAGGAGCTGAGGGAGGCAGACGGTCAGTCAGAGATTACTTAGTACAGGCCGTGACTTGGTTTGTGTGCCCTAAGCCCGGAGTCTCCAACTTGGCAACTTTTAAGACTTGTGGACTTCAGTTGTGAGAATTCCCCAGCCAGCCAATGCTGGGAGTTGAAGTCCACAAGTGTTAAAGCTGCCAAGTTTGGAGAGCCCTGTCCTAAGCCATGTTTTCTTAAATGGGTTCCTGTTAGCCTTAGCTTTTAATTACAATGGTTGAATTCACACAGGCTAAGATGGAAGTATAAGAAACCAGATTATACTTAACTCTGATGTGTAGATGTTGTCTTGCCTCACTCAACAGGGCCAGCCATCTTTAACCACGATTCCATTGAGGGAGTTGAGGCAATGTATATCTGTGTCTCAATCGTTTCTTCAAGGGCTCAATCATTATTATTACTGGCTTATTGTATTGTAAAATACACAATATATTTATGGTATAGTGGTATTTATATAGTATTGGCAAGAGGCATTAACACTTTGATGATTAAGATAAAGCTTTAAGGATAACAAAAAAAATCTTTGAAGGGCTTAATTTTTTTCAAGTGTTCTTTTGGGTGGCTTGGTTTACTCTCTCAAAAAAAGAAACAGTCTCAGTTTTTCAGATTCTTGATCTGTACATAAGCTGTGCTCTGCCTGGCCTAACCATCCACAATCTGCTGTCCTTGGCCAGCCCAGAAATGCCCAAGGAAACCTCCTGGTCTCCCAGCAGGTGGCCTTCACGGACAGTCCCCTGCTTTTGTTATCTTAAAGGGAGCACATAAACAATCCCTGCTCTGTGTTGAAGTGGGATGTGCCCTGATAATCATGGCTTTACCCTGACAGGAGGAATGCCGTATTTTTCTTTTCCTTTTATGCTGGGAGGTTCTCCGGCAGTAACTCTTCCCCAACTATGCACAGAATCTCTTAAGCAGAGCAAGAAGATTGTCAAGAGGGTCCCCAAAGGCACGTCTGCCTATCAGGCTGCCTGGATCCTGGACAAGGACGAATGGAGCAATGGCAGTGAGGAGGATGAAAAGGAGGGTGAGGAAGAGATTATGGAAGAAGCCACGGCCCAGGTAATGGAGTTGGCATTTTTATGGTCTCCTGGGGAAGAGTCTGCAGGCCCACTGGCGGCAGGGGCTGAGAAGGTGGAATTGGTTCAGGGCAGGCACTGAGGACCACAGGGTGGGGAGGGCCTCCTCTCGCGCTCTCGCTCAATGCTCCGCCCGGGTTGCTTTTGCTCTGCCAGGATGGGGGCAGCAGTGCAGAGGAAATTGCTTCTGAGGAGGAGGAGGAGGAGGAGGACTGTGAAACCATGACGTTGCCTGAGACTGAGCAGGCCGAGGAGAAAATGGAGGAAGAAGAAGCAATGCTGGAGAAATACCGACAGGAGCGAGAAGAAGAAATGTTTCCAGATGAGGTGGACACCCCCCGGGATGTGCCAGCCCGGGTCCGGTGAGAGCCTCAGCAGATGGCCAGGGCCATGGGAGGTGTTGGCACAGTTCTAGTGGGATCGGGGGAAGCTGAGGCAAGGCCTGGCCCGGCTGCCCAGGTAACCCATTTGCCTGCCCTGGGCGGCTGCTTTAAGCTGGAGGCTCTACTGGGTTTCAGGGAGATGGGAGAGGGCAGTAGGCAGAGGAAAAGGCAAAAGAATGATCCCACTGGCTCCCTCAGGTTCCAGAAGTTCAGGGGATTAAAGAGCTTCCGAACATCTCCCTGGGATCCCAAGGAGAACCTCCCCAGGGACTATGCCCGGATCTTCCAGTTCCAGGACTTTTCACGGACAAGGAAACACATCTTCCGGCAGTTGGAAAAGGAGGAAACGGATGGAGCTCAGGTTGGCCCTTTCTCCAGTCTCACTCAATAATTGTTGGTTTTACATTTTTTAATTTAAAAAAAAAATGATAGTTGTACTTTTACAAGTGTTATTTTTTCATACTTTTAGAGTTATGCTTTACTTCAGGAGTGTCCAACCTTAGCAACTTTAAGACTTGTGGACTTCAACTCCCAGGATTCCTCAGCCACACTTGACACCTCTGCTTTTATTGTTGATCAGCTGCTCAGATCTCTGTGGAATATCCAAGTTCTAACCCAGAGCCTTGTCTAACTCCTTAGAGTTCAATCTTCAGAGTTGTATCAAAGCATTTGGGAGTTGCCTCTAGTGATAGGCTTGGTTTAATTTCTAGAGGGGAAAAAAATAAATGAAGCCTATTATACAAAGGCATCTGCAGGTGAAAGGTCAATTCAAAGAAGCCGAAGGCCTCTCTAGCTACCTAGAAGAAAGCAATAATACCTTTAACATAATAGTTGGGTGACTGGTTAGGACAGGGGTAGGCAACCTTGGCTCTTTTATGGCTCAGGAATTCTGGGAGTTGAAGTCCACGAGTCATAAAAGAGCCGAGGTTGCCTACCCCTGGATTAGGATGGTGTTAGCCTAATTTCAGTATGATGCACCCAATTTGAGCGTAGTATTCAGCTGCTTCAGTTTTCCTAATGAAAATGCAGCTTTTGAGCCTCTGGTTTCAAAACCAAGCTTGAATGTCCGCTGAAAGTGTATCCTGAATTTCCATGGTTGCAAAGACTATGTTATTCCTGATTCTCTCTCTTCATGTTGATCTGGGAAGGTGCTGATACAGACCTGAGACCAGAAGGAACTGCATTCCACAACTGTTGAAGATAACAATTCATATTTATAATATCCTTAGTATAACTTATGAATGTTGATGGAGTAGTGCTAATACTCTGCCTATTTCCAAAATTTGTTTTCAGAAAGTTTCTGTTTGCACAACTACATATCAGAAATCCAGATGCTGTGTTGATATGTTGAACTACAGTTAGTCCTTGGTTTACAGTGGTAATTGGGACTGGAATTGCAGTTGTAAAGCATGATGTCATGTCATCCTACTGCTTAGTGACAGCAGTTCCAGCATTCCAGGTTTGCTGTCATTAACAGAGGACCATACATGACCAAGACTTGGGACACTTTGTTGGCTTCCCCATTGACTTTGCTTGCAGGAATCTCTGGCAAGAAATGTCAGAAATTGGCTCTGGCTCACTACAATGTTGTAATTGTAAGCTGGGCATCTGGATCACAATGACTTGGCCCCTTGGGTGCTACAATAGGCAGAATTGCAAGGGCTGGTCATAACTACCAGTTGTTCAACATCATTGTAAGTTTGAATGGTTGGGTTAACCTGAGGAACATCTGCATTAGTTCCTATAATGCTCAGCCAAAAGAGGTTGACATAGAGAAGAAAATGTAGAAATATCACTGTCAACCTGGTATTTGAGAACGGACTTTCTGCACTACTTTTGGGAAAGATGTTGAGTGAAGTGTGCAAACCAGCAGAGTTTAATCCGGCTTTGTTACCTTCTGTGCTGTGAGGGTGCCGGTATTTCCATGTAACCTGCCCGTGTGCTCCTTCTGCAGGTCGGCTGGTACGTTACAATCCACCTTTGCAATGTCCCGGTTTCTGTTACGGAGAGTTTCCAGCAGAAGCAGGAGCCTCTGGTGCTTTTCACGTTGCTTCCCTATGAGCAGAAGGTGAGTCCCAAGAAGAGAGGTGGTCATATTTTGTCTTTGGGACAAGGGATGTGAAAGCCTGGCTTCATTGTGACTGGCTCAAAGCCTGGAAGAAATGGCTTTTCTCTCAGGGGTCTGAATCAGTCTGAAACCAGCTGAGGATCCCTTGGTGGTCTGAGGCCTCTTGGGCCTGAGAAGCTCCGCCTCTGATTCCTCTCCTCCTCTTATGGCCTCTAGATGTCTGTGCTGAACCTTCTGGTGAGACGCCATCCAGGATACAGTGAGCCAGTGAAGTCCAAAGAAGATGTGATAATCCATTGTGGATTCCGCCGATTCCTGGCCTCCCCTCTCTACTCTCAGCACACCTCAGGTGGGGGAACTGTGTCCTTAACCCCTCCTAGGGGAGGGGAAGTCCCTGCAGGGTCCTCTCTAAAGAAGGGATAGAAATCCTTGTGGGGTTTGTTTTTTGCTTCTTAATGACCTTTGTGCTGAGAGCGGGAGATGGTCAGAAAGGACAGGGCTGGGTGAAATTTCTAGTTTGGTTGGAGGGAGTTTGACAAGGTTGAATCAAAGTCAGTGTCTTAATAGGCCTCTTTTAGGGTAACAGCCACCCAATCCAGTTGTCTGAGTGGCTCAAATCTGGTTCAGAATGCGAGGAAATGAGACGATGGATCAGCTCTTTCCTGCCTCCTTTTGATCAAGCGTATTTGGAAAAGATATTCAAATATTGTGATGCGTGAAGCCGGTGGCTCATCGATCACGCCAAACCATAGTTCTCACTTGAACAAACGACCAACTCAAATTATCTTTCTTTGGACACATCATATGAAGGCCTATCTCCATGGAAAAGGCTCTGATGCTAGTAAAGGTGGAAGGAAAGAGAAGATGACCGGCGGTGAGGTGAATGGACTTAGTTACAGTAGCAGTGAGTACGCTGTTGAAAGAGCTGAAGGTTAGGGATAGGCCAGCATGGAGAAGGTTTATGTGGTTGCTAAAAGTCAACCCCAGTTTGATAGGAGATAATCAGTGGTTTCATCTAAGAGTTTCCCTTGAAGAAACTGCAGCCAGTTTTCCCCACATTCCAGCTGCAGCCTTTTCAGAGTCACTTGAGCTTTGCAAGAGTCAGCCCATATTTTAAAACTTAAGCTGATAAAATAAGTTTATGTAGCTTCTTTCCCTGATCCACTTCTTTTTGTGCCATAAAACTGTAAATGCAAAGATACACACTCTTTGTTTTTGATCTTTGTAAGCCACTTCAGAAGCTTTTCTGAAGTGTGAGATAGAAATTCTTTTAATTTTAAAGGACAAGTAAGTGGCTTAATGTCAGAATTTATGCTTAGATTAAACACCAAGGTTAACATTACACCAAAAGTCAAACAGTAACCAATACCCCAATGAAGGAAGTACAACTCGGACCAACAACAGCCTAATCGAGGAATCACCACGATCGCTCCACCAACACTGACAGGGCAACCACATGCATATAAGCTGAGAGTAAACCCCACTCCCTTTCTAGCATTGGTGATGTTACATAGTTGGGTCATGAAACGTCTGCATGAGAACAACCAAGCTCAGGGAACAGTAAGGGCCCCTCATGTCAACCCTGAGCTACAAATGTTCTATCAGTCAAGCTAAACTAAACCTGCAACCCCCCCCCCCCCCTTTCAGCGGATAAACACAAGCTGGAGAAGTTTTTCCATGCTGATACTGCTGTGGTGGCCACAATCTACGCCCCCATTACTTTTCCGCCTGCTTCGGTGCTGCTGTTCAAACAAGAGAGTGACGGTGAGTTGGGAATTGGATCAATACGGGCTCTCATGCGTTGGTATCCTCTGGTGAGCTGCTGCTGCCACCCCTTCTGCTGGCATTTCTAGTTTTTGCCTTCTTTTCCAGCAGGTTCCCTTAACCTGTTGCCTACAAATGGGTCGGATTGCCTTCCCCTTCATTCTAAAGCTTGAAAAGGGGGGGGGGGTTCCAGATTGTCTGCAGGGTGCCAGGAAGGGAAATTTTGCTCTGCAGCAGTTGGGAAAAACGGTGTTTTCCTCTGTGACATATTGTCCTGTCCTAGCTTATAAGCCTTCACTCTGGGTCTCTCTGGGGCCTAGAAAAGGAATGTCCCAGAGCAGATGCTTTTTTCCGAGAGTGGCGGTGTGGGGTAGAGACAGTGGATGTGGGGCTTTCTCCCCAGCAAAGCTTGCCAAGGATCTTGTGCATTGCCTTGGGCTTATTTTATTGGTGATGTCACTCTGGTTCTTTCAGATTTGTATTAAAAGTTGCACGTAGTGGTAATAAACTTGTTCCCAACAGTCCCAACCACTATGCTGAATACATTATGGTCCATCTGTGCCATACAGTTATTCCATTTGGTGGCCACATTATCAGTGAGGGTAGCTGAAAATGTGGCTTGGATTTAAGCCTCAGTACTTTTTCTGCCCCTTTGCTGATCTCAGAGTCATATGGGCTGGATTCCGAGGCAATGCAAATGCTGGTTATCAATTGCCCAGCCTGAAGTTGGGCCCTGGGCCCATCTGCCCCTGAAGCCACAGGATTCTCACTTGTGTTTTTTTTGCAGGAGCACAGAATCTCTTGGCTACGGGCTCCCTGCTCAGTGTAGATCCCAACCGGCTAGTCATCAAACGGGTGGTGCTCAGTGGCCACCCGTTCAAGATTTTCAGCAAGCTGGCTGTTGTGCGCTACATGTTCTTCAACAGAGGTATTGTATCTAAAGTTGGGGGAGGGAGCAATTGCAGTAGCTTCATGGAGAGAAATGGACCCATTCAGAACATGGGCAGTGCTCGGCTGGCCTGTCTGTCTGTTGCTCTGCTAGAGCAGCTTCCCACAGGCAGTGTTGTAGGAATCCACTCCCTCCCCAACACAGACACAGGTCTGTGCTGGGTATCCATACATTATAGAACTTATGCAACTGTTGCTTGTCTGTGACTGTGATCTCAGGGGTTGCTTTGAACCCTACTGGACTCCTAGTTCTTCCTTATCCCTCTCCTGCAGAGGATGTCCTGTGGTTCAAACCAGTGGAGCTCCGGACCAAGTGGGGCCGCCGCGGCCATATCAAGGAACCTCTGGGTAAGTGGGTGAAAGGTTTTGGGGTGTTGGTGGCCCAGCAGATCTCCCTTCCTCACTGGCTGCGTGCCCTGACTCTGAATCTCCTCTTTGCTGCCAGGAACCCATGGCCACATGAAGTGCCAGTTCGACGGGCAGCTGAAGTCCCAGGACACAGTGCTGATGACCTTGTACAAGCAGGTCTTTCCCAGGTGGACATTCGATCCCTACGTGCCAGAGCCTACAAGGTGGAGGGACGGCATCCAGCCTCGCCTAGAGGGAGAGGAGAAAATGGACTAGCTGCCCTAGTTAAGCAACTCTTTATGCAAGAGAAAAATACTATTTCCTACAAAAATAAATGTCTGGGGTATTTAGTATTTCTTCTGATGGTCCAGCATCTGGAGAAATCTGGTGTCTGTAAAGCAGCCAATTGTCCTTTGCTTGATTTGCCTTAATATGCTTCACTTTTCATGGAGCCATTGGAGTAATTACCTTGCAGATGGGTTTATGCAGGAGAACGTTTGGCTGTGGGTAGCAGGGCTTCCTTCTCTAGTAAAGAGAGACATGTTGAGACAACCACACCTGTAAAGGAGTCTTCAGTGGGATTTGAGCCTCTGGCTGGCAGAGATGAGAGTAAAACTTACTATTTTACTATGGCATTCCTCATCTTGAAACAGATGTTCTTATTGAAACAGCAAAATTCCTTTATTGATCTGGAAACTAACTGAACTAACTGTTCACAGATTACTCATAGAGTGGTTTAGATTGGGCAAAAATTAAAACACCTCTTTTCTCAGCTCCATGGTGGTGGGACTTCTCTGCTCACATTCCAGGAAAAAAAAAAGGAATCAGTTACATCCCTGGAACTAAAGCATCAAAATCTGGCACGGTGCAGGAAAAATATAACAGGTTCTATTTGCAGCTCAATATATACAAATGAAGCTCTTGATTGCCCCCAAAAAGATCAATAGATGGGATTTCTAGATTGTGTGGCTTGTTTCGGTCTGGACGGTTCATTGTGGATACCAAATTGCTCATGTTTAGAAACTAGAAGAGTTGGTGTATGATATTTATATAAACGAGTTCATGGAATTTTCTTTTAACCCTCTGCTGACTTGAGCCACTAAACTCCAGCATAAAGAATGGCTTGTACCCCCCTATACTTGTGTTTTTTAACAAAACTCCCTTGATGTGAGCTGTAGGAGAGAGAGAATTAGCAGGAACCTCATAAATGGCATTAGCTTGTCTGGAGTAGCTGTCTTCCTGCAAGATTTCTGCTGGCCTGGAGTTTAAGCTCCATGTTAGTGAGAGAAATTCCCTGCAGGAGTGTAAAATACAGCATCACAAACTCAGTTGACGATCAGTCACCTTTTGGGGGTGCAGGTGAGAAATGCATCTCTGGAACTGAGAATGCAAGGACCCTCCATCTTGCCATCAGGAGGGAGATGTCCCACCATTGCAGGAAAGCGGAGGGCGGGCAGCCCCCTCTTCCTCCCTTCCCCTCTGAAGAGCTGTGAGGTCTTCTAGGGCGCTGGGATGGCTTCCTTCTTTGCGTAGCCACATGGCGCAATTCGGAAAGTGGCCACCATTTGATCCCGACCACAAAGCAGGTCTGCATTTGGGTCGCCATCTCACAGCCTGGGGACAAAGTGCCTTGCTTTGCTGCCTTGACAAAGTCTGCGCAGAAGATCATTGCAGCATTCAGAAGCTTCTGCACTCTCCAAGGCAGCAAAATGAAGCAATTTCTCTTCACAAGCAGCCGGGACAGAATGAGGACCGCATTTGGATGGTTGCTGCAGGGCCCAAGGACACCTGGCCTGCCCCCCTCCCACAATCTGAGGCCTGGAGAGCTTCAGAAGGTAAGTGCAGCAAGGTGTGCTTGTGGCAAGCAGGCCCAAGCACTGAGGGGTCTCGGTGGATTGGGATGGGAGGAGAGGTGAGGAATTCTGCACAGGAGTGTAAGAGTGGACGACCGCAGGGCCGTTGCAGCCATCGTAACTTTGAAATGAGGTCTTGTGTAGCTTTTTGGGAGAGTCTGTTGTAATTTTGAACATTCATTAAAAGGCCTATTGTACCTTGATTACCTGTATTCAATAAAAACCTTATCTTTTTGCAGTATAAATGAGAAGGAGCCAAAATTTTAAAATATTTTATTGTTCATTTTATACTGCATATTGTCCACCTGTTTCAAAGCAGGGACTAAAATTCTTTTTAAATTTAGAAATAGAGAGGGAGCAGGCACAATCAATGTTAGCATGATATGGTTGGCATTGTTACAAAAGGTTCAACTACTTGTCATCTCCTACGGTGGGGTGGGGAACTATGGCCTTTTTGTGACTTGTGGACTTCAACTCCCAGAATTCCTGAGCCAGCCATGTTGGCCTAGGAATTCTGGGAGTTGAAGTCCAAAGTCATAAAAGGCCATAGTTCCCCACCTTTGTCCTATGGGGACAGCCAGGCACATGGCTTCAATGTCAAGATGGGGAAGAAATCTGGAAGCTCTTAGTCTTCTCCGCCACACAGAAGGAGCAGAACTTTCCTGTAGTCCCCTGAAGTGTCTCCCTAGAAGGGAAAAACCAAGCATAGTTCAGTTTCATTTTGTTAAAAGGATGCAAATTCTAGCAAGTCAGGGCTCACGGCCCCTACTTCAGCCAAGACCTCTGAATTACAGCTATGCAGAATAAAGTTCACAATGTGCTTAATGTGAACCACTCTTGCCTTTCCTGAAAGCGAGGGTGCCCACAAGGTATAGTCGGAAGGTGGTGCCACGATGATGCAACCCAAGTTCCACGGCATGCAGAAAACAGGCCGAGTTCCAATCATACCCTTGTGACTGCCATCTTGATGTTTTTCATCGCAACCTACAGGTGACTGTCTGGAAGTGCTCCAGGAACATTGGAACAGTTTGTTGGGCACACCTCTCATCCTCTGTGCAAGACCCAACGTGATACTGTGCAGAAACTGCATAAGATCAAACACCGCAGCTCACCTTAATGAAAGAGTAGAGGGATTTTCCATACGTGCGCTTGAACTCTGCCTTAATGTCAATCATATCGATCTCACAGCGAGAGACCATCAGGCGAATCAGAGTGTCGTCATCGGTCCCTAACCCCTGGTTTCGGGTTGGAAAAGAAAGACAGGCCAAGTCAACCACATGCTGGACTTCAGCCAGCAAAACATTTTGTCCCCTTTAAAACAGCCACCTGCTAATGGTGGAGTCCTTGACACACTGAGCATGGTGGTTTTCTTGCAGACATTCATTACCAAACTAGGTAATATCATCAAACTAGGTGAGCTAGCACTGATGAAGATTCTCAGTCCTCCAGGGACAGTTATCTGGAAGTTGAGCCATGGCAACGGTTTTTTTTCTTTTTGGTTTGAAATATTTTGCTGCTTATCTAAGTAGCTTCTTCAAGTTGAAGAAGCTATTTGAATAAGCAGCCAATCATTTCAAACCAAAAAGAAAAAAAGTCCAGTTGCCATGGCTCAACTTCAAGATAGCACTGAGGATGTTAACTAGTTTGGTCATGAAACTTTTGCTAAAAGCCACCATGCTCAGAGAGCATCAAGGACCTCACAGTTCAACCCTGAACTATAAATATTCTATCAGCACCTGCTAATTGTGCTAAATCAAGCTGTTAGTGTTTCTCAACTTGTAAAATATATGGACTTCAACTCCTACAATTCCCCAGCCAGCATTCTGGGAGTTGAAGTCCACACATCTTAAAAGTCACTGAGGGTGAGAAACACTGAAAGTGCCTCTTGTTCATGCTGGAACTTTGCAGAATCCCCAGGACAGCATTATCCAAGCTGTTCCGGAGAGGCCAGGGATTAAACGCCAGCCTTTTTCATGCAATGCCTGTGCCCGGATCATGTAATTACAGGAAATCAATCCATTAATAAGGCACTCCTATTACAGAGCTCCTGTTCACTGTGCAGCCGTTTTTATGACTGTGTTTACCTTCATAGACTTGTACAGCCGTTCAGCAAAGTAGGCAGGTTTGTTTCTCATGCATTTTACTGAGAAGAGAGGAGAATAAAGAAAGGCAGTTAGGCTTCTGGTTCCGTGCAGTTTAGCGCAACAGCCGAGGGATCGTGGGCTCCGCACCCTACGGCTGATTTCTTTCTGTTTGGGGACCCTAAATGGGCCCAAAGCCACCCTGGAGAGGTGGCAAGCAAGGTGGGAAGCCCCGTCAATCCTGGGGAGACGGCGGTCGATCCGGACGTCTGGGGAAAACTCCAAAAACCGGCAGAAGGAAGGCTAGCGTCATTCATGAATCTAGCCCAAGCTACATGCAGCCGAAGCCAAAAAGCACTAAACTAAGCGTGATTGTAAACAGCGTGACTGAACTGGGTAAGAATATTGATTTTCTCTCTTCTACCTGACTGATTTCCTGAGAAAAAAAGAAAAACCCCAGAAGTAAAAATCCTCCCAAAGTGAGGGGAGGGTATCTTTGTTCCACCCTCCTCTAAACAGAAGTGGTGAATTAAGTTTACAGGGGGAAAAACTGAAAGATGGACTGGTGCTGACATCTAGCGGTGGATGAAAATACTGCCCTAAATATACAGCCCAAAAAGAGAAGCCTGTTGTCCTGACCTTCAAGGTGTTGATTAAACAAAGAGCAGCTGGACTATCTACAAAGTCAGAACTACAAAACTTAGAAAAATTGACCTTCCTGGATTATAAATATTTTTTAAATTGCGACTTTAAAGTGATTGGCAGAGAAAGGACTTTTGGTCATTATGGAGCATCTGTTATTAAAGCAACAATTTTCTAAATGAAAATTGAGCATGGTCTATCGAAAAGTCTTTACTTCCAATGTTCCTCTATATCACTAAGATCCAATATCTAAAATGCTGGAGCTGCCATCCTCAACTACAGTGTCTTCCAGATGTGTGGGCCATCTCAGAACATGTGGCTACAGCAGACTTTTGGACCAGACAACAATGAATCTCCTTGGCTAGCCTACATTCAGGAACTTGCTTGAGCAGAAGCTACCAGATCGAACAACACGTAAGTCAGTCATCTGCACATCCACAAGTCAGTGCTTATCACTATGCCTCAAAGGTACTTTTTCAAAAGGCAACTGCTTTGACTGTTTTTTCCTTGAGGAAGAAGACGATGTTTTGCTTGTCATCCAAGAAGCTTCATTGGTTCTGGCAGGATGGGGGGGGGGGGAATGGAAGGATTAGTTTTGACAGGATGGGGGGAGTTGGAAGGATCGTATTTCCTAGCAGTCCTCTGGTTGTTAGCACTCTCCCTGAGAGCATTTGAGGCTACTCGGGGGTTTATCTATGCCCTCAGGGACACCCATATCAGAGTGCAAATCAATATGCCTAACTCCAGGGTTTAAATTCCAGGTCTCTTCCTCCCCCATGAGATACTGGTGAGACTGGGAAAGGAGTGGGAGAAGAGACTTAAGAGGGCAGGGGGCCGTCAGCTGATTTTGCCAATGACAAAACTTGGTGTAGGTGGTCAGGAACCCGAAAAAGATGTTCAAAGTTTCTGGACTCCATATTTATTGCAGGGAAGCATTCCACAATCTTGCTGAAATCTGGTAGTTCTTGCTTCCTCGGTTTTGTACAGCTGAAGCAACAGAAATTAAGCCATCCTCTTCCAGGCTTTGAGATTGGCAATTCAAGTCCTAGAACTGACTCACTGAAGGGCAACCAATGCTTGTCTCTTGTATACCAATATTTGGTTCAAATTCCCACAGTTACTGGAGAAAATAGTTCGGCATAGAAACAAATTCACCCCAAAGCATGAATCAGTCCACTTAAACCTGTGTAAGCAGCTTAGCCTAAGCAGGTCAAGGATCTCCTAGACAAGAGATTGACCATCTCTTGGGGACCATCTTGCTTCTCCCGCATCCCAACCAAATGGAGCTCCTCTGCAAATCTCCAAATGGATATCCTTGTCCTAAAGGAACCACCATCTCTTAGCCTTGCTTTGCTCCCAGGATTTTGGGGAAGTTAAAAAGAACAACTCAGCAAGTTTTCTTCATTGAAGTTTGAAGTTATGGTAGACCAAACAGCAGCACTGCATTACATGGCAAAAGGGATCAAGACGTCATTCCCGTTGTTGGGCAGAGTTTTCCCTCTCTCCATGTTGCAGACACCCTGGATGCAAGTTAACCCCCTGCAAAGCAACTGTCACCAGCTAGAGAGAAATAAAAGCTGATGTTGAATCCTCACCTATTGCCAGCAAAGCATCTTCAAGGTCTCCTGACATCTCGGATTTAATACTCTCTGTAATATCTTTGTTAGCAATGTTCTTGTATTCATCAAATACTAAATAAATAAAGATTTTTATTAGCAAACAAAAGAAAAGCAGTTCCAAAACTTTCCAAACCTGGAGACTCGGCTATGTCTATGAGCTCCTCTGTTCTGTTATTTCTATATTCAAATTTCCAATATTCCCCATTTCCTGATTATACTGTACATTAAAAAAAAAGAAAAGAAACAGCAGATGTCCTGAATGAACTGAAATAAGAAAAGACCTATACTAGTCTATGGTGGCCACAAGTAATGGGGAAATCACACCATCATGCCTTGAGTCACAGAACATTAGAATAACAGAGTTGGAAGCGATCTTGGAGGTCTTCTAGTCCAATCCCCAGCTTGAGCAGGGATCCTATACCATTTCAGACAAATGGCTATGCCATCTCTTCTTGAAAACTTCCAGTGATGGAGCACCCACAACTTCTGAAGGCAAGCCATTCCAATGATTGTTTTCACTGTCAGAAAGTGTCTTCTTAGTTCCAGGTTAGATTTATCTTTGATAATCTTCCACCCACTGTCCTGCCCTCTGGTGCTTTGGAGAATAGGTTGACACCCACTCCTCTTCTCTGTGACAGCCCCTCAAGAATTGGAAGACAGCTATCATGACATCCCTAGTTCTTCTCTTTGTTAGACTAGACATGCCCAGTTCCCCCAACCTTTCATCATATGATTTAGCCTCCATCTTTGTTGCTCTTTTCTGCACACTTTCCACGATCTCAGCGTCTTTTTTGTATCATGGTGACTAGAATTAAACAAAAGAGCTGAACAGCAGGACTTTGTTGCTGCAACTCTCATTCCCAGCCTACAACTGACCGATATAGCTTAGAGTTGGAGAGTAGATCCCATTTTAGCGTTCATTCTAGAATGCACATGATTCCCAGGGTGCTTCTTTTTTTACAAGAATACGCTGCCACCCTCATTGTTTACCTCGTAACAGATGGCTCCTGCTCCTGGAGCACAAGATGGTAATGAACTGGCCCTCACTGGTGCCCCATTTATTCTCTCCTGCTTCATACAGGCACTAGAGGAAACAAGCACAAAGAGCAGATTTTGCAAGGCGGTGAAAAAACAGGCTGGGGGTGGGAGGGGTTTGAGGTTTGGAACCACAACCTAGCACATCTTCACCAATCCAGGCCGCATGGTAGCTTCCTTCATGTTTTCACAGACAGTAGGAGGGATGGGCAACTTCACACAGATAAAGAAATGGAACTCTCCAGCTCTGAGCTGTAAGGCACGCAATTGTAAAGCTGGGACGTGACTGAGGATGTAAAACTAATCGTTTTGGGCCCGGAGGGTGCAATGTTGTGCACAATAATTGTTTTAAGCTTACCAGGTCTTAATGCAACTGATATAATGGTCTGCATGTGACACACAATGGGGTGGGGATAAGGAGACATTCATTGTGTCACCCCCAAACTGCCATTTGGCTGCTAAATTTTGGTGGTCTTCAACAGGCCCTGCAATGCCCACCTGTGCTCACCTACCTTTGTTCTGGAGGATTTAAGGAGGCAAAGACTGGGAATTAAGTTATACCCAATTTAAAAGAAAAGCAGTTTGGAAATAAAGCAGCAAACTCATTCCTGCAAATGGGGTACTCACCTGGGCATCCTCTTGGGCCAGCCCCTGGTCAACATGCGGACGTTCATCCCTGTTGCCCTGGGAAGAAAAGGCAGGGGGGGGAGGCAAGTGAAGCTCATCAGCCATTTCAGATGTGGCATGAACAGGAGGAAGGAGCAAATGAGAAGGACCTTCAGTGGGGTGCAGGAAAACAAATCTCTTAAAAATCTTTCCTTGGGACCTTGAGAACAGGCCTGTTTACCCAACCGCAGAAGAGGGTAGCCCAAGAAGCCACCTTACCGAGTGAAAAAGAGAAACTGGGTTGAAGTGGAGGGCCATAAATAAGCTGGGGAAAAAACAGTCTGATGCCAAATCCTCCCCTAAAACTCTGATCTGTGCAAGTTTGAAAGAGGGCAACTCTCACACGGATGTATTTATCGTTGAGAAGGTTCCTCTCCACCCACCACAAGTTCTCAGTACTTTACTGATAACCCAGTTTAGAATTTGTGAGCTGTGGCCTTGTCCATGCAGGAGGCCCAAGAAAGCTTATCACCCACCAAAAGAGAGCATGGTTTTTTAATAGAATGTGCTGAAAATCCTAGGTCTTCAATCCAATTTGAAAAGATCATAGAGATGAAGGATGGGAATCCAGTGGATGCTATCAATGTAATGAAAATCACTGAATATTTTTGAATAGGATACACAGAAACCACAGTTCATTGCTGGCTTACTACACCAATTATAGTTTAACATCATGTTCCCCAAAGAGACATGTGGATTGTTGTTTGCATTCTTAACTTATTCCTAGCTTTTTTTTGCACACACACAAGTTTTGAACCACTACACAGAACTGCAAAGAAAGGTCAAAATAACACAAAATGTTCTCAAACAAGCCATGATTCATTTTCACATCTGCAAAAATCCTTGCTCAACAAAGACAAACCATGATTTAGGGTGCGGTGTAAATGCATCCACTATGTGAAGTGTGATCTGAGGCATGACAAGAAGAGCCAAATACTTACAGTTGACAGGGATACCAGGACTCTCCGGAACTTGGAGGAAGTGTCTGAAACAATGTCTTTCTCAAGGCTGGTTCCATACTCTGCAAAAAGGCCCAAAGATATATCTCAAAAAAGCACCACAGTCCCATTCAGACAATGGGTGGAGCTGAGGAAAGCTTCACAACTATGGCAACTTCTTGAAAAACAACCACTCACTTGCAGGGGTGTCTGCAAGGCATGATCAAAAAAGTCAGGATGGTGTCTGCAGATGTAGAGGGTTGTGAGAATAACCTTGAGGAACAGGAGGAGCAGCCACAGCCAAGGCAATGGTTGGATACAAGAAATTGAGTCCAAAGGAAAGATGGGATAGAGAAAGCTGTCTTAGGATAAAAGCAGGGAGGGGGGAGGCATATTCAGAGTTGCAAGATCCTGTAACTAACTGTGATGGAGTGTGAAGCTGGCAAAGGCATTTGTGTGGGTTAGGGTTAGGGTTAGGGTTAGGGAGGAAGCAGCACATTCCTGTACTGGAAGGACTGGCAGAACCGGGGGTCGGAGTGAAAAGAGGGATCAGCCTAGAATCCCTATATAGCCACAAGCGAACTAAGTCCAATCTCCCTCGAATTCCACTGACCCTTATCTAATTCCTATCAGGTGCTAACCATTATCTGAGAAGATTCCGGTGTATAGGTGTGAGTACCAGTAAATCAGTTTAACTGTAAACCTGGTATTTCATGCCTGACCTTTCCAGAGAGAGGCCCAAGACAAGAGACTGTGCAGTCCTGAACTGTAGGGGGGAGAAAGGAAAAGATTCAGGATAACCGTACCCTAGAACCTCCCAGGGTATATTCGGTAGGTTAGAAGGTTACAGCTTTAGTCTGGCAAGATTATGTCCATTGGGTGAAAGTAAATAAAGAAATGGATTCAATTGGATCTCATTGGGTCATCTTTCAACTTAGATCTGACAGAAATCCTATAATAAATATAATTTTAATATTCACAACATTGGTGTTCAAGTTTGATTTGCCTTAAATCGCTGACAGCAATGGTGCAATCACAGCTCTGCCTATTTTTTATGTGCACCATCATGGACACTATCTTGATTTTTCATGTGCACCATCACAGATGCCATCTTGACTTTTTTGACCATGGCCTGCAGACTGTTATGACCATGGGGAATCCCACTAGACTCCAAGATTGCTTCTGCACAAATTCTGGGGAATGTATCTAAAAGCATTCTCTGCGGTAGGACTGTGCGTTAAGGGTAGGTCTGCATATCACCAAACATAACATGTAAATGGCATTCAGGGCTTCCAGCTGCCGTTAGAGCATAGCTGGCCATATGATTCCACAAAGCTCCGTGAATTGGCTGCAGGCGAGTGAGGAAGGCTATGGGACAGAATACTCACGACGGTGGTAGGTGTCATTAATCCTCCGGATTTCCTCATTGGTACGAGATGCCAGGATTTCTATCAGGCAGCCCTCATCTGTCCCAGCTCCCTGAAAGACAGACAAAGTGCTTCAACAGAGCGCCAAGGCTGGGCAAATGCCAACTGAAGCAAGATTTTTCTAGGAACATCTCCAGGCTTCAAAATAATTTTGACCAACCTGAAGGTGGAAACCAAAGCTCATAGATCTCAAGCTGAGGGACTGTGTGGAATTTTATAGTATGAAAATGCTGGCTGCAATATGATGGGAAACTGAGTCTATCGTATTTCCTGCTCTCATAGGTGCACACTGTCATAGGTGCTCCCTACCCCAAAGTAGGGGGACAAAAACCAGGAACGGATGGAGAAAATTCCTACAACTTCAGGCGGCTCACTGGATCCCCATTTTCCAACCAATTCCCATGTTTTATTGTCTGTCTAATATCAGGCTCTACATACAATCAAAGAGGGCTCCAACCCAAGAAGCACATTTGTTCCACAAGTCTTAAAGTTGCCAAGGTTGGACACACCTACTTGACAGAGTCAACAATATGCTAAATTGAGCCGGGGCATCTTTAGGGGAAGAGGAGGCAAAAAGTAGAGCTACAGTTATGGCTGTAACTGCTCGCCTCTTTTTTACATAGAACATACAGTAATAGAGCTGGAAGGGACCTTGGAGGTCTTCTAGTCCAACCCCGTTTAAATGTCATCATGTGTCAATACTTGTACAAAAAGGGCGGAGCTTCAATCATGTAGCTGCAGGGATCACCTTGACTCTTTGACCTCCCCCAAGACCTAGCTGGATCCATGTTGCAAGTTCAGCATCTAGAGATGAGTAAGGCATCTCCATGCTACCCACTTCCTGGAACCTTGAAGCAAATTGTTCAAAGAATATATTCCAGATGACCTTTTGAGATACAGGTCTTGGTCTGATATAAAACAGCCTCATGGACAATTCCACACAAATCTCTCGTTCTTTGTTGTAGTTAAATTTTTTGCAAACCTTTATTGCTCTTTTCAGCTCCTCTACATCATACAGGGTGATGGGGGTCATCAGTCCAATAATAACGTTCTCAAAATTCTTACTCAACTCAGACTTCAGGTCATCAATCAAATCCTGTTGGGGAAAGAAAATGATTAGATAACATCACAATGTCTAGTGTCATTTTTTGTTTCAAGTGCACCACCCAAAATTAAATCTTAGTTCAACCGGTAATTCTCTTCTAAAATTGGTATATTTCCTTCAAGGCAGAAGTCAAAGCTGTACGACAGCTGGCTTTTCAATTTTAAGGACATAAACCAAGATCAATCTTTTTTGTGACCACAGAATCTCACATTTGACCTGATCTTTGGAAACTTAGCAGTGACTAATGAATTTGGCTTGAAATTTCTCAGGGCCATTTTTTTTACTTCTCTGCTTCTTCCCTGTCTCCTACTTTGTTCCATATAGTATCAATCTTGTGAACTCTCAAGTCCCTTCTTTCTGCTATGTATTCAAAATGGACAGTGATTATATATATATATTCTTTTGAGAGCGGGCATCAGAATTTCATTTTTAATGTGTGTCAGTGTGTTCAGTGGAAAAATGACAATAAATCTCATCTCATCTTATCATCTTACATTACCTTGCCATCTACCTTATTATTTAGAAAATCTAATGTGGCTCTTCTCGAATTTTCTCACTATTCATTCCACTGCTGATGTTAACAGTTTTATGCAGTTTTCAGCACCCTCAAATTTGCAGTCTATATGTGAATCCAGTCCCAGAATTCACATTCAGTGCTACCTACCCGACCAATACTGGATTTGTAGGCGATCTTAATCTCCTGCCGTTGGGACAAGTTCCTGTTGACCAAAATGTCAATGATGGCATCTTCATCAGTACCTGGGACAAGAGACTGAAGATTCAGAGAAGGGCAAGAAAGATGACCAAGCAATTGAAACTAGAATCCATGGAGCAGAATATGGGGAGAAGCTGGTAGGTGAGATCAAGTACATGTTTGGCAAACAGGGAAATCCAGTTAATCAGGACCTCCAGAGCAAGGCCACAGGAAACACAAATCAGAGGAGAGAATACCAGAGTTTGGACCTAACTCAGAACAAGGCTATTTCTCATGGTCTCTTTGATGTATCTCTGTGCGATTTCTTTTCTGAACGCTCTCTGCACAAAGCAAGTTTAGCCTTTCCACCTCCAGCTGGGCAGGGTTTACACTTCCCAGCAGGATGTCTATGCAGACTCCTAATCATCCAAAGCTGCTTTTTCCAAAAGGCAACTGGACTTCCTTCTCTTCTTGAACTGAAGAACCTTCCTGGATGAGAAGCAAAACGTTTTCGAAGAAAAAAATCAAGTCCAATTGTCTTTTGAAAAAAGCACCTTTGGGAATTCGCAGCAGGCATAAGCTTCTGGTTGAAAATTTTGGGAGCTCCAATCCAAGGGTGCCAGGTAGGAAAAGAGGATCTTTTCATGCTTCCTAATGACCTGATCAAAGGGAACTTTGAGCAGAAACACTACAACTTCAGAGCAATAAATCAAGAATAAAGCTGATGACTCACCCAAGCCTTTCATAGCTTTACGGAGATTCTGGGCATCAGTCTCAGGGTTGAAGCTGAAGGTCCCTTTGATGGTTCCTCTGTTTCCTGCCTAAAGCCACAGAATGTCAAAAATCAAACCCCAGGAGAGTTGGAAAAACAGAGGAAGCAAGAAAAAAATCCAGATGTACAAGGAATCTTTGTGTCAAAGCAAGACATTTGGATGTTCTTGCTTTGACACTTTGACTTATGACCACAATAGAGCCCAAAGTGTCTGTTGCTAAGCAAGAGAGTTGTTAAGTGCATTTTGTCCCATTTTATCTTTAGGCCACATTTTTTAAGTGAATCACTGTGGTTGTTAAATGAATCATACTGTCATTAAGTGAATCTGGCTTCCCCCATTGACTTTGCTTGTTAGAAGCCAGTTGGGAAGGTTGCAATGGAGATCACATGACCTCAGGACAGGGCAACTGTAATAAATCCATGCCAGTTGCCAAGAAGTCGAATTCCGATCACGAGACCATGGGGAAGCTGCAATGGTTGTAAGTGTCAAACCGGTCAGGGGGCACTTTTTTCAATGCCTTGTAACTTTGAACCATCATTAAAGAAATGGTTGTAAGCTGAAGACTTTGCAGCACAAGAGAACGGGGATAAGGAAGCAGTACTGAATTCAGACCAACTTTCCCCAACCTCCCAGGATATCAACAGACAATTTAGACTTTGCAAAATTTATCTCGGTTAGCCAACAGAAATTTCGCAAGTGTCCTAGTACCTTCTTTGTTGTGTTAACTTTTGCAATGGAAGCCACCAATGTTTTGGGCCATCTTAAAAGCTAATACATGTATTTCAGCATAAACCTTTGCTGACTGCAGTGCATGAAATACCATCCTGTTCAAACTGCAGGATCTGGTGACAGGGGATAAGGCCACGGCAGGGAAGGGCAAAGGGGATCTCCTCCATTATACTTGCTCACTGTGCTCATCTTGCACAATGACATTGTAATGGGTGGGGTGTCTATGTTGCAGAGTTGATGAGCAAGTTACCCAGAGCTGCAGCTCAGGACAAACAGGGGCATCAGAAGGAACAGTTTTGGAGAGGGGGGCAGCTGATTTCCACCGAGTAAAACTCCTCTGCGTCAACAGGGAGGGGAACAAGCAAACCAACCAGCTGCCTTGGGATGTGGCTGTCCTGCCCCAATAGGAAGAGGAAACAAGATTAATTTCAAAGAGCCAGTTGATTGTTACCTGAACTCAAGAGTGCCAAGTCAGCAACTCTCGGTTCCCCACCCCCAAGGGAAGACCTTTCCTCCCCTTCCTGAACTCTTGAGATCAGTTCAACTCAATGACCCTGCCCCATCTGTTCACTGCATCCCCTCCTGCTCAGTTTCACCAGAGACATCATGAAGATGTTTATCCTCTCAGAAAGTCCAGGACTGGCACACACCCCTTGATCTCTCCCTCTTCTGATGATACAGGCAAGATCAGAAGAAATGGAGATTAAAGGTGATTAATCCCAGAAATGGATTTGGGAACAGCCACTGAGCCAAATGCCCTTCAGTCCCAAAATAAGGAATTTGTATGTGCGTGCCTCCAAATCAATCTTGACTCCTGGACAAGACTTCACAGATTCAGATTCAGGTTTTGCCTTTCTTCTTTCTAGGGATGAGGAGAAGAGGTTGGCCCAAATTCACACAGTTGGTGCACAAATCACGATCTGGTTTCTAGCCTGGGGCCTTTAATCATCCCACCAAACTGGCTCTCTCCTTTGAGTCAGCCTTGACTCCTGACGACCTCATGAATGAGTCCCTGCAATTTTCTTGGCGGATTCTCCCTCACGCCTTCTTCTTCCTGGACCTGAAAGGGAGGGGTTGGCCCAAATTCCCCCAGTCTCTTACAGTCTTGCTGCTTCTTCTCCAGAGCTTGAATCACTACATCAAACTGGCTCTCAAGGAAGTAATTAGGAGCTGTCATCCTATGCCAGAAACTGATGGTGAATTTGTAGCTTCCAGGGTCACCCGCAGAGGAGGTCAGAGACCTGGGTGTGGCTCTGGGCTGCAACAGAAGCTTTGCTGCCACTTAAAGAAAGGCTGGAGAAAATCTTCTGCCACAGCCTCACTAGGGGAGTAGGCCAGGTTGAACCCCACGGACTGACAGTCCAGTTGACACAAAGCAGTTTCAAATGGCCCCGGCGCTTGTCTACACAATGAAAGTAGCAAAGGGAAGGAAAGTTAACTGGGTTTTCCACCTAGTGTAAACCAAGGTTTAACTATGGCTTGCTGAATACACAATTGGCTACCTTGGCATAAGAAACAAGGCCTTAAGCCACCATTCATGGCACACAATGGCTAGGGTCACCCTATTCATTGAACCCAAAATAAAGGAACCGAATTTAGATTTACTGTGACCAGAAAAGATTTTATCTTCAGCGGCAATTATACTGTGCAGCAGAATACAACTACACATCACAACAGATCACTGGCCAACTGCCATCTCCGCTGCCACACCAAGCCCTCATAGTAGCTGTTCCCAAGGATAACATTTACCCTGTCAAGAAGATTTCTATCTGATTAATTGCCCTGAATGAACAGCTCAGGACACTGAACCTTTGATCAGATCCAGGGTACGCCAGGCACCAGGCACCGCCTGGGACTTCAAGCAAGCAAAACCACGTACCATGGCAATAAACGCTCTGCAATTCTCTAGCAACCAGTCAGCCCTGCAGATGGTCCCTGCAATAAAAAAGAGAATAAATTCTGATAAGGCTCAGCAAACACAGGAAGAAAGGAACAGTTATTAACCTCCGTGGCACTTTTTGCTATTAAAGAGGAATATTAAACAATGTCTGATGCTTGGAAAGATTATTGGTGGGCATGAACATCCACAGCAGGGAAAGATGTACCAAATGGGTATATCTGGGCCCTGAAGACTTTCAATGTGGGTCCCTCAAATCCCCCTCCTCCATAATTGCATAAAATTGCCATTTTTAAAAGAGGAACTAATCGTATTAAGTGTATGCAAATAATTTCATTCAATTTTAATTGAACGTAAGCTATACCAAAGATAGGTTGGGTGAAAAAATCAGCACGCCCTTCCTTGCCTGGAGACTAAAACATATGAAGAATGTTTGCAAGAATTGGGTATGACTAGTCTAGAGAAAAGAAGGACTTTTTAAAAAAATATATTTTATTGTTTTTTTTACAATAACAATCTTTAGTGCTTAGTAAACAGCGTATTATCTGGGTTCATATATTTAAACAATCAATAATAATTGATTTCTATAATTCCATAATATATTAATTAATAGTTTGTTTCCTTGATCTTCCCTTCTTCCAATAATATTCTCCTTTGTCAGCATTAGACAGATATAATTCTTAATATTTTCAATGCATACAAAGTTAGATATAGACATTTTTTGTATTTTGTACAAGTAACAATGACATCCATATATAATATCTTTTCTGATTGACTTATATTTCAATTGTATTTGTAAAAGTCATCTGATTAAATTACTATGCATCCTGTTTTCAGAATTCTTATACTTAATTTCCCCTCGATATTCAGACCATTCTTATCAGTCATAATTTTCTCAAAATTGATTACCTTTAAATATTCAAACTTTTCATTTACTTATACCATCCCAATATTTTCATATTTCATATATTATAAAGATACTATATTACTTATATATCTTATAACATCCACATATAACATCTTTTCTGGTTGGCTTATGTGTCAATTATATTTGTAAAAGTCATCTTGATAAGTCACTATATGTCCTGTTTTCAAAATTCTTATTTAAGCTTACTTTCCCCTTAGTATTCAAATCATTCTTCTCGGTCATACTTCTTTCAAAATTAGTTACCTTTAAATGTCCTAACTTTTCATTCACATCATCCCAATATTTTTGCATTTCATATATTATAAAAAATACTATACTACTTATGTCTCTTATCCCTCTTACTATAGCTCCTTTATATCCAAAATTATCTATTCTTTTAACCATATTCAAACAAGTGTTTAATCACGTAGTACTCCATCTGGTAAGTCAAATCAGGTCTCTTGAATCTAACTCTAGCCTTCTTCTTTTGCCAAGTAGCTTTCCAAGTTAGTATATTCCGCTTGCCAGGGGATTCCTGTATTTTTGTAAATATTGTTGGGAGTGAGAAAGACAAGTTGTTTATGATGTACGCTTTTTGTCTCCCAGCTCTAATGATTCTCCTGGCAGCTCTATAATCCATTTCATTAAATCTTTTTTCTTATCCTCAAGTTTGAACAGATATCTTTTCCATTTTAATTGTTGTGGCAAAAATTTGTAGATTTTTTTCTGTTTGTATTGAGTTATAGTTCACTTCATTTGTAGCTTCCCTGTTTAAGTCACTTTCTTCTAGTTTGTGTTCTGTTATCTGGTTTGTTTGTTCATTCTTTATCGTCGTTTTCTAAGAGTTTTTTTATTTGTGATTTTAAATTGAAGATGTGCTCATTTATGTCAACAAAGTGGTTTTTAATCTCATCGTGGTTTGAAACCATTGTCCTTTGAATCTGTTGTAGCATTGCATGCATTTCCTCCTGGAAAGTATTTGTCTCATCTTGGAGTATTACTCCTGCAGATCTCTAATGTTCCAGGCTAGGTCCTTCAGAAGGGAATATTAGGTGTGGTTTCCTGTCACTTTTAGATAGGTATGCAATATCCATTTTGTCTCCTCTCTCCAGATAGTCTTTCACCCGTACCATAGTCTCTGTGTTTAGCCTTATCAAACCAGCCAACGTTAAAATCCAAACAACCAAGTCTTATATAATTCTTATCTTTATATATGGTTTTTGTAATCCAATGCATTTCCAATTATCAAGGCATCAGTGGAAGCAGTATTTTATAACAATTCTTCTGTTCAGGGGTCTTTGAATTATCAACCAGTCAGAATTGCAGCAAAATGTTTCGCCACCTTAAAGCCTTCCAGTAAATCCCCCCCTAGAAGATTAGCCAAGAGTCAAAGATTTTCTTTCTTTGCAAACGATCCTTGAGCTTAGACAACAGTTAAAGTTTTTTTCTGCAGACACTTAAGTTTATGGGTGGCCCAGTATGTTTTCTTTCTTTGTTCCCAGCAGTTTTCTATTTAGCTGAAGGTTATTAAAATTCAAGGGAACAGATTATTCTTTATTTCTAGGCATCTTGCCAATTTCTGAGTGTGTGTTATGCTATTGTTCTATGCTCTAGTTCTCCACTAGATGTCAGTAGTTATTTATTTTCCAACTTTTTAAACAAAAAATTATTTTTCTTTTTTTTAAAATTTCATCAGGACTCTTTAGGATATAAAACCTTAACAGTTTTCTTAATTTTCAGATTTATCCAGACTATAGTAATATTAATTTCATTTCAGTATATTTATTTCCCCCTTGGAAGTTAATTCACTGCTTCCGTCTATGGAGGGGTGGGGATGTGATCCCCTCCCTTCACTTTCAGAGGATTTCTTGCTTTGGGGATCTTTTCCAAGGAATCAGTTACAAAATAGAAGAGAAAAGATCGATACTCTCACCCAGTTCCAAGCACTCTGTTCACCGTTGTTCTGGTTTGTGCTCTTGGACTTCAGCTGCTGGCAGCTTGGGCTAGACGCAGGTGTGCAGCTAGCCTTTCTCCTGTCGGGTTGGAGGGCTTTCCCTGGATCGAATGGATCAACCGCCATTGTTCCGTGAACATCGGGGTGCCCCTCCTTCTTCGTCACCTCTCCGGGGTGACATCAGACCCATTTAGGGTCCCCTGGCAGGGCGAAACCAGCCACGGGGTGCAGAGCCCCACAGTCCCTCTGCCGCGTCGCTGCGAGGCGGAACCGGAAGTGAGAAAAGAAGGACTTGGGTGACATGATAGCAGTATTCCAGTATTTGAGAGGCTGCCACAAAGAGGAGGGGGTCAACTTATTTTCCAAAGCACCAGAAGGCAAGACAAGAAACAATGGATGGAGACTAATCAAGGAGAGAAGCAACCTTGAGGATTAAGAAGAAATTCCTAACAGTGAGAACAATTAACCAGTGGAACAGCTTGCCTTCAGATGTTTTGGGTGCTTCATCACTGGAGGTTTTTAAGAAAAGACTGGACAGCCGTTTGTCTGAAATGGTATAGGTTCTCCTGATTGATTGATTGAAGTTGTCCCACAGCAAATTGACCATGGCAAGTTGGCCATGGCCAATTGGCTGTGCCGAGTTGTCCGCATTGAGTTGTCCTAGAAAGGGGCTTTCTGTAGATACAGAGACGATGTTGCCTAGGCAAAAGGACTAAAGCAATTTTTAAGTACAGAACTTTGGAAGCAGTTCAGGTAGACACCTCTCAAAGCCAAATGAGTATATGGAGGAGGAAGGTCTCAAGAAGAATCAAACTGGTAACAGTCTATTACAACAACCCATTTCAATAGCTTTTGGGTAGAGTTTCTTTTTCCTGGTCTGTCCTATCTAGTGAGCTAACCATATGACTACAAATTTTGGTCACGTAGCTTCTTGCAAATAAATTCAACCTCTGGCCTAACTATGTCCTTAGTGTAGCCTATAGGCTGGCACTCTCCAGATACTGGGGATGCTTTTCCACAATTCCCTAGCCAATCTAGCTGGCCAGGGAATCCTTGGAATGGCAATCCCAACACAGCTTGGGGAGAACTGCAAAGGCATCCCTAATGTGGGCTGGGCCAAAACCAGAGGAGTTCCCCAAGAAGTGGAAATTTCCACATCTGTTCCAGGCTGGATGAATCATTACTGTATAAAACTGGCAGACTTAATCTGCCTGGCATCCATTTTATGAGCAGGCCCATTCTCTCCCTAATGTACCTCCCCTCCAATTTCTACCCAGGAGACAATCTTTGCATAGGCAGAAAATCAATTATATGTCAAGCCACATATTTATTAATGCCCTGAAGCTTCAATAAGTAACTGAAAGCAAACAAAAGGATTAAAACACGGAAGGTACCAATAAAAACCTCCAGAGGCTGGATGCAAATCAAATAATTCACTTTGGCTTCCTGCCTTGCATTGTAATCCAGCCTCTGCCCACTGGATAATTCTGTCGGTTAGTTTTATTTCCATCTGCTTTGCATGGAGTGATGGAAAATTTTGGAGCCACATTTCTGGTTCTGCCGGTTCCACTCTGGGTCTCGCTTGGAAAAAACAGGCCAGCAACTCTAAACAGTTGCTTAGAGAAGAACACCTCTGATCGCTTTAAAAGGATTGCTCTCTCTTTTTCAGGTGTGCAAGCAACCTCTTGTGCAAGGTGTGTAGTCAATCGCTTTCAATAACTGGTCTGACCCTTTTCAAGCCATCACATTACCGACAGCCCAACATTAGACTGTCAGCAGAATCAGAAGTCCTGATCCCTCTGCACCGGAAAGCAGCTGCCTCTCCTGGTTACAGTCAAAATCTCTGCCACAGCAGCTAGGGAGAACTTGGCATTCCTGCTGGCACAGAAGTTAAGACCCTTTAGACAGTTCTCCTGCTTGCTCTATCTTAGCTTCTCTGAATGTCTATGGAGATTCCCAATCATCCAGGTCATGGTTGTCCCAAAGGTGCTTTTTCAAAAGGCAACTGACTTTGTTTTTTCTTGAAGACGTTTCGCTTCTCATCCGAGAAGCTTCTACAGTCAGAACTGAAGAAGCGTCTTGGATGAGAAGCGAAATGTTTCCAAGCAAAACAACAAGCAAAACAAAGAAAGTCCAGTTGCCTTTTGAAAAAGCACCCTCGGGTTAGCTTCTCTGACTTATCCAGAGCCCCCTCTTCCTCCTCTGCCGTCTTTCAATAGCCTACAGTGTGACTAAGATCTGCATTGCAACAGAGACACTCAGCACCAGCCATATGACCCACTGGAACTAACTGTAGGATTATACAGGCAGTCCTTGAGTTACATCCATTCATTCAGCAACTGTTCAAAGTTATGAGGGCACTGAAAAAATGGACTTACAACTAGTTTTCAACTTTCTGGCCATTGCAGCCTCCCTGCGGTCATGTGATCGAAATTTGGGCTAGCTCATATTTATGATTCCCCCTTGCCCTTGCCCACTGCTTCAGCTGAAGGTACAATAGAATATTATTAACATGCATAGGGTGTATATTTGGGCTCCCAGCAAAGCTGTGCAGACCTGAGCAAAAGCAGAACAAGAGCTTATATACCTTTGGCCCGCTGCATTGCAAGCACAGAGAAAAAAGAAGACACAGTTGAAATCACAATGGGACGCAGGATTGTTTTAGATAAACCGCTCCATATTATTATTTATCCTTTCCTAATAAGTTAGCATAGTGATCCTTTCCCCAACTTTTCTGGCTCTGCGGACTGGCAGTGGCAGTAGCGGTGGCAGCAGGGAGGGGGAGAGCGGGGTGGTTCGCATGCATGTGTGTCACACTCGCACAAATGCAGCTTCACTTACCCGTGCGCTTGCCCACCGCTTGCGCCGCCTGGCTTCCAATGGGCCACGGCCCAGCATCAGGCCGCAGGCCAGGGATTGGGGACCCCTGGGTTGGAGTGCTTGCCCTATCTTTGGAATATGGTTGGTGAATAGAGGCAATTTGACTGACTGGGCCACAGTTCCCGACTGATCCTTTCTCACAGAATCATAGGGCTGGGAAAGACTGTGGAAGTTTTTTATTCCAACTCCCTGCCCGGTCCATCCTGGACAAATGACCGTCCAAACCTTCTTGAAAACCTCCAGGAGGCAAACTGTTCCATCAACAGGAAATTTCTCCTTAGTTCCAGGTTGGATCTCTCTTTAATTAGCTTCCATTCATTTCTTCTTATTCTGCCCTCAGATGATTTAGAGAATAAGTCAACCCCCTCTTCTCTGTGACAGCCCTTCAAGTACTGAAAGACAGCCATCACGTCCCCCCTAATTCTTCTCTTTGTTAGGCTAATCACTTCTAGTTCCCTTAGCTGCTCATCCCACAATTTAGCCAGCAGATGCCTTATCATCTTTGTTGCTCTCCTCTGCACTCTTTCTAGGCCTCAACATCTTTTTTGTATCATGGTCACCAAAACTGTATTCCAAGTGTGGCCTCACTAGTGCAGTATAAAGTGGTATTATCACTTCCCCTGATCCTGATGCTATCCCTCTGTTGATGCAATCTAGGAGTACATTGGTTTTTTGGAAGCTGCAGCACATTTCTGGCTCCTACTTAAGTGATGATGGTCCACTAGGATTCCTAGATCCCTCTTACAGGCACCAATGTTGAGCTACTTGCTACTCAGGGTCCTTAATCTTGAGTTTCGGAAGGGCACTTTCAGCAGTTCACACGCATTGGAGGGAGCATCTCATAGGCTTGACAGCCAGTGTAGCATGCATGTGTGTGTGCGGGGGTACCATTTACCCCCACCCTCCTGTGAGGCAGGCTGGATTGCAAAACAAGGATGGACTCAAAGCTCCCCATTTTCGGCTTCCATGATGGAGAATAAACGAGATCCGAGTCTCAGACCTAACCACGTTGTGTTCATCCCTTTTCATCCCAATTCCCAGTGCAATTTTTGTCACAAACATGGTTTGTGGAATAAACCACTACATTACACAACTTGCAATAAACGGGGGGAGCGCACACTTTTTTTAAAAAAATGTATCTTTAAAACCATCTACCTGTTGAGTGAGAAAGTGCTTGAAGAGCATAGTCAGTTGCCCATCCAAGGTGAGCCCGGCTTCCTCTATTATTTATGGCAATCAGCAGAGAAAAAGGGACCAATTGGTGCCCACCACATCAGAAATATAATACTGCCAGAGAGGTTTGCAGCTTCCGCTTTTCCCTTCAAACTCAAAAGCTGTTGATAAGTTGGCTGCATTAGCTCAGCCCTCAGTGCCTCTCCGTACTGGCGGTCAGATTGTGGCCCGTCCCTGCACACTCCGTGACTGCTACTCCACAGTGGGTTTTTCCTAAAGCAGGAAGTACTTGAGCATTTCCTGCTTTAAAGCACCAAAGCATCTTTTAAAACAGGGGTCCCCAACCCCCGGTATTGGGCCTTGGACTGTTTGGAACTGGGCTACACAAGTGGTGGGTGAGTGCACGTGCCTGCTGCTCACATGGAACCATTTCCTCTACCCCCCCCGATCCGCAAAGCCAGAAAGGTTGGGGACCACTGCTTTAAAAAGAAGCTTAGAGACAGCCTCTGCTCCCAGTGGTACTGCTTGCAGACAGAGCTTCTGCGCAGACCCACTCAGCTGCACTCTGGACCCCCAAGTGGAATTGCTGTGTTCCCTGTCCCCAAATACACCATACAGGTAGTCCTCAACTTAAGGCCACAACTAAGGCCAACATTTCTGTTGTTAAGCGAGACATTTGTTAAGTGAGTTTTGCCCCCTTTTATGACCTTTCTTTTTCTTGCCACATTTGTTAAGTGAATCACTGCAGTCGTTAAATAACATGGTTGTTAAGTGACTTTGGCTTCCCCATTGATTTTGCTTGTCAGAAGGTTGCAAAAAGGGATCACATGACCTTGGGACACAGCAACGGTCATAAGTATGAACCAGTTGCCAAGCCTCTGAATTTTGATCACACGATTAAGGCGATGCTGCAAAGGTCGTAATTGTGAAAAATGGTCATAAGTCACCTGTGCCTTTGTAACTTTGAACGGTCACTAAAGGAACGGTTGTAAGTCGAGACTACCGGTGACTTGAGCGCTGACATGCTGAACTGCAAACTATCCTAAACTTGAACGTTTGGCTTCTGCAACATTCTGTCCCTTCCTCCACCCGGGATTCCGCTTGAATCATCCCAGCAAGATCGGAGGTGGGGAAAGTAGGGGGGGGGACACTCCCTCCCCACCAAGCCTCCCCCCATATCGTTGCAGATTGATTGATAGGTCACTTTCCCTTAAAGGCGCTTTGCAACTTTTCATCGCGCAACAAACGCGCGGGGGAAACCGAGCCCAGTGCAGCCCTTCGTTCCGGTGGTTGGTTGAATACGGGCAGGGCAGCTGTCGAAAGCAGAACCCCTCCGGCCGCTCTCCGGCCTCCCGGGGCCCAGCCCGGCGCCAGTCCGTGTGCCAAGCAACACCCGGTCCGAGGCAGGCGAGCCGGGCTCTGCGGCCGTGCCCTGCCCGCCCCCCTCGGGCGCCGCCTCGGGCTCCCAGCGCCCCGCTTGCGCCCGCTTGCTCGGCACCGGCCTGCGGGGAAGACCCCGCCGCCCGAAGGTTGCTCGCAGCCGCCCCGATCCCCGCCAGGAGCCGCCCGCCCCGTCGAGGGAAGCGCGGCGCCCGATCCGGTCCCAGCCACCTGGCCTCGCCCGCCCGCCCGCCCGCGCGCGCGCCTACCTGCTCGTCCTCGCCCTGGAAGCCGCTCGGCCCGGCTCCGCTTCCTTTTTAGGGACGGCGAGGCCCGCCCTGGAGGGAGCGGCCACGGGCGAACGCCTGCCCTCGCGGTGGCGGGCGCCCAGCGGCTGCCGGGAGTTCCGCGGGTCGGGTTGCAGCGCGGGCGGGAAAGCAGCTGGGGCGCCGAGAGGGAGGAGCGCCTCGGGAGCACCAGATCCGGCCTGGGCACCTCCCGGCAAAGCCCCCGAGGACAGCGGGCTCTCTCTCTCGTCTATCTACTTATAGCTGGCTGTCTGTCTCTCTATCTAACAATCTTTCTATCTTTATTTCTCTGTTTCTCTATTTCTCTGTCTTTTTGTCTGTTTTTGCAGGTGTAGTCATTGATACCTTTGTGTAGTGTGAGCATGTACTATAAGTTGTCTGCATCTCTTTTCCCTCATCCTGGTGGACTTGGCAGCCTAGATTAGGGCTTCTCCACGTCTGCAATTTTGACACCTGTGGATTTCAGCTCCTAGAATTCCCCAGCCAGCAACTGCTCTAGGTTTAAGCTATTGATTTCCTGATTTCAACATTGCCTTCAATCCAGGCCCTTTGAATCTAGAATTCCTGTAGATTGGAGATTGCAGATCTCACCGTAAAATTAAAATTCAAAAGCACATAATCAATTCAGAAGTATCATTAGCGTATTGTTTTTGAATATAAAGGTTTGTTGGAAAAGTAATGTGATTAAAAAATAGTCTATCTGATGCCTGAAAAGATGTATTCATATCCATATAGGCCTAAGTACATTTTATGCAGCTTTTGGCTATAATTTTTGTCGTGGATGTGAAAAAGGTTAAACTATTGGTGTGTCCTTTTCCCCTTGGTCCTCCTTTTCAATGGTCCATGTCCTCCTCTGCCTGACCTCATATTGGCCACCATAAGTGTGGCCGCTCTGTGTATGCAGGCATTGCAATTACCTGCCGGAAGGTGTGGTGGCTATATGGAGGCCAGCAACTCACAACTTCTTCCATGTCCCTTTCTGGAACACCAGGAGTACCATTACCTGAGACTTGGGAACAGCAACACCAACTGCAAATTGACCTCTGCTAGAGTGGGGACGAAGTGTCCAAAAATGAAAGATGGTTCAAGAAGTAATGGATGGAAGCTTATCAAGGAGAAGTTCAACCTAGAATTAAGGAGAAGTTTCCTGACTGTGAGAACAATTAACCAATGGAACGACTTGTCTCCAGAAGTTGTGGGTGCTTCATTAGTGGAGGTTTTTAAGAAGAGACTGGACAGCCACTCATCAGAAATGGTGCTGGGTCTCCTGCCCTGGGCAGAGGGTTGGACTAGAAGACCTCCAAGGTCCCTTCCAACTGTTATGATTCAATGATTGGATGATTCTGCAACCACACCTTGGAAGCCCCACCCTTTTTTGAATCCAGGTGAGTGCTCTTGCTGGCAGCTTTCCAGGAGGAAAGGCCTGGATTGCTTAACCTCCCAGTTGCTCTTAGAGGCACCAGATCACTGCCAAGTACCAAAAAAAAGGGAAAAAAATGTCCACTTAACATATCCTGACCATCAGCAGCAAATTCCTGGTAAAGAAGCTCTTATTTTATGGGGCTTTTTGTCTGTGAGAAGTTGATAGAAGAAGGAGAATCAGAGACACCAAATTGCAATCAAGGTACTCTACATCTGGGTTGCCAGGCAGAGTCAGGCCATGTTTCTACTTACTAAATTTAAATCTTATTGTTAAATCATTAAACCACTTATCATTAAAATAATCTCTGAGCGGTGCAGCAGGAACTGCAAAAGGAACAATAAAGCCATTTCAATGAAATCATGCTGATGCAAATATCCATGTAATAAATATTGATAACAATGCCTTCCGTATCAATGGGTAGGGAGGAACTAAGTCAAGGGGTTTCATCTTCAATCAGCAGAGAATCCTAGGGCTGGAAGGGACCTTGGAGGTCTTCTAGTCCAATCCCCTGCCCAGGATCTTCTTCCTCATGCTCTGCTGTTCCATCTTTGCTTCCTCTTTATGCGTTCCGGTGAAGTTGGACTTTCTAATAAAGATCCTCCCCAGATAGTGGTGAAGAGGGGGCTGACCTGTTCTCCAAAGCACCTGAGGGCAGGATAAGAAGCAACAGGCAGAAGATCATTAAAGAGAGAATCAACCTAAAGATAAGGAGAAATTTCCTGACCAATTAACCAGTGGAATGGCTTGTCTCTAGAAGTTGTGGGTGCTCCATCACTGGAGGTCTATGGAGATTCTCAGTCATCCAGGTCATGGTTGTCCTATTTCACTTCTCATCCAAGAAGCTTCTTCAGTTCTGAACTGAAGAAGCTTCTTGGATGAGAAACGAAACGTCTTCAAGAAAAAACAAAGTCTAGTGGCCTTTTGAAAAAGCCCCTTTGGGTCTATCACTGGTTTTTAAGAAGAGAATGGACAACCATTTGACCAGGATGTTATAACTTTTCCAGCTTGAGCAGAGTGTTAAGACTTGGAAGCCTCCAAGGTCCTTTCTATGTTCTAAGTCTTAGGTCCAGACAGCTAGAGAGCCCTGGAGGGGGTTGGGTGACTGCTGTTGGAAGGGTGCATACAGAAACTGCAACTGATCCAGCAAGGAAAATCTAAATCTGTTTGTGTCCCTTTGCACACTTACATTTGGTTTTGGAACTAGGGGCTCAGTTTAGACGACCTTCCAAGAGTAAGAATGAAGATGCTTCAGATGCCTCATTATCTGGTATCTAAGGGTTAGGTTCTCATTTTAAAAAACAAAACAGCCTCCCTTGCTTTCTCACAAAGGAAACAGCTGAATGCCAATGGAAGGCCCAAAGATCTGAAACCAATCCAGTTACTGGGATGAAAAGCAAGAGATACAGTAAAGGTGAGATGTTCCGATTGCCTTTCCTTCTCCTATCACTTTTATTGGATAGCTTTCTGCACAGCCGGGCCAGCTATAGAAGACATGAGCACAAAGGATCTTGCATGTCTCTTCCTCCCCATTTCATGCTTTTGAACTGGTTCCAGTTCCTAAGAAGTCAGGCAATGGGAAGGAATCTGCTTGTCAAATACTGGTAACAGAATTGCTGGATCTGATCTGCGAGAAGCTCAGCACCTGCTAGATGGCAGCATTTTAGAGCTTTCTGTACCTCTTCATTGCCACCTAGTGGATGTCAAAGGTTTTGCAGCCAGAATTGAGAAGGGAGGAAAGATGGAACATGCAGTGCTCTTTAATTAAAACTGTCATGAATACGAGGATACAATGGAATTTGCTTTACTGCTAGATAATAAATCTTTTTAGAAAAAATGGCCAGCATATTGTTAATTTTAATTTATATTTGTAAAAATAAATAGAATATATAATTTTATATTGTGTATAATTCTTAAAACTTTATATTAATAAAACATATATTAAATAATGAATACAATTCATAAAAATATAAAATAAATGAATTGTTTTCACTTTTAAATGAAATAATAAAATAAGAATTTGAACAGCGACATGCCTGGCACACCTCATGGACAGAAAGCATTGTAAGTTTAGGAAGCTCAGTTTTGGTGGCTGCCAGAAGTGTGTGCAGAGTAGGATGCAATCAATGCTCTCTCTGTTTTTACATGCATTACACATAAAAAATATGTGAAGCTTCAATTACATCACTGCAGCCACCATCTTGACTTTTTTGACCACCAAGTGCAGCTGTCAGGCATCTGTGGCAATCAACCATTCATTTCCTGCCATTTTCTGAATGGACACTTGTAGGCTGGAGGAGGCTGCAGGGCCCTAAGTATTGCTCCCAACTCCCCTCTACAGGTAGTCCTCAGTTAATGACCACTTATTCAGTGACCATTCAAAGTTACAACAGCATTGAGCAAGGAAACTTATGACGAATCCTCGTAGTTCTGGCCTTTGCAGTGTCCCCCAGGCACATGGTGGCAATTTGAGACTTCCTAACTGGCTGGCAATTACAATGATTGCATGTCCTGCAGCCATGTGATCACCCTGTGCAACCTTCCCTGCTGAGCAAAGCCAATGGGGAGGCTGGCAAAGAAAGTCACTAGTAAGTCATTTCACACACACACACTTGGCTGGCAGCAGCCACTCCCAACCCTACCATGCTCGTGCAGAGCCTTGTGCCACACTTTCACACCATCCTTACCTACCTGCTGGCCTGCTTATGAGCCACCTGGGAGACGCTTAATGACCCACAATCCTCAGTTAATGATGGCAACAGGCAGTGCTGGGAAGTGCCAGCACAAAGCAATGCAGTAATGTAATGTTGCGCTTTATGAGTACATTGTCTAATGATGGAAATTCTAGTTCCAATTGCCATCATTAAGTGAGGACTAGCTGTAAGCCATAGGACTAATTAGGGCCCCCAATTATTCTACCATATTGTGTAAAGCCCAGGATGATATGGATTGAAGCAGTGTCGCCTTTACTATAACAGGGAAGCAACAGGCCAGCTGGATGAACTGGAAAACCTGGAGAACAAGCAGAAACTTTCCCGATGTGCATTTATTAACTCCTTTGCATTACAGTCCTGGAGCTGATGCAGCTTCCTACAGTGACTTGGAAGCTTCCTTCTTTGTAAAAAGGAGTGGGTTCTGCACAACTGAAAATGTTGTTATATTTACCTCAGTCCTATTTATCAGCATTTTTATTTCTACAATGTTGGTTCTTCCCACGTAGTATCAGAACGGAAGATGAAAATGCCTCTTTAAAATTCCGATAGAAATGATGGACCTCTAAATCAGTGGTCCCCAACCTTTCCGGCTTTGTGGACAGGCGGGGGGAGGGGAAATGGTGCACCTGCCGCTCGAACAAATGAAGCTTCACACACGCGTGTGTCTGCCGCTTGCACAGCCCAGTTCCAAACAGACTGTGGCTCGGGAGTTGGGGACTCCTGCTATAAATCAAGGTAGAGTTCCTCATTTAGTTATTAAATCAGATAAGTTTTAACTTTTTTTCCCTGCTTTAATTGATCAGAATTTTAGAAACCATTTTAAAATGGTTTAGCTATGAAAAATCATCTAGCTCCATTGCTAGTGATCACTTGTACTATAGTCCAGGGCTTTTCAACCTTTTCACCGATTGTACCACTTTTAGGATATAGCAATATTCGAGTACCACCTAGCAAGGTGTCAAAAACTTGATGACCAAAAAAAAAAACCTGTTCAAAGTTGCAATTGCACTGAAATGACTTATGACCATTTTCACACTTATGACCATTGCAGCATGCCCGGGGTCATGTGATTTATATTTGGATGCTTGGCAACTGATTCATATTTATGATGGTCACAGTGTCCCAGGGTCATGTGATCCCCTTTTGCAACCTTTTGACAAGTAAAGTCAATGGCAGGGCTGCTGGTGGCCAAGTGCTAAGGCAGGACTTCCCTCCCTCCCTCCTTCCCTGCCTCCCTCTTTCTCATGCCCACCTCCTTCTGAAGGAAAAATTTGGGGGGGGAAACCATATTTTTTCTCTTCCATATATTCATCAAACAAGGAAAAGCCTCCAGAAACAGAAAAGACAAACTGCTGAGTGAACTAGCTTAAAAAGGCACATTTCCCTTTAAGAATTAGCTACTGGCTAGAAAGGAAAGTAAGGAAGAAAAAAAATGTAAGTATTGGCTGCCGGCTAAGGCAGCCTCCCCAAATGGCTCCATTCATAAGTAAAAGAATCTACAGGCAAAATCCATTCAGGAGAAAAATACTTCAAAATCCCTTGCAGCAAAACTTACAGCTAACAATAGCAGAGCAATAGAAGCTAACACAAGACATCAGCCATCAGCCAAATAGAAATTGCCAAACACTCCTTAAGAACACAAAGCCCACATTGCACAAATCCCAGAACTTCAAAGTCACAAAAGCACATAAGAATCCTTCCACTCTCCATCTCCTCCCTCTTTCTCATGGGGGAGGGTGAGCCAGAACTGAGCCTGGGCCCTTTGTCTCTCCCCAGCCACTGCAGCTCTAGAGGACTCTCTCACTATAAGTCCTTGCCTGCGCTGGCTCTTTCCCTCCCCCACTACACTTGGCTAGGCAGGGCTGCGTACCACCTGCCACTTGTTAATGTACCACAAGTGGTACGCTACCACAGGTTGAAAAGCCCTGCTATAGTCATCCAGAAATTATTTATTTATTTGCTTGTTTGTTTTCCACATTTCTAAACCATAACTGGCTGGTTAACCACACGCAGCATGTAGTCTTTAATGGAACTACACCTACATGGAGAGAAGTATGCAGTGGGGTACCGCGAGGTTCATTCTTGGGCCTAGTACTCTTCAACATCTTCATAAATGATCTAAATGAGGGAAAGAAGGGGAACTCATCAAATTTGCAGATGACACTAAGATGGGGGAGAATTGCTAAGATTTCTGAAGATAGGCTCAAGATCCAGAAGGCTCTTGACAGATTTGAGCATTAGGCCCTATCCAACAAAATGAAATTCAGTGGTGGAAAAAGTAAGGTCCTGCACTTAGGTAGGAAAACCAAAAGCACAGGTATAGAACAGGAGGTACCTGGCTTAATAGTAGTGAGAAGGATCTAGGTGTCCTAGTTGTAGACCACCAATTTCATATGAGCCAGCCGTGTATTGCAGCTGCCAGAAAACCAATGCAGTCTTAGGCTGCATCAACAAAGGGATATCATCAAGATCATTTGAAGTGATGGTACAGCTTTATACTGCAGTGGTAAGACCATACTTGGAATACGGTGTTCAGTTTTGATCACCATGATACAAAAAAGTTGTTGAGATTCTAGAAAGAGTGCAGAGAAGAACAACAAAGATGATTAGGAGTCTGAGACTAAGTATACGATGAATGGTTTCGAGAAATAGGTATGTCCAGTCTAACGAAGAGAAGGACTAAGGGCGACATGATAGCAGCCTTCCTATATTTGAGGGGCTGCCACAGAGAAGAAGGAGTCGACCTATTCTCAGAAGTACCCGAGGGCAGGAGAAGAAATAATGGATGGAAACCTATCAAAGAGATCCAACCTAGAATTAAGGTGAAATTTCCTGACAGTTAGAACAGTAGAACCAGTAGAACGAGGGTGAAGGTGCTCCATCACTGGAGGATTTTAAGAAGAGGTTAGACAACCATTTGTCTAACAGGAATGGTCTAGGCTAGGGTCTCCTGCTTGAGCAGGGGTTGGACTAGAACACCTCCAAGATCTCCTCCAGCTTTGTTATTCTACATTCTAGAGTTGAAGAAGGGTTATCAACTTAACATATCCAGAAACACTGAAAAGCAACTGGCTAAGAATACATTGGAAAATATTATTCCTTCTGCTTTTATCCTGCAATGAGTTACTCTCCAAGAGAAAAAGGGATGTCACAAAATGCCTATGCCAAACAGGACCAATTGTCATGTCATCCTACATGTCCTCTTCGAATACACGGATGCTCTCCACAGTTGCAAGGATTCTGAAAAATGATTTATTTTTGTGATTAATATTTCTATTATAATCTATCTATATATCTTTCTGTCTGTCTGTCTGCCTGCCTGCCTACCTACCATCTGTAACACAAATGGACAATGCCAGATCATTTTAGTGCTGGTGGCTATACTTTTGAGTGCCAGAAGATGGCAGTATGATTACATACAAGCTTAAGGAGACGTTTTACAGTACTTAAATGCTGAAATGCATTTAAGGGAAACCAACAACCTGAATGATGATGTAGAAGTGAACTGGAATAAATTTAAAAATGCAATAGTAGAGGTAACAAACTCAAAACAGAGAGAGGGGTACCACAAGAAACAACAGTGGATGACGGAGGAAATTTTTCATCTCATGGATGAAAGAAGATCTTATAAAAATAAAAACAAAGAAAAATACAATGAATTGCAGAAAACAATTAGAAGAAAAATTCGACTGGCAAAAGAAAAGTGATTTGCAAAGAGATGCAAGGAAATAGAAGAGACAGAACGTATGCATGATAATTTCAATTTACACAAAAAAGTGAAAGAAGCAGCAGGCCTCTACAAAAAGAAAACCAACAACTTAGTTGACAAAGAGGGGAAAATTATCTTAGATGAGGATGAAAAACTAAAAAGATGAAAGGAATATATTGAAGAACTTTTTGAGGACACTAGGGATGATATAGATATGGGAAGTATAACAACTGGACCAAACATCACTATGGAGGAGGTTGAACATGCAATAAAAATAGCAAAAACAAGAAAAGCCACAGGACCTGATGATATCCCAGCAGAAATTTTAAAATTGCTGGAAGACAATGGGAAATTTTTTTTTACTGCAGCTCTTCAATCAGATATACGAAACAGGAAAGATACCAAATGATTGGCTAAAATCAACCTTTGTGACAATCCCCAAAAAAATAAATGCAAAGAAGTGTACCAAATACAGAACAATAAGCTTAATGAGTCATGCCCTGAAAATATTCCTGAGAATAATTCACAAAAGAATATACAACAAAATTGAAGAGCGTCTAGGTAACACACAATTTGGTTTCAGAAACAATCTTGGTACACGAGATGCACTAGTCAGCATTCAAGTTCTTGTACAGCGTTGTAGAGATGTCAATCACAGTGTTTACATGTGCTTCATTGATTTTGAAAAAGCTTTTGATAAAATAAGACACAGCAAACTATTAGAAATCCTGAAACAAGGGGGACTAGATGACAAAGACATCCAAATAATAAAGAATCTGTATTGGCATCAGGTAGCAAATGTGAGACTAGGCCAAAAATACTCAGCTGATGCAGAAATAAGAAGAAGGGTCAGACAGGGATGTATTCTGTCTCCACTGCTGTTCAATATCTACTCTGAGTCAATCTTCAACGAGGCACTGGAGAACATCGATGCTGGCATCAAAGTAAACGGTGTTTGGATCAACAACTTAAGATATGCTGACGATACAGTTCTGCTTGCCAGTAAGTATGAAGACCTTCAGCTCCTCATCAACAGAGTCACCGAAATATCTGAAAAATACAGCTTGAAGCTTAACACCTCAAAAACCAAGATCATGGTCGTCAGCAAACAACCCGTTAACTTACCACCAATAAATACAGAAGGAATACCACTAGAAAAAGTTGAAAGGATCACGCACCTCGGTTCTAATTTACATGAAAGCTGGGACCTGACCGCTGAAGTAAAGACAAGGATAGAGAAAGCTTGAACAGCATTCTTCAAAATGAAAAAGGTCTTCTGCAGTCACGACATAAGCCTAAGACTGAAAATCAGGCTTGTCAGATGCTATTTTTTTCTATCCTGCTCTATGGAGTAGAGTTGGTCTCTGACAAAAGGCCACCTGAAGAGACTAGAAGCATTTGAAATGTGGATTTACAGGCGGCTGTTACGTATAAGCTGGGTGGACAAGATCAGAAATGAGGAGGTTTTAAGCCGCCTGGGAAAGCCCAGGGAAATCATCAAAACAATTAAAAAACGAAAGTTAGAATATTTTGGACATGTGATGCGACACACAGAAAAATACGGCATACTCCATTTAATCCTCCAGGGAAAGATTGAAGGCAAACGAGGTCCAGGCAGAAGAAGAACATCATGGCTTCAAAATCTAAGGGACTGGTTTGGACAAAATTCAGCAGCACTTTTTCGTGCGGCTGCTGATAAAAACAGGATCGCCAACGTCCGATAACGGATATGGCACAAGAAGAAGAAGAAGAAATGCTGAAAAAATACAATTGATTGATGCTAATTGTCTTCACCCTTGGGACTCATGCAATCATACGAACAGAATATTTTCCTTGATATTTGTTTGCATTTCTTTGTTACAGGCATAAGGTCTGTGAGCCATTTTCTCAATGTCTAAATAGTAAATGTTCAGGGAGAACAGAAATATTTGGAGTAAGGGTAAAACTATTGAAAAGAACATATGAGAGAGCTCTACTTCTGTGTTGGGTCTAGGACAACTTGCTGTAGCCGACTCACCAAGCTGACTTGCCATGGCCAACTTACCACAGGACAATTCAGTGCGGGATAACCCAAGAGAGGGACAAGAGAATTGTAGCAGGCCTTGTTTTGCTTTGGGTTCAAGGTTCAAATCTAAAGCAAGACGAGGCCCACAGCAATTCATTTGTCCCTCTCTTGAGTTATCCTGCATTGAATTGTCCTGCAGCGAGTTGTCCCATTCTGTCCTATGTTCCGCCTAAAGGAGAATTAAAACTGGGAAAGAGAATGGGCTTCTGCCAGGGGAGTTGACCCCCTCCTCTTTGTGGTAACCTCTCAAATACTGGAATACTGCTATCATGTCCCCCCTACTCCTCCTTTTCTTTAGACTGGCCATACCCAAGTCCTGCAGCCGTTCTTCATATGTTGTCTCCAGGCCTTTAATCGTCTTAGTTGCTCTTCTTTGCACTTTTCCCCAAGTCTCAACATCTTTTTTCTAATGTGGTGACCAAAACTGGATGCAGTATTCCAGGTGTGGCCTTACTAAGGCAGAATAGAATAGAATGGAATGGAATGGAATGGAATGGAATGGAATGGAATGGAATAGAATAGAATAGAATAGAATAGAATAGAATAGAATCTGGAAGGGGCCTTGGAGGTCTTCTAGTCCAGCCCCCTGCTCAAGCAGGAGAACCTATACCATCTCAGGCAGGTGAATATCTAGTCTCTTAAAAATCTCCAATGATGGAGCGCCCATGATTTCTGGAGGCAAGGTGTTCCACTGGTTGATTGTCCTCACAGTCAGGAAGTTTCTCCTTAATTCCAGGTTGCTTCTCTCTTTGGTCAGTTTCCAACCATTGTTTCTTGTCCTGCCCTCTGGTGCTTTGGAGAATAATTTGACCCCTCTTCTTTGTGGCAGCCCCTAAATACTGGAATATTGCTATCATGTCACCCCTATTTCTTCTTTAGACTAGCCAAACCCAAGTCCCATAGCCGTTCTTCGTATGTTTTAGTCTCCAGGCCTTTGATCATCTTAGTTGCTCTTCTCTGAATTTTTTCCAAACTCTCAACATTTTTTTTGTGATATGGTGACCAAAATTGGCTGCAGTATTCCAGGTGTGGTCTTACTAGGGTTTTATAAAGTGGTAGTAATACTTTGCATGATCTTGATTCTATGCCTTTGTTTATGCAACCCAGGATTGTATTAGCTTTTTTGGCTGCTGCTGCACACTGCTGGCTCATAGTCAAGTGATTGTCCACTAGGACTCTAAGATCCCTCTCACAGTTGCCGTTTTTGAGTCAGGGCTCGCCCAATCTGTACTTGTACCTTTGATTTTTCCTGCCCAGGTGTAAAACCTTGCTTTTCTCCACATTAAAATTCAATTTTTGTTGGATAAGGCTCATTGTTCAAGTTTGTCAAGATCTTTTTGGATCCTGAGTGTGTCTTCTGGGGTGTTGGCTGCTCCTGCCAGTTTGGTGTCATCTGCAAATTTGATGAGTTCCCCTTCAGTTCCCTCATCTATGTCATTTATGAAAATATTGAAGAGAACTGGGCCTAAGACGGAACCTTGTGGTACCCCACTGCTTACTTCTCTCCATGTGGATGTAGTGCCTTTGAGGACTACTCATTGAGTACGGGTTGTCAGCCAGCTACAGATCCATCTGGTGGTGATGTTGTCTATTCCACCTTTTTCTAGCTTACCAAGGAGTAGATTATGGTCTACTTTATCAAATGCCTTACTGAAATCTAAGTATACTATCTCCACAGCATTTCGCTGGTCCACTAACTTTGTCACTTTATCAAAGAATGAAATAAGGTTGGTTTGGCATTATCTATTTTTAACAAACCTATGCTGGCTTCTAGTTATAACTTTATTTGTTTCTTGATGTTCACAGATCTGTAATTATCTTTTCCAGTATTTTTTCAGGTATGTTAGGCTGATTGGTCTCTAGTTTCCTGGGTCTGTTTCCCCCCCCCCTTTCTTGAAGATGGGAACCACATTAGCTCTCTTCCAATCCCCTGGTAGTTCCCCAATGTTCCAGGATTTTTAAAATATATGGTACAGTGGTTCTGAGATAACATGTGCCAGCTCCTTCAGAACTCTGGGTCCTCTTCTGCACCTGTGACCTATCAACCTGACTGCTTGAGAGATGGATTTAGCACTCTTCTAGAAAAGGTCCAGGTTCAAGTTCAAAATCAGCCTGATGAGAGATAATTGAGGAGACTGGTTAAATGGGCAACATGGCAGGTAGCTATACTGGGCAGTGTAAGTGCCTGTCTATATCCCTTCCCCACCCCCACCCCCCATTAAGGGGAGGATGTGTGATCTTTCCAGCCAGCAAGTGATGGTCTCTGGGAGGGGAAACATGGCAGGGAGAGAGATTAGGGCTTTTCTGAAGACATCCCCATCCCACCTTTTTTGCTTCTTCAAAAGAGAAGAACTGTAACCCACAAGAGGCATACAGCATCTGGATTTAAGAGATCAAAGATGGCACCCATTCTGAATCTGTGTCGTGTTACCAGCCTACCTCTGCCTCCGTCTTTGCAGCAGAGGGAGATGCTCAGCATCTGCCAATCTAGAAATCCACAGCCCCGTTGGCAATTCAGGAGTCCAGGCCCAGCACGACAGTCGTGTTAGTTGAGTGACTTATTATATTATACATCATTGTGATCAACTCAACCGTTTGCCTCAGGGGCAGTGTTGGAGTAGCTCAGGCAGCCCTCTTGAAGGTCATTGCAGTGGTTTCCTCCAACAGCAATGGCAGCAGAATTACCATGTGGCCATGTAGGGCTGCAACTGGGGGTCTCCTGGGCCCAGGCTCTGCCTGCATATCCAGCAAAAGGGGCGTCTCTGGGGTGGGAAGTGGGAGGGATCCACCATGGTTTCTGGCAAAAGACAAGATCACCACACAAGGGCAAAAGAGCAGAGCTTGCCTAGTGATGTCCCACTGCACGTTTCATCACTGGCAAGTAAGTTCAGCTTAATGCAGCCGTAATCAGGCTGCCTGCAGGTGTTGGCCCCATAAAAAGCAGGGAGGGAGCAGACTCCGAAACACCCAAAGCTTCACTAAATGCTGCAAGTCAGGAGGAACCGGGTAGCCCCTTTTCCAACTCAAACAATTTCATCAAGTAATTTCATTAAATAAGGCCACACCTGGAATACGGCATCCAGTTTTGGTCACCACATTACAAAAAGATGTCGAGACTTCGGAAAAAGTGCAAAGAAGAGCAACTAAGATGATTAGGGGGCTGGAAGCTAAACATATGGAGAACAATTGCAGAGATTGGGTATGGCCAGTCTAGAGAAAAGAAGGACTAGGGGTGACATGATAGCAATGTTCCAGTATTTGAGGGGTCGCCACAAAGAAGAGGGTATCAACCTGTTTTCCAAAGCACTGGAAGGCAAGACAAGAAACAATGGATGAGAATTAATCAAGGAGAGAAGCAACCTGGAAATTAAGGAGAAACTTCCTAACAGTGAGAACAATTAACCATTAGCCTGCTGTCAGAAGTTGTGGGCGCTCCATCACTAGAGGTTTTTAAGATGAGACTGGACAGCCACTTGTCTGAAATGGTATAGGGTCTCCTGCTTGAGCAGGGGGTTGGACTAGAAGACCTCCAAGGTCCCTTCCAGCTCCATTCTGAATTGAAATTAAAGGGCAGATGCTTTTGTAAACTGCAGGTTCCTTCATGAGATGCATGGAGTGGCTGGAAGGGGGGAAGACAGTTTCTTATGTAGATGCAAATGATACACAAGATAGATTACAACTGAACTTTGTTCAAAGCCTGTGGGTTTTTTTGAGATTTTCTGAGCTTACTTGAATCATTTTGATGGTCAACAGTTTCTCACTGGATGGTGCTAGGTTGAAATGCTCCAATATTACCAGATACAGGTAGTGCTCAACTTCCAACCATTTCTTTATTGACCATTTGAAGTTACAACGCCACTGAAAAAAGTGACTTACGACCATTGCAACACCCCTGTAGTTACGTGATCAAAATTCAGACACTTGGCAACTGGCATGTATTCATATGACAGATGCAGTGTCCCAGAGTCATGTGATCACAAGCAAAGTCAATGGGGGAACAAGATTCACTTAACAACTTAGAATATAATAGAATAACAGAGTTGGAAGAGACCATGTAGGTCATCTAGTCCAACCCCCTGCCCAAGCAGGAGTCCCTACACCATTTCTGACAGATGGTAATCCAGTGTCTTCTTGAAAGCCTCCAGTGATGAAGCACCAACAACATCTGAAGGAAGTCTGTTCCATTGGTTGATTGTAACTATGTAACTAATTTAAAAACTGGAGTGATGCACTGACCAACTATGTCAAGAAAGCTTGTAAGATGGGGAAAAACTCACGTAAAAACTGTCTTGCTTTAAGCAACAGAAACTTTGGGCTCAATTGTAGTTGAAAGTCATGGACTTACCTGTACAGCTATTCTTCCCCTCTTCCCTTCCCACATATCTTTGTTTAAAACCTAAATGATCCTGCTGGAGACTAGGTGTGCATATCTTACCATGTCTTAATTGGTTTAGCCATAGTTTATGGAATAAGCCATTATCTGAGTTTTCACTTTACCTATACAATCTCTGGCTTGACAACTGGAACTGAGCTGCAAAACTTCAGATGGACACTAGATGGTAGCAGATAATTTGTTTGTTCTTTCATTCTCTCATTCATCCATTCCTCCAACTTCAAAAACTCTGGGTAGCCTGAAACATTAAAAGCAAAAAAAAAAAAAAATCAATAATGGGAACCATGTCAGCACAGAGCTACTTAATTGGATAAAAAGTTACAGGGACCCATCCCAAGGACTGGGAGAACAGCCAAGTCTTTGATGCCTTTTTGAGGAACATGGGGGAGGGGAACCATATGGATCTCTATGGGAGATGGAGGTTTGCTTTCTAGATCCCAAAAATGACAGTTTAATCAAAGGGAAGTGAAGTAGACCCATTCTGCTGGATTTACAAAAGAGGCAGAAATGATCCGAGATAGCCAGTCCCTATGTGAGAACTGACTGAGCAATTCTGGCAGCTGAAGTCCACAACTTTTAAAGTTGCCTAGGTTGGACAACCCTGGTTCAGAGGCACCCAGCACCATGAATTTCATCCGAAAATCAACTGGCAGCATCTCTGGGGGGGGGGGGTTGACCCCTCTGGGCCTACTCAGGTCTTGCTTCTACTTGTAGGACAACATCCTCATTCACAATTAGCCATGCAGAATCCTTAGATACTGACCTGGCCCCAAAACTGCCGGGGTGCTTAGTCCCAAGAAAAAACTCAGAAAGAGAGAGGGAAGCTGGGTCCCAGCTTCTTGATCTCTTGCTCTCCAAACCTCGGACCCCTGGGCAGCTCACAGAATATGGCCCAAGATGGGCAGAGAGCCATTGTTTGTGTTTGTGGGACTTCATCTGGATGGAACAATGCACCAAACCATTGACTAAGCCCTGAATTCACACAAGAGTGAGACACAAACAAGCTGACAGGCTTTTAACCAATTGTTCTACTACTGTAGTGTAATGGTGAACATGTTGGATCAGGACTGGGGGATCCCCAAGTTCTGGTCTCCAGGAGTTGTGATCTGCAGAACTTGTGGAACTTCTGTCCTTCAGAAGTTGCAGGTGCTCCATCACTGGAGGTTTTAAGAAGAGATTGGACAGCCATTTATCTAGAATGGTATAGGGCAGGGGTAGGCAACCTTGGCTCTTTTATGACTCATGGACTTCAACTCCCAGAATTCCTGAGCCAGCCATGCTGAGGGGAAAGGAGAGGCTTCCAAGCTGAGCCATGCTGGCTCAGGAATTCTGGGAGTTGAAGTCCACGAGTCATAAAAGAGCCAAGGTTGCCATAGGGTCTCCTGCTTGATTAGGGGGGTTGGACTAGAAGACCTCTAAGGTCCCTTCCAACTGTGCAATTCTGTAATTCTGGTCCTAGAAACTCCCTGGATCTTTCTCTCTCTCTCTCTTTCCCTCTCTCTCCCTCCCTCTCATCAACTTCATAGGGTTGCTATACCCAAAAGGCAACATTTAAATCCAAATAAATGAATAGACACAACTTAACAACTTGTAAAACACAATTAGCTGGGTTCATGCAATTCTAATCCCAAACTAAACCAAACATGGATACTGTCAGTACACGGGTTAAAATATCATTAGCTAGCTTCTGCCTCAGTGTGTCATACAGAATCAACCTGCTGGGTTAATGTTGGGTTGTTGTGCAAGCACAAATTCAACCTGCATTTGCAGGAGACGTTCATCCTTCACAGAAAAGTGACTATTGTTCCACCTTGGCGTGATGCGAGTCTGAGAACCTGGTTGAGGCTCATGTGTAATTTAGGTGGTGACTACAGTGGCCTGTCAGTCCCATGAATCCAAAATAAGGTCATGCAAACACTGCTAGCAGCAGAATGGAGAAACAGTGGATTTAGTGGGTTTTAAGAGAAAAGAAATAAAGGCAAGGTTGCTCCTTTGCTGGTCTTGGCTCCAGAGAAGGCCCTTGACCGGGATGCATGTGTACCAGGAAGCCTATTAAATGCAAGTAAGATGGCACTGAGGCTCCTTCACGCCTGGCTGGGGAAGGAGTGCATAAGCTCCCCCCCCCCCACCGCATGGGGAGAGAGCCTGATCTTGCCAAGACAGGGCTCTGCGCCAATCAGAGATTCACTAGGCTCAGCGTGACCAAACATCTTCCTTGGAGGTGAAAGCCAAATACGACTCTTTTCGGCTTGTGCCTCGGCATGCATATTTTCCAATGAGACAAACCGACACAGGAAGATCATTTTATTACAATTTATCAGAATTTTCAGACAAAAGGGATTCCTCTCATTCAAAGTGGGAACCCCAATCTTTAGCTTACAACATCTTTTATACTTAGCATAACAAAAAAAAATCCAAGAGGAACGTTGATTGGACAGGAACCTCCCCTTTGCATAGGAAATCAGTTACATGTGGTCAAGCATGTTACACATTTGCATCCCATAATATCACACATGTTCATTAAAATGAGGTCTGGCCTCAGAAGACGCATAAATTGTAAGGAAAAGGTTGTTTAGAGTTCACTGGTTTATCAAGAGATAAACCAGACCCCAATTTGTACTAACAAGCTTTTTCTTGTCTTCAGATAATCTTCAGCCTGTTTATCTCTTCAATTTAGGAATATTAAAAGCTATTCCTAAATTCCTGTCTGTGTTGTACCTGAACAGAGAAAATAATCTGAAGGTTTATCTTTTCAGTTTAGGAATGTTAAAAACTATCTGATCAATCCATATAACTATCCTACATTCCAATCCATAATGAACCAACATTATTTTAAGATAACAATTAGTTAATAAATTACAAAACCCAAGTCATTTGCCCCTCAGAGGAGACCAGTATGCCTAGGCCAAGATATAAGCCAGGAATCCATGATTGGCCTCTGAATTTCCCAGAATGCCTCTGGGTGGCATTATTAGTTGAAAACTCCACCTTCTCTTCCCTGCACGACTACTCCTATCTAGGGTCCTCTGCAGCTCCATGCTGGCAGGAGAGGATTATGGGAACTGAAGTCCAAAACGCTTGGTAAGCGCTCAATGGGAGAATCTGAAGTAGGGTTGGGATAAGCTTGCATGAAACTGCCTGTTTTAGAATTAGCCGAGTGTATGGTGGTTACTAAATGGCTAGGAAAGGGGGCTAGCAATTCCCCGTTGGGAATTAGAAAGGCATCAATTTATCCTCGCCACCCTCCCTTCGCGGGGCTCAAAACGTTACCATCACGGGAACCAAGAGTCGATATTCAAGGTTCGGCTATCAGAACGCGGCCTGAAATCTCAACCTAAGAACCCTGTGGACTACACGTCCCCTAATCCCCCCCCTCCGGGCGCCCGACGGATCGCGTTGTCAAGCACCCCGTTTCTACCTGGGATTTGTAGTCTCCTGGCCGGCCGAGGTGGCCGGACCTCAACCGCGGAGGGAAACTACTCTTCCCAGAATGCAAAGCGGAAGAACGACTGGTGTGATTTTGAAAAGAAGGTGGACGGGGGGGGGGAGAAAAGTAAAACGAGCCCCTTCGCGAAGCTCCTCCCCCCTCCCCGCTTCGGGTTTTCAGGGCGCCGGGCGGGCGGGGGGAGGGGGGCTAAGCGGGGAGCGCGCGGCCAGACGGGCGGGCGGGGGTTAAAGGAAGGCGGGGGGGGAGAGGGAGGGCGGGCGAACGTCTCCCTCCTCCTCCTCCTCCTCCTCCTGGCTGGCTCGGGGGAAGCGGCCCTTCCTGCGACAGTTCATTTCCTGGCCGGACGGGCAGCGAGCGGAGGGGGAGGCGGGCGGTGGCGGCTGCTCGGCATGGTCTTCCCGCTGCCGGCCCCCGGCTGCCTCCAAGCCCGGCGGCCCTCGCTCCTCGGCCGCCGTCGCCTTTTCCTCCTCTTCCGCCTCCGGCCACTACTGTGTAGCGATGCTGCAGGGCCGGCGCGGCGCCCGCAGCGAAAGCCGCGATCGTAACGGTGTGGCCCGGCCAGGTAGCTGCGCCCGCGGGAGGCCTGCGGGAGGCGGGAGGCCGCGGCCTCTCGGGCAGCTGCTGGGGGGAAGGGAGGGGGGTTTTCCGCGCCCTCTTCCTCCGCCTTTGGGGGGGGGTTGAGAAGGCGTCCCGGGGCCTCCTCGGGCGCTGCCGCCGCCTCTCCCTGCTTCTCGTTCTCATCGCTCCCCGGCTCTGGAGTGCTCAGGTTGGGCCCGGCGGCCGTTTCCAGCCCTTGCAAGGATCCCCGCCTAATACTGACACCTGGAGCTCTGGGGACCGGTCGACCTATAACCTGGCTCTTCCCCCTCCCCCCCGCAGGTCTGAGTTCGAATCGCAGCCGGGCTCTGCCTTCCTGGACGGGGAGACCGAAACCCTCCTCAGCGGCCCTTTAAGGAGGGGGCAGCGGAAGATCCTGCGTCCACAGAACCATTAATTTCGTCTCCTTCGCCAGGCAAATCTTCTCTCCCTTGGTATCTGTGGCGGACGGAAGTCAGGCGCCCCCCCAGCTGAAGAAGCAGGAGCCAAGGTGGGGGGTGCACTTTGGGGACCATGAAGAAATTTTTTGACTCTCGCCGGGAGCAGGGAGGATCCGGAGCTGGTTCGGGGACCATTGGAGGCAGCAGTAGTAGCAGCACCGGGCCTGGGAGTGGATACGTTGGCCGGGTCTTCAACGTGGGAAGGCATCAGGTGACGGTGGAGGAGGTAGTGGCAGAAGGTAAGCCAAGGCCCGTGTCTTACTCCTCTGTCTAAGCTGCTTAGCTAATCCAATCTGGAGAAACAGGCTTAAATTTAATTTGGGCATTGATCTCCCACAATCCCAGTGTTGTTTTGTTGCAGGAGAGCTACTGGTCCTGAGAGTGGAAATAACCATTGTTTATTAAAAAAAATATAGTGCAGAGGGCTAAGAGTGATGAATGGCATAGGCAGCAGCGGTCTCCAACCTAAGCAACTTTAAGACTTGTGGACTTCAACTCCCAGGATTCCTCAGTCAGCTGTCTGAGGGATCCTGGGAGTTGAAGTCCACAAGTCTTAAAGTTGCCAGATTTGGAGACCCCTGGAATAGGGGGACAACCCAGTCATGAGTTTCGAATCCACAGGCAGTCCTGAAATAGTCCCTCTGAGAACGTGCTGCCAACCGCCCCGGCATTTCCTTCACCCGTGTAATAACTTACGAACCCACTCCCCTTCCTTATGGTGTTACGTAATGTGCTCAGCTTCACTGATGCAAATGCATTTCTTTTCCTTCTGGTGCCGCCGCTGTAAATAAAGGGATAATTAAATGCATTTGGAATTTCCTCTCTGTATTAAGAGCGCCTGCTGCGTCACAAGGGTAGGGTGGCCTGTTTGTCACCAGGGGCTCTGGCCTCCAAAAGCTGTGGTTCTCTCTTAACCATGGCAAGGGCTCCCTAAAGATTGCACTCTTACCATAGGCTATGCAAACCCCCCCCCCCCGCTTACGTTTGAGCTAAAATGCACTTTTCAGTTACTTTGTCTGTAAAAGCTTGAGAGCAAATTCCCTATGGAAGAAACGGACATGACCTTCCAGATTTCTTTGTTCCTTGACATTGTGATGGAACAGCATCATTGGGAGGGGGGAGGGGGGGAAAGAGTTAAGTCTTATGCAATGCATCACAAATGCTCAAATACCCAGAGAGAGAGAAGGGGACTTTTGCTTAGCAGAATGCAGTATAGATGGTTCTGGCTTTAGGGATGGGCAATTCTCTATCACTCCAGCATATGAGGTAACAAGTGGGGCATCTTCCACACTGGGTTTTGGAACAAAATCAGCTGGGATTCTGATTCTGAGCTCAAGTTTCCGAGATGCTGCTGGTCATGGTAGATTGCCGCAGACATGACACAGAGTACAGAGGGATCCGGCAAGCAGCCAGACCTCATCATGTCTCTCCCCTTGCTCCAACAATTATGAAACCAGGACAAAATGCTGAGTCCCCAATTTACCCGGCTGATCCTGGGAGGGGTAAATTCTGCTGATTCAGGGAAGACCTAGTCTATGCAGGGATCTCAGGAGGAAGCTTTAGGGAGGTAGGGCCCTGCAGGGAAGTTAAGGCCTTCTTTGTGGTTAAAGTAATTGCTGAATGATCCTCATGAGCTGCTTGCCAGTAGATTCCCTCATGGAGAGAATGTGATCCCTTCGTTCCTCCCCCTCACCCCGAAACTTGCCTGCTCCACGTCAATATAATGAGCTTGGAATGAGGGTGATCTGATTGGTCTCGCTAAACTATGGCTTATTTTGATTGGAAAAAATGGTGTTGTTCTCCTTCCCTTCCCCATCCTGGGGGATGTTGAGACCTACATTAGGATTGCTGAAGCGTAGATGGGTCAAAGTGTAGATCGGGAGGAACAGAGCAGGAACGTAAGCTAAGCTTGGGCTAAAGAGACAGGTTACTTCCTGGGGGAAGGGCTGGCTGGACTCTGGGCCAGCTTGCCTTTCGGGGAGTTGCCAGTGGGCTTGGGTTTCCAGGATCACTTCCTCAAGTCCCTTCTACATTCAAGTTCTAGTGTTCTGTTAATCTTTTTTTTAAAAAATATATGTTTTATTGATTTTTAACATAATCACCTTAATATTTGGTAAACAGCGTGTTGTCTGGGTTAGTATTTACAAAACAATAACAATTTCTATAATTCTATAGTCCATATAATGGCTTTGCTTGATTTTCTCTTCTTCCAATAATATTCTCTTTTGCCAACCTTAAATTAATACATTTCTTATTATTTGAATAAATGGCAATTAAATATAGACATTTTTCTCATGTTTCTGCAAATAATAACCACATCAGTATAAAGCTTCTTTTCTAATTGATCATCTTGATTGCCTCTTCATAGATCCTGTTTACAGAATTTTTATTTAAATTTGTTTTCCCCACAATATTCAAATCTTTCTTACTGGTTAAGATTTTCTCAAAATTAGTTGCACTTAAGTATTTAAGTCTTTTTTCTCATACAAGCCATCCCAACACTTTTACATTTCTCATATCTTAAAAAAACAGAAAACTTTTCTTTTATGTAAACCATTCCAACATTTTTATATTTCTCATGTCAAAAAACAAAACACAAAAGAAAAAAGAAAGAAAAAATACTGTATTAATTGAGAGGCTCATCCCTCTTAAACTAATCTTCATTTATATTCAAAATCTTTCTATTTCTTTAACCATGTTCAAACATGTTTAATTTTTAAATATTCCCTCTGGTAAATCCCATCATCTAATTTCTTTTTTTAAAATAATATTTTATTAATTTTCCAATTTTACATTTAAGTATTTAAAAAGCAACATGGTGACTGGGTTAATCAATAGTTCGATAACAAAATCTTTAGTACAAATCTCAAGTTACAACATCAGATATTTCTTCTCTTTTTCCCTTAACATTTACTGTCTCGTATTCAAGCTAGTACAGTGCTTATTATATCAACTCAGTAAAAACATCATTATTACATTTATCAATAAATTTTTAGCTTATACGTATCTTAACTTCATTCAATCTTCATAAACAATCCATATCCTGTTATTAATTTTTACCCAATTTTTAGTTTCTTATCAATATTCCAATTTAACCTTTGATATTTATAATTTTCAGGCTTTAGGTAACCAAGATTTCCCTTGTCTCAATTCATAACAAAATATAATATCCAAAATACACATTTTATCTATTTGAATGTAATCTTGTTCTATTTCCTAAGAGTTATCTGTTTCCCACCATATTAAATCATCTACTTAATATTACAATATCCCCTTTAATAAATCAAAACCATTATATATATTACCAGGGTTAATAAATCAAACATATTCATAATAATAATTATTTTTTTCTTTTAGGTCTAATTTTTAAATATTAAACAGATAAAATCATTTTCAACTAATTTCCAAATATTTTAAATCTAATGACCAGAATTCCCCTTATCTCAACTTCTCCCTTTAACCCTCTAATTAATAATATGAAATCCCCTCTAATAAATCAAAACCCCAGTTTTCTTCAGCCTTATTCTGGCTTTCTTCCTTTGCCAATTAGGCTTCCATATCAGTGCTTTTAGATCGTCAAATAGATCTCCCTCTATTATTATATATGTTATTTGAAATAAAGGAGACCATTTAATTGCCATTTCTTTGGAAGGACTAGCCCATTTGTATTCATTAAGTTGTCTCCCTATTATTCCAATTCCCCATGATTGCCTTGATATGTTTATCTTCCATTCAATCTGTTCTTGTTTCTCAAATTTCTTCTGATTTATATAGAAAGTCTTTTCCATTTTCAGTGTTGTCACTCCCTTTTCTGGATTTTCCAGTAACTGTATTTGTTGGTCAATTGACTCCTCTGTTTTAATATTTGATTGTTCCACTTCTTCTGTTATCTTCTGCGTTGTAGTCAAAGTTTGGGTTTATGTATCTAAGCTGGCGTCTTGATCTTTTGTTAGGTCTTATTTTATCACAAGCTGAAAGAATGGTTTCATGCATTGCTTTCAACATGGAAAAGATCTTTTCCTGGTCTTCATCCATCTCTTTCATGTGTTTATAAATAGTCTTTATAGTAGAAATCGTTTGTCAAGCAAGATTTTATAGTCCAAGGTATTTCATCATCTCATATAGTAACCAATATTCCTCAAATAAAGAGATAGGAAAGCAATTCTCCACATATAACTCTGAAAGTCAGTAAAGGTTTACATTCACAGTTCAAGTAGACCAGTTATGCTGCCCAGCTGTTCTCTTACAGCTGAGTTTCTCACAGGTGGTGCCAAGGTCAGAAGAGTCTTATCTAAGGTCTGGGCTTCGAGCCAAGTCTCTTTTAGGAAATAACAAGTTGTAATACCAAACTTCGCCACAAGATGTCACCGATGCTGTTTAAGGTTTTTTAAGTCCAAAATTTTTATAATCCTTTTTCCAATTTTATTTCTTTTTTTGTAGATAAAAGCAAAAGTCTTCAATAAAAATAGGAAAATTTTGGGTCCCCAAGTTTCAGGAACATATAAATCCAATTAGATTAAAGTTGTTCTTTTAGTACTTTAATTCCCCTGGGTAGTCAGTCGCTGCTATTCTTAGAGGGTGGGATAGAAATTCCCTTCCCTCTCTCCTCACAGGGGAAAAGATACTTCAGGCAGCTTTTACAGAAAAAGAAAGTACTTAGGGTAAAGAGAAGATTGGATCTCACCCAGTTTCATCCGCATTGCTTTCGAAGTGCTTGGTGGTAAGTTTGACTTCGGCTGTCTGCAGCCTAGTGACGGGCCATATTACTATGGCCGGTCTTTCCTCTGCCGGTTTGGAGGGCTGCCCCGGATCGAGCGGAAGGGCTGCCACCCTCCCGCGATCAAGCGGGGGTCCCCTCCTTGCTCGTTGCCCCTACAGGGCGACTTTTGACCCTTTCCAGGGTCCCCCAGTGGAGCGAAACCGAATGTGGAAGACAGAGCTTGCCTTCCAGCGGCCGCGTTGGCAAACCGGAAGTCTCGTGGTTCGACATCTTTTGCACGGTCCCCATGATAGGGGTTTTCCCTCTGGTTTGACCACTTTGCAGATCCTGCCTAATGTAAGGACCCGCCTCAATCAGTCCTCCCAAGAAAGCAGAACTCTTGAAACAGCATCATTTCAAAAGGAACTTTTATTGGGAGATGTTGATAGCAGGAATAGAAGGCAGGATCAAGTAATCAAAAGTGTCCATAGTAATCCCACCCCAACTGTCCATCTGGACAGTTCAAACAGGCCAATCCGCAGGTGTGAAAACCCCATTAGAGAAACGTCAAAGAGGATAGAGCAGGAGATAAAACAAAGGAAATACACATCAGCACCCCAAGCTTCCCCCTCCCTCCCCAGAGTATGGCAGAACCCGAAAAGGATAAGAAAACCCATGCCCATAGAAAGATAGGTTCTGACAGTCCTTCCATTTAAGCATGGGAGCTGTTAGAAATATGACTTCCTCTCCCCTCCTCCCCTCATCTCCCCCCCCCCTCCTGGACCCTCGCTTGTCAGCTTGCCTGTTGAAGACGTGAGGATTAAAGGTCTGCAGCAATTTTGAACAACTGCAGGTGACCTAATACAGATCTTGGCTTTTTGGCTCTTGTTTTTCTTGCAGTCAACATCCCTATTAATATCTTTCACAGAGCGAGATGCGCCAATTGGATTTCACATGTGTGGGGTTACTTGATGTAACTGTCAGGATGCTGACTGAGCTTTTTATGGCTTTGACTTGCACGTGGGAAAGAGCCACCACAGACCACACGTTGCAAACCTTTTTGACCTGGTATCCTCCAATGTAGTGCTTTCCATTTGAGGCTGCTTGCAACTATGGTTATCATCCTAGTGATAAGGAATCAAGTTGTCTGCTTCTGATTGAGTTGGATTTCATCCTGATGAATTCTGCCCCATATTTAAGCAATTCTTCCTGCCCACTTTTCATCAAGGGTTTTGGGCTGTGAAATCAAAAGCATGTTTTGCATCCAGACTGTTAGTTCAGTCTTCCCTGCCCTCCAGAGATGCTGGACCTGCTGCTCCCAGAATTCCTAGCTGCCTTGGTTGGAAGGCACCAAGATGGGGAAGGCTAACAACCTAACTGAGGGGTCTCCAAACCTGGCAACTTTAAGACTTGTGGACTTCTACTTCCAGCCTAACTCCTTCACTATAAGAAGCTAGGTTACAGCATCTTTTATTCTACTTGTTTAAATAACAATAACACTTGCCTTTAGAAGTTATGGATGCTTCATCACTGGAGACGCTTAAGAAGAAATTGAACAGTCACTAGTCTGGAATGATATAGGGTCGCCTGCCTGGTTGGACTAGAAGACCTCCAAGGTCCCTTCCAACTCTGTTATTCTGTTATTTATTTAAAAGCTTTATATGGCTGCCCATCTTAAACAACGCTGAAATATTACTGATGAAAACCAGATCAATATTCAGATCTTCCAAGGACCTTAGTGATTTTCTGATGATGAAAACAGCCGTAAGTCTTAAAGTTGCCAAGTTTGGAGACCTCTGTTTTGCATAATAAGATTGGTTACCCAGTAATCTTCTGTGGTCGGACCATTGAACAAGGCTCCAGAATCTCTCTAATCAAAAGGACAGACAGAGGTGGACATATTTTGGGGAGGGGGAGACTGCTACTGGAACGGCCTCTTCTCTGCATCTCTTGAAGAATGGGACCTCTTGACAGGGATTGGATGGACAGAATCGTGTTGGGTAAGACCAGGAGTTTCCCCATTGGCAAATTTAAGAGTTGTGGACTTCAACTCCCATGCTGGCTGAGGAATTCTGGGAGTTGAAGTCCACAAGTCTTTAAGTTGCCAACGTGCAGCCGCCTGAGTAAGCCCTGGTGCCAAGGACTCTCCTTTTAAACTGGCCCCTTATGGAGTGCAGTAAGCAGAGCCAGTTTGGGGAATGGCTCAGTTCCCCTTGTTCCATTCCCTTCTGCAATGCAGACAGCCCCCTCCCCACAAATACAGACCAGCTGGTCTGATGTGTACCTTAGTGCCTTCTTCTTAGAATAGGATTAAAATCAGTTGAGGAGGATGGCTCTGATTGGAAGAGAAGTACCCCTTCAAAGGAAGAGAGGGCAGCTGACCCCCCCTCATCCCAATGCTGTGCCCTGCCCTGCTTGCTTTCTAGGGAAGATGATCAAAAGGAAGAATGTCAGCATTAAAAAGAGTGAAACTTTTCCAAACATCTTGGCTGTCTCATGACTGCACACTTCTCTCAGCTGAGTCATGTTCCTGTGCACATGCTCGCTTGCTCTGACACTCCCCCTGTGCTTTTCCTTGCAATTCAGATGTTGTCGGCTGTCAGGCGGTAGCAAAAGGGAGATCTTGGTTTTAAGCCACTTGTTAAGGTTGTATTTGTTGTTGTTCTTTCGCCTGAGAACGATTGCAGGCCTTTTTGCTTCTGCCTTGCCAGAACTGCCCTTCGGTGACCCACTGTCTGGTCTGCCCCTCATGGCAGGAAGGAGGTCAGCCCAGAGGGGAACTCGCGCGAAAGGCGGCTTCCTTGGCTTGTGGGTGCCTGTATCTCGGCTTGGCTAATTCCCTCGGTGGACACCAGGGCTGTGAATCACTGGCTTTGTTCAGGAAACATGCAGAGCTCCAGGCCAGCTAAACTAGCATTTAATAATATGTTAAGATTGGTTTGTATTCAGCTGAGCTGGTACTTTTGTTGTTCAGCAAGATGTGTCAGTTGTTTGCTCGGTTTTGGAATGGTGTAGCCTGAGAAACTAAGTTGTTTCATTAACCATGCTAAGACAGTTGTGTGAACCCACCCAGACTTGGTGGGCACAGGGACTGTCATAATCCCAATAGATCACAACCCTATAAAAAGGACCGTGAACAATTAAAGTGATGCTTTGGAACAAGAAAAGTCAGTCATGTTATTTATTTGCTAGATTGGCGTCCTGCCTTTCCTTCAACAGCTCAAGACAGCCTAAGTAGGGTTTGCATTCAGCTGTTGGATTACCTACTGGTTAGAATTCACATGTGGATAAACTGCAGGGCACCGTGCGAAAGTCTGTTCAGCTGAGTGGCAGCTTGTAAAGTTTGTGTGAATAACAACCCAGTGTTGTCTGGCATCCCAGTGTGTTTCTCAATGTGAGCATGCTGGGAAAATGTGCAAAGCCATCATAAAAGATCATTAGGATGTTGGGTAAAAGTGGAAACCGCTCCAAGCTATATGTCGAGATGCCAGCGTTCACACAGAGATGTGATCTGGCACCAACAGGCTTTGAGGCGTGGCACCACAATTCGAGGCATGAAAGGAACTTCATCCTATTAACTGCCCTCCAATTGGTAATTTAATCTTCTTTAAAGCAGAATAGTCCAGCCTTAGGACTGGGAGCCAAATAGACTCCAGCCAATTATTAGACTCCAGCCGATTATTCTGAGCCAGCTGGGAAGGTTTTATTCTTCTGAAGTCTCTTTGAGCTGATTCTCAGCATCTTTTTATGCAGCAATTCGAGATTTGGTTGTTGAAATTATATTAATTACTTCATTATGTAGACTTACAAACTGATGAAAAGTGTTCTTTGATTACGAAAGCATACAAATTGTTTACTTGCTGCCTGGTTCCAAACAGGATCACGTTTCTTGGTGTAGATCAGGGGTAGGCAACCCAAAACACTCAAAGAGCCACTTGGACCCGTTTCCCACCAAAAACAAAACACTGGGAGCCGCAAAACTCTTTTGATATCTAAAATGAAGATAACACTGCATATATCCTTTTTTACCTTTATTATAGGTGTATATATATATATGTGTGTGTGTGTGTATGTGTGTATATATATATATGTATGTATATATATATATATATGTATATATGTGTACATATATATGTGTGTGTGTATATACACACACACATATATACATATATATATACACACACATACACACACACACATATATATATACACACATATATACACACACATATACATACACATATATACACACACACATATACACACACACATATACACACACACACACACACATATATAAAATAAAGGTAAAAAAGGATATATGCAGTGTTATCTTCATTTTAGATGTCAAAAGGGTCTCTCTCTCTGTCTCTCTCCCCCCCCCCTCTCGGATCTTCTGCTCACCTGGCAAGCTGGCTTCAAGCTATTCTCCAACAGGGGTAGGCAACCTTGGCTCTTTTATGACTCATGGACTTCAACTCCCAGAATTCCTGAGTCAGCATAGCTGGGCTAGCTAGCTCTCTCCTGCCCTTCCTGCTTCCTGTTTCCTGCTTCCTGCAGAGACGCAGCAAAAGGAGCAGCCCCGCCCGCAATGAGCTTCTCAGCTCTTCGGAACAGGGTGAGGCTAATCGCTTTTTTTTTTTACACAAATACACACACACACAAACACACACACACAGAGAAAGAGAGAGAGAGGGAAAGGGAGAGAGGGGGAGAGAGAGAAGCAAGCTCTGTCTCTTTCTCTCTCTGCAAATGGCAGAGGAGGCTGGGAGCCGCAGGGGAAGGCTCAAAGAGCCACATGCGGCTCCGGAGCCCCAGGTTGCCGACCTGTGGTGTAGATAGTGGAAATTGAGTGTTTGGCTCAATCTTCACATTCCTTTCCTTCAGCTGATGTCCTGGCTATATTTGGCCATGGGAATTTTTTATGGGATTCAAGTGGAATAATCTTGGAAAGCCCTGTGCAGGATGGCATGCTTCACAGCATACTATGCAAGGCATGTTTTTGAACTCAGCACCACTTGCTTTCTTCTTTTTTTAAAAGCATTTATTGCAGGGGTGTCCAATCTTGGCAACTTTAAGACTTGTGGACTTCAGTTCCCAGAATTCTCCAGCCAGTATTCTGAGAGTTGAAGTCCAGAAGTCTTAAAGTTGCCAAGGTTGGGCACCCCTGATTTATTGTACAGGTAGTACTTACAACAGTTTGTTTAATGACAGTTTGAAGTCACAGCAGCACTGAAAAAAGTGACCTATGACTTACAACCATTGTAGCATCCCCATGGTCACATGATCAAAATTCGGACACTTGGCAGCTGGCTCATAATTATGACGGTTGTAGTCCCTGGTTTATGTGATCCCCTTTTGTGACCTTCTGACAAGCAAAATCAATGGGGATACCAAATTCACTTAACAATCATGTTACTTAACAATTGCAGTGATTCACTTAACAACTGTGGTAAGAGAGGTCATTAAATGGGGCAAAACTCACTTAACAAGTTCTCACTTAGCAACAGACATTTTGGACTCAAATGTGGGCATAAATCAAGGACTACCTGTACCTTTTTTTAGGACTAGACTTTATAGACTCCAGTGCTCTGGATGAATACTAAATAGTAGCAGAGAGTCCCCCTTTGCTATACAACGTGGCTAGTCCTGAGTGAAAATAATGGGCTGAATAATGTGGCTTTCTTGATGCATGTTGGAAGAGAGAATTTGGGCTGGAGTCTTCTGTTCAAGGTGAAGGAGGAAACTGTAGAAGAATCTGCAAAGGATTCTTTTCCCTTTGGGAGAAGTGATTATTACTTTCGATTACACAGCAATTATATCAATAGCCATTTCCAACTGTTTTTCTTTTTAACTTCTCGATTGAGAGCTGCATTGTGGATCTGTTTGGAATAAATTGTAGAAGTGATCCAGAAATACTTTAGTTCTGCTTTTTTTACATGTAGTTTTATTATTGTTCTATATTTTGTTTTCTGAAATAATCTCATTGATAATCAATAAATTACTTTCCAGTGCCCAGGGGGCATAGGGCAAATGAGGACCATGACATTGTCAAAGAAGGCCAGGCCATTTGAAGTACTAAGGGTTGGGTTACTGCTCTTTCTTTCTTCCTTCCTTCCTTCCTTCCTTCCTTCCTTCCTTCCTTCCTTCCTTCCTTCCTTCCTCCCTCCCTCCCTTCCTCCCTCCCTCCCTCCCTCCCTCCCTCCCTCTGTGATTTGGTAGTTTGTTGCTGAATTTTGGGTTAACTTGTTTGTATCTTTCTGTTGTTGATGATTTGATCTGTGCAATCAGGATGTTTTGCCTCTGCCTTCTCTCCCCTCCAGTTGCGTTGATCCCTTTTCTCTGGCTTCAGGACAGATAGGACTTCAACTCCCAGAATTCCCCAGCCAGCATAGGGAATTCTGGTTGGGTATCTGGCTGAGGAATTCTGGGAATTAGTCTATAAGTCTTAAAGCTGCCTAATCCTGTACTAAACCATGCACTATGGATTACCAACAACAATGGCTGAGTTCACACATTTCATTTAAGTCAAAACGAGAAAAAAAATGGGTGTGCAATCATAGCATCTTGACATCACTGGCGAACCTTTGGCTAAAATATCCACTGGAATTGTTGACATTTAACGGAACTTAAATGAACTTCAGGTATCTTTTATCACTCAAGAGTTCTGCTCTGAGGATTGTATGTCACCAGTTGCACAAGCCTGATGGTACATTGCACCTTTTGCTGACATCCCGTCGGGTGCCTGGAGAGCATCTCACCTTCCCTTGGTGTGGGATGGTCATACCTGAATCATACTAGAAAGGCAGGCCCTAAGCAGCCATAACTGGAGGTAGTTCTTATCCTCTGTAAAGATAGGTCGGGGTTCAGCATCATGACAGTCAAGGGGTGGAGAAGGAGCTACATCGGGCCCTGTGGGGCTACCAGTGTCTCCCCTCATTCCCTACATCACCCCTCCTCCTTTAAAAAGAAAGAGAGAGCTAATATCCTATAAAAGAAATAGCGTCATAATTTTCATTTCCAAGAATATCTTGGAAATAACTTTCTATTTTCTACCCCATGGATGGGCATCTGTAGCTCCTGGTCCCCTTTCCGGGGGGGGGGGAGTGTTCCTCAAAGTCCTCGCAACTCGTGATCATGAAAAACTATTCTGAATGTAGAAATCGCATGAAAACTGTATTACATAAGCCCTAAAATAGATATTTCACAGAAAAACATCTTATTTCTTGGGAAGAAAGCGTTTAACATTGTCACCAATCTGAGCCCCCTGCCCAAATGTGTCACTTTACAGACTTTAGTTCTTCAAAAATGTACAGTCCTTACCTGTAAAACAGGGGTTCCCAACCGGGGGGGGGGTGCTTGCACTCCCTGGGGGTGCGAGACAATAGTCCAGGGGGTGCAAAAACCTGGGTTTAGAAGTTTCGAAATTATAGTGTGTATGCATAATTTGTTATTTCGAACTTTTGTAAGGGGGTGTGAGAATATATCAGAAGCGTTCTAGGGGTGCGGGGTATAGAAAAGGTTGGGAGCCGCTGCTGTAAAAGCTAAGGAATCCATGGTTGTGATGCTGCTGCTCCTGCTGTCGTCTTTGGAGTCACAACAGTGGATTAAACCACCCTGCAAAAAGCTTGTTTCTTCCTGGAATATGCAGTGATTGTGCTCACATACTGTGAAGGAGGCATAGATATTATATTGGAATTGTGACTAAATATGGATGCATGAATGACCAACCTGGTCCTTCTTGTTGAGCTTTAAGGCTGCCGTAGAAGAGAAAGTACTCGCTGTGTCTGTGAGTAGGTATGGCTAACAAGCTGGTCTAGCCAAGCTCAGCATAACGTGTGAATGTGAGACTCTTTCCTGAAGGAAGCTGGGTGTGAGGACCTTCTAATCCTTTTGTGCACCCCAAAGGGGTGCTTTTTCCAAACAGCAACTGGACTTTCTTGGGGTTTTTTGCTTGAAAACGTGAACTGAAGAAGCTTCTTGGGTGAGAACTGAAATGTTTTCAAAGAAAAAACCCAGAAAACCCAGTTGATTGAAAAGATTGAAACAAAACCCTGTATCTGATCTGTCAATCTAGGTGTTGGGCAGAGACCTTCAGAGCCTGGGAAAATCCAGCCCTCAGCATTCACCCAGGCTGAACTTCTGCAAGCGGACAGGGTGACATTTTGCTTTTACCGTTTCCTTTTACGAGAGGAGTGGGAGCACGTGGCTCAAAGCCATGTCAGCTGAGCCGGATGAAGAGGCTGGGTTGGAGATCCCAGAAAAATATAGCAGTTTAGGGACTGGTGGACTGATGATATGAAAGAGAGTTTTGCTGTTAAAAATCATTTCATCTACAGTACTTTTGTTCTGTTTTGTTCCGCTGTTTGTGTGTATTTTCATGTTCCCGACCGAAAGAACAGCAACTGAGATAACTCCTTCAAAAATCACCATTCTTCTATTCTTCAAATTCCTGTTTAATTTTTTAACACAATAAGGACCTGGATTCTTACTGCAGCAATTACTCTAGTTTGGGAAGGGATTTATGTAAACAACCTGCTTGGCTAAGCTGCAGAGGGAATGAAAGCCAGCACGGAGTTGGCCACTTCCCCCTCCTATGGCAGCCTCAGAACGGACTTCTGGGAGAATTATTGCTGGGGGCAGAATTTATACCTGACAAGCTTTCTCCAGGAGTTGAGGTGGGATTAAAGCAGAAATGGGCATTTTATGGCCCCTGGGCCACATCTGTCCCTTTGGCTGTCCTGGTCCGGCCCAGCAGTCGGAAATTAGAAATCAAAAGTGCATGCAATTGAGCAGAATTAAGTTAGCTTATTCGTTTGGCCCTCCGCAACAATCCCAGTTTCTCATGTGGCCCCTTGGAAAATTTAATTGTCCACCCCTGGTGTAGAGACCCCTTACCTGGGAATCGGAAGGCTCCCAGGGGTGTGTGCCAGTTGTCCGCAAATGGCATTGTAGAGCCTCATTCAGAATATTCGAAGTGAGAACATGATGACGATGGATTTTCTAGAAGGGCCCTTTCCTTAAGGATTATTAACCACATTTTGTGGGATTTATGAGGCTTTAATTAAGATAATCCTGTTGACTTCCTTCTGGCTTCATCCTCCCCAGAACGGGCAAAAGGTCTTGGGCCCACCTCTCTAGCCAGGGGGGATGAATTGGGAAACTGCAACCGGCTCATTATGGCAGTCACTTCTGAACTCCCCCGCTGGATTGGGACCTTCACCTCTCTTGAAATGGCAGCAGGAACACCAGCCCAGCAGTTCTCCCTCCTCTTTCCTCTGAGCTGCTGGGCCCTGCAGTTCTCGCCCCCCTCACTCTGATTCCATGGTCCCTGCTAGGGACCACATCTCCAGAAGCCCACTGCAGGGTCCCCCTTCTTCTGTCCAGGATTCAAGGAACCGGGTTCTAGTCTCAGGGTTGCAAGGCTTAGTTACAGCTAGTCCTTGACTTACAACAGTTCATTTAGTGGCCAGTCGAAGGTACAACAGCACTGGAAAAAAGTGACTTAGGATTGTTTTCATACTTGCGATCATTGCAGCTTCCCTATGGTCACCTGATCAAAATTTGGACGCTTGGCAACTAGTTCATATTTATGACAGTTGCAGTATCCTGGGGTCCCGTGATCACCTTTGGCAACCTTCTGATGAAAAAAGTCAAATATTACAGCCAATTTTGGTCATCATATCACGAAAAAGATGTTGAGAGTTTGGAAAAAATTCAGAGAAGAGCAACTAAGATGATCAAAGGCCTGGAGGCTAAAACATATGAAGAATGGCTGGCTAGTCTAAAGAAAAGAAGAAATAGGGGTGACATTGAGGGGCTGCCACAAGGCAGAGGGGGCCAGGTTGTTCACCAGAGCACCAGAGGGAAGGACGAGAAACAATGGTTGGAAACTGACCAAAGAGAGAAGCAACCTGGAATTAAGGAGAAACTTCCTAACAGTGAGGACAATCAACCCAGTAGAACAGCTTGCCTCCAGAAATTGCTCCATCACTGGAGATTTTTAAGAAGAGACTAGACAGTCACTTGTCTGAGATGGTATACGTTCTCCTGCTTAAGCAGGGGGCTGGACTAGAAGACCTCCAAGTTCCCTTCCAGCTCTATTCTAATCACTTAACAACTGCAGTGATTCACTTAACAACTATGGCAAGAAATGGGGCAAAACCCACTTAACAACTGTCTTGCTTAGCAATGGAATTTTGGGGCTCAATTGTGATCGTATGTTGAAGTCTACCTGCATATGACCAAACTAATTTCAAGTCTCTAATAGATGAAAGTTAAGGCATGAGCTTGGCTCATGGGGTCTACCTGGGCAGCCCCGTTCTCTTTCCTTAGCCAGAGGAAAATGCACAAGTGGTTGTTTGTGGCTTGTTGAGATCAGCCAAGGGGACCCAGCAGAGCTAGGAAAGTGTGCTGGGAGTCGAGCTCGGCTCCTGCGGGGCTTCTGGCTTGGTTGTCCCCCCCCCCCCAGTGAAAGTTCATCTGATCTACCTCCCTGAAATCCCTTTGTGGTTTTCCATGCATGTCCAACTTGACTTTTCTAGTGAATTTGGTAACCCTTTTCTGTCCTGTTAATGCACTTTTAGGTAAATAAACAATTTAGTAGTTAGGAGGTCCTCTCCCCCCAATATTAAGGCATGAGATTCCTCTAGAAACCTTTGTTCCTGCTTAGGGAAGTAGAAGCGTTGGCAGAATCTTTTTTCCCATGAGAATCAGCTGACAAACCCACCTGAGATTTATTTGAACCTACTACGGCTGGGGGGGGGCGTTGTTGTAGTTTTGGTTGACCTGTGATTACCTGAGTGCATCCAGGCTGGAAAGCTGTGTTTTGCTGCAGCAACACAACACAACATACACACACACAGATACACACACACACACCAACTTTGCTCTTCTTCTAACAGTAGGAACAATTGTTGAGTGAGTTGACGGAGATTATTTAAATGGAACACGGGCAGGAAAGCTGAAGTTGGACATTGGGTCTGGGAGATCCTCATCCCTTTTAGGAAATGTTTAGGCTGCAAAACGTTTTTAACCATCTTCAGCAAATGGAAAACGGAATGAATGGAAGAGAACTGATAGTGCTCCAAAATAAACATTTTCAACTACAGAAACCCTGGGTTGTTAGGAAAGAGAGGAAGAAATGGATAAATTTGAAGTGGGGAAATGTTAACAATACTGTATCCAAATGTGATGTATAGAAGTCTTTACTATATTGACAAACTGCTTTCATCTTCCCCAAAGAAACCAGATAATTAAGTTGCTAATAAACCAAAAACAAACCATGGCTTTGTTCTTTGGGGTCTTTATATATCTCGCTAAGTTTGGCCTGAATGGTCTTTAAGACCATTCTCGCTTAGTGTAGTGTTTTAATGTACCCAATTTATACACCAGCCATCCTATCTTTTTTCTAGGAAGAACATTTTACTAGTTGTTTTTTTTTTTAAAAATCTTGCTATAAGGAATTCATTTTATTGTATTTTCTAATCATTCCAACTTTCAGTGCAAAGAAGTATTCTTTTAAAATGTTGTGATCTATATATTCACTATTCAAAAAAGTGATATTGGAAAGTCCTGTGAAAAAGGAATTGGGCTAGAACAGCTTCTAATGAATAAAAAGATCCATATTTGAGGCATGTTAACTTAGAAGGAAGAGGATAAGGAAGGCTTTTTTGGAAAATGTGGATGGAGAAAAGCCTTTCTTCCTTTCTCAATATTAGAAGTTGGGATCATCCCATCAAAGAAAATGATGGGAAATTCAGGATCACAACAAATTCCATCGTTAACAGTTTAGGCATGGGGGTTGGTGGCCAGCAGTTTGAATAGCATTGAAACAGGAGTGGTAAGATTCATGCGTATGTCTGCCAGTGTCTGGAAGCTGATGGTTGCATCCGTTGGGTTGTCTTCTGGGTAAGAATGATTGAAGAAGATGATCACTCTTACGTCCATGCTTCTGAACTTCCAGGACCCAGAATACAAAATAACAGAGTTGGAAGGGACTTTGGAGGTCTTCTAGCCCAACCCCCTGCTCAAGCAGGAGACCCTTTACCATTCTAGACAAATGGCTGTTCAATCTCTTCTTGAAAACTTCCAGTGATGGAGCACCCTCAACTTCTGGAGGAAAGCTCTTCCACTGATTGATTGTTCTCACTTGTCAGGGAATTTCTGCTTAATTCTAGCTGGATCTCTCTTTAATGTTCTTCCACCTGTAACGTCTTGTCTTGCCCTCAAGTTCTTTGGAGAATATGTTGTCCCCAGACTGCTAGCATGTCACCCCAAGCCCTTCTCTTCATTAGACTGAACATAATCATTTTTCTCAACTGTTCATTGTATGCTTTAGCCTCCAGTCCCCATGTCATCTTTGTTGCTCTTCTCTGCACACTTTTCATGGCCTCAACATCTTTTTGGTATTGTGACAACCAGAACTGGATGCAGTGTTCTCAGCAAGGTCTCAGCAAGGCAGTTTTAGCGGTACTAATACTTCATGTAATCTTAATATTATTCCTCTGTTGATGCAGCCTAGGACTGCATTGGCTTTTTTGGCAGCCGCAGCACATGGCTGGCATATCTGGGTAGATGCAACATGTCATGTAGTGCTGGGCTAAAGTTTGTCCTGCTCCTAGACTGACTCCCTCCTTATAGAAGTTCCCTAGAAAGGCACTTTAGCCAGTAATCATCTCCCATCCTGAGTCTACTTTCTCCCATCTGGTAAATCTTGGTATAGTTTGGTATTCTGTGGAATGTTTGTCAGTATAATTAGGTTTTGAAGTAATTCTGAGTTTTCCTTCTCAAGCTTTAAACTTAAAAACCAGTTTACTTTTACAAACCATAAGCAGTTTCTTCACTACAGAGAGAGCCTAGCTCAGTAATGGGATCCAGTACTTAACAATATTTCTCCACTCTAAATCGACCATTCTGCATCTTTTCTGGCTTGGTTTCTTCATTTCAGTTATGCAAATAACTGATGAAATGCAGACCAGCTGTCTGGCTTCTCCTTAGTTTTTACATACCTAGAAGCATCTCTTGCAGAAATTGGATGCTTCTTATTTTATTCTTTTTGTACTCTGTTGTTATTTCTCAAAGTTGTTTGCAGTTGGGTGGCAGCAAATCAATAAAGTTTGAAACTCTAATTGGTAAATAGTAAGATAAGATAAGATCACCTTTATTGTCATTTATTTTTACTGTGGGCACCATGGCACACATCAAAAATGAAATTTAGTTGCCCGCTCTCAAAGTGAAACACATACATGACCCACACCCTTACATATACATAACAAATAAATATTAAATACTGTCCATCTTGAATATATAATGGAAGGAGAAAGCTTGAGAGTTCGCAAGGTTAATGCTGTATGGAATGAAACTATGGCTGAATCTGGATATTCTGCTACGGATACCACGGAGCCCCCTCCTCCCAGAAGGTAACAAGGAAAACAGGTCGTGAAGAGGATGTGTAGTGTCCCAGACAATCTTACGGACCCTGCTCAAGCAACGCTTCTGTGCTATGTCCTGGATGGGAGGAAGGGGACTGCCAATGATCTTTTCGGCCATTCTCACCACACTCTGCACCGCCTTCCTATCTGAAGCAGTGATGCTTCCAAACCAGACTGTGATGCTGTATGACAGGATGCTCTCGATCGTCCCTCTGTAGAAAGTGGTCAGGACAGGGGAAGGAAGATGTGCTTTTCTCATGCGGCGCAGAAAATGCAGGCACTGCTGTGCCCGCTTTACCAGTTTCTCACTGTTGAGCGACTAAGTCAGCCTACTCGTTAGCTGCACACCCAGGAATTTGATGCTGGTAACCATCTCCACAGGTGAATCATTGATGCACAGAGATGTGTGGCTGTGCCTGCCTTTTCTGAAATCAACAATGATCTCTCTGGTTTTTCCGGTATTTAAAACTAGGCTGTTTTCCTTACACCAGTTCACCAACCCCTCACCCTCCTTGCAGTAAGCTTCCACCTTGTCGTCATGAATAAGGCCCACTACTGTTGTATCATCTGCAAACTTCACAATATGGTTGGTGGCAAACCTAGCACAACAGTCATGGGTCAGCAGGGTGAACAGCAGCGGACTTAAGACGCAGCCCTGAGGAGAACCTGTGCTCAAGGAAATGGTATTAGAAGTATTTGTTCCAACTCGCACATATTGGGGCCTGTTGGTAAGAAAATCAAGAATCCAGTTGCACAAAGGAGTGCTTAAACCTAAGAGGCCCAGTTTGTCTACTAGATGCTGGGGAATGATTGTGTTAAATGCCGAACTGAAGTCGACAAACAACAGACGCACATGATCATTTCTTAAGTGCTTCAAGCTCAGGTGGAGAACGGAAGAAATGGCATCCTCCGTAGAGCGATTTGGTCGGTAGGCAAACTGAAGCGGGTCAAATGATGGTGGGAGGCTAGATACAATAATGTCCTTTATCAGCTTCTCAAAAGCATTTCATAATGGTGCAACCGGATGGTAATCATTGAGGCCTGTAATTGTGGACTTTTTTGGCACTGGCAAGATGATGGCCATCTTAAAACACGATGGGACCACTGCCTGCTGCAATGAGAGATTGAAGATATCTGTGAGAACACAAGCCAGCTCCTCTGCGCATTCCCTGAGGACACGTCCAGGGATGTTACCTGGGCATGCTGCTTTCTGAATGTTAACTTTCTGCAGTGTTTTCCGGACAGAGGGACATCAAAGCTTAGCACTTGCTCATCAGGATGGGGCACAGCTTTCCTAGCAGGAGTACTATTTGATGCCTCAAATCTACCAAAAAATGTATTCAGTTTGTTTAGGAAGTCTGTGTCGTCCTTCCATCTCGATGGAGTCACCTTGTAATCCATGATGGCCTGGATCCCTTGCCACATTCGCCTGGTATTTGTTGGGTCCTGAAAAAAGTTCTTAATTTTCTGGCAATGGGCTTGCTTTGCACCTTTTATGGCACTTTTCAGATTTGCTCTGGCTGTTCTAAGTGCCAGCATGTCACCAGATTTGAAAGCCATATTCCGTGCTTTCAGCATCTTGCGGACCTCATAAGTCAGCCACGGTTTTTCATTCGCTCTCACAACAATGCTTTTCAGGACACAGACATCTTCTATGCACTTTTGGATATTTGCAGACACCGTGGTGGCATACTCCTCAACATTTGTATGTTGGTTATCAATAGCTGCTTCCTTAAACATGCCCCAATCTGTGCACTCAAAGCAGTCTTGTAATGCTTCTATAGCTCCCTCTGTCCAAACCCTCACCTGCTTTACTGTAGGTTTCACTCTGACTAATAAAGGTTTATATGCTGGAATAAGCAGCACTGAGAGATGGTCAGAGGAGCCCAGGTGAGGGCGGGGGATAGCTTTGAAAGCCTTGATGTTGGAATAAGCAAGATCCAGTGTATTGTCCCCTCTGGTTGCAGAGTCCACATATTGATGGAAATGTGGCAGGGTAGCTTTCAGATCCACTTGGTTAAAGTCTCCCACTGCAATAAATGCACCCTCTGGGTGAGTAGTTTGTAAGTCACTGATGGTATGGTGGAGAACCTTCAGGGCCTCTTCTCTGTTTGCATCAGGGAGGATATACACAGCTGTGATAATGGTAACAGAGAATTCTCTAGGCAGATAGAAGGGTCTGCATTTGATGGCCAGAAGCTCCATATCTGGGGAGCACAGACCTGAAACCACCTTGGCATTATTACACCATCTGTCATTTATATAAAAACAGACACCCCCTCCCCGGGATTTGCCACTAAGGGCAAAACTCCTGTCCAGCCGAAATGTTGAAAATCCCATCAAGCTAACAGCACTATCTGGGACAGAGGGCTTTCACCAAGTTTCTGTTGCAATAATGACACAGCAATTTCTCACCTCTCGGTTTGTTGTTAAATCCAGCCTCAAGTAATCCATTTTTGGTTCTAAGGAGCGAGCATTTGCAAACAAAATAGATGGAAGAGACACTCTGTAAGGTCTAGCTTCACTTATTTTGCCCAACTGCACCCATTGCTGAATTACTATTTTTTAAAAAGGTTATTTTCCAGGTTAAACCTGGGGGTTAAGATCATAAATATGCTTTGGGGGTGTCCAAGAAAAGCTCCACGTCACTGTTGGTTCTCTTGCTGCAGCCAAAATTGTTGAAGAAGAGTCGCCCAAAGGGTCTTCATTGCATTGAAAGAAGGTTGGGCTCCATTCCGTTCCTGTTTCTTTCTTTATATCCCACCTTTATTGATTTTACAACTAACTCAAGGTGGCAAACATATCCAACACACCTTCGTCCTCCTCTTTTCTTCACAACAACAACCCTGTGAAGCAGGTTGGGCTGAGAGAGTGGGACTGGCCCAAAGTCACCCAGCTGGCTGTCATGGCTAAGGCAGGATTAGAACTCATAGCACTAGCAACAGTACTTAGACTTATATACCGCTTCATAGTGCTTTACAGCCCTCTCTAAGCGGTTTGCAGAATCAGCATTTGACCCCAACAATCTGGGTCCTCATTTTACTGACCTGGGAAGGATGGAAGACTGAGTCAACCTTGAGCCGGTCAGGATCAAATTCCAGGCTGTGGGCAGAGTTAGCCTGCAACACTCACCATCTTCTGGTGATTGGCCCAAATTACCCAGCTGGCTTTCATGCTTATGGCGGAACTAGAACTCGGCGTCTCCTGTTTTCTAACCTGGTATCTTAACCACTTGGCCAAACTGGTTTTTCATTCCTGATGCTTGGGCATGCTCCTTGAAAGCTCTGTTTAGCTCTCATGAGTAATATGTTTGGAGTACTGTAATTTTTTTAAGGGCAAAGTATCAACCAATAGTACTTTGGAGACCCGCATGTTATGATTAAGCCTCACAAAATCCATCTCACACATGGATTTTGGTAATTGCACACAATGGCTCCTTGCCTTGGATACGGAGCCTGGAGCCATCAGGATGGGTGAAACTCTTCAGTCGTAGCATTTAACTCAATGTATTAGTGAAACCTGGATGATCTCCTGTTCTACCAACAGGATCTTGTTTTGCCAGTGCATTTTATTTGTATTTATTTATCAGATTTGTTAAGATGATCCAACTCCACAAATACTTTGAGCAGCTCATAAAAAGTTAAATTAGTATGGGCCTTAGAAAAGGGAAATTATAGTTGGAGGCAGTTAAGATTAGGGGAAACTTGCTTCTCTGAGCAGAAGGAGTCCTATCCTTGCGCCCTTCCCTTTCTGCAGAGTTATTCCCAGTCCAGTGTTCAGAGGAAGCCACGTCTCCTCTGTTCTTTGTCTCTTGAGGAGGTAATTTTGTGGTTATTGATGGCACTTTAAAAAAGCTGTTTTTGAATACTTTCCTTTAAGTTAAAAACAATAGCAGCAATAAATAAAGAAATAAAAGCAAGCAGGGAGACAGAGCTTCTTTGAGGCTCTTTTAACTGGCAGCTGCAGATAACTGAGCCTCCTCTTGGCCAGAAGGGAAACCGAGGAGGAAGTAAAGCCTGGCGCTGGCTTGGTTGTCCTTTCTAACAGTCTGGCTCTTGAGCGGTCGGAGGGAGAGGCCGAGTGGGCAAAATCCTGCGGTGTTTCCTGCTCCTGAGATGAGCTGCTTGACTTTTGGATCCCACGCTTCTTAGCAGACTCCCACCATCTCTTAAGTCGCATGTCACTCAGGCTATCTTATCCCCTCTAGAATAAATAATGAATAAGCTGCTCTCCAGTGATCCAATGCCAGATGACCCAGCAGACAGAATTTCTCAGCTTGCTAGGAAGCAGCTAATTTGGCCAACGTCCCAGTTCACTTGTTCCTCCTCCTCCTCCTCCTCCTCCTCCTCTGTAGGCTTTGTTAAAAAAAAACTATTAACATGAAAAAAAGATGAACGTTTCACAAATATTTTGTGGGTAGGGCGGGGTGCCTTTAATTTCCCCAGTGTATGGGCATCTGGATTGGGAAGGCAGACGCTGCTGAAAAGCAAGAAGCAGCCTCGCTGTTGGCTGAGAGTAACTGAAGCAAGAAGCCGGAAAGGTGGAGAAAGTGGCTGCTGCCGCTAGTCCTGCTTTGCCAAGAATAATGAAAAGGGGAGGACAGAGAGCAATTGAAGGGGTGTTTTTCAGCCAGGCGCTCCCGTATCTCTCTGAAAGGCAGGCATGGTGGTCCAGACGCTCCCAGATACGACCCAGCCAGATCAATTGTTTTACTGCAGACCCAGATCGATGCCATCTCTATGCAGAAGATCTGCCTGTTGCAGAAGACAAGTCAAGCCCTAAGTGTAGGTTTGCTCCTGGGTTGAAATTCTAGGCCTTTGTGAAGTGGCATTTGGGGAAATCTCATGAATAAAACTGAAGACGATTTGCTTGTGCTCCAAGAAGAATTTAAGAATATTAAAGACAGCTAAAATGGAAAGAATAGTACATTGGACAACCGTGAGAATATATAGGCTGTACAGTAATTGCAATAAAGAAAAAAAGAAAGCGAAATCAATATTTAGTAAAAAAGTTCATGTCCTTGTCTTATATTTTTTCTGATAATATACTTTTTTGTGTTAATTCTTTTCCTGTACAATATTCATTTGGGAAGGGTTTCAAAACTTAAAATTATCTTTATTTTCAGGAAAGGGGTATTTAAATACATTTATACTCCTCCTTTCCATCTGAAAGTCTCCATGGGAGAAGAGTGTAAATTATTACCTTATGTTTGCTTTGTCCTGTCTTTCTTGGAAACCAAAGAGATGCAGAGATCTGTCTAAAGTGCCTTATTGAATGTAGGCTACAGGTGTGGGTTGGTAGTAAACTTAGATGATTTTGAAGCTGCCTTTCCTTCTTCTGGAGTGAATAAATACGGGTACTATCTCTGAAAGGTAGTGAGGGAACAGGGCTGGCTAGTTTTCTGTTAGAATAATGGCTTTTAGTATTTTGGAGAGGGCAGAATGTGGCTGTGTTTGCTTGACAGGCTAATCCAGACATCTACTGAACAAGCATAAAGAGCCATCTTCTCACCAGGCCTTCACCCCAAATCCTTTCCTTTCTGGGCTGTTCTAATTCAGAAGAGTTGCCATTTTGACTTCAGAGAGACTAGAAGTTATTGACCCCGACAAGCTAGTTAGCAACTGTGCCAAATAAATGCAAAATCATTGTTTTGGGTTGGGACAACACCATCTATGCCTTTCGCCAGAGTCCTGCATGATGAATGAAGTGGTGGGTGAACCTCTTTGGCTGAGGTGTGATGTCCATGCAGCAAGTGGTCTAAGGAGCTGTTTGTGGGGTGGGGTGTTCGGTGCCATTCAGCAGTGAGAGTTAGGAAATATTTAGTATTAATAAGATCTCTTTGGTTGTTGCACAGCTTTGGTGTCTTCTTTAAAAGCTGCCCCCCCCCCATTTAAGTGAAGGTCACGACCCCATGGGAAAGCGAGACCCATCAATGGAGTGTGCTTGCTGAATTGAATTAGTCAACAGGGTGTTTCTTCCCCAAACTCCTGAGTTCTAGATACTACAAGGCAGTTTAATTAATCTTTTGTATTGTATTTCCTGGGTGGTTTTTTTCTTTAATTATTGTGAGCCACTCAGAATTGAGTTTTAAAATGAGAGCCATTCAGATATTTTAAACAAATAAATTCATAAGTGAAATAATTCTCAGAGAGGGTTGTGATCTTCCACTGATCATTCTCTGTACCAGAATTCATCTATCACCATGTGTACTTATGGATAAGGCGAGAATTTTAGGTACCAAAATACACCCAAAGAATTGGGTTCTGCTTCTCCACAAGTATATACAGTAGGTTTTTTTTAAGTACTGTATATCCCATATATATTTGCATATAGGTTTCTCCACAGGTAAGCAAACCCTCAAATTTTGAGCAAAAATACCATGAAAAATGTGCCACCCACAGATAACCCAGTTGTGAAAATTAAAACTAAATTAAAATTGAGCATTGGTTACTGATTTTTTTAAACATAATCACCCCTCAAAAGTTTGAAAACTCACCTTAGCAGACCCCTGTAATCAACTTTCTTTCATTTCTGCTAATTCCTCACCTATATGGAGAACACTAAACATTTTACTATTTATAGTTTGTGATGATAATCTGTTGCTAGCTGTCTCTCTTCTTAATGGCTGCTACCACACCTCTCTCTCCCCGTCCGACCACAGCAATTTTTTCCAACCCGACTCTATTGCAAACAGTGCTGAATGGAAGGTATTCCACGTGGGCCTCCACACCCTGAGAATGTGCCCTGTCAGTGTTGTGATTTCGGCCCATTTTGTGGGTATCTGGGTAGTTTCAAGAATGCTTCCTCCTCCTCCTCCTCTCCCACATTGATTGGGAAAGAGGTCTTGTGCCACCTAGTGACCTCCCAGCATAATCCAAAGCCCACCGTAGTTCTTCAGGACGTGCTCCTCCTTTCCCTAAGACTTTGCACCCTGTTGTGTGGCACAAATGTTTGTGGCTTCCTGACCCTCTGCTCCCTTTCCTTTCTTTCAGTTTGCTAAAGTGGGGTGGTAGCATATGAGGGAAGCCAGCTGTGCCAATTCAAAGTACTGTGGAAGATTCCTTTGATGCCCTGATCTCTCCTTGACACCTAAAGGCTTGACTTGCAAATTCTGTTTGGGTTAAAATTACCTCTTTTCTTGCCATGGGTATGTTTCGGATTCTGAGTTTCTTAGCAGTTGGAGATGCTGTTGCCCATTTTGGCAATGAATTTAGCTAAAGCAGCAGCTGAGATTCCTTCTACCCCAGAAAGCAGAGCACGGTCACTTTGTTCCATGCTTATGTAAGGAACGTGCAGAATGGAGAGGAAGACATCAAGAGACTGACCACCAGGGAGCCCTTGTCTGGAATGCTGGACAAGTCTGGCCTACAAAAGAAGCAGTGAATTTTTAAGAGAGGAGAAAAGATGAGTCAGCCCCAGGAAAGAGGAAAGCATGAGAAACTAAAGAAAAAACCCCACCCACCTCGAGTTTGTTTGGTATAAGATGTGGTAGGGAGAAGTTCCCCCAAGTTTTTGTTAGTAAATGTACAACGGTAGAGAGCGTTCCTGGATTCCCTGTTGCTTCTGTTTCTTCACCTTGTCTCCCTCAAAGGCTCATGCCCAGCCATCTTGGAAATGCAGTTGTTTGAACAGTGGATCTCAAGGTTGAGAAGAATCTCTCTTCGCTATCCTTGTTACGTGAACTCCTAAAACAGGGCTGGGCAACTATGGTAACTTTACGACCGGTGAACTTCTAGCTGGCTCAGGAATTCTGGGAGTTGAAGTCCACAGATCATAAAGTTGACATAGTTGCCCACCTCTGTCCTAAAGTGTGTAGGCTGGTTTGCCATGAGATTGAACTTGCCTTAAACCTTTGACCCCCAGTCAGTTTGGGAGAATTGTATCACCCTCAAGATTGCTTTGGGCGTCTGTATGAGAAGTTACAGACCCCTCATCGTAGAAGATTTACCTAGGTGTTGGGTAGGTGAGTCTTTTATGGTGGAATTGACTGTTCTGATTTGAACATGACTCTGGCAAATGAGACCACACTGCTATCCAGGTTACTGGAGAAGGCCTCATTTTAAATTTTTAAAAAGTGTGCTATCATATGTTGAAAGGAGAAAAATGCTCAATATGTTCACTACGCAGTAAAAGAATCCCGATAGTGATCATCAGAGGTTACCCTCAGGGATTATGGGGAGTGTGAGTTATCTTGGCTATACAGGTAGTCCTCAATTTAAGTGAATCTGGCTTTCCCATTGACTTTGCTGGTCAGAAGGTTGCAAAAGGCGATCACTAGACCCCAATTGGCATCTCTATAACGGTTGCAGTGTCCCGGGGTCAAATGATCACCTTTCGCGAACTTCAGTCAAGCAATATCAATGGGAGAGCCAGATTCACTTAACAACCAGTTACTAACTTAACAACTGCAGTGATTCACTTAACAACTGTGACAAAAGAGGTCGTAAAATGGGGCAAAACTCACTTAACAACTCTCTTGCTTTGCAATGAAAATGTGGGGCTCAATTATGGTCGTAAGTTGGGGAAATTTACTTGTACTGAAACAAACTGAAACCCTGGGCTTCCGGTTCCCTCCAGCACACCCTTTGCATGGTAGAATGTGATAAAACAGTGCATGGCGGGAACATTAATTGTGGCTTGGCTCTAAGGACTGTGGAATTGAGCAGTTGAACCAATGTGGTACCATCCAATTAAGCCCTGGGGATTATTTTGGAAGTCCAGGCTCTCTCGGGGGAGGGGGAGGCTCTTATGCTATATTTGCATCTACGCTGAAAGGGTAGGATTAATAATTGCAACTCATGAGTCACCATCACTAAACTGACTCTATAGGGCAGGGTGTCAAACTGCCGGCCCACGGGCCGGACGCGTCACAACAAAACCGCGCCCTCCCCATTGCCGGCAATGGGGAAAAAGTTCCGATACTTCACGCGACGTCACGTGACATCGCGAGTTTGACATGCCTGCTATAGGGGAAATGTCTTTGTGGCTTTGATCCTCTCTTCTAATTCCAAGCATCTCTGCCTAATGCAAATTAATGGAGCAAGAAAACACCATGTGGAACAACTCTGACTTGCATAATAACCTGTTCCTATTAATATATTCTTGTCTTTGATTTTTCTGATTGAAACTTGTCCCCTTGAATAGTGGTGCTTCCTTGTGTGGTTGCATCTCTAGAAAAAAGCTTTAAGCAGACACATGTGATGCTTCCCCAGATGTCTGTTTGGAGGAGGATGAACTAGTCCCAGGCCCGTCAGGAGGGGAGTTGGTCAATGGCTCTGAGGCAGGGGCTGCCAGTCCAGGTGAGGGGGAGTGGTTGATGGGAGAAAAACTGGATGAGATTTGGCTGAAGCACAGCTGCAGCGGGAGAGTCCCGAGGCTTCACGTGGGGAAGCACGCAGATGCAGCCGGTCGGTGATGAAAAAGAGGAGCTGCCTTCTGGACCTGATCTGAGGACATGTAAGGAAGAGAAAAAGCAGGAGCAGCGAAGATCAGCCCTACTACTTGTGAGGAGGCAGCCTCATCCTTCTTGATGGGCTGGACCAGAAGCTGTCTATTTAGCGCAGCAGACAGACGGAGATGATGTGGGGAACAACATGTTCATTTCCTAGCTGCATGTTTCCTGGTTGTTGTGATTCCTGCCTTGCTTTGAATCATGCCTTGTGAATTCTGCACTTTTCTTGCCTCATGAACCCTCTTGTATTGTGGATTTAATTTTGCCTGATGGATTTATCTTGTTTGGGAAACTTTCAAGTGCCTTGTGGACTCATTGGCTATTGCTCTGTGGACTAGCACTGGTCTGCTTTTGGCTGGACTTAATTGGGACAATTCTGGGGTTTTGGTGAAGGGAATTGCTGGGGAATATTAATAAACCCACTAAATCACCATTACATGTTTGTGTGAGTTAGTGGAACAGCACAATATAAGCTGTAGTGGCTGTCAGAATATCATGGTAGCTACTAGAGAAGGAGGGAGTTGCTAAACAGAATGTACTCTTCATGTGTCGGAAAAGCATGTACAAATTCCATTTTTTTCTTGCCATTTTGGAAACAGAACTGTTTACAAATTGGTTTAAACTGCTTGAATTCATAGTATTCATTTTCACATTTATTTGATTTAAAACACATGTGCACATGTACTTCTATATTTGAATTTTGCTGTTGAAAATGGCATGTAAGGCAGTTGTATACAACCAGTGAAAAGTTTTAGCCTGAAAAAATGACAAAGGGAAGGGAATGGAGAAGAAAGCAGGGGAAAAAGATAATTCAGGCACCTGTTCTCAAACTAAAAGGGAATTCCTGTGTACTAATCAACTGGATCCTGTTCCAGAATGGAAGAGCCTGAGAAACTGGGTCTTCCAGCAGGGTTGACAATTTGACTCTGCTTCCAAAATTCTTATTTTCTATGGATTGTGAAATACAAAAGATGCTCTAATTAACTGGGCAATAGCCTTTCTTATTTAAGCAAAACACTGCAATTACGGTAATCTAATTTTAATCTTGGAAAACTGTATAGAGAGCATCATCAAGAGGCATTATCTGTTCTCTGGGCAGAATGCCTCTTCCAAAATGTTAATCATCCAAAGCAGTGTTTTTCAATGTTGGCGGCTTGAAGATGTGTGGACTTCAACTCCCAGGATCCCCCAGCCAGCTTGCTGCCTGGGGAATTCTGGGAGTTGAAGTCCACACATCTTCAAGCTGTCAACGTTGAAAAACACAGATCTCTAAGACAAAGGATGCATCTTGCTTCAGAAATACACTTTTACCATTTACAAATTTACTAGATGGATTGAGCTGATTTTATTCCTGAGGATGTCTGATTCTGGTTTGGATAAGTAATTCCCAGACCATTTAGAAGCTGCTCCTGTGCAGCAAGGAACTGAATACCTATGACCCCCAAGTCCAGAAAGGAAGCCTTTTGTCTGCATACAGCATGACTGCCTCTCTCTTGGGATAAAAAGACTTGGGGAGAGGGGGGAGGAAGAGTAGACATAAACAATCAGAGGCCTTATCTGTGAGTAGCTTATTTCATAAGCAGTGACACAGCCAGGGGGCAAGAAACCGAGATGAAGCATTTCTTATCATTCAAAGAGAGTCCGCCTTAATGAGCTTATAAAAAAACTGGGGGAGGGAAATTCTTACCCTTTCCAAGATTTTGTACTTTGCAAGTCCAGCATGAAAAAGGTCTGTGGGTTCCTTGGTGTTCACTGAACTTTGTGGTTTTCTTGCAGACGTTTCATTACCAAACTTGGTAACATCATCAATGGTAAAAGGGAGTGGGGTTTCCTCTCGTTTTTATATACTTGTGCAGAAATCTTTCTGAGTTCTGTGTTATGTTTCTCCTTTGACCGTGCCCAGCTTTGCAGGGCTTGATGTCTTCTACTGGCAGACCATGGAGCCACACCCGGTGCACGGGCATAGGATAATTACCCACCATTACAGACTGTCTTGAACCTCTCTGGGCAATCAGGAAGCATTTGCAGGATGTGGTTTCCTGGGAATGATAGAGGAGCAATTCTGTAGAGCCGAGGTGGTTTTTACAGTTAGTATACAAGAGTTGCTTACCCCCATTTTTAATTAATTTATTTTGGAAAATTTATATAGCCAGCCTACTTGCTCACAGCAATTCTAGGCGGCTTACAGAAAATAAAAACACAATGTAGAAGAAATAAAAACAATAAAAAATAATAAAATAATAACCCCCCCACCCCAGTGACAGCACACGCTCATATCAGCCATTTAATAGGCTTCTTCCCTCTCTGGGTTCCCCAGGCCCACTGGCAAAACCACGTCTTCTAATCCAAGAACATTAGGTCTTGTAGGCATCTAAACGGATTGCTCCGCTATCCCCACACCAATTCATGTTGTTCCTCACTCTGGGCCAGGTCCGTAGTTCATCCTTCAGATTATACTAGCTGAACTTGATTCTCGCTTGCATTTGCAGGTGGCTTCGCTATCGTATTTCTGGTAAGGACCAGCAATGGGATGAAATGTGCTCTCAAACGAATGTACGTGAACAATGAATATGATTTACAAGTCTGCAAATGGGAAATCCAGATCATGGTAGGTGTGTGCAGCCCTTGTGATCCCGCTTTATATGTTTACATGGGCCGATAAGGATTTTTAACAGATAGAGCGGGGGAAAACAGCGATTATTGAGCGAGGTCGTGCAATGCTACTTGATCTTTTAAACCTTGAAGGAGCGACTTGTTTAAACTCAGCAACTTGGAATGGGGCATGGAGTTCAGATGTAAAGCTAAGGGTCCAGGAACAACCAGCAAACAGGCTGGTTAAAGGAAAAAAACCAGGGATTTTCTTTGTTCAATTAAGAAATTAGTGGTCCTGCATGTAGGTTTGTTTATGGCTGTGGCTTACAGTAAAAGGCTGCCTTTTTGTTCTTCTCCAGAGGGATCTCGTGGGGCACAAGAACATTGTTGGCTACATTGACTCCACAATAAACTCAGTGAGCAGCGGAGATGTATGGGAAGTCCTAATCTTGATGGATTTTTGCCGAGGTATGTAAACATTCATGGGAACCATATTTGCAAGCTATCTACTGTTCCTTGAATTCTGCAAAGTTCTTACTTATCCAAAAAGATAATCTGACTTTTGACTAAATTGTAGGACTGACTTGGGACTACTATATCTCGGCTTCAGCTGAAAATTAAGTGCATTTTTACTGTTTTGGTGCAAATTAATCACTAAATCTTTCATCAATCATCTTTCCTGTTTTGCAGAAAATGGGAATATGGTGAAAACCATTTTCAAACAGTTGCTTCTCTCCAAAGCAGAAAAATATGACTTAAATGCCACGTTTCCTTTAACTGGGGTAGTCCAGGCAAGTCAGAAAAATAGCAAAAAGGGACCATTGAAACCTTAAATTGTACAAATTGTACAAATTAATTGTATTTATACAACATAGTTCATTTATTTATTGAGCCGTGGTGGCGCAGTGGTTAGAATGCAGTATTACAAGCTAATTCTGCTGACTGCCAGGAATTTGATCCTGACCTGCTCAAGGTTGACTCAGTCTTCAATCCTTAAAATGAGGAACCAGATTGTTGGTGGACAACATGCTGACTCTGTAAACTGCTTAGAGAGGGCTGTAAAGCACTATGAAGCGGTATGTAAGTCTAAGTGCTATTGCTATTATTGGTTTTTATTAATAGCAAAAAAGAAAGAACAGAAAAGCAGAACATAAAAATAACAGTGATGGTGATACAGTAAATACATTTCTTCTCTTTGACAATGTATGCAACCTAGTTGAATAGCCAACCAGCCACATACAAATCATGTCCATAAATAATTTGGTGGGGCAGATGGCTCACAAAAGTCCATCTTGAAGGAGAAGCGTTGCTATTTTTATTTATTATTTATTGAATTTACATCCCGCCACAGTCTTGTGATTCTCGGCTCTGCAAAAGTCTCCATGCTTCTGCGCAGGGTTTTGTTTTGTTTTGTTTTTTGCCCCCCAGCACCTCCCCCCCCCTTGCCTGGAATAGATCTACAGATCTCCTCCCAGCACAGTTGCTGAAATTGTCATTGTTAATATGATAAAATATAAGTATTTAGTAAATGCATTCAAAGTGCGTTTAATGGGGATGCCCTGAGTTCTTATTCCAGTCCTATCCACTTTCCGAAGCAAGCTCTGGTCTGCCCCTCCCCCCAAAGAACAAGAATGGCCCCTAAATTTCCATGCCTTTGCAGCCAAGAGCTCGTAGCCACCCTGCCAACAGTGGGTGGAACCTGGTTTTGGAAGACAGCTGTGAATTTCTAACCCCAAATCTTCAGATCTGAGACCCCCCCCCCCCGCAAACATTTTTGGCTTCCTGCCAGCTAATAAAGTAGCTACTGTTTTCTTTTACTTTGCATGAAAGGGGTGGGGGCTCCTTTCAGGGGACGTTTTCCCAGTTTCTTAGAGATCAATATGGAAAAACCATCCAAGTCCTTTGTATTTATATACAGTAGAATATGGAGGGGAGAATTGTGGCTTCCAGGTTAACGTGAGGCAACATTTGGGAAACATTTGCCTCTTGCTTCTGGGAATCATCAGTTGGTCAGCTTAGAAGAGAAATAGGGAAAGATCCAGGAATTAGCCTCATTTAGTGAAGTCACCTGGACTTTTGACAGCAGTTTTATTTATCTCTGCATCAGCTTCCATCAATACCAGCTTTCCTTCTTTAGAAGTCTGAATTGATGGAGGAGGAACAGAGAATCAATCATTCCTCTTAAAGGCTTCATCTCTCTCTTTGCCAGAAATAGCAATATGCATTCTTCTCGCCATGTATCTAAGGGCCTTTATTTTGCATGCCAAAGATGTGCAGTTGGGCCTCTTGTCTTCTCTCAGTCTGGCTCAGAAACAGCCTGCAGGCAGCCTCTAGAAAGAAGGAGCTCTGAGGAAGGTGGACATTTCAGCTTGTCCCTTCCCCCCCCCCCCAATCCCTTGGTGTCCTGATGCCTTGGCAGAGTTGGTGGCCAGCTTTGCACAACATGCCGGCTTAGGCTAAAAAGAGACTGGACAGCTGAAGGTGTGCAATCCCCACTGTTCTGTTTGGTGACTTTGTTCAAGCCAGACCCTCACAGTCCAGCATAACAAGGTGGCTTGCTTCTGGGTCAAGTGAATATGGGAATCATTTTGTTAACCTGGATTAAAATGTGTTGTATGGATCTACCTGATGGCTTTGGCATTCCTTCTCTTTCTTCCTTTCTCCAGGAGGCCAGGTAGTGAATTTGATGAACCAGCGCTTGCAGATGGGATTCACGGAAAATGAAGTTCTGCAAATCTTTTGTGACACTTGTGAAGCTGTGGCCAGGCTGCACCAGTTCAAATCACCCATCGTCCACAGGGACCTGAAGGTAGCAACTGAGGGTCTTGTACAAAGGCCTGGGGTGGTTGGATGTGTTTATGAAAAGGCACAATATCTGTTGTTGCCTTTCAACCCGGACAAGCTTTAAGGGTCTCATCCAACTGGCAAGAGATTACACAAAGAATGCCGGGAGTGGTGGATTAGGCCACTTTTTAAAGCATTTAGTTAGTCCTTGTTTAGCAACCACAATTGGGACCAGCAACCTGGTCATTAAGCATTAAGTGAAACAAAGTGGTTGCTAAGTGAAACCACGTCGCTGTTTATGATCTTCCTTCCGCTTTCCTTTGCTTTACAGACTGCAAAAGCTATAAATGCGTAGATTGGTTGCAAAGCTACTTTTTCATCACAGTGAAATTGCTGACTGCCTGCTTCCCCTGCAGGAAGTAAATTCTGAAATACATCAGTAAAACTAGAGAGAGCCGATCTCTTGCCTTTATTTATTACATTTATGTAGCTGCCCATCTCATATAGAACATGAATAATATTCCATATGAATGACTCTGATAATTAAAAGAGGACAAAAACAGAATAAAAGCACCACCAATAATTACAAGGATAGCTCTTGGCCAACAACCTCCATCTGTTTGAGAGCTCAAGTAGGAAACCACTGGAGTATCACAGAAACTGGTTTGGCTTGAAATGTTTGTCTGTTGAAATACCTGGTTCTGGGCAGCCTGCGCTCCAGAAGTTATCCATTATCCAAAAAAACCACTGCCCACTTGTTTGCCCTGAGCTTATCACAGCAACCTGCCTGTTTTGTTTCCAGGTGGAGAATGTCCTGTTACACGATCGTGGCCACTATGTCCTCTGTGACTTTGGGAGCGCCACCAATAAATCACAGAATCCTCAGTTGGAAGGGGTGAATGTAGTGGAGGAAGAAATCAAGAAGTGAGTCTGTCTGTTTTCAAGGTTTTTTAAAAAAAAGACTTTTTGCACCTAAAACATTTTACCTCTACCAGACTCAAAATAATACCACAGTTACTCTTGGGTGTTTCATGGCTGCGTTGATCCACCACATCCATATGAATCTCAAATCCCCAGTTGTGCAAGCTTTGAATATGAGTACCAACTATAATAGCCCAAAGGTTTAAGATTTTAAGTAACCCTTCATCAGGGGAAAAAAAAAAGTAAGAGCTGAGGATTAAGCAGCAAGATTTAGAAATTAAGGGCAAATGGTGACATCAGACATTCCAGAAAAAGCAAATATTTGTACCTTTTGAGGAACTTTGAGAAAACTACAGCAAATTGAGAATATTTGAATGCTTTGAGAATTAGATGAGAAACTAATGAAGGAGAGATCCAACCTAGAATTAAGGAGAAATTTCCTGACAGTGAGAACAATTAATCACTGGAACGACTTGCCTTCAGTAGTTGTGTGTGCTCCATCACTGGAAGTTTTTAAGAAGAGATTGGATAGCCTTTTGTCCAGAACTGTATAGGGTCTCCTGTTTGGGCAGAGGATTGAACTAGAAGATCTCCAAGGTCCCTTCCAACTCTGTTCTTCTATTATTTCAGGCTAGGAACTGCTGAGTTTTCTGATGGCCACATGGCAGAAGTTTAAAATAAATAATTATTCCCACTGAATAAGAGATCCTGAGAATGATCCTTTGTGTAGTTGCTCTTTATTGCTGGTGGAATTTCTAGCATGCACATAAAATGAATATGAAATTGGAATAAAGATGTTGATAGATTTCTAAAATTTTAATAATCGTGCTTATATTGGAAGTCATTATTATATGTTTCAGGTTCAAATAATCCCATACAGTCTGCTTCTTATTTTGGCACCAGTAATTACATAAACCTGACATTTTATCTCAAGACTAGGAGGGAAAACTTACATAATCTAACTATTATGGGTTGTTTTGACTATCCAAAGTGCAGTGGTCCTCTTTTCTGGTAGGAGAAAATGTCTCCTTGAAATCATTTACTTTTGAACCTGCTCAGCCATTTCAAATATTAACTCTAAAGGTTGTTCAAGGAACAGAAAATACTGATTGGCTTTATGTGAGGGAAACACCATGAGGTTGCTAAACGTGTTACAGCTTATTCTTTGATTGCAAAAACATGAATTTGGGTTTTGTTGTAGGTATACCACGCTCTCATACAGAGCTCCAGAGATGGTCAACCTTTACAGCGGCAAACTGATCACCACAAAAGCTGATATCTGGGTATGTAGCCTTGGGATGGTGGGTCAAGGGTGTCCTGAGGTCCCTATGACAGAAATTGATCAGAAATCTCCTGATTCTCACCTCTTAGCTCTTTGGATGATGTGACCAAAGAAGGTCCTCACTTTTGTATTTTTAAATCAGAGTTGACGATCCTTTATCCAACTAGTGTTGTTAAACTAAAACCCCCAACAGTTACTCTGCCTGTCTGGCAAATGTTTAGGATGCTGAGAGCTATAATTCGGGAATATTTGAAAATATCTTACCAGGTTCAGTACCATTGTAAAAATTCAGATCAAACTAGTATGCTCCTTTTTATTTATTTTGTGACCTAAATGAGCAGAAAAAAGATTTTGTATGAAACAAAGATACTTTGTGCAAACTGAGGTCTTCCCTAACCTGATTGTGCTTCCAGATTTATGAATCTCAGCTCCTAGAATTTCCAGCCAGCTATGGCCAGATATTACACATAAGTCGTGCAAGAAGAGAAAGGCATCCAAAAAGAGAAGCCACCTTCTGGTTGGCGATTCAGTTATAAGGGATGTAAATTTAGGAAAGGATACAGAGGTTTCGAAAGAGGCCAGGTGTCTTCCAGGTGCTACTGCCAGTAGGGACAAGAAGCGTATTTTTAAGATAGTCAAGAATGCCAGCAAGGAGTGTGATGTGGATGCTATTGTACATCTTGGCACTAACGATCTGTCCCAAAAAGATGTACTCTTTGTGCAGAATGATTTCCAGAGCTTGGGGCAGGAACTTAGCAGGATAGGCTGTAGGCTTATTTTTTCAGGGGTTTTACCAGTGTACAGGGAACAGAATGGAAAAGGCCAGCGTATAGCAGAATTCAATATGTGGCTAAAGGAGTGGTGTAAAGGGGAAGGCTTTGGTTATATTAGCCACGATGTCTGCAGCTGGTCCAATGAAAAAGTGTACAAAAGAGATGATTTGCATCCATCAAAGAAAGGGTCTGAGTTACTTGGCAATAAATTCACAGATTATCTGGAGAAATATTTAAACTGAAAAACGGGGACAGTGAGTTAATTGATACGGAACATTCCTGTCCCCGGCAATCTAAAAATTATAGGGTTATCAGTGCATGTAACACACTTGTGTGGACAAGAATATCAACCTAGCTGTCAAGCAAAATCAAGCTTTTAATAGTGAGTGCCACACCAAGTGCACTAATCAAACAGGTGGTAAGAAAATAGGGGAACTCAGGCGCCACACAGGTTATGTAGAAAGTAAACACAGGGTCAGTCATAAAGGACTCAAATGTCTATACACCAACGCACAGAGCATGAGCAACAAACAGATTAAACTAGAAATTCAGGTAAATGAGGGCAGATATGATATTGTTGCCATTACGGAAACTTGGGATGAAACCCACAAATGGAACACATAACTAGAAGGATTTAAATTATTTAAAAGAAACAGACCAAATAAAAGAAGAGGTGGAGTTGCTCTATCTATAAGAAATAACTACATCTCTACAGAAATAGAGCACAACAATGATGAAAATTGTCTCAAATGCATTTGGGTCAATATAAAAGGGGAAAAAATGACATTGCCATAGGTGTATACTATAGGCCACCCAACCAAACAGATGAACTTTTTGCTAATCAGCTAAGGTTTGTAGGAAGCACATCACAATAGTAATGGGGGACTTTAACTACCCTGACTTCAACTGGGAGACAAACTCTGCACCAAGTGGAAGATCAAACAGATTCCTGACAAATCTAGCAGACAACGTTGTCTCCCAAAAAGTAGAGAAGCGAACTAGGGGATTAGCCATATTGGACCTAATTCTCACTAACAGAGATGAAATGATAGAAGGTGTTGAAGCCACAGGAACCTTGGTAGGGAGTGATCATGCAATATTGGAATTCAACATTAGGCAAGTACAAGCAATAGAACACAGTCAAACTAGAGTCTTGGATTTTAAGAGAGCTAATTTCAATAAACTTAGAGACAGCTTGGGAAGGATTCCATGAATGAGAATCCTCAAGGGGAAAACAACTCAAGAAGCTTGGGAAATTTTGAAAAGTGAGATAATAAAAGCCCAATCTAGCACAATACCAACGAAGAAGAAAAATAACAGCTCTTAAAAGAAACCAGCATGGCTGTATAAAGAACTCTCTGATAAATTGAAAGACAAAAAGGACAAGTATAAAAAGTGGAAAGAGGGGCACATAACTAAGGCAGAATATCAGCAAATAGTCCGAGCCTGCAAAGATGAAGTGAGAAAAGCTAAGGCTCAAAATGAACTAAGGCTTGCGACAAAAGTCAAAAATAACAAAAAAAAGCTTCTTTCAGCATGTAAAAAACAAGAAAAAAGTCAAGGAAATGATTGGTCCATTAGTGGGAGAAAGTGGCAAGAAGGTGACAAGCAACATGGAGAAAGCAGAACTATTTAACTTGTTTTTTGCATCTGTCTTTACACAAAGGGAAAAAACAGACCAACCTATCAAAAACAGTACCGTAAAAAACGGATTAGAAACACAAGTTAAGATAGGTAAGAAAATGGTAAGTGAGCACCTGTCCAGCCTAGACGAGTTCAAATCACCATGACCAGATGGATTACACCCCAAGGTTCTGAAGGAACTGGCAGATGTGATCTCAGAACCACTGAACTATATCTTTCAAAGATCTGGAGCACTGGGGAACTACCAAAGAGCTGATGTAGTTCCCATCTTCAAAAAAGGGGAAAAAATGGATCCAGGAAACTACAGACCTATCAGCCTGACCTCAATACCTGGGAAGATCCTGGAAAAGATAATCAAACAACGAATCGGCGAACACCTAGAGGCAAACAAAGTCATTACTAAAAGCCAACATGGATTTGTCAAAAACAGATCATGCCAGACAAATCTTATTGCATTCTTTGACCAAGTGACAAAATTAGTGGACCAAAGGAATGCTGTGGATATAATTTACTTGGACTTCAGTAAGGCATTTGATAAAGTAGATCACAACCTACTACTTGATAAGATAGAAAAATGTGGATTAGACAGCATCACCACCAGATGAATACGTAGCTGGCTGACTAGCCATACTCAGTGTGTGGTCCTCAATGGAACTGCATCTACATGGAGGGAAGTGTGTAGTGGGGTGACCCAGGACTCTGTTTTGGGCCCAGTGCTCTTCAACATCTTCATCAATGATCTGGATGAGGGGATAGATGGGGAACTCATAAAATTTGCAGACAACACCAAGCTGGCAGGAATAGCCAACACTCCAGAAGACAGGCTTAGGATACAGGAGGATCTTGACAGACTTGAACACTGGGTGCTATTTAACAAAATGAAATTCAATGGTGAAAAAAGTAAGGTTCTACAATTAGGCAAGAAAAACCAAATGTACAGGTATAGTATAGGTGGTTCCTTGCTCAATAGTAGTAACTGTGAAAGGGATCTCGGAGTCCTAGTGGACAATCACTTAAATATGAGCCAGCAGTGTGCTGCAGCTGCCAAAAAAGCCAACACAGTGCTAGGCTGCATTAACAGAGGGATAGAATCAAGATCACGTGAAGTATTAATACCACTTTATAATACCTTGGTAAGGCCACACTTGGAATACTGCATCCAGTTTTGGTCACCACGATGTAAAAAAGATGTTGAGACTCTAGAAAGAGTACAGAGAAGAGCAGCAAAGATGATCAGGGAACTGGAGGCTAAAACATATAAGGAACGGTTGCTGGAATTGGGTATGTCTAGTTTAATGGAGAGAAGGACGAGGGGTGACATGATAGCAGTGTTCCAATATCTCAGGGGCTGCCACAAAGAAGAGGGAGTCAAGCTATTCTCCAAAGCCCCTGAAGGCAGGACAAGAAGCAACGGATGGAAACTGACCAAAGAGAGAAGCAACTTAGAACTAAGGAGAAGTTTCCTGACAGAACAATTAATCAGTGAAGCAACCTGCCTCCAGAAGCTGTGAATGCTCCAACACTGGAAGTTTTTAAGAAGAGACTGGACAGCCATTTGTCTGAAATGGTATAGGGTTTCCTGCCTGAGCAGGGGTTGGACTAGATGACCTCCAAGATCCCTTCCATCATCACCATCACCACCACCATCATCATCATCATCATCATTATTATGAGGGAGTCTATCAAGATAGACAAATTTTATCTTTATTACCCTGCCCTTTTCCGCTATGTATTCAAGACGGACAATGATTAATATTTATATGTTATTTATATGTAAGTGTAGGTTTATACATATGTTGTATATAGCATGTTTAAGTGTGTTATGTATGTATACACTTTTGAGAGCAAGCAACAAAATTTCATTTTTCATGTGTGCCAATGTGCCCACGTAAAAAATGACAATAAAGGTATTCTATTCTATTCTATTCTATTCTATTCTATTCTATTCTATTCTACTCTACTCTACTCTACTCTACTCTACTCTACTCTACTCTACTCTACTCTACTCTACTCTACTCTACTCCACTCCACTCCACTCCACTCCACTCCACCCCACCCCACCCCACCCCACCCCACCCCATCCCATCCCATCCCTATTTACAGTAAACAAGAGTTTAACAGCCATCTTAGTTTGTAGCAACAGAACAGATTCGAAGTCTAGTGCCCTTTCAAAACTAGCCAACTTTTTTGGTTAATCTGGAGGGTGCTACCAGACTTAAGGAGTATCAAAGGTTTGTTCATTTATAGATGCACAACCTGTAGAATTCTCAGGCACCTTCAAGTAAAACAAACAAACAAAATCCTGCCATGGTTATGTCACAAGCACCATCTTTAAAATCTGGAAAAGACTTGAGCTGCTGAAAGAGGAAGTGGCTCCTGATCTTGTTTCTGGTCAGGTAAGGCAGTACCTGCTATGCCTTTTCTGTGGCTTCTTTCTCTCCCCCGGAGATACCATGAAAGGAGGGGAGATTCAGCTGACTTGAAGATGTGAACTGTTGCCTTGGCTTCTGCTGAGCCTAGCATCTCTGCAGTAGTGAGGAGGAAGGGGCCTCTTGGAGCCACACAACAAGTAGAAGGAAAAGGCAACCATTGCAAGACATCATCTTGGAGTTAGCATGGAGGTACCGCAAACACTGCTGGACATTTCTTTTGGAGAGGGACAGATTCCAGGAGCTGCTTTCCACCTCCTCATTCTTTTCTGATGTAGATAAGCACATGTCATTTTGGGATAACAAAATCAGGCAAGACCTTGATCAGTAATGAGGCATATTTAGTGGTGTGCTTCATTGAAGTGTTTTATGGAGAGAGTTGTTAATATTTTATAGTATGTCATTCTTGGCTGCAGTCTGTCTTTATATCATTAAGGCTTGTACGTTGCTTGGAATCTTTGATAATATTGTGAAGCTAGAAATAAAATTGAACAAAAGGAGACAGAGATGGCTATAGGAGGGAACAAGGCATGGGAAGCGACATCACATGCCTTATGACATCATTATGCAAATGATGTGTATTATGCATACTGATAGACATGCATATTACATAATTCACATTCTAGTCATGATGATATCATGGCACACATATCAGGCTTTGGGGCAGTTGTCTCAAACCAGAAGTAAATCCTCACAGTCTTCCTTAGCAAGATTGATTAATGTGAGTGTGTTATAAGAATTTCAGCAACTGTGCTTTTTCCCACTTAAAACCAACTCCCCTTCTAGGTATTAGGCTTTGGTGATTTAATTCTTACAGTTTTTCCGTGAACAAGCAAGGAGATGGTTTTAAAATCGGGCCCCAGCTTGTCCACGGAGTGGAGGGCAAACAGTTAACAGCAAGGAAGCACAGTACAGGAAATGCGCTTTTTTTTTTTTTTTTTTTTTTGCAAGTTGCTCCTTTCCTGTCTCATTTTCCAGGAGAAGTAAGAGGAGATTAATTATGTGACTAATTAATCTGGGTTTGGATGAGCTGTTAGATGAGCCTGCAAGTGTCAATGTGCAAAACTGTCCATTTAATCCTTATCAGCTTGTGAATTGACCCATAAAGTTCATGACATCATTGTGGTTTTTGCTAGATGCCTATGGACAAAAGCTGTTTGAAAGGGTGCCTTGTAAATTACATTAAATAGGGATGGCCGGTCTGAGGGTGCTTGCGTGACCTGCCAAAGCAGGGGGGGTCAAACTGCCGGCCCGCGGGCCGGATGCATCATAGCGAAACAGCACCCACCCCATTGCCGGCAATGGCAAAAAAGTCGCGATACGTCGCAACACGTCACGTGACGTTGTGAGTTTGACACCCGTGCCAAACCAAGCTTAATATTTACTGAGTTTGAGATCATACCCAGTGAACTGTATGACACAATTGAGCTATTACTAGTTGTATTTTAAACTCTCCCCTTCCCTGTTTTGTTATGTTTTTTGTTTTAATTTTTTATTAACCAAATAACAAAAAAGAAAGAAAAATAAAAGTATATCAAATAATAAAAGGAGGGAAAAGTTAAAAAAGTTAAAAAAAGAAACAAAAATATGCAGGGTATATATTCATACATCAATGATTTGTAACAGCGATGGATGGATGAGTGGATGGATGGATAAATGTATAAATGTGCTATTAAGTCAGTGTTGACTCTTAGCAACCACAGAATTAGACATTCTTCAGAATCTCTGGTGCTTTAACCTCTTCCAATGGTGCCCCCCATCATCACTGTAACTGAATCCGTCCCCTTGACCTTTGGTCCTCTGGCTCTTTCCTTCACCTTCCCCAGCATTAGAGCCTTCTCCAGAGAGCTGGAATAGTTAGAGGCTATAGACACGAGTTTTAGTGGTGTATAGATTCCCCCATGCTTTGCTTTGAGGTCTGCCCTGTTCTTAATTCTCCAGATATTACCATTGTTCCTTTTCAGCTATATCAATTTCTTTTTAACATGTGGCAATATTATTTCTTCTCTATGCTTTGAACACTTCCCAAACTAGCCATAATAAGCATTATATTAACAGTTGATGGTGCAAAAATGTCACTATACTAAAGAAATTCTGTAATGTGGACTTAGAGACACTATTCATTAATTGCATACCCTTTTATGTGCCACGAGAGTTTTCTTCATTTATACTAGTCGTAGTCTACACCGTGCTTGCATAAAGAAGGCATTGCAAACCTTAGCTGTCCAAATCCTGTGGGCTGAGCAGACATATCCAGACTCCCTACTCATTGTCTTAGGAGATTTTTAACAGCGCTAACCTAAGCCAGGAGCTGCCAAGGTACACTCAGCATGTCAGCTGTCTCATTACAGGCAAGAATATTTTAGACCAGTGCTTCTCAACACTAAAAGATGCCTATTGCTCTCTACCAAGAGCAGCTGTGGGACACTCTGATCACTGTATGATTCACCTGGTACTTATGATTTATGATGTATGATCTATCACTTTGTTTGTATGTACACTGAGAGCTTATGCACCAGAGACAAATTCCTTGTGTGACCAATCACACTTGACCAATAAAGAATTCATTTTCTAAAAAATATGCTTTGTGATAAGAACTACACTCTAAAATTGTTCCTAGATTTTCTGAGCCACAGGAAGCTCTTTCTAACCTTGAGATTAGACCCACCATGTTAACTAAGATGTTTTCATCATACATTGTAATTTTGAGATTATTTTTTTTTAATGAAGAGCTTTGTTTAGGATTAATGGCCCTAAGCAATTTGACTAGAATAGTGGCCTATTTTCCTTGAACACAGCCATCAATTATCATTCTTGGTTTTCTAATTGCTGCAAGAGAAAAAGCCCCCAAGCAAAATGTCTAGCAAAAATATTAAATCCTTACCATCTAATACATATTTAAGTTCTCTGTTTTGGTCCCTAAGGGAGAAGGCCCCCAATTCTTCTATCTATTTCTCCAAAAGGAGCCTAGGAACCCCTTTCCCCACAAGTGGATATTCTTAAAAGGTGTAACTTTCATGGTGATTGTGATGGCTGCTGTTCACAAAAGCTTCCGCCCTTTAAAAATAGGTGTTCATCAGAAAAGGACCTGCAGAGCACTTTCTGATTTTGGATGTCGTAACACAGCCCTCCTACCGTATCTCTCCAGGATAGGATCATTTTCAGAGAAGTGATTAGTACTTTCCAGATCAATGTTGTTGGGTTCTATTTTCACCCAAAAGATAAATAAAATGCTTACATTTAATAAAGCAGCTAGATAAGCATTGGCAATCTATAGCCTTTGAGCAGGGGTACTGAAGCATATTAATCACACACTAATGTAAGGCTGTGAGATGCTAGTTGCCACTTAAAAGTTTTGCCCAGTTGCGAGTTGCCTCCTGGAATGTGATAACTAAATCAGAAAATGCAGATTGTTTTGAGAATCGAAATGTCTATAGATATTCTGAATTGTCCAGGTCATGGTTATCCCAAAGGTACTTTTTCCAAAAGACAACTGGATTGTGTTGGTTTTTTCTTTGAAAATGTTTCATTTGTCATCCAAGGAGCTTCTTCAGAACTGAATGAGAAGCAAAATGTTTTCAACGAAAAAAAATGAAGGAAATCCAGTTGTCTTTTGGAAAAAGCTTCTTTTGAGAATCAAAGCAAGGCAAAATCTTTACAGGAAGGAGATTTCCCCCTTTCTTTGATCTTTTTCCCCTCATCTTTGCAATCTACTTTTCGTGTTCTTCATTTTCCACATCTAGAGAATTGCCTTAGGCTTGTTTCCCTGAGTTTTCATTTTTTGAATCAGAACCAAGTTCCAAGGTTTGTTGTTTGTCTTTTGCTTCCAAGAGTCTACATGCAAGGAATGGAAGACTTGTTCTTCTTCTCTTGCATATAGATTAAATGATAGTTGCTCAGTTTCACTTGGAAAAACAGGCTCTAGAGTCATAGACTTCGCATCTGGGATGAAGGAATGGACGGATGTTCTTGGCACTTGATGCAGATGCTTCACAGGGCTACTCATATCCTCCCCAGCTTGGTGGCTGATGACCTCTTTTCTGTAGGGCATCTTGTGATTCAGAAGCTGCAGGCATTGGGCCTTCAGGTGGAACGCCAAAGTTACTTGTCATAACGTGGGCTACCCCGTTTCTTAATTCACCTTCCAGGGAGGACTAGGGGCCTTCTAGGCTGGAACGTAGAAGAATGTGTGTGTGTATTCATATATCCTGGGTTTCAACATTTAAAGCAACAATGCAATAAAAAAGTACAATATATAAAGCAGAACAAAATTCACAATTAATACAGCCAATTAAAATAATTAACAGTTGAAAGCTGGGTGAAAGAGATCTGGTCTTATTTTAAATATTTAGAGCAGTGGAAGTTTCACCAGCCACATTTGACTTAGGAGCCAGACCTTCTGTGTCCTCAGTCTGCTTTTAACAGAGGGGCATGTTCAGAAGGACCCCTCATGCTGATCTAACCAGCTTCTAGGGAGCCAGAGTTTGTAGGATTTTAAAAGTCAACACCAGACCACTGGGGAGATCTTTCAGGGTAGGCGTTATATCTATGGACATTCAGAGATTCATTCTGAGATTTTCTGCATTATAGTATCAATGTCTTTCCAATACTTTTGAATTCTCTTACATGATAACACTTCTGATGGCTTTCTTGAATCTAGTGGTAGGGGGGGGGAGAGCTGGGGGTCATCATCTGCTCTGGAGAATAGAAGCTCAGTTTCAAAGTTCACCCAACTCTCGCCTTTTTTCTTCTTTTCTTTTTAGAGTCCAAAGGTATTTTTAGGGCAGCTTAGGGCAGCTTCTAAGAATGTCGGATGACCTGCCCAGTCCCAAATTTTATCCTCACAACTTCACCTCATATTCAGAAACATCACGTCTCTAATCTTGGCAGTATATAGAGCTCTGCAATTCTGAAAAAAATATTCTCAATTCTCCAGCACAAATCTCGAATAACAACTTGCAGAACCCCATAATTCTTCTATTCGGAGGAAAATGCTTTTTCCTGGTCACTGGTTTAGGGTGGCCATATCAGTGCAGCAAATCACACTACTGAAAAACAGTGAAAGACAAGAAGAGTGGTGAAGCTCTGTAGTGTTGATGAGCAATGGCTGCTTTTATGAGACACTGAAGATTGGCTAATCTCCTCCTTTCAGGCCCTGGGATGTTTGCTCTACAAACTCTGCTACTTTACTCTGCCATTTGGGGAGAGCCAAGTGGCAATTTGCGATGGCAACTTCACCATTCCTGACAACTCGCGCTACACCCAAGGCATGCACTGCCTAATAAGTGAGTATCCAGTTTGGAAGGGGAGCCGGTTCTTGGTTTTGGGTTTATTGAAACAGACTCTGAAACATAGCTTGCTCTTGATTTATTTCAAGAAACCATTACTTTATGAGGCTGGCCTTGTCTTGGTTTATTTCAAAATGGAAGCTTCTGCTTCACCTCTGTGGTTGCACCAGAGGAGCAGGAGAAGCCAGGAGAAGAGGCAACCGCAGGCCTTCAAGTCCTGGGGAGGGGTCTGGTCAACCTGCTTAGCTCCCCGTACCAAAGTTGAGGGCTACTGTAGAGCAATCCTGTTGAGTATTGATGCGGCCATCTCATCTCGTCTCAACCAACCTTCTCTTTCTTAGGGTACATGCTGGAACCTGATCCTGACCAGAGGCCTGACATTTATCAGGTCTCTTATTTTGCATTCAAGATGGCTAAGAGGGAATGTCCTGTCCCCAACACTCAGGTGAGTGACGCCTCTCTGCTGTGGGGCTGCAGGCCTTTCCCCCAACCATCACAGGATGATGAAGGCAGAGGATGGTTTGCCGAGAGGCCACACATCCCATAAAAACAACAGCACTCCTTGTCCTTAAAAGCCCCTCGCTCTGACATTATGAAATTATGTCATAGAACAGAGGTCCCCAACCTTTTGGGCACCAGGGACCGGTTCCGCGGAGAGAGGTTTTTTCGTGGACCAGAGGGTGCGTGGTTTTGCATGCTGCCTGCATCCCACAGATGGGGCTTCGCTTGTTTGCATGGACCAGTTTCTGGCATGCCGCGGCACCGGGGGTTGGGGACCCCTGGAAAGGACTGGGAAGTATTCTGGCCCCATCAAGGCAGGAGTTCTTATGCCATCCTTGTCAAATGGGCGTTTTGAGAGGAGCAGGAATCACATGGATTATTTCATGCGTGGGAGATTTAGCTGAAGCCTGAGCTTTTCATGCCTCAAACTGATTTTTTTCTTCTCGAAATATTTTGGTGGGTGTGTTTGTTGAAGTAGAAGTAGAACATATAGAAGTAGAACAGTAGGTTTGGTTGGAGCATAAGATGCTATGAAGTTTATTACTTGATATTTTTCCCCAAACGTAACTCTCTCTTGCTTGGGTAGGGACACTAAAATTCCATACCTTTTTATTACTTGCCCCTCAAGGCATTAAGGGGGTTAATCCATTTTGGCCTAGTCATTAAGGCATCAGGCTAGAAACCAGGAGACTCTGAGTTCTAGTCCTGCCTTAGGCATGAAAGCCAGCAGGATGATCTTGGGCCAGTCACTCTCTCAGCCCAGCCCACCTCACAGGGTGGTTGTGGGAAAAATAGGAGGAGGAAGGTGGCTATGTTTGCCCCCTTATTTATAAAATAATAAAGGTATCTATCTACCATCTATTATGGGCCTTGTTCAGGCCAGCCTTTGAGCACCCTTGATAGCTTTGTGGCATAAAGGTGTGCACCTTAACATCACTTTAACTTAACTTTTTACTTTACTTTTAACTTTTTAACTTGAACTTTAACACCACTTTTGTGGTGTGAAGGTGTGCAATTAACCCGTGGAATGGCTTGCCTTCAGAAGTTGTGGTTGCGCCATCACTGGAGTTTTTAAGAAGAGACTGGCCAGCCATTTGTCTGAAATAACAAAATAACAGAGTTGGCGGTTTTCTAGTCCAACCCCCTGCTCAAGTAGGAAACTCTACCCTTTCAGACAAATAGTTGTCCAATCTCTTCTTAAAAACTTCCAGTGTTGGAGCACCCACAACTTCTGGAGGCAAGTTGTTCCACTGATTAATTGTTCTCACTGTCAGTAAATTCCTCCTTAGTTCTAGGTTGCTTCTCTCCTTCATTAGTTGAATGGTGTAGGATCTCCTGCTTGAGCAGAGGATTGGACTAGAACACCTCCAAGGTCCCTTCCAACTTTGTTATTCTGTTTTGTTCTGTTAAGCTTTAATCAGCACAGGATTTTTTAATTTTCAGAATTCTCCAATTCCTGCCAAACTTCCAGAGCCTGTGAAAGCTAGCGAAGCCGCTGCTAAGAAAACCCAGCCCAAAGCTAGGTGAGCTCGCCTTTGGTCTCTCTTGGTGGTTGTGGCCAAGAGGGTGAAATTGGCATAATGGACGCTAGTGTGCTAATGTAAAACCAAGTATTAATATTAGGACTTGAGGGAACAAGAACTGGATTTTTTTGAAGAGGAGAACATGCAAAAACAGGATCCCATTATTTCCAAAAGGAAGGGATGGGGCAGGCCATTCTTTCACTTCAGACTTCCGTTTCCTTCAGTGAAGAGCGTCTCCAAAATCCCCATTTTGCCATGTCTGCATAGTAGCATCCTGTCTGATTAACAGTTGAGTTAATAATAAAAAGCATATGCCTTTCAATAAAATTTATAAGGTAGAAAATAGGTTAACTAGCCTCCTATTTTTTTGCACCATAGACTTAACACAGCTGTTCTCCAATAATATATCCCCTTTTGAAATTTAAAAAAAGAAGGAAAAGATATTGTATAGGAAGAAAGTATATGAAAGGAATGTTTTCTAGCCACCCCCAAAAATTGACCTTTCGAATAGAAGTCTTCTTAGTATTGATGAGAATGATAATAGTGGCACATGGAAAGTTTTATTGGGGGGAAAAACCTGTTTTTCACAGAGGATTGGTTTAAATTGAGCATCATCTGCTTTTTAGGTAAAAGGGTAGATCAAAATAAAAGACATCAAAGCTGACCTTTCAGTAAGAATGGGAGGAACTGAAAAACAAAAGCTACAAAACCTTGGAAAGACAGAATAGAATTTTATAAATAAGAGGAAAGAGCTGAATAAAATACTATCCAAATTTGGTACTGGAAAAAAAGCTTGATAGACATTTATTATTAGATTTGTGTGCCGCCAATCTCATCTAGAGGTGACACAAATAATAATAAAAGATAAAAGTAGCTGGGATTGCTGTCAATATGGATGTAAGGATCTGCCTCAACTAGATCTCCCAAGAAAGCAGAACTCTTGAAACAGGCATTGTTTCAAAAGGAACTTTTACTGAGAGTTAGTGATGGCTAGAAAGCAAAGCAAGGTCTAAAGATTTGGCGCGCAAAGGACTACATCAAAAAGGCAATTCAGAACTACTCCCAGTGTCTGACCGGTTGAAATTCAGCCAATCCACAGATGCCACAGTGTTAAGAGAAGCTGGAGATTTAGTGCCCTCTAACGGGTCCCAGGCTCCGTTGTCTGAAGATAAGGCAGATGTTTTCAGGTCACATTCCTCTCACCCAGAGGGAGGGCACTTCTTACAGAGCAGAGCAAAGCAGTTGGCACTCCCTCCCATGCAAGCAACCCCCCCAGCAGAATGGCAGGTCCCGAAAATGGAATACATAAGTAAAAGCAGGAAAGGAATAAATGGGATAGATGAGGACAAATACAATGGACCATGAAAAACATTGTAAAAATTTAAAAATATTATTTATTTTATGGTTTGTATTGTATGCCACCCTGAGTCACACTTTGTGAGATGGGCAGTTCTATAAATAGGATAAATAAAATAAATACAGTGAAGATATAGTGAGAAGCAAATCAAAGTAACAAAGTGACAAATTCAGACCTAGATAACCTGAAATAACAAAAATAAAATCTCTCCCACTTAACACTAAATAAAGAACACAGAATTTCAAGGCTGGTATTAAGAATCAGAGTTGCCAAGTTGCCTGTCCTTCACCTTTTCTTGGTGATTCAAATCGTCCTTGATCTGCTGTGTTTTTCTTGAACTGCCACCTTTGTCCTTTTTGGAGGTGACTCATTTCACCGGTTCCGTCTTCTCCCTCCTGTGAACTTCTCCCACTTACTTGGAAGCCTCCTTATTGTAGGACAGCTGCTCCCCTTTGGGTCTCTGCTTGGTCTTCGTTGGGTTGAATGTTTCTGGGAGGTTCAGCTTGTTTCCGTGACCGCTGAAAGATGCTCTTTGTGGTGTATTCATAGAACTGGAAGGGAACCAAAGCAATTTAGAGCAATCTGGCCAAATCTGGACAAAAGTCCTTTTTATAGAAGCATCAACAACAGTTGCACTCAACTCCGGCAGCTGTTTCCGAGTGAACTTGGGATGATTTTGCCTTCCCTTCCCTGCATGTAAAAGTGCCCATCTGAAACAGGAGATGGCCTTCAAAGTGTGAATGCATTCTGTGACTTTCGAGCAGGGGGTCTCCAAACTTGGCAACTTTTTGTGAACTTCAACTCCCAGAATTCCCCAGCCAGCCCAACGGAGGTGAAGCCCACCAATCTTAAAGTTGCCAAGTTTTGAGACTCCTGCTTTAAAGTGTTCCAGGTCTTTTCGATTGGACTGAAAATATATTCTAGGAAAGGCAGACTTCCAGGAATGGACAGCTGTATGGGTCCTTCAGAGCCTGCTTTTCTGGAACCTCACCTACTTGGCCACCGTTGCCAAAGCCAGCAGCGTAGTTTCCTGCCAGTGCGAGGCAGTAGAAAAACTCTTGGGTATGCTCTAAAGTAGTGTAAAAAACCTTTTTAAAGGAAAAAACCCTAAAAACCTCTGTCCCTGCCTGTCTGGAAGTCATGACCCTACACAGATGTGGGACAGAATCCACCAACAGGGTTCGTGCACCAACTAGGTTCAGAGCCCCACATCTGCTTTCAAGAGCTGGTATTGGGGTTAGGTGATTCCATCACCTCTTGCATGATTTCTCAGCAGGTAGTCCTTGACTTACGACCACAATTGAGCCCAAAAGTTCTGTTGCTAAGTGAGACAGTTGTTAAATGAGTTTTGCCCCATTTTACGACCTCTCTTGCCATAAATTAAGTGAATCACAGTTGTTAAGTGAATCTGATTTCCCCATTGACTTTGCTTGTGATCACATAATCCCAGGACATTGCAACTGTCATAAATAGATGCCAGTGGCCAAGCAGCCAAATTCGATTTGATCACGTGATCGCGGGGATGCTGCAACGGTTGTAAGTGTGCACAAATGGTCATAAGTCACTTTTTTCAGTGCTGTTGTAACTTCAGATGGTCGCTAAATGAACTGTTGTACGTTGAGGACTACCTGTTCCTTGCTCCAAGACCTGGTCTTGATGATGATATTGGTGCTGAAGGCACCAGGCTGTAAGGGTTAGCTGCCCTAATCCTGCCCTTCACTGACGTCTCCATGTTTTCCATCAGATCTTGGCCCAGAAGGATCTTCTGCTCTCTATGTCTATCAAGTGCCACAAGGGCCCCCAACTTATCTGGCTTTATGGGTGGGGGGTGGGGGGAGAGGAAATAGTTCAGTGTGAGCAGCAGGCTAGCGCACAGATCCATTTGCACGAGTGGCGGGCACACTCGCATGCGAAGCTCCATTAGTACGAGCGGCAGGTGTGCTCCTGCTCACACAGATGGAGATGTGCGCTCGCACTTGCCTGCCACTTGTGCAACAGGCCACGGCCCAGTATCGGACCACAGCCAGGGGGATGGTGATCCCTGCCTTACCGCCCAATTTAATGACTTTGTCCAGTCTTCTTTGGGTACCTGCTCTCCCTGGACCCTCCCTTTTGCTGATTGGCTCATAAAGACTCACCTTCTAGGATTCCGCACTTCAGATTTCTGGATTGTGAACATGTAGGATTCTGCAATTGGCATTAATCAAGAAATCAGTGAAAATTATATGTATAGTATTGCATCTTTCTATAGTTTGTGGAAATTTTGTGCTCATTGCTTTCTCGATTTGATCCTTTTGTTCCAGAAAAAGAAGGGAATTAGTTGTCTTAGGGGTAACATCTTAGTTGCCATCTGCAGGACCAGGGGATTGTCTAAACACTTGGGCCCACTAAAAGTAACTGACAGTGATGTCCCTCAAAAGCAGCCATTATTCTAACCTTTTACTTTATGTGTGTGTGTGGTTGACAGGCTGACAGATCCTATTCCTACAACAGAAACATCCATCACACCACGCCAGAGACCCAAAGCTGGGCAAACTCAACCAAATCCAGGAATTCTGCCCATTCAACCTGCCTTGACTCCCAGGAAGAGGCCTGCAGTCCAGGCCAGTGTCCAGCCACAAGGTGGGAATCCTTATTTATTTAGTATTTATTATGAAATTTATTTGCTTCCCATCTCGTATCAAATGGCTCTGGGCGGCTTACAGTGTAAAGACATTAAAAAAACATTAAAATCATCAGACATAAAATGGCAAAGTAGATAAGATCATTAACACAGGATGGCGAAAGAGAGAGCTGAAGGGGGGGGGGATTAGCTTTTAATTAGCCAACCACCTCCACTGTGAAACTCCCCCATTGGTTCTCCAAGCCATCTGGCAGAGCCAGGTTTTGAAGCTCTTCCAAGAGGGTGGGAGCCAGTCTCACCTTGGGGGGGGGGGGCACGAGCTTTCCCCTTGGGGCAGAAAGCTATGGAGAGGCCAGTTTGACAGGCCCAGAGATTTCTACAGCTAGAACTGTGCAGTACTCTGGAGAATGAGAGTTATATACCAAGGCAGCCCATGTCCCTTGTTAAGGTGAGCTGTGGGCTTCTTTTTCTAGCCTGTAGGTCAGCTTTTGCCTAATTCCTCTGCCCTTGCCTTCCTCGGCGAGAGCAAGCGGACACAAAATGTTTAATTTCCACTTCTCCAGATCTGGATATTTTATCTGATTCTGGATTCTGAGGCCTTAACAGGCATTGCCCCCCCTCCCCCCCAGGCTTTTAGGAACATCTCTGAACCCACGTAGGTTAGGAACTCTTTGGTGCTCTCTGGAATAGGAGAGAAAGTCAATCCTGGCCTCCGTCCTGTGTTCAAGGCCTTTTCTGTGTCACTGAAGGATCTGTGTTGGGTTTGAGCACTGACTGTAAAAAGCTGGATGCTTTACAACAGATGGACTCTCTCTTTCTCCCTCAGCCTGGGCAGAGATTGTGCTCTTGTGTAGCTGTTCCCCTCCCATGTTGTTGTTTTCCCAAAGGCTGTGCTTCAGAGCCCACGGCTGGGTGGGAAGCGGTTGTGTCAATATCACACTGGGTTGGAGGTGGCTCTGAAAAATGGGCAGGGTTCCACCACAAGCAAGGCCGGCACCAAAATAGCTCAACCTCGTGGGCTTAGCCAGACGAACGCCTCTCTTAGAGCGCCGCGTCGCTGATGCCCCAGTCCTTTCAGCCCTGAAAAGATCTTTAAAACCACCAAGTTATACTAAAACAATAAAGCAGCCTTGTACCCAGTGGTAGCTGTGAATATGATAGCCTATAAAAATGAAGAACATCACGAGGGCGAAAGAGGCTTAGAAACGATACTGATCCCTAATGAGGGCCCGGCCTTTTGCACAGAGGATGGGGAGGACAAACAGTATATGCCAGGTTACACAATTGCAGTGCCACCCCCTCCCCCTTGGTATGTGCATCGCAATGTTGCCTGCTGTTGCAAAGGGCAGCAGTGGTGCCATCGTGCTACTTGCATCCTATTGGCAAAGGCTTCTGCAGGTGCCCGCCTGAGTTCTCCTGCCAGAATGTCTGGTTGAGAAGTCATCCATGGGGACCTCTGAGTCCCAAAGAGTTCCCCGTCTTATTGGGGGGTGGTGATTCTGGCCCCATTCATTTACATTCCTTCCCTGGGCAGCCCTTCCTAGTCTGGTTTTTTTTTTACAGGTGCTCCCAAACCTGCAAGGTGAGCATAAAGGAACCACTTCCCCTGTGCCCCATTTAACCTTTTGCCCATCCTGCTCTCTGCTTGCAGCTCCGGCTCCTTTGGCGGGCAGCCAGCCTCCCCTTCCTGCAGCAATTCCTCAGCCAAACTCTCTGCCTCAACCCACTCAGCCCAAGCCCGCTGGTGGTGCACAGCCAGTGGCTGCCGCTGCCACCGCACAAGCCCAGCTCCCGTCAGCCCAGGCCACGCCGCAGCATCAGCTCTTCCTCAAGCAGCCGCAGCCGCAGCCGCCGGTCTCGGCTCTCTTTTATCAGCAGCCCCCGCAGATGCCACCGCTGCAGGTTCAACAGGTAAGGCTGGCAAGTTCCAGCTTTTTTCCTGGCTTTGTCTCCCTTTGGCATGAGGGTCGAAGAGGCAAAGCAGAGGTGGCGTGTCTGTTTGCAGAATCAGAGTCAGCAGCCCTGCTTACCACAGTCCTCATTGAGCAACCATTTGCCTCAGTTAGCAACTGTTTGCAGCTAAAACAGTGACAAAAAAGTAACTCGGTGAGCAGTCCTCCTGTTTCTGACCTTCATAAGTCTGCCAAGCAAAGGAAAGCTGAAGTAAGATCATAAGCACAGTTGAGGTTTTGCTTAGCAACTGCTTGGCTTAATGAACAAATTGTTGATCGCAATTGTGGTGGCTAAAAGAGAACGAACTTTATATTGTTAGGGAGAGGGGCATCCAAGCCCACGGAGTGTCTTTGTGCAAACACGGGCTCTCTGGGTTAATCCTGGTGCCCCACTGGATATTCAGTTCGCCCAGGAAAACAAATCACATCTGCTTTAATCCTCAAAGTCTTCACTTGCATTTGCTCCACCATCCTTTCGCAAACGAGAAAGAGGAAGAGAAGGAAGAATGTGTTAGACCAGAGCAGAATCGGTTGGAAAGGCCGTTGGATTTGGGATTTAATCCCACTTGCAGCCTCCGTGACGGATGGCCATGGGGTGAACCTCTCACAGCGCTCAGCTTTGTGTCTTCCAGAAAAAGGCAGGCAGCGATGAAGGCTTTGCTTTCCTCTCCTAGACCCACAAGATGCCACAGGCTGCCCAGACGTCCGGAAAGCCTGTATTCCCGGTGGTGCAGCAGGGAACAGTGACTGCCACCCCGCCGCCGCCGCCACAACTGTTGGCTCAGCAAGCCACCATCCAACCCAAGATTGTTGCCGGGCAGCAGAAGCCCTCTGCACCGCTCTTGCCACAACCGCAGATGCCGCCTTCAGTTGCACCAGCAGCCCCCAACCAGGAACACCCGGTAAGGAACAGGTAGACCTTTCCCACCAGGGGTTTGGACGCCATGCCCGCCATGTTCTGCACCGTGAGACCAACCCGATGGGCTAACTGGTGCTAAGGGTCTACACCATAAAGAAGAAAGGCAAATTAAGAACTCTAACCAAGTTTGGCATGTTGTCTGAGTGCAGCCACCAGATCTTTGACTAGGCATAGTCTGAAGGTAGCCAGCAAGTGTTTAGTAGCTTGAACCGGAACTAGATCCTGCTGGTGAAGGGGCTCCCAGCCAACCTTCTTTAAGGTCAACCCGGTGCTGTTCTGGAAGGTGCCGTGCGAACCGGTCTGCAAGGTCCAGAGGCAAAAGGCTACTCCAGCTAGTGAAACCTGTGGAACCGTTGGGCAAAAGGCACTAATAAATATGCTTTTAGTAGCACTGTGTTCAACATGTAGCAGCTGTGACTTGTGTTTGTGGAGGGCAGAGGGAGTGGCCTTGAAGGGCACTGGGAAGGTCTGTTACCAATAGAGGTAGTCCTTGACTTATAACCGTTCATTTAGCAACCGTTCAAAGTTACAACAGCATGGAAGAAGGGACTTACCTCTGTCACAGCATCTCCATGGTCACGTGATCAAAATTTGGGCACTTGGCAATTAGCACATATATATGACTGTTGTCCCGGGGTCATGTGACCCCTTTTTGCGACCTTCTGACCAGCAGAGTCAATGGGGAGGGCAGATTCACTTCATAATCTTGTTATTAACAACTGCAAGTGATTTGCCTAAGAACCATAGCAAAAAAAGATACTATTGGGTGTGACTCACTTAACAACTGCCTTGCTTAACAATGGAAATTCTGGTCTTAATTGTTGTTGTAAGTCAAGGACTACCTGTATAATGTTTAGAGGAACATGGCTTAAGCCTGTTCCAAGAAAATAACTTGGGAAAACAATTCAGCCCTTGCCTAGTTCAGACGAAGGAGGCAGGAGGAAGCACTCCGGGATGTGCAAAACTCGGTTACTAGGGGCTCTACCCAAAAAATAAAGTGATCCTGGTCTCCTTGGCCTCGGTTCCTTCTGCCTTACAGAGCTGACATGTTTCAGTCAGATTGCAGCCTCATTGGCTGGAGAGGGTGCTGGTCAATTGACCAGCGTACAGTAAATGAGGGTTCTTTTTCTTTCCCTTTTGATGTCATCTGTGGGAGGACATGCGAGCGTAGAGTCCGGGGTAGATTTCCTACTGGGGCAAATGTAGCAGAGCAGCAAAGTGCCTCTTTGTAGCTAGTTACAAGCACTGCAGGGATTTCCAGGTGAGGAATACAGACTCCATCAGTGCCAGATGCTGCCGTTGAGTGTGAATCGTTAGAACCAGGCTCAGATTGACCCACAACCACAAGCTTCAGTCGATGAGATTTGTGGGACTAACTCATTTTGATGGGCAACCTGAAGCAAGGGCGGATAAAGATTTATCAAAATATTACAGTTCTGTCATAACTACAGCTAGATAATTCATGTATCTGTTTCATAATTGGCATAAGTTCTGGCCTCATAACATTAGTGCTTTTAAATAAATTATTTGTCCAATCATTGACCGATCAACTGACTCTGCTTTGTGCTAGAAAGTGGGGTGGATGAAGCCTCTCCTGCATAAGGCAGCATCTCTTCTCTGGCTTGGCTTCCTTTCAGCCTTGTGGGCCAAGACAGATTGGAGCAGCTCTTGTCTTTGCTTTGGCCTCCGTTCCTAGGCTGGAGACACAAGGGAGGAAGAAGGCCTTCATTTAGCAGAGCCGGTAGGGGCTGGGATGGTTATGTGGGCAGGATTGTTTGCAAAATTCCAAATTACTCAAAAATAATTTGGAATCAAGAACTGAAGTTAGTTCAATTTCAGTGGAGAGCTTTAGCAGGCCTCTTTGGGCTTTACTCTGCATTACATAGTTGTATAAATGTTCATTTTGTTGGCAGTGCCCTGGTTGGAAATAGGACAGGCTTTGGGGAGCAAATGCCAAGGAAGGTGGGAAACTGGAGAACCCTTGACCCTCCAGAACAGTGGGATGGACAAGTAGAGTTGTGTTTGGAGAAGACACCAAGCCATACATTAAACAACGTGCAACTACAAATTAGCCTAGCATGGGCTATGGGCCAACCTCATATGGTTGGTTTATGCCTCTCTTGAACCTTGAAACTTTGATTGCATTTATTCTGGGATGCATGATCTGCAAATGCAGCCTGGCGTGTTTCAGTCCAGCGAGAACCTCTTGAAATGTGGCTGATCGTCCCTTCAATTGGGATTGAATTTGAAGTCATTGGTCTTTGCCCAGATTGTCGTCTTCTGCACATAGCAAGGGCTGTCTGGCTTCAGAAGCAAGGAGAGGTTTGCTGTAGGTCTCTCTTTGGGGTTCATGTAGCTCAGAGGCGGCCAACCTGAGGGCCCAGCACTACATGGATTCCCTGGGTCCCTTTTCTGCAGTCGGTGTCCCCTCTGACCAGAGTCAGTGAAAAATGCTGGTGGGCTCCCTTGCCTTTCTTTACATAATGGGCTGTGAGAAGAACCTCGGGAGACAAGAGGAAGAGACGCAGCCTAGTCAATGGTCAGGCCAGAGATAGCTTAACCCTCAGAAGGAATGGGGGTAGAGAAAGCATTTCAGTAGGGACCCTCTACTCTCTGAAAAGTAAAGGCAAGGGAGGTACATGGAGAACTGCAGACTGGACATGCAAAAGCTAAATGATCCACAGTGCTTCTCACCTCCACACTCCACTATTAACAGCAGCTTGACCAGGAGGGAGGCAAGAGGCGTCTTTTGGATGCTCAGTAGCAGGCACAAATAATCCGATCCATATCTGAAGAGTTCAGTTAGCTGTTATATTGCCCAAGCCTATACACAGGAATCTCAGACTAATGGTTCGCACCTGGCTCAGACTAGATGAGGTTCAACGGCCTTCAAGAGGGGTCAGACATCGCCTCTTCTACCCATGTAGGGATTCTAGACTAATTCCCTGTTTGACTCCTCCCCTGGCTCACCAGTCTATCTCCAACACCCAGAACCCTCAGGAAATAGAACCAGGTCCTTAGAGGGACTAAGAGTTCCCCAGGCAACCTGGGAAAGCTCATGGGATGGGGGGATGCACTCTTAGGGTTAGCTGTGCTGAAGCCCCATAGTTTCCAGGAGCATTTTAGCTCTTGCTGCTTGCTTCTTACTTCCAGAGCACACACACACACCCCATCCTAACAAACCTTCCATTTAATGTTTATAATCTGTGTGCTTAACTCCAACAAGTGCTCTTTGCTTAATGAAAACCAGGGCTCTCCGTGCACCAAGAGAAGCAGCTGCCTCTATATAAAGCCTGGAGACTTGCCAGGAGTCTCCACTCCCATCCCTGCAGATGCTGGCAAGTAAATTTCATCATCCCTCTCTCTCTCTCTCTCTCTCTCTATATATATATATATATATATATATATATATATATATATATATATATATATATATATATACATATATATATATATACATATATATATATATACATATATACATATATACATATACACACACACACACACACACACACACACACACACCCTTCCTCCCCTATAGACTGACTCTTAATTATATTCCACTGTAATCATTCCCATTTGTTTCTTTTTGACATGCAGCTCTTGTGTGTGTTCAAATAAAAATGGCAAAAAAATGTGTTCCAGCCAGAGCTGGATGTCTTTGCGCACAATTTCCCCCTTACTCTGCAAAGCTCTCTGAAACCATCTGGTTTCAAGAGCTGGTCTGGGGGGGAAAGCCCCTCCCTGCTTCCCCCAAATATTCCTGCTAATGGAAGTAAAATGTGCACGAGTGAAAAGATTTCTTCAGTTATCAGTTTTATTAATTCCATGGGCATCAGGGCAGAAGAACACAGTCAAGATCAGCAAGGCTGTGTGTGGTTTCAAGAGCCTGGAATACGGTCGCCCAGAATTCATCCAGAAACAGAAGGGGCAGCTTTTAAGTGTATGGACAGTGCTCAGATTAACACTCTTTGCACTGAATTTGGCTTGTTGAGGTGTAGACCTCCTTCTAGAGGGGGTGGGAATCCTCTGGTGGCTTTTCTGTTTTGGAAGAGGCTGGGGGCTTCTCTCCACATTCTTTGTAGGGATCCCTCATTTGGAATTCCTGTAGCAAATTGATCTTTATGTACATATTTCCAATAAGTTGGGCTTTGGTATATAATATTCAAGGCATCTGCACTTCAGGAGATCCTTTCCCAGGCCTTAAATGGCATGATTGAAAGAAGGTTTTTATGCAATTTCACTGAAATTGTTCCCAGCTGGTGAAAGAAGAGTGTGTGTTACAGAAACCAAGGCCAGAAATAATGGCAAGAAGATTTCATTTAAATAAAAGGGGGGGGGAAGGGTGTCCTGATTGTAAGAGCTGTTCAATGCTGGAACAGCCATCCTATTATTTTATTTATTTAGTTGTATCCCACCTTTATTACAGATTTACAACAGTCCATTTAGTGACCAATCAAAGTTACAATGACACTGAAAAAAGTGGCTTATAGACAGTTTTCACACTTACGACCGTTGCAGAACCCCCACGGTCACATGAGAAAAATTCAGACGCTTGCGAATTGACCGTATTTATGACGGTCATGGTGCCCTGGGGTCACATGGTCCCCTTTTGCAACCTTCTGACCAGCAAGATCAGTGGGATCTTTTTTTTTCCAGGTCTTTGTCCATTAGCCCCAAGAGAAAAGTCTCTGGTTTTCTTTCTATATTCACTTAAGAATTTTCTGTATTAACGTATGAACCCTACTGCAATATTTTCTTGCTTTATCACAGGTCCACCATAAATGGTAAAAAGTCCCCTCTTTGCATTTACGTTTGTAAGTGTGAAAAACGGTTATAAGTCACTTTTTTCAGTGCTATTGTAACTTCAAACGGTCACTAAATGAACTTTTGTAAGTCGAGGACTACCTGTATTGTAAGTTGAACATTTTACACTGTTAGTGCTGTTTTTTTTTGGGGGGGGGGGAAATCATCAGTCCATAAATGGGATAGAAATTAGGTTAATCTTATTTAGGTATAATCTTGTTGGTGTGTTTTGGCCTCAGTCCCTTCCATATATACAGGGAGGGAAATTTTGGGTGTAGAAGAATAGATTGACATTTTACATGCAGGAGATTATGGAATAGCCAAATCATGCACACAATAATAATCTGATACTCTATGATGCAATCCTGCTTGGTTGCATTTTCATTTCTGTTCAGTTGTTTGACCTGTTGTTCATAAAGAATTCTCCACTACAGAAGCTTCTGATTAGCTGCCATCTTCCTTTCTTTCTTTCTTTCTTTCTTTCTTTCTTTCTTTCTTTCTTTCTTTCTTTCTTTCTTTCTTTCTTTCTTTCTTTCTTTCTTTCTTTCTTTCTTTCTTTCTTTCTTTCTTTCTTTCTCTTTCTTTCTTTCTCTTTCTTTCTTTCTTTCTTTCTTTCTTTCTTTCTTTCTTTCTTTCTCTTTCTCTCTCTCTCTCTCTCACTCACTCACTCACTCTCTCTCTCACTCTCTCATCCCTGTTTCCACATTTTGTTTTCCTAAAAGCAAGCACCTCCAAGACAACAAAAGATACCAACCATTCCTCCATCGGCTGTCCAGGGGCACAAGGTGGGGTCTCTCACACCACCATCCTCCCCCAAGACTCAGCGAGGTGGACACCGGAGGATTTTAAGCGATGTGACCCACAGCACTGTCTTCGGGGTCCCAGCCAGTAAATCAACACAGCTGCTACAGGCAGCAGCTGCAGAAGCCAGCCTCAATAAGTCCAAGTAAGTCTGGGGCTATCATCTCTTCTTCTTGGGGAGCATGTGTGGGTGGGATGACACCGAAAGTAATTTAATGGGAAGTTTAAGGACTTTACAGCAGACATAAGACCAGGGGAGAACAAGGGAAGTGACAGCAGATAATCCAGTCCAGGTTTTCTCATATCCCCTTCAGAAGAAGTCACCTTGCCATACTTTTCCAGCTATCTTCAATCTGTTACCCTTGAGACATGTTGCACTACAGCTTCCCTAAGTCCATAAGACTATGGGATTCAATTCAGCTGGAGCAGAGGTCTCCACCCTCGGGCTGTGGCCTGGTACTGGGCTGTGGCCCGTTCAGAACCAGGTGTTTAAGCGTCAGCGAGCACGCGTGCAACTCCATTTGCACAAGCGGCGGGCACCCCTGTGCGCGAATACCTGCCACTCGCACAAATGGAGCTGCATGCATGCCTGCTGCTCGCACAGAAACATTTCCTCTCCCCCTCTGCCAGTCAGCAAAGCCAGAAAGGTTGGGGACTGCTGCTGTAAGGAGAGGACCACTCCAGAGGCAGATGCTTTATTTGTTTGCTTGTTGGTTTTTGTGTTCTCTTGACTTTTCTGTTGCTGTATTTCCAAGGACTGCAGACAGCTTTCAAATAGCAGCATTAGAACTCAGCCATCAGGTAGCACAAATGATGCCAAGTCCAGGACTGGAACAGGGCAGTTAACAAGCTATGAGGAAGAGCCCACGGCTGTGACAATAGAGCACCAAGGGTTCGCATCTCTACAAATTTGGCTGTAAAAGTCATGGAGAGTATTTGTGTCAATTTCAAGTTCTCGAATTCACGTGTCTCACAGGGATGTTGTAAAAATAAAAGGAAACAGCGAGAGGGGGAAGCCATTATGAACTTTACCGTGAGTTCATTAGAGAGCAAACAGGATAAAAATGAAACTGTCTTCCACTTTGCAAAAAATAATCCTGGAGAAAGATGGATTGCTCCAAGCAGGTGTGGATGTGTGTAGCCTGTGGTTTCTTTGCCTTGCTTTGGGTCAAAGCCTCCTTTTTGATTGCAGTACAAATAACTGGAGTGTTCCTCCCATTGAGTGCCGGAGGGAGGGAGGGAGGGAGGGAGGGAGCTCTTAGGACTTCACCAGGCAACCAAGTTTTAATGAGAATCTGATTAGACAAAAAGAGTTGAAGGAATCACCCTGGTGTTACCCCCAATGGACTCGTTCTTATACCAACTAAAAGACCCAGGATGTCTTTATGTCCCCCTTTCTTCAAAATACCTAATAAAAGAGATTCTCTTTCAGCTGTGCTTTTCATGCTTTGTCAAACAGAGCTGAAGTGTTAGAATGTGTGCAGTTAACATGTTCTTTTGTTCTGAGCTGGGAAAACCTAGCACTCTCTTTGTTTATATCCCAAATTAAAAATATGTGTCTGACGTCACTGGAGATATGGAAGTCAACTTAATTTCTGTTCCTGGGTTTCCAAATATACCTCTAGGCTGCTGTGGGCAATTTGTATTTATTTTTTACTTTATTTATCAAATTTATTTGCCATTTTGTGGTTCAGGTGACCCTGAGTGGCTTGGGTATATATAGTCTTGACAGGGCTTCAGTGGCATGTCTGGCTTTCTCTGTAACTCTTGCAGCGGCTTCGTGGCTTTAGTTAATAATCAGCCATTGACTCAGGCTTCCCAACTCTTGACTTCTTGGGATGGCTTTCTTTAGGTCTGCCTCAACTACCCCTTCGGGGTCTCCGAGGACCTCACAGCAAAATGTCTACAACCCACCAGATGTCTCTACTTGGAACCCTTTTGATGATGACAACTTCTCCAAGCTCACCGCAGAGGAGCTGCTGAATAAGGATTTTGCAAAACTAAGTGATGGTTAGTTTGGGATGGGTACAGAAGCTGGACCAAAGCTGGCTATTTGAAGATGATAGGCAAAACAAGACATGCTGGTGGCTCTTAGTAACTGAAAGTTCACAACAGACAAGCTTTGTTTTTCATACCTTGCACTCACCAAAGCAATCCTCTGGGCTTCCATGGTCCTGAGATGGAGAAAGAGAAGGAGGGAGTGTGTGTGTGTCCCTGCTGGACCTCCCCTGCAAAGCCCTGTTTGCTCCTTTAGTAGCTCATTCTCTGGCAACAGGTTTCCTGATGAATCCCCCGAAACTTCTTCACCTGGGTCAGCAGGTGGCCCTCCTCCCATTGCATACAGTGAGCAATGAGCAGCAGCCGTGGTTGCCCTTCCTTGGCGCTTCCTCTCTCCTTTGCTCCACCTTTCCTCACTGGGACTCTCCCACAGAATTCCTGCAGGTTGTCCTCTCCTCTCCCTCCCTGATCTCCGTGTAGTTGTATCCCTACCCCCACCCCGAAGTGGCGAGTCACGCACCTAACATTTAATGACCCAGCTCTTTGAACTCCAGGTAAACCTCCTGAGATGCTTGACAGTTCAACGGAGAACCTGATCCCAGGTTTTCAGCCAGCACCTTCCGCAGCTCAGTCAGACGCATTTGGCTCTTCTCCTCTTGCGCCCATCTCAGGTAGGTTGATTTGGGTTTGTCAGGCTGAATCTTGTCTCAAGCGCAACTACGAATTGTATGAGTAGCCACTGGATGAAACAGAAGGCAGCAGAAAGAAGCTGGGGATGATGTCAGGAATGAGCTTTTGCTGCAAGGTGATCCAAATCTGGAATATACAGGTAGTCCTCTATTTATGACCACAATTCCGTTGCTAAGGAAGGCAGGTGTTGAATCGCACCTGATTTTTTTTGCCACAGCTGTTAAGCAAATCGCTGCAGTTGTGAAGTGAATCAAGCGGTCATTAAGAGAACCCAACTTCTCCCGTTGTCCCTGCTTGTTGGAAGCTGGTTGGAAAGGTTGCAGATAGCGGTCACAGGATCCCGGGAGGCTGCAACTGTCATAAATACTTGCCAGCTGCCAAGCGCCCGAATTCTGTTTATGTGACGTGACGGTCGTTAAGTGTGACGGCTGTTCATAAGTCACTTTTTCAGTATCATAATTTTAATGGTTGTGGTAAATGGTAAATGAATAGTTGTAAGTCAAAGACTACTTGTATATTCTCTAAATGCATCAGAGCATTCAGACTCGCAATCCTTTCTCCATATCCAGTTTCTGCAATATGAGGAAAGTATTTCTCAAAATGTAGGAAAAACGATGCAAAGAACATAGCGGGGATTGGGCAGCTGATGCATGAGCAGGGCTGTGCTGGAAGGGGAGAGCATTTTATGGATGACATGTCGGATGTCAGCCAAGCATTCCAGCAGGCATTCTTCTGTCCCCCAGAGATGTTTTCAGGGAGTTGATTCTTCTCAAAATCAAATACTCATTTGACTCTCTAATCTTGTGAGGTTTGGTTGGGTTGGAGTAGGACTGGCCAACTTCTGCAGCAGCTGAAGATTCCTGCTTTCTGCAGAAACCACCTTGAAAAAGTGCCAGACGAGGCTGAATGTTCATGCTTAGAGTTTTCCTCCATCTGCTCTCCCAAAAGGGAGCCGGAACCCTGCAATCCTCTGGAAGTTGCTGATGGATACATGTCAGGCTTTCCCACTCTTCATCAGGTCAGGACCAGCAAGAGTAAAGTTCAGCGTCTTCTGGCTGGCCACTTCCACTTCTGCTTTTAAATATAGATGAACATTCTGTTTCTTAGATCTTCAAGGCCAGTTGACTTGAGTTTGCTTTAATTGGTTCCGTCCCACCATGCTGGCTAAAAATGACATGTGAACTGTAGTCCCATCACTGCAGATGCCAAGTTGGGAATGGTGGATTTATAGCAAGGATATTGAATCTGTGGCTCTCCAGATGTTGCTATACAGCTCCCATCAGCCTAAGCCAACCTAGTTAATCATGATGAATAAAATACTGGGAGGTTTGTTTTGTCAGCGTTAGGAGGTGCACAAGTTTTTCCCATCTTGAGCTATACCAAGAAAGTGAAATGTGATGGAATGATCTCCTTTGCAAGATGGAATCTTACAAATTAAAGATAAACTGTGTACCAACTTTCAAATCCACAGAGAAGAATTGTGAAATATGATTGTCTACACATTCTGCAACATGACAGCCATCTAGTGCTTCAACAGTGGCTACTATGGAAACATTTTGGAAACATTAGCTCAGGGGTGTCAACCTTGGCAACTTTTAAGAGTTGTGGACTTCAATTCCCAGAATTCCACAAGATGAAGTCCACAAGTCTTAAAATTGGTCAAAGTTAGACGCCCCTGTTTTAGCTAGCACAGAAGCTGCTTCTTGGGAGATTGAATGAATGGATTCATTCCTGAATGCCATTTTGCTTCTATATAATTCAGAAATCTGGATTTTTAAAACTCTAAACTGCTGAGATTATTTTAGGGGTGCCTCTTCTGTATGTCTTCCTAGCTTCCTTCTGAGTCCGGTGCACTTGTTCTAATGCTGTCAATCAAAAAGGAAATCTACACCCTCATTCTCTACCTGTGTGATGCAGCTTTCTTTGGCTTTGTATATCAACCCAGGGCTTTATTGTGTACCTAGAAAATCTTGAATTTTTTTTAAAAAAATCTAGACAAATACATAGTGACTCCTGTATTAATGATGCAAAATGTTGAGATGGGAAGCGAGTCTTATTTTGTTTGTGTCTAGAAATATAGCTTAAGATATCCAGAAGAAAAGCATATTAAAAAAGGCATTGAACAAATCCAGTTTTTTCTCTGCTATCTTCTATTTTGCTTGACTCCTTTTTTCATTCTCAATTCCTCCTTTCCTTTCCTTTCCTTTCCTTTCCTTTCCTTTCCTTTCCTTTCCTTTCCTTTCCTTTCCTTTCCTTTCCTTTCCTTTCCTTTCCTTTCCTTTCCTTTCCAGTTGAAAAAATAAAAGATATTCTGGATACCAGCCCTCCACTTCTGGCTGTTCCTGACCCTTTCATTCCTCTTCCACTGTCAGATACACCAGGTAAATTATGACTTACGTGAACAAGATGACATAGCAAAATGCATTTAAGCCTTTTAAAATGCAATGCCACTCGACAAGGGGGCAAACGTAACAGGGCCCTCTTGGTGGCATAGTTGTGGAAAAGCATTCTTCTCAAGGTTCATCCTGTTTCTTCTTTGCTGGTCAGTAGATACTAGACTTTTCACGTATGACTTCAGTTTTTAATTTTATCAATTTCGCTATATATCTGTTTGCATGGCCTTCCATCTATGTTCGACACTGATAAGATTTTTAGGGTTGTTTACATAGTATTGTAATATTTTAACATAGGCTACTTTATTATCCATAACATTTTTATTTATTATTTACTTATTTAAAACATTTATATAGTCATCTGTCTTACATAGAACTCTGGGCAGTTACCAATGAACAATTAAAACCATATAAAAAATAAAACAACATAATACCATATTAAATCCTCTCGCCCTATGCCAGTGCTGGATCTTCACTGCTTTTTGGAGAGCAGAGTCCTGCCAAACATCAAGGGCAAGAGTATTCCATAGGGCAGGGACTGTCACAAAAAGGCAGGTTTCTTAGGTCTTGTACGATGGCAAAATTTAAGGGAAGGGATTAGGAGCATCATATCATAAGGTCTTGGGGAAGGCAATGGTAGGTTAATCTCAAAGCCTATTTAAATATCAGCCTATTATTTATTTTATTTATTGTATGGCACATTCACATAAGATGTCATTAAAAAGGAACACGGGGTAAAATTCAAAACATAAAATATAAAATCTGTAACCTTAACAGGAAGATTACAAACTTATATCTAAGTTGCAAATATAATTTTTACTTCATTTGTCGCAGCCAGGAAATTAGTGAAATCTCCTTTATAGGTTCTATTTTGACACTCTGTCACTATGTGCTGGATAGTTTGTTTTTCGGCCCCACAGTCACAATGCAGTGATGGTATTTTGCCCCACTGATCGAGGGCATCAGCGCATCTACCATGGCCAGTGCAAATTTGATTCAATGTTGTGCATATCACGCAGGGCTGGTCAAATCCAGATTTTTGTTCTTGACTACCAAAATAAAAAGCAGTTCCAATGCTTCTTGAAGATACCCGAAGTAAGGAGATGTGTATTTGTGCAGTCATGAACCGGTTTTTCAGTCTTTTTTGTGGATGTTTAGCTAAATCTTGAGAGGTCCTTGGTGCAAATTATGGATACCTTGACATCTTAATGCTGGTGGCTGGTTGAAGGGCCTGCTTAAAATTACATCAGGCCCATCTCCTGAAATCTTGGGAGACCACATAGGTGGCTGAAGAACATATTCAAAGCTTTCACGTTTCTGTGGTTGCTACACAACTCAGCACTGTCTACCCAAGACTAGCAAAACTGAAGTAAATGATGCAAAATCATAGTAATATATGCAAAAATGGGATTATGCATGATTTGTACCAATGCAAAGTCCAGCTGTTCCTTGATGCTGATTCTCCTTCCTGCTCATTTTCTTTCTGAACCTCAGGACATTTTATTTGAGGGCATCCTCTTGGGCGTCTTCTTGGGGCCTTAGCTCTCCCAAATATGTTATTTGACTGGATTCTGATGAGATAATTTCTCCTCTTCAGCTGATGTCCAAAGAAAAGGACTCTGCTGCAGTGTCTGTTTACTTTACTGGGTTAGCTGCCTTTTTTTAAATCTTCTGTAGTTGCAGAGTGAGTAATCTAGTTTGAAGTGTGTGTTTTTATGCAAAGTCTGTTGGTGCACTTGATTCTAAGTGAACCAAATAGTGGAAGAGCTGCTGGATGGATTGCATCTCTCTCTCTCTCTCTCGCTCTCTCTCTCTCGCTCTCCCCCCTCCCCCCCCCAGCATTTGTGTTTATGGATTGTTTATTTACATGGAATCTTTTGCTAGGGCATCTTGATAGCATGGGGTAGCTATAAGACAAGGGAGGTGGCTGTGAGTGTATTTCAACAGCCTGTGCTGAAGTAGCTTGTCAGATGCTTTTCTAACAGCACATAAATACTGAAATGGACCCTCCTTCTCCTGCTTTGAAGTCTTGGGTGAAGGCAACGGTGGCCCCTGCAGACAAGCAGCCAGGGAGACTGTGTGTGTCTTCACTTTCTTCTTAGCTTTACTTTGGCTGTAGCTTCCATCTGTTAGGCTGGTAGAAGTGGTTGAAGCAGTCAGGGATGTGCATCCACACTTCCTGCCAAGCCCCCTTGGCCCCTGTGACCTCACATAGCTGGAACAAAACCGTCGACAGATGGGTACTTGATAGAGAGGTGAAATTATCTCTAGGAGCTTGTTGAACAAGAACCCCTAGGAAGATACATCCTTCCTATAATCAACCTATTCTCCAAAGCACAGGAAGGCAGGACAAGAAACAATGGATGGAAACTTAAGGAGAAGAGAAGCCACCTAGAACTAAGGAGAAACTTGCTGACAGTGAGAACAATTAATCAGTGAAAGGGCTTGCCTTCAGAAGTTGTGGGTGCTCCATCGCTGGAGATTTTAAAGAAGAGATTGGACAGTCATTTGTCAGAAACGGTATAGGGTCTCCTGCTTAAGCAGAGGGTTGGACTACTAGAAGACCTCCAAGGCCCCTTCCAACTCTGTTGTTCTGTTATATTTCCAAATATGAAAATTAACTTAATGCTCAGACCGTGGGTATATAGATGGGTGGCCTAGGATAGAATGCTGTAATGATATAGCAGGTTTGTTGACTCTGGTTTGTTGAGTTACTAGAAACCTCTTAAGTGCAATAAGGAAATTCCAAGCCACAGTTATCAATCTGATTCCACGAAACCGGGGAAACCAGTTTTTCATCTGTTCTTGCATGAACCCTCTTCCTGACTGCCAACTGAGTATGTCAATCTCAGCATGATGTCCTAACCCTTCTCTCCTAACCAAATGTTCCCTTTTATTTTCTGGAGGTTCTAAAATGTATGAAATTCAGGTTTGAATAGGATCCAGAAGGGTCAGTTCTTCCCCAGCTTGTGTCTTCTGGAGCTGTTGCAATTACTTTGAAATTTGAAAAGTGTGGCCCCAGTGGGCCCTAAGGGTTGAAGAAAGCTGCTTTGCTACAAGCCCTATACTTCAGACTACTGCAGAAAAGAGAGCTTTTGGGAAGTGGTCCGAATCTTTCAGATTCACTTTCCCTTCATATTATTCAAAGACACAAAGACACACACACACGACAACCCTCTGCCTACCAGCAGTCAATGGGACTGAGTGGCTGAATTCAGCACCAGCATCGGAGCATTTGATCTTAAAGAGCCTTGCATTCTGGAAAAATGTCTTACGTTCAGATCTTTGATGATGTCCCTTTTATTCTGGGGGTAGGTGGATTCCTAGGTCAATTCAAGCCTGCTTTTCTCCATTTTTCACAACCTCAGCAAATCAGCCTGCAGAAATTTGCACACAGCTGCTAGAAGAGTCTTCACAGAACCCAGTTAATTGTAGCCCTTCTGCAACTTGATTTGCATAATTAAGTATGCATTTTAGCTCAAGGGGACAAAAGGCAAAGATTTCTTGTCAGCTTGGGGGGTTACAAAGGTCACAAATGGAGAAATCAAGTCATGCATCTTTACTTGTCAGTAGGAAAATAAGGAAGAGCAGCTCAGGAAGGCTATAATAACTGCACCTGCTTCTGTCACAATTCAGTTACACCCCTTTGGAAGCCATACATCCATGCAGGGGGGAAGGCAGGACCTTGTAATTCATTGAATCAGAAGCTCTGAAATATCTCCCAGCCCATCTGGGATGTTCACAACTCAGCACCTGCAGCCTTGTGTCCTGAGTGGGAGGCATTCCCAACTCTGCTAGACGTGGGAAGAAGAAATGCAGTCCTTTTGGCTGTATCCCATTGAATATACAGGCGTCCTCATTTACCAACCACAACTGGCCTGACTGCTCCATTGCTAAGCGTAGCGGTCACTAAGCAGAAAATCATGTGACCATAACAGGCTTATGACCTCACTTCCATTTTAGGAATTGTGGCAATTATCAATCAAGGCATCAAGTGACTGCAACTTGATATTTTACTTCTCCATTAACTCTGCTTATTGCAAGCCAGTTGCATTAAATGCAAGGATTGGTCACAAAGCAAGTTGTTGTTTTTCTAACACTATCATCACTTCAAACAGTTGCTAAACAAGTGGTTGGTAAGCAAGGTGTACCTGTAGGATCTCCATTAATGATGTTGTCTATAGTTGGTCTTCTGGGTGCTTTTTTCCTGGCCAGGTGTCATAAAAGTATGTCTCTGCAGTTGTGTAGCATGGCCAGTTTGCAAAGATTTTTCCCACTAAGCAAGACATACGTGTGTGCCTGCTACAGCTTATGATGAATTGGCCTCAGTGTTTTGGGGATGCCTTGAACTTTCTTCTGCTCTTCTCACACCTGGCATTTGAGCCTCGACTTGCCAATACTGGAGTTTACTGTGGAGCGAGGATTAGAATAGAATTTAGAACAGAATAGAGCTGGAAGGGACCTTGGGGGTCTTCTAGTCCAGCCTCCTGCTCAAGCAGGAGGACCTATACCATCTCAGACAAGTGACTATCTAGTCTCTTCTTAAAAATCTCCAGTGATGGACCGCCCACGATTTCTGGAGACAAGCTGTTCCACTGGTTAATTGTCCTCACTGTCAGGAAGTTTCTCCTTAATTCCAGGTTGTTTCTCTCTTTGATCAGTTTCCAACCATTGTTTCTCATCCTTCCCTCTGGTGCCCTGGTGAATAATGTGACCCCCTCTTCCTTGTGGCAGCCCCTCAAATACTGGAATACTGCTATCATGTCTTCCCTATTTCTTCTTTTCTTTAGACTAGCCAGACCCAAGTCCCGTAGCCTTTCTTCATATGTTTTAGTCTCCAGCCCTTTAATCATCTTAGTTGCTCTTCTCTGAATTTTTTCTAAACTCTCAACATCTTTTTTGTGATATGGTGACCAGAATTGGCTGCAGTACAGTATTCCAGGTGTGGTCTTACTAGGGTTTTATAAAGCGGTACTAATACTTTGTGTGATCTTGATTCTATGACTCTGTTTATACAACCCAGGATTGTATTAGCTTTTTTGGTTGCTGCTGCACACTGCAGGCTCATTGTCAAGTGATTGTCCATTAGACTCCAAGGTCCCTCTCACAGTTACTGTTTTTAAGCCAGGTCTCGCCTAATCTGTACTTCTACTTTTGATTTTTCCTGCCTAAATGTAAAACTTTGCTTTTCTCCACATTAAAATTCATTTTGTTGAATAGGGCCCATTGTTCAAGTTTGTCAAGATCTTTTTGGATCCTGAGTTTGTCTTCTGGGGTGTTGGCTACTCCTGTCAGTTTGGTGTCATCTGCAAATTTGAAGAGTTCCCCTTCAATTCCCTCATCTAAGTCATTTATGAAGATATTGAAGAGTACTGAGCCTAAGACAGAACCTTGTGCTACCCCACTGCTTACTTCTCTCCATGTGGATGTAGTGCCATTGAGGACTACTTGTTGAGTACGGTTTGCCAGCCAGCTACAGATCCATCTGGTGGTGATGTTGTCTATGCCACCTTTTTCTAGCTTACCAAGCAGTAGGTTATGGTTTATCAATTTATCAATTGATAAATTGGTTATGGTTTATCAAATGCCTTACTGAAATCTAAGTATACTACCTCCACAGCATTTCGCTGGTCTATTAGTTTAACCACTTTATCGAAGAATGAAATAAGATTGGTTTGGCATGATCTGTTTTTAACAAACCCATGCTGGCTCCTAGTTATAACTTTGTTTGCTTCTAGTTGTTCACAGATCTGTTTTTTGATTATCTTTTCTAGGTTCTTCCCAGGTATTGATGTTAGACTGATTGATCTGTAGTTTCCTGGGTCTGTTTTTTTCCCTTTCTTGAAGATGGGAACCACATCAGCCCTTTCCCAATCCTCAGGTACTTCCTCTAGGATTTATGAAAGATGTGGTGCAATGGTTTTGAGATAACATCTGCCAGCTCTTTCAGAACTCTGGGATGTAATCTGTCGGGTCCCGGTGATTTATATTCGTGAAGGTCGAATAGGTGTTCTCTTACCATTTTCTTGCTTATTTTAATTTTTGTTTCTAGTTTGTCTTTTGCAGTGATTTTTTTTGGTATGTTGGACTATAGTTTCTTTTTGTGTGAAGACTGATGCAAAGTATGAGTTAAGCAGCTCTGCTTTCTCCCTGTTGCCTGTAATTTCCTTGCCATCTTCTCTCTTTAGTGGACCTACAGTTTCCTTGACTTTTTTCTTGTTAATATGTTGGAAGAAACTTTTTTTTATTATCCTTGATTTCTGTTGCAAGTCTTTGTTCATTTTGAGTCTTTGCTTTCCTGACTTCATCTTTGCATGTTCTGGCTGTCTGCTGATAATTGATTGGCCTTAGTTATGTGCCCCTCTTTCCATTTTTTGTATTTGTCCTTTTTGTCTTTCAGCTTGTCAGAGAGATCTTTGTGCAGCCATGCTGGTTTCTTCTTGAATTTTTTTTTTCTCTTTTTCAATGGTATTGTGCTGATCTGGGCTTTTATGATTGCATTTTTCAGGGTTTCCCACGCTTCTTGGGTTGTTTTCCCCTTTAGGATTTTCATCCATGGGATCTTTCCTAGGTTCTCTCTGAGTTTGTTAAAAGTCAGCTCTTTTGATAAGACACTGGTTGGATTGTTTTCTATTGCTAGTGTTTGCATTATATTAAATTCCAGTATGACGTGGTCACTTTTACCCAAGGTTCTGGCAAGTTCAACTCCCTCTATCACTTCTTCTCTATTAGTAAAGATTAAGTCCAGTATAGCTATACATCTAGTTCCCTCCTCCACCTTTTGGGTGACAAAGTTGTCGACTAGGTTGGTTAGGAATCTGTTTGATCTCTCACTTGTTGCAGAGTTTGTCTCCCAGTTGATATCTGGATAGTTGAAGTCTCCCATTACTACTGTGGTATACTTCCTACATACGTTTGTTAACTGGTTGGCAAAGAGTTCATCTATTTCTTCTGATTGGTTGGGTGGCCTGTAATATACACCTATGGCAATGTCACTTTTGACATTGAAGAGGTGCATGCATCACCTAAGTTATCCACATTTGTTGCAACTGTTTTTCTTTCTGTTTCTGTGAATCCACTGAGGTGAGTAAGAGACTCTAAGCCCCTCACAGCTGGATTTCAGGCTCATTGCTGGTAGTTATCAAAAATAAACTCAGATATTTCCTCAGACTTGAAAATGGATTTATTTTAAACTTCTCTCTCAGTATTTCCCAACAAGTATGGCTAGCTGGGCAATTCTGGGAGTTGAAGTCCACACATCTTAAAGTTGCTGAGGTTGAGAAACTGTGTTCTGTGTTACTCTTCACATGCCTGTGTATCACTCAAAGCAGCTTATGGTATTTCAGATCAATGCATTTTAAAGACAAAACCAAAAAAGAGTCACAAAAGTTAGGAAGCAAGCAGAGATGAGAGATTACAAATGGCACCCAAGCTTCGGTTGGACCAAAGGGCTTCCAGGTTCAAAACTGAAACTATTTTCCACTGACAGGCAGTGGCCATTCCTCAGCAGAACCTTCAGGCTGATGTTTTTCAAATTTAGCTTCACAGACTGGGAGGGCTGCATGAAACGCTTGCTTTGTTCAACTCTACTTGTAAAATGGGGTCTTTTAACATGCAGCTCTGCATTATTAATGAAACTGAATTAACCTTGTTCTGTCTGGGAGCTGATTTATAGCCACCTGAGGTGGTCCTAAAAAATAAACACCAGATCTTCCAGTGCCTCTTTCTTTGTATTTTCTCTTTTCAATGGCCTCTCTTGTTAGATGCCCTCTAAGAGAAGTGAGGGAATTTCATTTAGCATCCAGCGAAGTGGGCAACCTAATCTGTCTTCTTCAAATTCCCACCGGTGTCCAGAAAACCCAGGATTAAATGGAACAGAAGATAGAAATTTGATTAATGTTCAATTTAGCCTTGTTTGGGAGTACAGTGGTACCTCAGAACTTGACTGCTTCAAAACTCATTGAATTTGGTACTCGACACATTTTGATGTGAAAATGTTGTCCCAGTACTACTGGCTATTTGTTTAGTACTCGACACGCTGTAATAGGAAAAGGGGGACAGCCATGGGGAATGGAGAGGAAGTCAGCCATTTTGGGAAGGGCGCTGACATAGGAAAAGGGGCAGACAGAAAGTTCTTCCTGGCCGAAAAAAGGGTCACAAGGTAAGTCATATGGTTTGTTTGGGACTCATCCTTTTTAGTACTAGTCACACCTTCCACAACCAATTAACGCTAAGTACTGAGGTACCACTGTATATTTAAGCATATTTTATCCCATTTTCACTGGCCAATTAGATGCCTTAGTTCCTAAGACTCCCAAAACATTCAGGAAGATGAATAGTGATAGGCAACATTTTGGGGAGAGTTGAATAGCTGGAAATGCCTTCCTCAAACTTCTCAAAAATGGTGCCTTCCAAAGATCTTGGACCAACTCTCTTAATTCCAAGCCTTCATAACCACAAGTTCGTCTGAAGGCAAATATACATGTCCCAGGATAATGTTGTAGGCTCCAGTCTGGGTTGGTCAACGGGACCAGAGGTTTTGTCTTCTGAGCTTTTGGATTCGTATTGGAGCCCATCTTCAGGGAACGTCTCTCTGACCTCTCTCTAGGCTAGAGAGAAGTTCCCTGAGGAGGGACTCCAACACGAGTCTGAAAGCTTGGAAGACAAAACCTCTGGTCCCGTTGACCGACCCAGATTGGATCACACAACATCCATCTACCTGGAGGACTCTGGGTTATCAGGATGTCTTCTCTTGTCTTTTTCATAGAGAAATGTTTGTGCTTCCCACTGAGCAGTGGACTTAATCCAGAGGAAATCAAGCTTTGGAAACTTAATAAAAGATGCCTGCCTTGATGTTTAAATCAATAAAGGAGCTTGCTTGTTTTATTGCAGACCTTTCATTACCCAACTAGTCACATTATCAGCGCAAGAAGGTAGTGTCTACTAGGTTACCCAAGTAGGACCATCATGCTAGCACTGAAGATCTGACCTAGTTGGTTGTCTGCAAGAAAACCACCAAGCTGAGAGAACACCAAGCACCCCTCATTTCAACCCTGAACTACAAATATTCTCTTCTGTCAAAATCAATAAATGTTGATAAGGATGACCAAGTCTGGAAGAGGAGGACTTTTCCGGAGTTGCTTGTGACACTTGAGCAGCGTCCCTTAAAATGAACCAGCTCTTGTTACTATGTTTTTGCTTTACTTCTTTTTGCTTCTTTCCTCTTTCTTGCTCCTTCCTGCTTCCTTACCAGAAAAACTGATCGAGGGCCTCAAATCTCCTGAGCCTCCGCTCCTGCTCCCCAATATCCTGCCTCTGGCCGATCCCTTCGGTAGCACCTCTGATGCTATGAATGGTAAAACCTAGAACCCTCTTTGTTGTTTCCTGTCCCATTCTGCATGTTGACCTGTTTAGATTGCATGCTTTGCACACTTACACACACGTACAGTGCGTCCAAATGATGGCACCCCAGGAGATGTGACTGGGGGTGAACAGAAAAAGCTGGCGGTCATTCCTCCCCAAGGAAATCAGGTAAATCTGACAAATCCAGGAGGCTCAATGTCTATAAAAGCAAAACCACAGGTAGAATGTTGGAAATCAAGCCAATAAACATTTTTCTAAAAGAATAATATAACCAGGTAAAACAGCATTGTTAAAGAAAAACAATCTTATCTCCATGAAAGAACACAGAGAGACCTATCTAAAGTTTGAAGGGACTCAACCCATTCCCAGCCTCATCCTTCCACCTTCCAGGATATGCAAATGCCAATTAAGGAAGACATACAGATATTTCCACAACATTTTCTCCTTGAGGGTTATTGGTGTTTCTTCTTGCACTTCTTGCCAGTTTTACACTTGTAAATTTGCTTCCTGCATGAATTAAAGGCAGGAGCAGTGAATGGTTTGGGTTTTGCATTTGCCTCCTGCTGACCAGAGTTTTTCCTCTGGCAGAGCAATCCCATGATGGTACCCCTGAAATTTGATGTCAAGGTTTTATGCTTGGTTTTTTTTCCTGGGAGGCAAAATGTGCAAATTATTTTACAGTTTAAATGACATGCCTCCCCCAGGTTAATAATATATGGTGAAATAAAGGATTGATTGCCTCTTGGTAGCATCTCAAAATATGACCCTCTGATATTAAATGGCCTAATAAAAAAGAAATGCAGAAAATGACTTTAAAAGTTGCCTGCCAGTGATCTAGGAGAAGCATCCTGATCTATACTAATAGATTGGTGCTGCACACTCCCCCAAGTTGACTAAGAACTAATTTTGCAGATGTAATATGGCAAACTATGGCCAAACAAGAAGAGGTTCTAGAAATCCATTTTAAATTGAAATGATGACAGTGAAATGTCAGCATTCTGAAAGCATAATTTTTTAAGTTCCAGTCTCAGTGAATGCAACAGCCTAGATATTTTAAAATAGATATTTTAAAAGCCAACCAATTTGACTTTAAGAATTTTATAAAATAAATTCTTGCAAACTATTTTGTATGCTGGGCAGGTAATCAGTCACTTAAACTTTACAACTGAATAAAATTAGAATTCACAATGAAAAAGAATTGTTTGATCTGTAGATTCAATTTTAGAGTGTTTTTTCATGCATTAAGAAGTTTATCGTTAACAACAGCCAACCTCAGTTTGAGAAGTTCTGTTTACACATCCAGAATGGTACAAGGTCCCGTACTGATGCAAAGTTCATATGAATACCAGAATGCGGAAGGCATAGGAAATGGCTTTGAAGGATAAGGGGAAGCACCACTAGCAAGGTGATGGTCAGATAAGAGGGGCTTCAGCCCCGGACAAGAAAATATCTTGACAGAATGTCTCAGAAGAGCTCCTCCCTAATTTAGGTGAAGATGATGAGAAGGAGGGCAGAGCATATTCAGTCTTGTAAATTTTTATTCCTATGGTATATCTGCAATAAAAGTAGACTGTGTCTACGTGATATTGATTTCCTAGTCTGATGGACCTTATGAGGATGATACAGAAGCAAGTGTGGGTTTCCATTCAGTGAAGTCCTGCCAGCCCAGTGAACTTGAACAAGCTTATGCTATTCTTGAATGCTGCTCATCGGGATCACGACACAGGTTGGAGATGTCTCCACTGTGAGTGTAGTTGTCTTCAAGATGTTTGTAACTCAGCATTCTGAAACTGATTAGGCATTTGTGCAGGTGGTTGTTGATGATAAATAGCACTTAGGCTGATATACCACTCCATAGTGCTTTGCAGCCCTCTCTAAGCGGTTTACAGAGTCAACCTATTGCCCCCAACAATCTGGGTCCTCATTTTACCAACCTTGGAAGGATGGAAGGCTGAGCCAACCTTGAGCCAGTGAGGATCGAACCCCTGGCAGTGGGCAGAATTAGCCTGCAATGCTGCCTTCTAACCACTGGGCCACCAGGGCTCTTTTCAAACGTTCTGAAACTCATCCTCTGAGTGAGGGTCATCATCCCAGCCTGCTGCTTTCTTTTTCCTCCTGCCTCTGCTAATCCTGGTTTCTGCTCTACTTCTTTTGTGCCTTCGGAAAGGAAAAGCTGACCTCACCGCTGAGAGTCTCATACCGGGCCTTGAGGCTCCTGTGCCCCAGCTCACATCCTCCCAGGCAGATTCGGTGGCCTCCAGCAGAGCAGGTTGGTGAGGCAGCTGGGGCTCAGTCACTGATGTGGTGATCTGGGAAGGAATGGAGGCAGCCACCTGCAGCTCCCGTCATTGGGATTTTCCTGGGAACAGAAACTGACTCCTTTCTTGACAGCCTTTCGCTTTAACCTTTAGTGCATCCTTAGTTCTGCTGGTAGAACTAATACCGATGGACCCTTCCCGGCATGCTAGAGCTACAAGGGGTGCAAAATATTAAGCTGCTACTATTCCAGTTCTTACATTCTAGCAGATAAATCTGTTAGAATCTGTCCCAAGTTAAGAGGAATTTCAGTCACCTAAAATTAGAACAAGGACCACTGCATTCCCCAGCAGGCCGATTTGAAAACCAGAATCTTTTCTCAAGTTTGTACATAAACACTTCTTTGTGTTCATTTTTAGATGCTTCTGTGAGCCCTCTCTCCAGATGTTTGGGGTCTCTCTGACTCAGGAATTGGAGAAATATTAGTTAGATTCCTTCCAAAGTCAGTATGGGGGGACTCTTAACTTTGTTTCAATAAATTGAAATAGCTTATACCTTTCCTGTATGTGAGGTCCAGGGGTGCCCATAGGAGGGTCAAAAAACTTAAAACTGGTAGCCACAGGCATGCAATCAAAGTTCCACCTTTTATATACTGCTGACTTTGGAAGGAATTTAACTAATCTTTCTATATATAGCACTTTAGCCCCAGTTTAGTTTTTTTAAAAAAAACAAAGGATGGCTCTCTAGAGGGTTGGAAACGAGCCTCCACCACCCAAGGGAAGATGCGTCTCCTTGCTCCTCTCTGTGCTGTGACCTGCTTGCTCTCCTGGTTCCAGATTCAATCACCGCGGAGGAGTCCCTGCTTGACTGCTCTCTGCTTTCTAACCCTGGCACTGACCTCCTGGACGAGTTCGCTCCTTTGGCTGTTTCATCCCAAACTCACAAAGGTAAATTCCTTTTTAGGGTTTCATTTGAACGAAGAGACAAGACAAAAAAACGAAGATCTGAATAGATCAGGATGGAATGCAGGCAGGTGTGTGTAAGAATATTTCTCGGTCAGTGATTTCTGCTCAATGCTTTGATGGTTCTCTGTCCATTGGAATATGGAAATGTGTCTTAACAGTTCTGCTGTAGAAAGCTGCTTTTTACTAAATCAAATGGATGGGGAACGACTGTGCTAGAGAACAAAGATTGTTGATTCAAAAACTGCTGCCTTTCTACCTTGGATACTTCATGAAATCTTCTGTGGTTGCTTGAAAGGAGCATCCAAGCTGTCTCCTTAGGACATAACCTCTCTCACTTTCCTTTATATCCAAAGTGCAGAAATCTTTCCTGCCTTGAAAAAGTAGGTGTGGTTGCATAGAGTTACAAATGGCCTTCATTTCAATATTTCTCCTCACCTTCTTGCAAGCCTTTGGGAAGCTCACCTGCAACACGTAGATGAAAAGTCTAGATACACTTTGACATCTTCCACCTTTCTGCCCTTTGCCTACCTGGGCTAGCAGAACAAGAATGTAAATGTTCCTTGATGGAGCCCGGCAGGTTGGCAGTTTATCCAATAAGTCCAGTCTGGTCACCACGATACAAAACCCCCAGAAAGTGTGCAGAGAAGAGCAACAAAAGTGATGATAGGTCTGAAAGGTAAACCGTATGAGAAATGGTTAAAGGAACTAGGTATGTCTAGTCTAGTGAAGAGAAGGGTAGCTCGCTTCCAGTACTTGAGGGGCTGTCCCACAGAGGAGGGGGGGTGTCAAACTATTCTCCGAAGCACCTGAGGGCAGGACAAGGAGCAATGGGTGGGAACTCATCAGAGGGAGATCTAACCTAGAATTAAGGAGAAATTTCCTGACAGTGAGAACTCTGCCTCCCAGAGTTGTGGGTACTCCATCACTGGAGGTTTTCAAGAAAAATTGGACAACCGTTTGTCTGGGAAGGAATAAGGACGCCTGCCTTGGGCAGAAAGTTGGGACTAGAAGACCTCTAAGTTGACTACCAGTTCTATGATCCTATGTTCTGTGTCCCTAACTATATTTCTTTATTCTAATAGCAGTTAAGTGCATCTTTCCCTTGAGTCACATTTTAAAATATGAAATAAAAGACAAATGAATAGCCAACATTTAACTCACAGCAACAGATCTCACTCTTCATTGACTGTTTTTGGCTTGGAGTGTTAATGCTGTTCAGCTACTGTGAATTATTTAGTCAAGCAGAGTTAAACAAACTTGTTCTTGTCTGAATGCAGTTACTTCATGAGTTTGACGCTGAGCTATGCCTGTGGAAGTTGGCACTGCACCCTCCATCGGCATTGTTGAGGCTCCAGTGGCGGCCAGAAGTCCAGTTTTCTGTTGTGCAAATCAGTTCACTGAGTCAGTCCATTATGAACCACAGTTGTTTGAATCCAGTGCCTGAGAGAAGAATGTCTGTTTCTCTGGCACCCGTTCCAGTGTCATATTCTTATTGGGAATGTTGAGGTTTTATTTCCTTTCTGCATTTGTGTGATTAACATTGTTATCTTGGTGTTTAAATGAGACCAGTATTATCCTGGAAAATGAAAGAGAAACAGCCTCTTCCAAAATTGGAAAATACAGCAATGTTAATTTTAATTTCCTGCACTGAAAAGGGATTTTAACAATTTCTGGGACATCCATTCTAACTGAAATTTTTATGATAGTAGAAAAATTGTAAAACAAAACTTGTCAGCCAGTGGCGATTTGGAAATAGATTTGGTCCCTTGGAGAAATGTGAGTTTTTTTAAAAAAAATTCATGCTCTCTGTCCATCATCCATATGGGCTTTGTGCCATCCAGGAGTGTCATTTGGAGCTTAGCTGGTGGGGAAGCAGGGAAAGGACGCGTCCACAAAGGCCAGGAAGACAAGAGATACAGCAGAGGAAAAGCAGCAATTCAAAACCTCTATAAGCTATGAAGGAAAATGGTTGCTGATCTAGTCTCTAGCGTTTGACTGTCTTTTAAGGATAAACAGCAAAGGGCATCATCCAGACATGCCAAAATCCACTAAGAATTCTTAGAGAGAAGTGGTTGATTCCTGAGTGAGCCTGTCAGTCTTGCCAAAAATCCTGGTGCTACATAAGCAGGACTGTCTTAGATTCTTGGAGCTTATAAAGATACTTTGCACGGAACAAAATACCTTCCATTTGAAAGGGAAAGGATCATTAATTTGGATTAACAACCATTCCACTATCCGAAAGATAACTTTGCCCCTTTTTATCCCCTGCTGATGGGGAAGCTAAGAGCTGCAATCCTAACTGGTGCTTCTGACTCATGTTCTTCATCTCCATGAGGGCTTTCACTGGAGTCATCTCAACTTTTCTAAGACACCTGGACAAATATTAATTTCATTTCACTGGATGTTTACCATGGCTTATGCTATTGAGTTCAACCAACCCTACCACTGCATTAATTCCTGCCAATTAATCCCTCTTCAGCTCTCCTGGAAGAAGAAATCTTTTTCTCCCTACACTTATAACCCTATTCTGCTTCCTGTACTTCACAACAAGGTTCTCCAAACTTGGCAACTTCCAGACTTGTGGACTTCAACTTCAGCATGGCTGGCTGGGGAATTTTGGGAGTTGAAGTCCACAAGTCTTAAAAGTTGCCAAGTTTGGTGACCCCTGCTTTACAATTCTGAAGTTTAGATACAAATCAATTGTATCTAAATCTACCCACGTTGATTCTTCACAGTGACCATAGCGGCTATTCTTTCTCTCCTCCTAAAGAGAGATCAATCTGCCTTCTTCAGCCATGGAGAAGGAGGGGCAACTAGACATGAGCACCACTGCTATTTCTGATCACAACATGGGACATGCTCTTCCAGTTTAGAGTTCATGCACTCTACAGCTCTGAGCACATGGATCAGGAATTGTTTTACAGCCTTGTAGAATAACTAAGCTATCTCCAGTGAACACCAAGTCTGGTCCCACTAGGGTGGCTGCTTCACTGAGAGCGTTTCTCAGATATGTTTTCTGTCTGGGCAAATGTGCAAATGGCTTCTTAGTCCTCAACCATTAATCTTGACATGGTTGACTACATTCTGTGAGGTGAGAAGATCTTGGATAAAGAGTGCTTTCTTTTAGGGCTGTCCTGTCCCAATACTTTTTCTTAGTCTCCTATGTGTGAGGTCCATAGAGGTCCCAGTGAACAGATTTAAATTCTTTGGTGTTCATTTGTGTGTTCATACAACTCACCCATTGTCCCCATAAGCACATGGTTCTCTTCCCCCCCCCCTTATGTATTGAGAGACTGTGTTGACCCAAGCAACTGAAGTCTATGGAGCACCTTAGCCATGCTCAGTATGGAAATATTTCCCCACCAAAAGCTCTGATAAAATCCAAATGATATTCTTCACAGACCAATAAGAATCAATGCACAGGTGATCATCTGTCCTTCTCTTGACTAAATTACTATATTTGTTATCTACTTCGATGTTTTGCTCTTAGAAGAGGAGTGTGTAGGAGCCAAGTCCTTTCGAAAAACCTATTAGACGTTTTGGGAAGACACTCTATTCCTACTTTGTTGTGCTTCTTCCAGCACCCTAAAAAAAGCATCCAACGGAGGACCTTAAGTTTCCTTATAGGGCCACTGTTGGCTATTACTGAAGTCTTTCTTTGGTTTGAACAGCGTGTCCAAGAAGGGAACTAATGCTGTTCTTGTAAAAATGTGCATCACAACTGTAATCTTTTAGGCATAAGGCATGAGAATGAAGTGATCCTTATCCTTAGTATGTGAGCCTTGAAGGCAGAGGTAAATGTTTGCAAATTGATGTCTCAGCAGTGCTCTTCCAAGAGTCTCAAGAACTGGCCATGAGGGGGAAGCAGTTGCAACACCTTGAAAGGGGTACTCAGCCAATCCTCACGTGCATTTGAGGAGTAGAGTGAGATCAGTTGTACAAAGGAAGTCATCTAATCAGGATGAGAATCTGAGTCTTCATCTTTCCATTATCTCAACTCAGCTCCCTATGAAATGTTTTCATCACTAACCCTCTGGTGCAACTTGGCTATTTCCTCTCAGACAAACTACTTCCGCTGCTGCTTCCCTTCCATATAATTTTCATATATTCATCGACTTCTCTCCTTTCCCTGGCTTTCTAAATACCCAGTTTGCTTTAACGGTCCCTTGCAGCAAAACACATACGGCAAATGTTGTTTTGGTGGTTTCTAACCAGCTTTCTCTGCTCTTTTTCATCCTTTTTAAATTCAACCCTCCCCCATCATGCTGCAGAAGATACTAACCTGATATCAGGCTTTGATGTCCCTGATGGCTCTGAAAAAGTGGCAGAAGATGAGTTTGACCCCATCCCTGTGTTAATATCCAAAAATTCACAAGGTAAGCAGGCAGATTTCAAGTGAGAAGCCCAAGCAATGCGTTACGGTCACGTGTTTGCATGCACTGTTCCTGCCCACCCAGAATTCTGTGTTGTGTTCGTTGGTTTCAATTTCTTTAGAGCAGGGGTGTCAAACTGCCGTCCCGTGGGCCGGTTGCATCATGCGGAGGCTGCGCCCACCCCAGCTCCGGCAATGCAAAAAAAGTTGCGATACGTCGCAATATGTCACATGACGCAGCGAGTTCGACACCCGTGCTTTAGAGCGTCTGGTTGTACCAGGTTGTTTTCAGATCTCAAACCTGTTTATGGGGCAAAGATATAGTTGAGCATTCCCTAGTCTTCTGTTGGGCTTCTTGGACATAGGGAAACTCTGTGTTGCAACTCTAGTTTACAGCTTTGAAAAAAATCCAGCTGTTCTTCATTCTGATTCATCTGTGCTTGTAAGATGAATAACATTTCCAGGGCCATATATTTTGGTTACTTGAAATAACTTAATGGACCCTTTCATTCTCAAAAGCAATGTTGCCACCAAGTGGTTATGATTCTCAGATCTAGCCTGCACCAGACCTCTGTGCTAATTTTCTGCTGATCAGAATCCTGACTGCTTGGCTTTGGGGGAGGTCTAGAGTATGAATTCCCTACCTAGGGGCTTCAAGTAGAACACCGAATGAGTCTTATCAGAGGGATTCCCAGCGCAGGATCTTTTGTGGTAAAAGGCAAGAGTGAGATTGTTTCCCTAGGTGACCCATTGGATTTTCCATTGTCCTCACTCAGATTCTAAATTTTGGTTCTGTTCTTTTCTCTGAGAGGAACAAGTCCAAGCCATCAAGTGACTGGGGTGTCAATCCTGCCCTACGTAATCAATGTCTGTGATGATGATTGAGCCAGAAAAACCAGTTAAATTGCTGAAGGTGCAGACCCAGCCTCCGGTTCCTCTTCTTGCTTCTGATGTTGAGTTCTGTTGCTGCTTTGATTGATGGCTTGATGTCTGGAAAGTCCTCTTTGGTCTCAATGTTGGAGAACCTCTGCAAAAGTTCTCCCTCCAGACAGCAATTCTAACAGAGCCAAAGCTTGCGTAGATACCACCTAGACTGAGGTCCCTTCAGTTTTATCTGGCTCTTCTTTTTTGTGTGTGGATGTCTTTCTCCTAATTCTTTTTTAACTAAAAAGCTAACTTTCTACACCTGTGTCTTTTGCTGGATACTAAATTGCTGTCTCTCACACTTTCAGGTGGGCATTCTAGAAACAGCAGTGGAAGCTCTGAATCCAGTCTTCCCAACCTAGCCAGGTCTCTTCTGCTAGTGGATCAGCTCATAGACCTGTAGCAGTCGCTCAGTAACAGGCGGTTTCTGTAACGTACCTAAAATCCTTTCGTTCCTTTTTTTTCCCCCTCCTAACAGAGCTAATCTTTAGTTGTTGGATGGTTTTTGCTTTTGTTTTGTTTGAAATAACGCCCAGTGGAAGGACCCTGCTCTGAAATTGTACCCTCTGTTAGGATTTATCTGTACTTGTTTCCAGCACAGCCTTGATGCAGCCTGCGACAGTTTCTCGTGCAATTCTCTACTATCTTTAAGGGAGTGCTACCATGTATTAATCACTTTGCTACGATTTATCCCTTAGTGCCACCAAAACTATAATTGTAAAAAAAAACCATGTAATCTATGTATGATCCTTGCTAGAAATACATACGACTAATCTGCCTAAATAATGCTAACTAAAATTGTCTGTCAACTTTTTTTCTTGAGTAAAAAAAACAACCAAGACCTGGGAGGCTAAGGGCAGTGAAGAGAAGTAGCATTGTCCTTCTCCAGTGCAGGGGAGTGTGCTAGGAAGTCCTATCACGGATTGGGGCCTGGACAGAGTGTCTTCCAAAGACAAAATTCAGTTTGAGGCCTGGTGATTTTAGATAAAGACATTTCAAGCCCCGAAAGACGACAGTTTGCTCCATAAACTCCTGTTTTGCAATCTGCTTAGGAATGGACTGTGCTTAAAATCAATCAATCAATAAATAAAGATACTAAAGCTGTGGAAATTATTCTACTCAAAATGGTTAATGTGAACCATAATATTGTGTCAAACAGCATGGCTAAGATCTTTTCTGTTGGATGAACTAACATTAGGAGGGGGGAAGCCTTTGCGACTAGGGTGGTTGGTCTGTTGAGGAATTGTATAAATTGTATGCACATGTCAAGAGTTTCTTGAAGGTAAGACTGATGTTTTGTTCTGTTTTTCTTTCTCAGTTTTTGCTATTCTCCTCTGTAATTGCATATCGTATTAACACAGTAATATGAAGCCATCCCCCCTTCTTGATAGACAGACTGTACTTTTTAAGTTAGATCCTTCTTTCTTTAGTGAACTAGCATGAACTCCTTGCCAACCGGTTTGCAGTAAGTGCTTTCCAGCTTAGGTGTATCTGAACAGTTTTATCTTTTATTTTCATGTTGATATGCTCAGTTTCATCAAACTATTGGATATAGTAAACTTGTTTTATTGGCTTCTGATCTTCAAGTCCAAAATTAATGGTCCCTTCCAAGATGTTCTTCTGAAAAGGAGGATGACTCTTACTCCGTAGTGGAATAATCAATAGCTTAATGCTAACTTTGTGTATGTGCAAATGTATTGTAGTAGTTCAAAAAGTGCAGTTTCCCTACGTGTGAGTGTATGAATGGCTCAATTTCTAGGTGTATCAGCCTCTCCTACAAGATTGAAAGACCTTCTGATGTAACCCTGAGTATTTTTCTCCAGCTTTCCCAAGAACCCCATACAAATCTCTGCCTTCCAGAAGTTAGCTCAACAAATTCTGTAAATAGAATTTCACTGTCGTGTCAATCCTCTCTTGAATCTTTCTAAAGTCTACTTGCTGACGCTCTTCATTATAAAACAGTTACTGCTTCTGTGTGATGTGTGTGTCCATAGGTCGTTTTGCTGCACTTTCCTGACTTACCTGACAAAACTATGAAAACGATCGTAGCAAAATTGTCGATAGTTCTTTACATTTTGGGGCAGACTCTTTGATTCTTTGTCTTGGCTCTTGATTCCTGAAGTGCAGGCAACTGGAGTTGGATCACTTGGACAAAGCTTTAGATAGAACGTTATTGTATAGTCAGATGATACTGAAAATATATGGAAAAAAGAATGGATTTTTTTAAACAAAGTAACCACCTGCTGTATATTAGAAACCAAAAAAAACCCCTGTGAATTAAAGTACTTTTAAAAAAGAATGTTTTAACATTTTAAGTTTAATTAACTTGTTGGAGAGTTTTGGAAGGAATTTTACAGAAGCACCTGGTTGCGTGAGGATAGTGCTGTTAACTAATCAGTATGAATGGGGGGGTGGGTCTTTTCCCATCCACCCAAGAAATGACTCCTCCAGTTAGCTGGATAACTGAAATGATATTGTAAATTAAAGCTTACTAGTCACCATGGAAATGCTTCAGTGACAAACCATGATAAGGTTGACCTGGGAATGGTGGATTGTTGGCTCATTGCTAGAAGCTGCAAAAAGCGGTTTTCGAAAGGAGATCCAACTCGGGCTGAGCGTCGGTGGTGGTCTTGCTCTGTCTTAATGTTTCCATTGATGTATTTAGATCAAAGGCACCATTCATTCTCTGGTTCTCTTTGCCCTAAATGGGCTGAAAATTTTGGCCATGTTTTATCACTGTCTCTTACTATTCCTTGTGAAAGTAGTATTTATTTGACCAAAAGAACACAACCTGATATTTTTTTTACCAAAACAAGGATGGAATCTCCCTCTCCTGCCCAAAAGTCATTTGCTTATAGTCTCTGAGCAGAAAAACAAAAGGAAGAGAGACAATAAATGTAGAACACTGATTATTAAAAGCTGAACTTGCATTTCATTATAATAGTCCCTGGAATTTCTTCATATTGCAACCTGGGAAATAGATACTTACAACGTTTGGCTTGGTTAATGATGTTCCTCATTCATGTGAGGCCAACTAATGGCCATTCCGATCTTTACCATAGGACAAGTTAGGATGGGTGTAATTTTTCTGCCCCTCCCGGCAACTGCAATTGATGACCAAGATATAGATTTGTCCTGACTCCAATTCCTGGGGTGAGATCTGAAGAATGAATGACAACGATCCACTGCAGGGATTCCAGTACTAGAATTATCTCATACAGTTCTTATACAGTAGCTCACCGATCCATGGTGATAATCACAGCAACCTGTTCAGGTTGAGCCAAACAGGCCTCCCCTGGATCACCCAGCAACTGAAGATGTGCCCGGCCAGAGTAGATTCCAGGCCCAGTAGATTATTATTTTGTAAAGATCTCGGGAATGAAGAAGAGGTACCCAATCCCTCAGCTGCACTCTGCAGTGTGCTGGACATCACACAAATGTCCCACAAGAAATGGTTCCCTGTTCTGCTATCCGGATTGGACCCAGTTCTCTTATCCACAGAGCACCAGAGATTAGCTAAAAGGGCCAGAGGTCATCTACTAAATACAGGTAGTCCACAACTTACCACCACAACTTCCTAGTTCTCCTGCTAACTTAACCCCATTCTAATTAGAGACAAAAATTGCACGACTGGGATTGAGTTGTGACTAAGGAGGACAAAGGAAAAATAAAATTAACACATTTCTAATAGGGACATTTGTGCATTGGTAAGCAGGTTTAACACGTGCGTGCATATGTGTGTGATAATTTTGTATGCCTTTTTCAAAGCCAAGGAGCTAGACATGATATGCTATATTAATCATGGAGTCCTTGGTGCTCTCTGAGCTTGGTTGTTTTCCTGCTGACGTTTCTTTAGTCAGCTAGATAACATCATCAGTTTACTAGTTAGGTCATGAAATATCTGCAAGCAAACCACCAAGCTGAGAGCACTAACGACTCCTCAGTTCAACCTTGAGCTACAAATATTCTCTTCTATTGATGCTATATTAATTATGGTTCGTTCCTACAGCATTCTAATACAACTTCTAATGCAATATTCATATGGGGACTGGCCTGCTTATTCTATTTGGGCTACCGATGGCATATGTCGCACTGAAAGATGAGCTGGTGCATTCTATGTATTTGTTTCTGAATGGCTAAACCCTTTTAGTTGAAGGACTTTGCAGATTGACTTGCAGATGCCAAAGGGTTTTGAATGCCAGGAGTTGCCCTGCCCTGAACTTCACTTTGCCATGAGGGAGGGACAAGAACAGGAGGTCTGCTGGACTCTTCTACGCATTGCTAGAAGTTGGTGCAGAGTAGAGTTGCAGGCAGAGGGGTGCTGAGAATTCAGGAACAGCTTAGTCCTGCTCAGCTCAGGCTATTTTGATCACAATCAGAACTGAGTTTAGAAGTCATCTCATGCACATGCACACACATACCCATATACCCCAGATTTCCAGAAAACATAATTTTCAACTTTCAAGTTCCAGATGCCTTCTAGATTAGTATCGCTGTTATTAAGACATTTTGTCATTAGTAGTGTACCAGTGTTCCCAGGTCAAGGTACAGAGGCCAGCCAAATAACCTGGGCTCTAAGGCAGAAAATTCCTGATATTATAGCTAACAATCCACTGGAACTAGTACAAACATTTGCTAGAATATCTCAGTTTGTTTTTCACCCATCCGGTATATACTCCGATTGATTGAGTACTGTCAATCGGAGAAATATCAAACAGTTGCGTTTAATTTTTTTCCCTACCTTTGAAAGACCTCCAGAAAAGTTGAGAAAGGCCTCGCTCCAAGCTTCTGGAAGCTGAGAGCAGAATGGCTGGGAAACATCAGCCCACAAAATTCCCTATCTGGAACTCCAGATGCAAATATGGATGAAGAGAAGAGTGTGGAGATGTGTGTAAGCACGTGAGTGTTTAATCTTGTGTTTCTATATGCCCAAGAATATCAGTTCTGAAGAAGCTTGTTGGATGAGAAGCGAAGCATTTAAAAAAAACAAAAAACCAAGAAAGTCCAGTTGCCTTTTGGAAAAATCGCCAGATCTTCTGCCAAAGAGGTGGGGGGTAACAGACATAAGAAATCCCATCTCATAAAAGAAATCCCAGAGAAGAATCACAGGCAAGAAGATTTTGGTCAAGACAACAGAAGATAGCAAGCCATCTGGACTGCTCAAGAGATCATTTTGGAAATGGTTGGCTCTGTGGATAAAATGGATTGGTCAGCTTGAATTCGCAGCGAGGTTGTCTTCAGGTAATACCAGAAAAGAACCACAGAAGACAGTCACTCTTGACAAATTCTACCCATGTCTTATTTCAGCAGTGTGACCAGACTGGTGCTCCAATTTGTGTGGTGGAGAAAGTTGTTCTCTATGATGCTCAGGCTAAAAAAAATTATATAAAATTCAACTTTTAAACATTTGTGTGGCTTAAAGAAAACAAGGAGAGGGGAAACATCAGCTTCTACAATGCTCTTGTTGTACAGCAGAGGTGTCCAACCTTGGCAACCTCAAGACTTACGGACTTCAACTTCCAGAATTCCCTAGCTGGCTGGGGAATTCTTGGAGTTGAAGTCCACAGGTCTTAAAGTGGCCAAGGTTGGATACCCCTGTTGTAGAACAATTTAACAGCCTAGGATCTCCCCTTCCACCAGCTATTGCTGCCAAAAATCAATGGCTGAATTGACTGTTCTGTTGAGTGACCCCCCCCCCAAACAAAATTAACCTGGTTGAAACAACAAAGCCCTTTAAGCACTCCAACAATTGGGAGGAAAATCCCAAATTCTGGTTTGCTTATTGGTTGATATGGCACTAGTCCCCTCACATGTTTAGCCCTTCACTCCCCCAGATTATAACAATAGTCTTGAGCACAAAAAGATTGGCTGTAGACATTTTCAGGGCCATATTAGTGCACACTGCCAAGAACTCTGGTTAGGAGGGCCTGATTGCAGGATTGTTTGTGGGTTAAACTGGTGAAAAGTTCCTATGTCTAAAATAATTCTAGGGCCTTCGTTCCTGCTTACAGAATTACAAACAGCTGAAATTTGATTTAAGAATTCGTGTTATTTCAGAGAAATTTAAAAAAGACTTGGAATAGTAAGGATTCATCTAAGAAAGTTAAAATAAAGGCTATCTTATTATATAACATTGCTTGTTCCACTACAAATGACTCTTGAATAGGAGGTAATTCTTGGCTGGTTTTCATTTCTGATTTTTCTTGGTGGGATCTGCAGCGCAAATTAGCAAATCAAAAATGGAGAAATGGGATGGCTGAGAACTACAAATCAACAATCAAGAACTTTTAAGCATCATGCCATAGAAATTTCTACCTCTTGTCTGGCATGGCTTTTATTTTATCATGTAACTTAGGTTTTAATGCTCGTGTCAATAAAATGCCGATGCTTGTTCTATGAGTCCTATCTTTAATCATGAGAAGCAGCTTAATATCCTAACAGTTGATGACCTTGGCTAAGAAGTGTTATTGAAGCTCAAACACATTTATATAAACAGAACTAGAGATCCTGTATTCCAGACCTTTGTTAAATTTATAAAGAGCCCTCTCTTCACAGTGGAGGCTTTAGAAGTGATGTAGAGCATTCATTTTTGCTTAAAGAACACTGCAAACCATATGTGGACCAGATGAACATCACTATCAACTTCAGAAGGGTCCACCAGAAATTAGCCCATGCCCGTTGGTGAACTGTGATCCTCTGCCTTCCCTAAGTTAGCAGGAATTCCTCTTCCCCCTCCGTCCGAATTTGAGTGGTACCTATAATTATGCCCCATAATTTCTATGGATAGTGGCAAACATGGGTTCTCTGAAGTTTAGCTTTTATGTGCCTTTTTCCTGCTCTCTCGCTAACATTGTAACCTGCTACTCTTTCTTGGAAGGTAAGCTCTCTTGTGTTCTATTAACTATGTGTGTGATTCATCTGATCTCTTCCATGTGTGTAGCAAGAGCAAATTCTTCTGCTTGTACCTTCCACCATTTGGAAGGCGGGCAGATCTGCAGGCTTTGGGTTGGACTGAGCCAGCTCTGTTCGTTGTCACCTGTTCCTTGTCACCAGCAAACTAGGGTCGCAACAGACTTGTGTTCCCCCTCAGTTAAGAGGGTTTTTTTCTCTTTGAGAAAGCTGGCAAGCCCCAAGAGGCAAGTTATTGATTGATCCCCATTCACCCACGGACCAAGACTAGTAGCAGCTTTGAATGGGTAGATTTGATCCTTCCAGAGCTCTCGGGAGCGGAAGGCATTCCAGCTGGCCTTGCCCAAAGGGGCTTGCAGGTACAGGCAGATGATTTCTAAAGCTTTCTCATTTCTCACACTGGTGAGATTTAAAACATTTTGCCCCAAAGGAAGCAAGATTTGGTTAAAGCAAGCTAGCACACATTTTATTTTGAATCTTCTCTTTATTTTCCTAAGTATTTTCCCTAAAAATCTGATGCAGGAGAGGTGAAAATCATAGACTATAAGACCAAAAGACAGAAAAGCAAGGGAACCCTATGAGAAGACAGCAGAAATACAGTTTGTGTGTGCTTCACCTGAGCTACTTTCAATTTATCTGGAATTGAGAAGAAATGGACCTCCTTATTTTCCCATTTTCCCCTTCGGGATCATGAGATCTAGAACCTTGCCTTCCTTGAAAACCCAGCTCGCCCTCTGCTCGTGATGTCTGGGACAACCATTTCCTCCCCCTTCTCATCATCCTCCCAAGTCTTGAGTGAGGCTTGTGTGTCTGGTTTATTAACACCTTCCATCTCTCTCTAACCCACGTTTTGTGGAATCTCGAAATGTGAAGAAATGCCGAGTTGTGTCTGTTGGTTGTAACTACCTGGCTTCACTTTTGTATGGTTTTTATTTTATATGTATTTCTCCCTCCATCTCCCTTCCACCTCCCCCCAACATGCGTGCTGCTGATTTTAAATCCCACATCATTACACCTCTGTGGTTTAGTTTTACTTGGAATATCTTAAGATTAGCAAGTAATACTCTTGTTTTACAATTTGTAGGACTGCAGGGGAACCCAGCTGCATATTTCTTGGTCAGCACTGAGCAAGACCGAAGGCCAGGGGCCACCAGTGGCTTGCCGTTGAATAAGCAACAGCAGAGTCAGCCTGGAGGAGAAGCTGACTTCTTGGTGAGGGATGGTCTCTCAAGCAACAGCTCCTTCCACAGCAGTGAAGGCGAAGGGACTGACCATGAGGGAGACATCTTGGACTGCAGTGGATCCAGACCTCTGCTGATGGACTCAGAAGAGGAAGAAGAGGCTTGTAAAATGAACCCCCCGCTTCAGGAAAGAGGAGGTGGTTCCCAAAAGGACTTGAACCTCCAACCAGCCCAGAATGTGCCAGGGTCGGTTCTGTTCGACACTTTTCCACAACAACCTGCAGAAACGTCCGAAAAGGAGACCGATGTTTTTGCCACGGCTCCTTTCCGAAACTCTAAAAGCCACTGTGATGACTTGGACATTTTCACGAAAGCACCATTTCTCTCCAAAAGCCAAGTGTTTTCTAAGCAGCTGGATGAAGGCGACGTGTTCCTTAAAGCTCCGTTCACAAAAAAGAAAAGCCAGGAGGAGCTGGTGGCTCACAATGTCGTCAAGGAACCTCCTCCCACTGGGGCCTTCCTAGGCTCAGCTGGAGTTGATCAGCACACACGTGCCCCTACATTCCAGAACCTGGATGTGGGAACCCATGGCTCCCTTCTTCCCCAAAGTCAGTATTCAGGGGCCTCCTTGGTTCAGCCCTCAAGAGCAAGTGATGGTCCAGATGCCCATCCTCCCAAAGGTGCATCTGGAGAACTCGGTCCCATTTCCAACGATACACTCCAAAGACACCTGGTCCTCCAGGAAGGCTTCTTGGGATCAAAGACCAGCCCGCCTTTCCACCCACAGTCCTTAACAAAATACTCCCGACACTACAGTCCAGAAGGCAGGCAGGGGACCAGTGCCCAACCCATAGCAGCTTACAAAGTTGTATCTCAGACCAACAAGCAGGTGATAGCTGGGTCCATTTCTATCGCCTCTCTTTCTTCCAGGACTAAAGAACTGCCCACTAGCGACCCATTTACATCTGCCCCCTTTCCCTCCAAACTGGGGAAGCAGAAGCCTTAAATGGTGTCTACTGTGATGAAGTCCAGTATGTGGCTTCCGACAGGTATCTTTTTTTCAAGAAATTGCAAACTGACCCCGTGAAACGGAATGCACTCTACTTCAGCCATCCTGCTCAACACTCTTGCTGTGGCGGGCCCTTCCTGGCTCACAGGAAGTCCTCTCCTCCAAGCACTAATAGCCAAGGATGGAGACTTTTGATTTGTTCTGCAGCCACTTTCACTGACCAACACATTTTCCAGTCTAAAGCTGTTCGGGCAAATATTGTCCTTAAGCTACTAATCCCACAGGGAATCTAATAGATAGGACTGGTTTTACCTCAACTGAAGGTTAACAGAACATCTCAACATCATGTCAAATGTGTACCAGAAAAAAAAATGGCAACCAAATTTTGTTTTGTTTGTCCCACAAAGAAGCTGAGAGGACTCGGCATGTGTTTCTAGTTGATGCTAATACTGTTTACTGATTCTGGAGTAATTATCAATTTGAAACAATTCTTCTACAATGTGCATTAATTCTTTTTATCTGAATTTAATTCCTATCCTAAGCCTGTTCTAGGCAAATGTTGGCTAGGATTTAGGCTATAGTCTTACCTGACACTATAACAGACAATTGAACAGACTATAGAGAGTTTCTGTTATTTTCTGTTCTTTGTATAAGCCTGGGAAGCCTGGTAGTTTAAAAAGAGTTTTTGCTGACTTTTTAAGAGGAGTTTTTGTAAGTTTTGTAAAGCTTTCCATCATTTGCTTTTCATTTTTTGCAAAACCAGTTTTTTTTTTCTTTATGAGACCGGTGAGATCATCAAAAAACCGTTAAGGGAAAAATTCCCATTTGAACTCCACTTCTCCAGGGCTGAGTTTTCTAGTTTCCTACTTTCAAAGCATGTTTTTCCCTTCTTTTGCCACTGAAGCCCTGAATTTGCAGCCCCCAGATGTGAAAAATTGCTTTAGCTGCCTCCAGCAGTCATGCCTTCCAACTCTGCAGAATGAAGGCAAGCAGTCTTTCCTTTGTTGAACCTCTGAGGAACGATGCACTTTTTCTTAGCTTTTGTGAACCATGAGATAAGCCTTGTTCTTCTGCCCCTCATCAATGGATGGGGTAGGAAAGGAAAATCAGATGTCCCTCGTCCCTATGTTCACGTGTAGGTCTAACCCCAAAATTGGTGCACTTGGTCTGGGTGTGCTACTTTCCACCATCGAATATGGTGATTCAGACCTTTTTACCTTTCTATGAATTTGTTCTGTCCTGGTGGAAGGGCAGTAAGAGGGCACATGTGGGTCCCCTTTTATACCAGTTTCTCTCAAATTGATACCCTCCACCTGTGCTAGAGTTCAAATTTCATAATCTCCAGCCAACGTGTCTCACCCCACCTAGGGTGCACGTGTTTGGGAATGGCTGTTCAATACACAGGAGAGCCAATTCACAACTTGGTGTGCAGTTACATCTCCTGGATGTTCAGAGTCGATCCTCTTCAAGTAGCCTTGTTTTTGTTTTGCATTGCACAGATGACAAATGAAATGCTTCATCCCGAATGATTTCTTTTAAGTCGTTCAATCACCTGCCCTTCTAACTACAGTCATGGGATTCCACGCAGGGTGGGTCTTCCTTCTGCAAACTTCTCTTCTTTGACAGTGTTTGAAAGTGGAACTCTGATTCTGTAAAAGACTATTGACTGTTTAAATCCTTGCTAGGACAATCTCGGTGTCCTGCCAGAAGAACCGAGAATGTGATCTATTCTCAAACTGACTCGTGTGCTGGGGAAGTTCAGTTGCTGGCCACAGGTTGACTTTTCAGCTGTGAACCCTGCTGCAATGTGCCTTTTCTAGAAAAAATGTTGTTGCTGAGCTCATGAGGCAAGATACTCATGTTTTTTACCTCTTGAAAATGTATCAAAGATCACACTTGTATTTTTCTTCAGATTTGAACCTGTTAGCAATGGGGAGTATATTCACTTGATGTCTCCTTTTTGAAGGGGGGGGGAGAATGCACTTTCTACCACTCTCCCATGCTGTGTTGTTGCATTTATCTGGTGGGGAAGTGGCATGACCTGAGTCGGGGAAAATAACACTCTCCAATTTTGTTTGAGACTTTTATAAAAGACTGTAAACTGCATGCACAGTCTTAGCATTTTGGACAAATAACTTTTAGCTTCTGAATTCCCTAGCTCCTCTGATCTGCTGGGAGAACTTGCACTTTTGAAAATGATCATAGGAGAATAAAATGCATCTTTCAAAGACGAGTATTACAAGAATGATAGCAGAAACTGCTGGAAGGGATGTAGATAATTTAGATGCTAAAAACAAAATGATTCCTAAAGCAACGATCCCCAACCTTTCGGGCTTTGCAGATCGGCGGAGCAGGGGGAGTGTGCACACTCGCAGCTCCATTTTTGAGTTTTGTGTCCACCGCTCACACAAATGGAGCTTCACGTGCATGTGGGAATGCCTGCCGCTCGTGCAAATGAAGCTGCGTGCTTGAGTGTGCTGCTGCTGCTTGTGCAGCCCGGTTCCAAACAGACCATGGCCTGGGGGTTGGGGACTCCTGTCCTAAAGGAGACCTGTTTTTATTCAGTCTTCCCATGTCGACTGCTGGGATCTGCAACTTTTCATGCATTCTGTTTAAACAGACCCATCTAAGCGTGTGCAGAAGCCTTTTCCCACAAGATGTTATGGCTCGTCCTTCCTAGGAAATAGATGCTGGATATGATTTTTGGATGAATGGAAGCATCTCATCTGGTATTACCTGCTGACACATTCCTGGACTGTACAAAAGGAGGTTGGCTGTAGGTTGGCCCAACACCACGATGGGGCTCACAACACTTCCTGGCCAGGACTCCCTCCTTGTGCACCTACCTCATCTCTTAAGCAGGTGCTGGAGTGGTTTTTTTCTGGTTTTGGTTTGCTTTGTTTTTAAATACAGTTTTTGCTGCATAATTTATATTATCAATTACAGCTTACAGGAAGAAACTTGATTGTTCAAAAATTTGGATATCTTTTGGAAGAGGGAGAGGTAATTCTCAAAAGCATGGGTGTAGACCTTTGTACCTCTGCTTCTGAATGAGCACTGCCATGCTGTTTTGTGTTCTTCAGTTAAGTTAAATATTATGTGTTATGGTTTGAGAGGGCTCCTAAAGACATCAGGAAGACCCACTCTTAAGAAACCATAGCTCTTAGGAACGTCCCCCAGGCCATACATTGGAAGATACAATTTAAGGCCAAAATGTCCATTGTGAGAAAATTAGGAAATGCAAAGAGGTCATCTGTGTAAGATGACATCATTTGATGAGTCAGAACATCACAATCTTTCCAACCTGGTGTTTTCCAGATGTGTTGGTCTTTTGGACAGGCTAGCAGATTGGGAGCATGAATATCCAATGCATCTGGAAGGGATTTATTTGAGGAAGACACCTGTGATCTGTGTTCAATTGCAGACAAATGTCCGTTTTGAATTTTCCATAGTCCTTGTGTTGCATTTTCATTAGGGATCTATAGAAATTTGACCTTCTCATATGGTTCTTGAAGACAGTGGGAATGTTTTCATTTTATATTGGTGATAAACAGAACCTTCAGATCTAATTCTGGTGTTTACATCACTGTTACAATCAGTTAACTGAGCTGCTACTAGTTTTAGTTGGGTGCTTTGAAAATCATTGCAGAAATCACTCCTCAAAGAAAATGCTTTTGAACGGGCTAGTATTATTAATATTAATGTTATTATTGTAGTAGTCGTAGTAGTAATAGTTTAAAAGTTCTACAAAGGTTCACGTGGGACAGAAGGTACTTTAATAGTACGGTAGTTCAGTTTTCTCACCCAGGGTGGCTTTAAGATTTAATTGGTTTAACTCATTTTAAAGTTGCTGAGGTTGAGAAACCCTACTGTAGAATACAGAATGCAAAACTCTGCAATTTTCCAGCTTACCTAATTAGTCCTTTGGGTGCAGGTATTTCTCTGTTCATATCAGTGTCTGAGAACGCAATATATGTAGACCTTAATAGATTTCTTGTATTTATTTGGCATTTTAAAGCATTCCCTTCATATCTGCCCCTGTCCCAGTCTTAATCTTGATGGTGATGGAAAAAGATAGGCATAAATTAAAAAAATAAAAACAAAAAAAACTCTATACTTCCAAGAGCAGGAGAATAAAATTATGAGCCAAATAATGCAAAGTTGAAATACAGAATAATCTTCTCGTGTTGATATAGTAATCACTTGGGTTTGTGTTTGTATGCATGTGTGGGCTACTATCTCTTATTGCTTATTTTGTGAGATTTAAATTCATGCCATTGCTGCATAATAATGATGAAAAAGAGGGTCATCTAAATTTGGGGAATATTCTGCTAAATGTTCCTGAAATGTAGACTTCCTATAGGACTCTTGAAAGACCCATGCAAGTCCTGTCATTCCTGATGGAGACGCACGGAGGGAAGGTGATGAAGTTCTGTCATGTGTTCAGCTTTTTAGTCAGGTGCAACATTAAACATGTGAACACGTTTAATCTGTTTGTATTTTTTAAATAGTAGCTGCTGAAGGTTGTGGTGGGGAAAGGTGACTGTGGTTTGGGAATGCAAGTGAGCTAGATGTACAAACACACGTACCACACTCCATTGCCTCCACACACACCAACCTCTGTTCCTTTTGGAAGAAACTTCCTTTTGCACCAAGGAGACCAGAGAACTGCATTGTGGGAATGGGTTGAAGGGCAGGATTGTGACCCGCAAAGCAGGATTGGCAGCTTTCTCCTCCCTGCATACCACAACCCTTTTTTTTGCTTATTCATCTATTCTAAGAGGAGCTGGCCTATGGGGCCAACCAGCTTGGTCTTGAGCCATTAGGCAAAGCAGGGAGGGTGGGGGCATGGCCCCTTCCTTTTTGTGCCCACATTAGAACAGGGTCTCCAAATTTGGCAACTTTTAAGACTTGTGGACTTCAACTCCCAGAATTCCTCAGCCAGCCCACAAGTCTTAAAAGTTGCCAAGTTTGGCAAGCCCTGCACTAGGATAACCCAGTCTGAGAAGTTTTGACTTGCAGGACTTCCTCTAATCTTCCATAGGAACCAGAAGAGTCTTTGGGAGAGCCCTGTTGGATATTGATGATGGGGAATGACAGAGGCTTTTGACTTACTTCCAGAGGACCAATAACGGTCAGAAAATGTTGGGATGACAATCAGTATACGATAGTCAGGAATTCTTTCCTTTTGTAATGTAAGCATTTTGTATTCTCTGAAGCGTTCAAATGAAATAAAAGTTGAACACATTGACAAAAGCTCATACCAAGTGTTTGGTCTGTCTTATTTTCCTGCTGCCTTTGGACTACTGCCCAGGATTACATTAGTAGACCTTGTAACAATGGCAGGTTGCTGATCAGAAGATACTATCCGTATCACTTTACTTCATGAGCCTGATGGCTGCCTCCTTTGTTCTGTGTAGGATCCACTGTCAGACTCTTACTTCAAGCTCTACACAGGACTAGTTTCCATTGGCACAGTGCAGGGATGTATTGTGAGACGCTCTTTGATGCAGAAAGTGGACCATATCATAATATGGCCAGGGAAATATCTCTCCAGCTAAACAAAATGTGAGTGATTGCAGTGAAGAAGCAACCCATTCATAGATATCATAGAATCTTAAGGCTGGAAGAGACCTTGGAAGTCTTCTCTCCCTGCTCAAGCAGGAGACCCAATACTGTAAGGACCTGCCTCAACTAGTCCCTCAGGAAAGCAAGACTTGAATCCATTGAGTTGAATGAAAAGAACTTTTACTGAAAGTGGTTGCAGTAAAATGCAAAGCACAAAGCAATTCTTCCCCTCTGACCAGTCCCTCAGCAGCCAATGCAATGCCGAGAAGATGTTTTGAGAACACTGAGGTGCTGGGCAGATAACAGGTCACTCTCAGTGCACGACGGCCTTGGAACGGGCTGGGAGGGAGTCTGTCCCGTCTCCAAGAAAAATCCCCCTCCCTATTTCCCTCACTTTACATCTTAATAAAATGTTTAAAAAATAATAATTGATTCCATAAATAAATAAATATGGCACAGCCGCAGGGATAGAATCAGGATAGCCTGTCCTGACAAAAGTGAAAAGGTGGAAAGAATCCTCCTTGGCTCGGCTCCTCCACGGCCGGGGAGCTGCTGCAACCCCCCGGGGGGGGCGGGACCCCCACTTTCCCACGGCCCCCAAGCGCGCCTCCTCCCGGGCGTGTCGGATCGAACAGCCTGCATTGCTCTCTTCCGCCCGGTAGAGGCCACTCTGGGCGCGATACCGGGCGCGCAGGGCCCATCAGGCGCCTGCGCAGTCAGCCCTGCAGAGTCCTTCCTCGGAGAGCGGCAAGATGGCGGCCGCGCGGCGTCTGGGCGCAGCGCTGGGGGGCCGGTAGGTGGCGGGAGGGGTGCAGCTTTTGACGCCAGCCCCAAGTTGGGGCGCCTAGGCCGCTCCCTTCCCAGGGCTGAGGCGACCTTTCCGCGGGGCTTCCCCGCATTAAAGCGCCCCTGATCCTCAGCCGCCCTTGCCCGTCCCTGCCTCCCCCGTTCTCCTCGGCCGCTGCGTCCTTCCTCTGCCCGCTGCTCCGTGGAAGCACGCCGACGCCTGGATCTTCCTTGGGAAGTCTTGAACTCTAGCCCCCATTGTCCCCAGCCAGACTGTCCCCCTCCCTTCAGCTGATGTCTTTTGGAAACATTGGCCTGCCTCACTCGCTGCCCTCTTTCGCGTTCCCCCTTATTTCCTATTATGGGTGTTGTAGTCCATCCCACAGCAGGTGGTGGGAAAGGGGGTGAGGGGTATCCTAGAGGCCTCAATTCAACTCTCTTTTCATCGTTCAAACCCCCTCTCCCCGACAGGCTCTCTCTAAACTGCTTTGAAGCTGTCAGTCATCCCTTTGGGGGAGGGTCTCCGAAGGGGGAGGTGGAAAACAGGACACCTGCAAAGGTGCTGATGCTTCTTGTAGGATGGGGGGGGGGGTCTCCAAACGTGGCCACTTTAAGACTTGTGGGCTTCAAATCCCAAAATTCCTCAGCCAGCTGGAGTTGGTCCACAAGTCTTAAAGTGGTCACGTTTGGAGACCCCTCCCAGGAGACCCCCCCAAAGTGCAGGAAGTAGGGAAGAGATGGCACCATTGGCTGATCCTCTTTGCAGGAGTTTTGTCACTTTTGTCCCCTCCCCCTCCAAGCAGCTCAGGTTTAAACCTGGCTTAGCAAAGATCTGGCTTAGCAAGGCCACCTGCATTGAATTTGCTGAATGGGCTCTAAAACAGCTTTTTCTAAGGAACTCTCTTTTGGAGGTTTGGCCAACTGAGTGCTGTGCCTTAGTTTTAGGGCGGTCTGGAGTATACTGGACCTTCGTTTGTTCCATTGAATGCATGAGTCTGGGCAGCTTGTAGCAATTAAAAACTACACAAAGAACCAAAGCAATCTTAAAACATATAAAAGGATATGCAGGTTAATAAGAAAAACCACACACAAAAACAAATCTGCACTCAACTACCGAAGGTGTTTTGCTGCACATCCAGATCCCCATGCCTGGTCTGCTATGCCTAAAAAACGATTAGCTTAAAAACCTGCAATTAGTTTGTCACTGTTTTTGTCTTTGCAGGACAGAATTACAGACTTCATTCTTAATGGTCTCTCACAGGTGTTTAGGAGCCCTTGCATTACACCCTTCCTCATTCTCCAGGGGTCTCACAGCTTCTGTGGGGGAAAGGATTTTGAATGGGGCTGAGCAGCCATCCGGATCTGAAGGGGAGAGTGCACTTCAAAGCATGCAGGAATGCAAATGTCATACCTCTGAGCAATGTCTTAAAGACACGGTTGATTTAAGGTGCTGCTGAAGGGAGGAGGTGTGTACCTAACTGGGCTCTGAGCCACCTTTTTCTCTTTGGATCTGGATTGTTGCCCAGGCCTGACTTCCAAGGCAGTGGCAGAAAGAAGGATGGAGCCGAAAGCTAGCATTTTTCTTTGAACCATGTTAGTTTCCTGCTGATTGCATTAATAAAAAAAACAATAACAGGAGGGGCAATGAATCACATGAATATCCAGAGAGATGCTCTCCAAAGCTCTAATCTTCTGTGTGGTTTTGTGAAGGAGGAATGCAAAGACTAGCACACCAAAACATGCCAGATGCTTATTTCATTTTGTCAGATATATATTTCATTTTGTTTTTCCCAGACAGTCTTACTGATATCTAGATTGCCTGGTCTGTAATGCAAACATGTTGTGCAGTGTTTCTCAACCCCAATAACTTTAAAATGTGTGGATTTCGTCTCCCAGAATTCCCCAGTCTCATCTTGTCCATACATCACTGGAGAGTCCTTTAATACTCTTGGCTGTTCTTGCAAAGTAAATGACTGGATTCACACATGTAGTGCTAAGCTGAGGGTAATCATAAGCATAACCCAAAAATGTCATTATTTTCTTCTGAAAGATTTCTCCTTACCTGTTTTTGCAACTTTACATGCAAACAAATAGGACCTGCAGCCTGTTCAACATCTGTTTTCATACAGAGAAAGGAGATTGGAAAGGAGAGCAAAAATTGCTAGAATTTTTATTTTTTCCCAGCCATCAATCCTTTAGGTCCCCAGATTTCCTCACTGCTCAATGGTGTTATTTATTGAAATATTTATTCTTCCTTACTTCAGGTCAAAACTCAAGCTCTAAATCTGTTGGCTTTCAGCTTTTAATGAGTCAGTCATTATTATTTGGGTTGAAGTATGGGAAATTCCATTAAACCAGGCATGTCAAACTCGTAACGTCACGTGACGTCACATGACGTATCGTGACTTTTTCCCCATTGCCAGCAATGGAGTGGGCGCAGTTTTGGCATGACGCATCCAGCCCGCGGGCCGGCAGTTTGACATGCCTGCATTAAACTGTCTTAATCAAACTATGACATTCTTAGCTGTATTTTTTTTCTCCATTCAGCTTTTGTCATTTGGGATTAAAGAGCACAAATGTATCAATTAAACAACCCCAGTGTTTTGTTACACCACACAAATCTTTCCTGTTTCCTGCAGTGCCACAGATGTCAGGTGGGTGTTTTGCTTGTGCATTTTCAGTTCTGTGGGATGAAAATGGCTTATGATGCTTATGATTCTTTCCTAAAATGTATTCATGATGAATAATTATGTTTCAGCCCCACATGCCTAATTTCTTACTAAGTTAGAAGAATGTCATCTTTGTGTGATGGGCAGATGTGTGTGTCCTCAGATTTAAGGCCACTTTTCTTCAGCTTTATAAATTGGGGAAAAGGCATGAGAATAGAATAAAGGAGTCTAATGTTTACCTACTTTTCTAGGTTGGATCCAATATGTTAACCCCAATATGTTTGGGGTTAATCTGTTCTGTGAACTAACCAGTTAAGGTTAAACAAATCACATGAGTTACTAATGTCTGTCCAATTTTACTTAATATTCAATATAAATAATAGTTGCTGCTTTTTTGGTTAGTGGATTATCAATTATTTGAACCTGTCTGAAAAATAACCAGATAAATATCTTAAATTTGCTCATTTCATCAAACCTCGGGGTGGAGAGAATGGAATAGGCCTGTGTATTTCATTAAACTGGGGTCAGGTAGTGCAGTGACACGCACCCAATTAATCTCTTCTCTTTTTAATGGCCCAAATCTTGCAGTATTGTGAAGAGCCCATGAAACGTTAGGTGCGAACAAGAGAATTTTGTGAATTAGGATGAGATCCTTAGTATCTTGCGTGCTTTTGACGACCTTGTGCAATGAAAAGCTTAACGTCTCCTGTGCAAACAGAAAATGGTTTGTCTGAGAAACCACCATGAGCAGTCCTAATGTTTACGACACGAGATCTCCAAGGACCCTTCCAACTCTATTGTACTCTTACTGTTAAGTGTGTCTTACAGATCCGAATATCATTCTAGGCCATATAATATGCAATCGCTGGCGACAAAGGTCTCAGAATTTCATTGCTACCCCCTCTTGCTTAGGAGCACCTGGATTTTTCTGACTGCTTCCTGGTGGGCAGTGAAGGTAGCTTACTCTGACCCAGGCAAGGTGAATGACTATGTTTCAAAATTAATTTATTTATTTTTTTAATTTCAGTGAGGTCCCTATTTATTCAGACGCAGGAGACTCCAAATCCAAACAGCTTAAAGTTTATTCCAGGAAAACCAGTCCTGGAGTCCAGAACGATGGAATTCCTGTCTCCTGCTTCCACCTACTGCTCTCCTTTAGCAAGGTTTGGAGGGGGGGGCACATAGCGTGATGTTGATTTGGAAATCTGTCCCAGTCAGATCCCTGATTAGCGGCAAAGATACCCTGGACTGCAGTTGGAGACACCAAAATTGGAGGATAGCCCGTGTAATCTATTCCTGTAAAGGGATGGAAATCAGAGAAGGGGAAACTTTCCTCTCTTAGGACTTTTAAGAAATTGATTGTAATTTAATGTAAATCTTATTGATATTAGAGAGAGAGAAGTGCAGCTTGATTCTGTTTGAAATCTTTGGGGAAGGGTGATTTTTGGCTTGATTTTTAGTTGATATTTATGCTCAGGCCTTTTCCATATGAAATGAGTTTCTCCTCCCAGCTCTTCCTTGGAGGAAAAAAAATCATCTCCTAAGGATATGTGGTTGAGCCAAAGGGAGGGGGGAGAGGGTGCCATTCAATGCAGCTGCAGTCTTAATATGTACTTTCTCCTTGTATACAATTATCACAGTCCTGGATGAAAAGGCCATTTGCATAATTATCAGGCATGTGGAAGGTTTATGAATCAGTCTTCCAAATTAGCCCACAATTGGCATGCTTGGCTGTTCATATTTAGCATATAACTAGTTGCTTGTCAAAGATTGAAGACCCGTCTCTATTTACAAAGTTTTTTCAGCTTAGAAGTCATTGCTACTAGCACAGATTCTGGATTAAATATAAAGCAGAAAGTTGATTTGCTGTGATGTGTTTAAAACTCCATCCACGTTTCTTGGAAAGGTGATGCTAACGAATTTTAAGAAGTTAGGATTTAGGATAATAGCGTTATAGAAATTGCAGTCATGAAGCAACAAACATGCATGTGTGAACCAATATGAAGAAATGGGATTTCGATGACTAGTTTGAATGGTGATCATTATTTTTCAAAGTCTTCATTTTCTTTTCTTTTTTGGTTAGACAGCTCTTTCGGATTGAAGGCATTAAAAGCATATTTTTCGGAACAGACTTCATTACTGTCACAAAGGTAAATCTAAAAACACTATACACAAGCCTGATAGTCTAAATTACTAGCTATACAATGGACTTTTTTTCTCAATATGCTACAGAATTAGAACACAGAGATGGTTTATATCAGTGGAATAACATTTGGCATTCTGCACTGTTGATTCACATGTCACATTTCAATTCAAAAAGAATATTCTTTTCAATAGTGAAATGTGTTGAGAATTTTTAACTATTTTCTATAAAAATTAAAAAAGTATGAAAACACCTACGAAAGTGCATTTCCCCTAAAGTAAAAATATATTTCCCATAAAATTGAAATATAAAACAAAAGACAGACCCAGTTATGTTTCTCTGTCCTGCTGTAGGTTTGCCAAAGTCCAAGGCTTAACATTTTTCTGTGTTGGTCTGCTGGGCATGAATTGGCAGTGGACATAAACACATTGTGTAACATTTGATAAATGTTTGTTCTGCTATGGCAGAAGGTAATGCCAACTATTTGAGATTGGACTGCATTTTAGGTCCATTTGTAAGTATTTGAACATTCAAAAGATTAGTTTTCATGTCTTTCTGTTGAATTGTTTGACATTAGTCTGACATGTATAGGACAAGGATGAGCGGAGCCATTTGTGATCGAAGAGTGATACGTACCTCCTCCCTTTTTTCGGGTTTGTTCAAACCAGCCCCAGACATAATTGATGAAAAATAGCAGTGTCCTTTTGACTATTAAATGGGTAGGCCCCATTTACAAATCATACTTGACGTCTGTAGAAACTCTTGTGTGCATAGTGACAAGTTCCTAGAGAGTCTGTGTGCATGGAGACAAACTCCTGGAGAGTTTGCCCTGCTAGTAAGGTTCCCAGACGTTTATGTGAGGTTGGTGTGTCCAGGAATAGGAATCCAGTAAAGTTCTTTCTCCATATTTACGGTCTGTTTTTTAAAATCTTCATAGGAAAGTGAGGATGTGGATTGGAACTTAATAAAGCCCGATATCTATGCCACTATTATGGACTTCTATGCTTCGGGCTTGCCCATTGTTACAGAAGAGGCCCCTCGTACAGATACAGGTACAGTGACAAATTCAGATGCTGGCAACCGTGGGGAGCCACCTCCTTTGGGCCCTGCCAGGGCGAGGCTTCCACTGCTCCACTGCACCACCCATCTTGCAAAGGTAGACTCTCTAGTAGAGTTGTACACAGAGGCATCTGCCAAAGGGTCAAGATCTGCAAGATGGCCAGTGCGTCACTGCAGTCAAAGCCCCCCCCCTTTTGATGTAAGCAAAGGCCAGGGTCTCCGTCAACATGGCCTGCCATCTTGCAGATTTTTGACACACAACCTAGAACTAGGGAGGAATTCCTGATAGAACGATTAATCAGTGGAATGACTTCCCTCCAGAAATTGAGGGTGCTCCATCACTGGAGGTTTTTAAGAAGAGGTTGGACAGCCACTTGCCTAAAATGGATAGGGTCTCCTGCTTAAATAGGGGGTTGGACTAGAAGACCTCCAAGGTCCCTTCAGCCCTATTATTCTGTATTCTGTTATACTCACACAGGATAAGGCTGATTTCTTTTGTGTGGTCCAGTGGGGGCTCAGGGAATGTTCACGTTCTTCATAAGGGCTCCTAGCAAGGCCTCTGGAGCTCTAATAGGACCATAGAAATATGCTTGCTTGCTTGCTTTTTCCTTGTAGCTATTTTGGTTTGGTTTCTTTTGGGTGCTCTTTTCCTTGTGATTCTGGGTTTGAGAGAGACAAAGCCGCCTCTTCTTTTTCCTTGTGACAAGGAAAGACTGTTTTAATTCAAGGAGACTAGGAGAAAAAAGACTGTGTCCCGCAAGTCTGAATCTTGGCTGGGGTTATAAAAGAACAATAAAATCTCAATTTAAGAGACCATTGGGCGAGGGGTGGGCCTGTTACTCAGGAATGTCCATTAAATCCAAAGTATGTCATTCATTGCAGTTCTGTCACTTGCATTATGAGATCCTTATTTAAATTATACAGAATTTGACAAAAAGTATATCATTTGCATAATATCATTTGCCAGTTGCTGTTATTTCACATTTAAGAGAAATGGGTCTCTTAGGTGATGCCAAGTGATGGAAATGATGTTATTTGAGTGATATAATGTAAGTGTCACGTTCTGGCTGCAGTGGATTGTCCGCCTGTCCCCTACTCCTGGGGGGGGGGGGGGCGTGAAGCTTGATTTGGTTGCATCTTCGGTATTTTCTGTGGTGTGTTAACTAACTATATTTGCCAGATGTCTTTGGATAAGGTAGTATGGGTAGTCCTCGGCTTACAAGCATTTGTTTAGTGACAGTTCAAAGTCATAATGGCACTGAAAAAAGGGATTTACGATCCTTTTTCACACTTACGACTGTTGTAGCATCATGTGGTCAAAATTCAGATGCTTTGCAACTGTTTCATATTTATGACGGTTGCAGTGTCCTGGGGTCATGGGATCCCCTTTTGCGATCTTCTGAAAAGCAAAGTCAATAGGGAAGCCAGAGTCACTTAACAACCGTGTTACTGACTTAAACCACTGCAGTGATTCACCTAACAATTGGGACAAGAGGTTGTAAAATGGGGCAAAATTCACTTAACAACATAAATTTTGGGCTCAATTGTCATAAGTCAAGGATGATCTGTATTTTAATTACTCTTTGCTAAATGAGATAAACATGATTTATTGTTTCTGTTTTGTATAAACCACTGAAGCCCCATCTGAAGAAGACGATGAAGTTGTATTAATGATAAAAGAGCTGCTGGATACCAGAATCAGGTACCTTTGTCTGTTGTGTGTGCTTGATAGAAGGCAACGTTTATGTTGGCTGGGGGATTCTGGGAGTTGGAAGTCCACATGTCTTAAAGCTGCCAAGTTTGAAAAACACTGGCATAATGCATTTCAGACAGTTGGTTTCCAGGCGCCAACACTTAGGTCACCTGCCAGGCAGCTAGGGAATTCTGGGAGTTGAAGTCCACAAGTCATAAAGTTGCCAAGTTTGGAGATCGCTGGTCTAGTATATCACTGATGCCTGCATGTGGATCTGAAGACCTCTAAGGCAGCCTCTCACCTTTTGGTCACCCGGCATTTGGACTTCTGCAGTGTGCTGTACATGGGACTGCCCTTGAAAGTGTCTTAAAACCTGCAGTTGGTCCTGGAATGCAGTAACATAGGCATACACCAATATGCCCATATATTGTACTACTGCTGTTTCAGGTGCCAGTAGGCATGTGGGTGCAATTGACCCACGGTATAATTGGTTAAGTCCTTTGGGGAATGCTGCTGAGTTATGAGAGGGGCCATTTGTTTTTCATAGTTTATGCCCGCTCTTTATGATCAGGCAGAATGCTCCAGCCCCGATCCGTGAATGAGGGTCTTCTGATGGGACACAAAAGAGGGATGCTTCTCTGCTGTAGCACCTGCCCTCTGGAACAACAAGCCACCAGAAATTCATATGGCCCCACTCCGACCTTGTTTAAAACCTGGCTCTTCCCCAGGTCTTGGGCTAAAGTGGGCTGTTCGTTTTGTGAAGTTATTTTATTTTTCCCAGACATTTCTCTTTGTAGCGTATTTTTTAAATTTTAATATTGTATGCTTTGCAGAGTTATGATTGTGTTTGAAGGCTATAAATGTAATAACAAATGTTGCTGTCCTTATATATTCACCCTTATTGCTCAAGTCCCGAAAATTTCAGTTAAATTGCTTGTATTCAGCAAAAAGTTAACATGAAGATCATCTGAAAATTCTTTAAACAGTAGTCACATTCTGGTGCTTCTCTCAACATTCCTACATTAACAGGATTTTAAAATGTGTTAGTTGTGCAAACAGGACGTTCATTATTACTTTCAAGAGCTAGGAAAGCCTCCGATTTTCATTGCAATGGAATTACTGCATTCTTGAAGGAATATTATTCATGTTAAACCCCGCGTATTCATTCATCATCTTCTGACAGCTGAGGTGACGCATCAGGTGTTAGCAGGCGATAAAAAGTGGAGGTAAATATGACCTCTGCCAAGTTAATCCATGAATCCATTGCAGACGCAAATGGGTATCAAAAGATCCTGTGTATAAAGTCGAGTTAACAATTTTTGCTTTCATTCCATGCATTGGGGAGAGGTATGTCCTCTGGGATTTGGCCTCTGCAATATTTCAATTTTCAGGGGGGGGAAATGAAGTTTGAACAAAGATGGAGTTTTATCTTCCCTGAATAGTCAAGCTGATTAACAGAAAGACGGCTCTTTATGTTGCTGTAAAACACGGGTGTCAAACTTGCCGCGTCCTGTGACGTGTTGCGACATATCGTGACTTTTCACATTGCCGGAGCAGGGATGGGCGCGGCCTCTGCGTGATGCAACCGGCCTGCGGGCTGACAGTTTGACACCCCTGCTGTAAAAGTATTGGAATGAAGTCACAAAGGTGCTTTTCAAAAGGCTATTGGACTTTCTTAGTTTTTTTCTTGAAAACATTTCACTTCTCATCCAAGGAGCTTCTTCAGTTGTTCAGTATTGGAATGAAGGGAAACAATGAAAGTGCTCACAAACTAACCTTAAAAGTTACTGTTTCTCAGTTACAGAATTGAAGCCAGTGCATGAATTTTACATATTTCTAACTGGGTCAGTAGGATCCTTTTGATCTGTGACAGTTCCAGAGCCAGAGTAGGATTGAGTGGGAACAGAAGTAGAACACGTAAACTGAGCCACTGCCTACTCTCCAGGCCATCTCAACCCAATTGGCACTGACAGAATGTAGTAAACAATGCAAACATGGCACATTTATGCGGGCTGATTAAATTTGCGCGACTAAATTTCGCCAGATTCTTTTCTCACAAGGGTTACGTGGCCGAGAGGTTGCTTTGGGGTAAACAGAGTATCCACGGCTTTGGCTCAGATGTCTTAGGAAAAAGTTGCAAATGCAAGGAGAAGTGGAAGGTAGCGTAACGAGCTGTAGGCTGCTCCAGGAATCTGCAATGCCACATGGAAGGTAGAGAGATGGGTGTGTAAAAAGAGAGGAGGAAGGCCCGTGTGTTGGCCGAGAATCTGAGCTTTACTTTGAGACGCAATGCAAATGTTTGAGCACTTGCCACTCGTAATGCTATTTTGTCCATCGCAGACCTGCAGCTGTGGGTTTCAATGCCTCTGGCTTAATATTCCTCAGGCCAACAGTTCAGGAGGATGGGGGAGACGTCATCTTTAAGGGCTTTGAAGACGGGATCGTGCAGTTGAAACTGCAGGGCTCCTGCACCAGCTGCCCCAGCTCCATCGTCACATTGAAGAGCGGAATACAGAACATGCTGCAGTTCTATATTCCAGAGGTGGAAGGTGTGGAGCAGGTAAGCCCCTTTGGGAGGACATGTGCTGTGCTCCACCTGTCTTCTCAGTGTTCCCCCAAATCATCACAGGGTGGGCAAAAAATTAAAATATAGAGATTGACACCTATTTAGGGTTTCCTTCTGGATTTTTTAAAATCAGAATCTCAGATTTTTTTGAACAAATTTGGAGGCTGCCTGCACTGCCAGGCAAGACGAGAAGGATGCTGTCTTGGGAAACCTTGCTGGCCTCCAGTGCAGCAGCAGGGATCCCTTGCCTCAATTGTGTGAACCTGTGCCATGCCGTGGCCTTGCGCTTTCAAATCAGATGGCCACCCCTCCTCCCTCCGGCCCAGAGAATACAATTACAGTACAAGTAGTCCTCGGCTTACAACCATTCGTTTAGTGACCAAACTTACCACGGCACTTTAAAAAGTGACTTGTGACCATTTTTCACACTTACAACCATTGCAGCATCCCCATGGTCATGTGATCAGAATTCAGACGCTTGGCAGCTGGCATGTACTTATGACGGTTGCTGTGTCCCGGGGTGTGTGTGTGTGTCATGTGATCCCCTTTTGCAACTTTCTGACAAGCAAAGTCAATGAGGAAGACGGATTAGCTTAATAACCGTGTGACTAACCATTGCAGCAATTCACTTAACAACTCACTTAACTTCTGTCTCACTTAGCAATGGAAATTTTGGGCTCAGTTGTGGTCATAAGTGTTGGTTTCTTGCAAGGAATGGTTTATTACACGTCGGGCATAACCTTGTAATGGTTCCTTTTAGGGTCAGGGTTAGCTTTGTGTCTGCTATTTTTTGCTCTTGCTTCCAGTCAGTCATGTTGCCCAACCCTGTTCTGATTTGAAAAGGATTGCAATAAGCAACACGTTCCTTTATGTTCCAATGTTGTGGTTATTTTAAAAGATATCCTACTTTCTGGGCTTGGTTCTCAATGGTGGGGGGCTCTGATATTCTTGGTGTAACTTCCTGCCTGCCTGTTGCTTTTCAGGTTGTTGATGATAATGAAGAAAAAGAAGTGAAGTCAACCTGAATCAGGGAGAGCCCTGGACTGTGGGCAGAAATTATCTGGCTGGTGGGTTTGTCTAAATTGGCCCAAACGCAGTTTCTTCATTGGGCCGATTCAATTTTTGTTTTATTGTATAAGAAAACAAGCGAATAATAAAAATGTGGCCCATCTTTGCTTTCCATGAGCAAAAAGAGGAAAGCATACAGAATAGGCATGTTCCTAACAGTTTCTAAAATACTTTCTTCCTCCCTTGCATTCAATTTTTTCTCACGTTTATCTCCAGTTATCTTCCTGAATATCAATCATCTATTTATTTAGCAGACTTTCTCTCATTGCACTGTAATCACTTTCTGGAGATGATTTAGTCATAGAGCATTGGATTTTTTTAAAAAAAACTTTTTCCCCTGGTACTTAGATTCCAAGAATAATTTTTTAAATTGTGCTCTCATCAGGAGGTTTAATTTTTTTCATTTTTTAAAAATGCCCATGGGTTCAATAAAATATTACTAATACCGTGGTCATTTACCCTATTTACATATAATACTTTGTTCCAAAATTCAGCAGACTTCACTACAGTTGTTGGTAATACCAAGGGAACCAAAAATTCTTTTTACAATTGGACTAGGAGTTTTTGCACTGGAGCCTGAGCACACTTATATCACGCTTTGGATCCAGAATGGTGATCTCACGTGTGAAGTTCTCCAGAAAAATGCCTTGAATCTGTGGAGCAAACTAATCCATTTGCAAGTCCTCCTTGGTTGCAGTGAGGTGTTCGCAGATGCTGTGATTGCAAGAAAATAATTGGAGTGTGTCGTGATCCAATAAAGTCCACTAAGTGCATTTACATTTTAGAGGAATGCATGAACCGAGGAGGAGCTGGGAGTCTTTAAGGGGGAGATCTTTTGGGGGGGACAATTTAAAAATGGCTTAGCCTGAAGCTGGGTGGCAGAGCTTTTGGAGATGGGCCCTGCCTTTCTTCTTAAAATCAATCCTCAAGGACAGCAAGAAGTCTTGTGGATGTGTGGGAGCCATTGAGGGGACAGGCTGACTCTTCCATTGCCAAATTGGGTTTTTGAAAGAGACGTGGGAAGCTGGAAGTTTTATATGCTTCTTCATCTATTTCTGGAAAATAGAAGAACAGTGCTGCTCAAACTTGGGGTGAAGTAGCTCTTTTCATTGCAAAGCACAGCGACTGAGACATGTCACTTGTGACATTCGAGTAAGAATCCGGGAAGTTTGAGATGGCTGATTTCAAAGGTTTAAAATCAGTTTAAATTAAAGCGACCGGAGTGTACGAGTGTGGTCATTCTAGATTCGGAACATTGCCTGCACATTGTGAATAAAGACGCAACATGGCTCAAAATTACGCTTAAAATTGTGCTGTCTTTTCATGGTGCCAGTGCCATTCTTTACTTGCCCCACAGGATGGAGTACAAACTACAGACTAAAAGGTGTTGGGTTAGCTGTGATGGTGCCCATCTCTGTGTGTAGAATCCACTTGCAGAAACATTACAGCTGGCCAGAATAATAAATGACAAACTGTTACCCTGCTGTGATGTGGTAAGTCTTGCTGTATCTTCTTGCAAGCCTCGCCATTTACAAGACGGGCCTCAGGGGGCAGTGAGGAGTTCCTTAGTGGTGCTGTGGAATGGGGGTCAAAAAAGTCAAGGTAGCAGCCACAGCCATGCAACTGAAGCCCCACTGGTTTCTAGGGGAGGTGTAAAAGAGGGTGGGGCTTTCATCCTATGGCTGTGGCCACCATCTTGACTTTCTTGAATCACTGTCTGAGGGAACCCCCCTATAAGGGGGGGGAATAGTATAGGGCAGGGCTTTTCAACCGGTGGTAGGTGTACCACTTGTGGTACTTTGCCACATAGCAGGTGGTACGCGATTGCTAGCCAAGTGTAGCAGGGGAGGGGAATGAGCCGAAGCGAGCCAAGCCTGAGGGAGAGGCAGCTGCAGCTGCAGGACTGGGCTCGGTAGAAGCCCCAGGAACTGGCAGGGCTCCAGCTGATTGGCTCCAGCTGATTGGCGCTTCCAGAAGCAGCTCAGAGCTGGAGGTGAACTGAAGAAAAAGGGTAGGGGGAAGAGAGGAGAGGCTATAAAAGAACGTGGTTTGGGTGGGGGAAGGGGAAGGTTTAATCCCTTTAAACAAATGTAATTAGTTTTGCCCCCTTTAATTGAGTCTCTGGCTTTTAGAAAGTTTTCTTTGAAGGTAAACTGGCTTAATTTAAAGCTAAAGCTTTTCACAATTGCCAGAGCCTTTCAGTCTAGAATTGCAACATTGTGACACGTGACACGCCTGAGGCAGCTTAAAGAGAAAAAACGGAGTTTGTGTTTCTTTATTTTCTTGCTTTGCACTTGATTCCTGTGTCTTTAAGGGTACAGGGAAGGGATTGGGGGGGTGCATTCTTACTACACTGGAAGAGCTCAGAAGGGCAAACCAGCTAGCTCAGGAGTCTACAAACTTAGCAACTTTAAGACCTGTGGACTTCAACTCCCAGAATTCCTCAACCAGCCATGAGGGCTGAGGAATTCTGGGAGTTGAAGTCCACAAATCTTAAAAGTGCCAAGTTTGAAGACCCCTGAACTAGCTGGTAGTGGTGCATATTAATAAACATGGATAAATTCATCATATATTTGTCAGTGCAAAGGGAAAGTGATTCAGCAAAGGACCAGCCACCGAAGAAATTAAAACTGGTACTTTTTTACTTTTTTCTACAGTTTGTAATATTTTATTAGATTATAGAATAAAATACAAAAGCAAATAGTAGGACACAGTGGGGAGGAAAAGGGGGGAAAAAGGGGAGAAGGGAAAAAGAACATACTTCCTCTGTTGCAGTAGAAGGAAGCGTTAACATTGAACCTCAACTTTTTACTTTTCCATAATATTATAAACTAGAAATTTCTATAACAACAAATGAATCTAATCAGTAAAACCCAACCCCCCCCCTTTTTTTTAGTCATCAAGTTTTTGACACCTTGCTAAGCATTGGTGGTACTCAAATATTGTCATGTCCTACAAGTGGTACAATCTGTGAAAAGATTGAAAAGCCCTGGTATAGGGTTTCCAGTTTGCGTCGTGGCAGGACGGGACACAGGAAGGCGGGGCTCTGCCTTCCGTGCCCGATTTTGCCCTGCTGGGGGCCCTGAAAAGGGCCTAAAATCGGCCCGAAGAGGCGATGAAGAGGAGGGGTGCCTTGTCTATCACGGAAAGATGGCGGTCTTTCTGTTCGATCCAAGCAAAGCCCTCCAAACCGGCAGGGGAAAGACCAGCTACATTCCTGTGGCCGGCCATTAGCTGCTGACAACCGAAGGAGAAAAAAGCACTATTTAAGACATCGTAAACAGCATGTTTGGAACTGGGTGAGAATATTGATCCTTTGTTTACTATTTTACAACTGAATTTCCTGGGAAAGGCTCCCAAGAAGCTAAAAACCTCCGAATGTAAACGGAAGCGGCCTTTTAATTTTATGGGGGACAGAAACACAATACTGAAGTGGAAGTAACAAAGCTACAGTTTGGATAAATTTGAGAACTGAGATAACTGTTAAGATTTTCTCTTTGGGAAAAAAAAACATTGAGGCGAGATACAAGAAATCAATCCTTTGTTTAAAGAGTAGAAAATTGACGTTGAATGACATCTAGTGGTGGATTGGTGTATAGCACCATATTTTGCTTTGCTTGGTGATTCCTACCTTGGGAGAACAGCTGACAATAAAGGACCTTCTTGGATTATAAACACCTACTGAGCTTGGACTTTTAACTTCAAGAGCTAGTGGGAGAGAAAGAAAAAATTGACCTTGGACTACGCGGGGCTGGGAGAGACTTTTGAGCTGTTTTCAGAGAGGTTGAACATTTTGAACATAACCTTGCTGTTGTAGTCCGAAGAAGGAAGCATCCCAAGAAATTGACAATTGACAATTTTTGGTATACTTGAGACAAGGGATTACTATAAAATATTGCTTTCAGAACTGAACCTATACTTTGGAATCTATTGGATTATAAAGGATACATTTAAAGACCAGAAAGCTAATCTCCAGGAATGATGCCTCAAGAAAAAACAAACACCTTTCAGAAAGAAATATATTCTATGCTACAACTAATTCACCAAACAATTGTTGAATGCAAAGAGGACATAAAAAGAAATAATGGGACTAAAAATTTAGACAATATAAACGAGCAAATCTCCAAATTAAATCTACAACTAGAAAGTTCCCAGATAACGACTACAAAGTATGAACAAATAATCCAGAAATCAGAAGACAAAACAGAGGAAATGGATTTAGAGATGGAAGAGATAAAAGAAGGGAAATATAAACCACTATATACAGACAAAATACTGCAAGACTTAGCTATAACAACAAAAATGCAAAAGACCTTCTACCCCTCAGGTCTGCAAAATATATATGATGGCAAGGAAAAAGATTTTTAAAAAGGGAATATAGAGCTGCTAAGGGAAATGTCACAACTTGGGAGACGGATTGAAAAGAGAAATGGAGGGAGAAAGGAACGGAGTTGTTTAAGGAATATAAATGGGCGGAATTCCCCCCCAAAAATACCCTACCTAAATTGTCTTCCTCATGCCAAGCAATTTTTACAAAAATAGAAAGAAAATTCCTGGGCGATCTAATTATCCTGGCTGGAAAGCAACTTGGCAAAGAAAGAAAGCAAGAGTTAGATTTAAAAAACAGAAGATTTGACCTTTTAGAAGGGGCATCATATGTTTAAATACTTCTTTGAATAAGATTAAAAGAACAGAAGACCCTTAGATATAATCAGACTTTTATAATGCAAGATATGATTTAGAATTAAGATAGCATTTTTTTCCTTTTTTTTTGAAATGGGAAATATGAAGATAAGAGAATTGATTTAAATAAAACTTTCAGCTATATAAATGGAATTAATATTGAGAAAATCATAACTGATAAAGATATTTCAAATACTTTAAAAAGAGCACGAAAAACAGGATATTGATTAATGAATTGACATTGATTTATGAATTGATATTATTATTTGTATGATAGTAGTAAAATATGATGAAGATGCTTATATCTAACGCTGTATACGTTAACAGTACCACAAATTGTAATGGTGTAATGAAGGGAAAATGGAAAAAATATGGAGAAGAAAGGAGGATCAGGGAAAAAATACTGGATTGTGTAGTATTGAACAGATTTATATTGAAGAAGTTAATGTTAAATATTTGAACCCAAACAACATGTTGTTTACTAAGCACTAAAGACTGTAATTTTTAAAAATTAATAAAACTTTTATAAAAAGGGGGGATAGTATAGGTAGTCCTTGACTTACGACCACAATTGAGCCCAAAATTTCCATTGCTAAGTGAGACTGTTAAAGAGAATTTTGCCCTATTTTACGACATTCTTGCCACATTTGTTAGATGAATCACTGCAATTGTTCATAACACAGTTGTTACTGACTGCTTATCAGAAGGTCACAAAAATAAAAAATATATTTGGAAAACAACTGGCTCATCTTGTCAGACGGGCTTTAAACTAAAATTGAGGGGGGAGGGGAGGCAATTTTCAAAACCTTTAGAACCTAATTCCAAGCAAAAACCATAAATAACCAATTACATGAGGTAGGGAGTAAAGAGAAAGAAGAAGAAGAAAAAAGGAAAAACAATGAAGTGGAGAGTGATGGAAAGGATGGAAAACCTATTTACAAAATAGGAGATACAACAAATATACCCAAAAATATAAGAAGTATACCTAAGACCAATAAAGGACCCAAATGCCTATACACTAATGCTCAAAGTTTAGGGGACAAACAGGGTGAACCTGAAGTATTAGTACATGAAGGCAAATATGACATAGTTGCCATTGCTGAAACTTGGTGGGATGAAACACATGACTGGAATGAACTGATGGAAGGATACAAACTATTCAAAAGAAACACCTAACAAAGGAGGAGGTGGTGTTGCATTATATATAAAAGATAGTTACAGCTCTATAGAAATCCACAAAACCAATTTGCTGTCATCAATCACATTCACCAATTGTTAGAAAATATGGGCACTCCTCCCAGCTCTCCAACCCACCAAAATGTTATCAGCAAGGACCTTGGTTCCCATACATTTGAATTGTTTTGGCTAACTGAGAACTACACCCCCCCCCTTCTTCTTCTAAACTAAATATGTGCAATGAAGACAAAATGAAAATGGCTTCACAGCATTGACACCTGCAGTGGGTTTCATGTTTGGGCAGCGTCTGCTTGTGGGCTTTGCAACCAGCCCCGCTGGTTTCATGTTTGGGCAGCGTCTGCTTGTGGGCTTTGCAATTTGAGGGAGGTTTCAGGGGCAAAGATGGGTGGATGAGCTTACAAGGTTTAGTCAATATCGGATCAGGAAAGGGAACACAGAGAATCCAAGAAACTGACCCTTGAGAGTCGATTCAGAAGTGATTTAAAACCCAGGCAGCCCCTTTCCCGGAGTACTTCATTCTCATGCCGAGATTTATATTTATGGGCAAGTTAGATGGCAAGAGTTATTGTACTCAACAACTGCTGACCATTCCAGGAGCCAGCAACCTCATCATCTTTTTCTAGCTGCCGTCTGCTTGTTCAAGCACTGCTTCCAGATCACAAAAGCAAACACTTCCTCCTGTGCAGTGAACTTTACTGGCATGAAATGTGTTTGTTCTCCTGTCCGCTTCTGTTTGGATTGTTCCAGTTGAGTCAGCTGCCATCCGCATCAGGCCAGCTGCCAAGCACCTGCCATCCGGGATCAGCCTTTAAAGGACCAGCAGGACCAGTTTTTTTGGTGGGTTTTTTTTGAAGTTGGGGGCAAACAGGAGAAAGTATATTGCATGAACATGGTGGCAGTTGCTGGGGAAATTCAGAAGAGAGAGAAATAGGAAGGAATGAAATCTTGTCTTAGATACATTTAATCATGTATGAATTCTGCCTGCTTTTTAAATGCTAGGAATCCTGGAAAACTTTCCCCCAATGTTTTGCATGTTAACAGAAAGTGCTTGGACAGGACAGATTGGAAGAAACTGGAAGAGATGTTAAATTTTCTGAATTGATCAAGTACTCAAAGCTTCAGCCATATAAGCTAGGAAGAAATTGAAGCTCCTCTCCTATATTCCACTAGAGCAGGGGTCCCCAACTCCCGGGCCGTGGCCCATTCGGAACTGTGTTGTGCAAACGGCAGGCAAGCACATGTGCGCAGCTCGATTTGTGTGAGTGCCCGCTGCTCATGCAAATCGAGTTGTGTGTGCAAGTTGCACACCTGCTGTTCATACAGAACCATTTCCTCTCCCCCCCCCCACAGCAGGAAAGGTTGGGAACCACTGCGCTAGAGTAGGGGGTAAATTCAGTAAATACAGTGTAAATACAGCACACACACACACACACAAGAGATGGATAAATTGGAGTGGGGCTGCTTAAACATTCAAATAAATAAATAAAAACTCTCTTATAGCTGCACCAGTTGGTGGGTTCAGACCTGAGGTCCTCCTTGCAGGACAGATTGAAACAGAACTTAGCAAACTATATTTCAGGGCGAGTCAGCTGATGGTGCAATCTCAGATAATTGGATTAAGAAAATCAAAGTGCGAGGGCATTGCACAAATGCAGCCATTGCAATCCCCCCATAATTCAGACTTGGAACCAGAAGCAATCATTTTTAAACCATGGTATATGGCCCAGAGATGTCTGATTAAATCATGGTTCAATAATACAGGGCTCAGCAGGGCAGAGAAAGTCGGGAGCGGGTGCAGGGGCTTCTGCCCGAACCCCGGATAGGTGAGCCAAGCCCTTTCATCGCATCCCCGCACCCCTCTTTTTTTTTTTTTTTTAAAAAGCACGAAACACCCCTTTTTAGCATCCCGAGAAGCCCAATTTGACTTCGGGGGTTGCAAGGGGCGAGGCGGGCGGCTTTTTTCCCCGGTTCCCCCGCTGCCCTGGGATCACCCCTAGGTCTCCCATCCCCGGCGAGGGCTTCGGGGGGGGTCATCCCCTCTTCCAAGCGGGCGCGTCGCCTCAGGCCGGGGAAGCCCCTGACCAGGAAGAACCGGCAGGTAGACTGCGCCCGCCCAGAGAAGCTCCCTCCTCACGGACACGGATCCGGCTGCCACGTCCCCAGCGCCAGCGAGCCAGCCGGCCATGGGCGGGGCGTCGGACGGGCCTGTCTCTCCGCTCGCGAGCCAATGGCGACACGGGTTTTACGCATGCTCCCCGCGCCCGCCCCGCCCGGCAGCCGCAGACCCGCCGCCCGGCAAGCAGCAGCAGCAGCAGCAGCAGGCAGTAGCGACGGCGCCATGTGTGGTGAGTCTCCCGAGCATGTGCAGAGTGCCCTCGCGGTGACGGCGGGGAGGGTCCGGCCTCCCCTCGGTCCTCGCGATGGAGCCCCTTCGGCCCGGCGCGCTCTTCCTCTGGGGCATGTGCAGAGTGTTGCTCCTTCGGGTTAGGTGTCTTGAGCTTCGCGCGGACACGAGACTCGCAGATCGTGTGAACCCAACCGCTGGAGGTCAACCCGGGAGGCATCAACCCCCCCTCATCCCCGGAAGGGTGTCCAGAAATGTGGGAACCGTCCGACGCGTGTCTGTGAGGCTCTGGCGAGCTTCTGTGGCTTTCCGGCCGGCCCGCTTTGCCCGGGGCTCCCGCGATGAACTTTAGGGGGGCCCTTTTTGGGAGGACCTCCCCCGCGGCCGGCGTCGGTCCGTCAGTCCCGGGGGGCGCGGGGGTCCTTTGGCCCTTGCGGGTTTGCTCCGATCCGGGCGGTGGCAAATGTTCCCGCCGGCGCCCGGTGCCACCCGGGATCCCTGCTCGTCTGAATGCTCGGAAAGGATCCGGGTTTGCTCTCCCTGCTGACTGAAAGGGAGAGAACTTTGGCCCGGAGGGTGGAAGAGATGCGATCTCCGGGAGCCTTAACCTGGGGTGAGCGGCTCATGGAGATGTAGCCTGGAGGCATTGGATCCCTGATACGTGCTCTCTCTTCGTGTGCATATATTGTATACTAGAACACATCATTTAGCATCTCACCACTCGGCTGTGGTTTCAAAAGAGCCCGGAAGACCCGTTTTTTCCCCAGGCGAGCAGGGCGAGACCCGAAGGCTTCATGGCCCTCCTTTACCTTTGGTTGGTTTTATGGAGGCTTCTTTGGTTGGATGCCGGAGTCATTGAGTCAAGCGGCATACAAGTTTAGTAAATCGCGACCCTGTAATATGCGGCTAGCGCCCCCGGGCTCCCTGTTGCAGGCCAGGGCAGATGTGAGGGAGGGACCGTCTCAGTGGCTGGGGACAAGGTGAGTGGGTGGGCTACGTACTTGTGTGTGTGTTTGTGTGTGTGTGCACGTGCATGGGAGGCAAAACAGGAATTGGAAAAGAACTGGGTTTTCTCATCTACTCTCTGCAGTCCTCCTTCACTGGGTTCACACAACCCGCACTGTTGGGTCACCAACAGTTGAAAGTGACCAAGCCCGGGCCTTTGTGTTGTGGGAAGCCAGCTGTTGTCTTAGCATGTTGACACTTCAAGAGGTTGGCTTGTTGAGGCATAATTTGTGCCATGAACACCCCCTTGTGCATTGTTAGGTGGGATACAATAAGTGGAAGAAAAGGGGCCTTGAAATAGTTAAACCAGGGAAAGAGGGGGATGCAAATGACTGGGTGCTGGAGGTACTGGGCTAATAAACCAGGATGTGCCTTATCTGGCTTTCGCTCAGGAGTGCATTGTGTGGATTCTGGAAAGCCTCTGGAACCTTATAGAGTGTGTGTCTTCCCAAGCTAGGTGTGATACCGAGAGAGAGAAACTCTGGGCAGGGCAAGTGCAAGATAAAAGAAAGCTTCAATGGGAAGAATTAAAATGATATAACTAAATAATTAACATTGTGAATACTTTAACATTAAACCAATTTAGTGGACATTGGAGAAAGCAACAATTATACCCCACACAGAAACAGGCAGTACCTAAATGGCGTGGCTGGCTGAGGAATTCTGGGAGTTGAAGTACACAAGTCATAAAAGGGCCAAGTCTGAAGACCCCTGACCTAAATGGAACACATAGTACAGATGGTCATCAGTGTATGACCACAGTTGAGCTCAAAATTTCCATTGCTAAGTGAGACAGTTAAGTGAGTTTTGCCCCATTTTATGACCTTTCTTTCTACAGTTTAAACGAATCACTGCAGTTAAGTTAGTAGCATGATTGCTAAGTGAATTCAGCTTCCCCATTGGCTGCTTGTCAGAAGGTCACAAAAGGTGATCCCATGACCCCCAGCACACTGCAACCGTCATACGTACATACCAGCTACCAAGTGTCCAAATTTCAATCACGTGACCATGGGGATGCTGCAAAGGTTGTAACTGTGAAAAACGGTCACAAGTCATTTTTTTCAGTGCTGTTATAACTTTGAAGAGTTGCTAAGTGAATGGTTGCAATTGAGGACTGCCTGTAAATTAAACTGAATGGCTTTGGCTTGAAATGCCGGTGGGTTCAGGGCTCTCTGTCCCTCTGGGCGAGCAGGGTGTCCCATAAAACGGGGGCCACTCTGAGAAGGCCTGTCCCCTGGTCCATGCCGCCTAAGGCATGTCCCTCTTTGTGCTCTGCTTGTCAACAAGCATTCCTGTGGGGGGGGGGCCACATGCCCTGAAACCTGCCAAAAGCCTCTCTGCCTCTGGGCTGCCCACCCAGCCAGTCCCCTTTGTCTATAACAGACAGTCCAAGCAGCTGTAATTGGGCTCTGAGCCCCTGAGGGGGATAAGTGGTTGTGTGAACCTCATTGCTGATGTTCATCAATGATGTCTTTCAGCTTAAAGGGATAACAGAGACCCAAATCTCTTACTATTCAGTAAGTCTCAGTTACGTTTGGCTTTTGAAGCCGGAAGAGCCGAAGCAGAAAAAAATTGGCCTTCAAGTGATGACAGTGAAGATGAAGACTCCACATTTCCAACAGCTCCAGATTTCCGAATAGCTAAAGTGCTGTGTACATACATTTTCTCTCTGCTGAACTGTACAATATATACAAGGTAGTCCTCAACTTATGACCACAATTGAGCCCCATATTTCCATTGCTAAGCAAGAGAGTTGAGTTTTGCCCCATTTTATGACTTTTCTTGCCACAGCAAATCATCAGTCACACGGTTGTTAAGTGAATCTGGCCTCCGCACTGACTTGGCTGGTCAGAAGGTCACAAAAGGGGGTGGCAAGACCCAGGGCACTGCAGCTGTCATAAATGTGAGTCAGTCGCCAAGCGCTTGAATTTTGATCACATGACCATGAGGACGCTGCAACTGTCGTAAGTGTGAAAAATGGTCCTAAGTCACTTTTTTGGTGCCGTTGTAACTTTGAACGGTCACTAAATGAGTGATTGTAACTGGAGGACTACCTGTATTCAGGTGACATCCTGCCTTCTTCCCCACATAGAGTATTTAGGGCCTTTATTTAGGATCCTACATGCATCCATTAACCCCTCTTCCCACTACTTCATCACCACTTACCTACCTACTTCACAGCTTTGTGGTCCTGCTCACTTGGTGTCACTGCAGGCAGTCCTCAACTTATGACCCCAGTTGGGACCAGAATTTCCTTTGCCAAGCAAGGCAGTTGCTAGCTCAGTCATGGCCCATTCCATGAACCTTTTTTGCCACGGTTGTTACCTGAATCTTGTGGTCGTTCAGTAACTGCTTTTCGGAAGCCGGCCGGGAAGCTTGCAGTGGCGACCACAAGGCCCTGGGATGCCCATCATGGTGGATACATGCCAGTTACCAAGCACTCAAATTGTGTTTGCATGGCCTTGGGATGTTGCAACAATTGTAAGCAGGGCTTTTTTTCTCATAGAACGCCCAGAACGGAGTTCCGGCACCTTTTTTGGATGGAACCTTGTAGGATAGGGAAGGCGGGTTGTATGACATGTGTGAGTTCCGGCACCTTTTTTTTTTTTTTTACAAAAAAAAGCACTGATTGTAAGTGTGAGGACCTGTTGTAAGTCACCTTTTCAGCCTTGTTGTAACTTTGTACGCTTGTTAAATGAATGGCGTAAATTGAGGATTACCTGTACGAAGCTCTTTGTTGCAAAAGCTATAAACCATTATTTTCTCACAATAGCTGCCTTTACACATCACTAAGCCAGGTATGCTGAGTTCCTAAGATGGCAGGCAGCCCCCTCTGCACCCCCATGATGCAGGACTGGAAGCTAAGCCAAAACCAGCTTCTGTGTTTAATTGTGTTTGTTTTTCAAATAGGGGGCAAGGGGGGGGAGTGAGGGTTGAATTAGGATGTGATTTCCCAGGGCAACTGGCAACTGTGAGAATGCTAACAATAGAAGAGGCAATTGGTACTATAAATAACTCGCTATGAGTAGACTGTCATTGTGTCTTCAAATTCATTGTAGGGCTTGCCTGTTCTGTCGCAGCCTGTACTGTACTTTGTCTCCCAATGCATCCTTTTAAATACATTTGAATAACATTAAAGCAATTTGAATATTTTGGGCTAGACCAAAAATAGAATGGTGGCGAGGTATCAAAAAATCATATGGATTTATTTTTATTGCTGTTATTTTGCTTCTTTTGGGACAGCATAATGTATTTTGCTGAGTTCAGTGTAAAGGTCAGTGTAAGATGGGTGGCTGTATAAATGTTTCAGGATAAATAAATACATTTTAAGTCCTGCTGCTACTGTCCAAATAGAGCTGGGTGGTGGGCTTTGTCTCCTCTAAACAGGAAGCGCAGCTGTGTGCTGCATTACAACTTCTAATAACGTTATTGTCACTGAATATGCTGTGGGTAGCATTTTTTAATGCTGATAGTCACTTTTTGAGATTATTGTCTTGGTTGGTTTAAATTATTGGGAACGTAAAAGGGGGAGTAAATCTTGTAAAGTCACTTGTTGTTAATCAAAGCATCATAGCAGTTTTTCTTAGAATATTAAAGGTGGAATGATTTTTTTAAAATCAGTGGTTATTCAACACTCATTGGTGTGAAATAAGGGAGGGTGGGATTTGGGAGAAATTCCATGCAATGGCTAATTGATAAAGGGAAGATGTCAGATCTACAGGAGCGATGATTTTTCATCTTAGCAAAAAATAAAAAGGATCTATTAACTCCGCTTAGCAATTAGCAATTTATTCTGATTTTTAATGTCTGATCTACAACGCTGATTTACTGCACTGCAAAATTGTGTATACTGCCCTCAAAGACCAAACGACAGAGATAGGGATTCCCTTTAACCGTGGAATGTTGGAAGGAACCCTAGAGATCACTTAGTCTAACCCCCTGCAAGAATCCACCATGCGGCCTCCTTGACAAATGCCCCTCCAGCCTCCAGTGTTGAACATTGAAAGTTAGGAAGTTCTTCCTGAGGGCCGGCTGAAATCTGCTCCCTTGCAGTTTAAAGCCTTTGTTTCTTGCCCTGCCTTCCGAAATGCTTCAGGACTCCTTTCACTTCAGATCAACTCTAGGGTCTCCTGCAGTCTTCTCCAGGAGGAGCAACCTCTGGGCCTGCAGCCAGTCCAGCAGTCCCCAACCTTTTGGGCAATAGGGACTGGTTCTGGGGAGAACAATTTCTCCACGGACTGGGGGCAGGGGGATAGTTTCACACACCATCTAGATCCTGCCTATGCACATATGAAGCTTTGCACGCTTGCTCAGCCCAGTTCCTAATGGTCTGTGGCCCCGGGATTGGGGACCCCTGAACCAGTCCTCCCAGGGTTTTTCTTCCAAGCGCTTCCAGTTTGTCAAGGTCCTTCCCAAAATGCAGTGTCCAAAGTAGTTGGAAGGTGGTCTGATCACTCCGGAGCAGAGCGGAATTGTGATTTCTTGTGATGCTTTTTAAAAATTGATTTAATTTTTTTCAATGCCTCCCGGAGTTCTCTTAAGTTTTTAAAATGCCTCCCGGAGTTGTGGGCGCTCTCCATCGTTGGAGGTCTTCAAGAAAAGATTGGATAGACATTTGTCTGGGATTGAATAAGGTCTCCTGCCTTCGACAGGGGGTTGGGCTAGAAGACATCCAAGGCTCCTTCTAGCCCTAGGATTCTATGATCCATCCTGCCTATCCTAATAGCTGTTCCAATATTATTATTAGTAAGAGTATTTATTTAAATTTATTAGCCTATTTATTAAATACAAGCTTCTTTCACTTGGTTCTTATTGAAACATTGTTTTAGATAAATGCTGGGGGGGGGGGCAGTGAATCCAGGGGCTCCTTCCTGCCCCATAATTGCATTCCAGCAAGGAGTGGGAGGATGGCGTTGAATGTTTGCTTTCTGTAAAAAGGTGAGTTGGCTAAAATCCTTTTCGCTGCACGGATGTGTCCATGAAATATTCTTTTCATTCAGGATGCTGTTTAACTTCCTGTTTAGTCTACAGCTTTGGCCCTGTCTCTTTTTTCCCCCTCAAAATCTGCCAAGGTTGGCTCAGTCCTCCTACCTGAGCTGGGGCTTCATTTGGGGCGGTTTCTCTGTCTTTCGTCACCTTCTCTTACCCCTTGGCATTCTTCCTATGTACAGTCCAGGGCTCTATTGCTCCTTTGACGTTTTCTTCTTCTTTGACATAAAGGTGGGCAGTCGCCACAGAGAGGAAGGAGATTGGCATTGGAACCAAGTTAGTCTAGAAGTGGCTGCTGGACCAATCCTCCACAGCCAGAGAGGAACAGTGGACACTCATCCCCTTCCTGGGCCTTGTCTGGAGAGGCCTCCAAGGTTCCTTTGGCTTTTAGTGTGGGATGCAAAACTCCTTTTTATCAGTTAGATTGAGAAATCAGTTCCTCATACGTTGGTGATTCGGAGTTGAAAACATTCGTTCCAGTATTCTAAACTTGAGGATTGGCAGAATGTAAACCCATTGACTATTATGGATGCTATTCTTCTGGCTGAATACAGGTCTGTTTCATGTCTTTTCCCAGAAAGATGGCTCCATGAGAATTAGATTTAACGGGGAGAAAGTCATTTGGAGTATCTGGGTGCATATGTCACACTTGTCAATAAAAATAATGACATATAATAAAAAATGACTTCCAGGACAATGTGTAACCTGTGAAAAAGATGCATCTTCTTCGAAGAGTTGCCAACAATTGCAAGCTTAAAATTCAGGTAGTCCTCAAGTTATGTCTATTCGTTTAACAACCATTCTGACAGCATGAAAAAAGTAACTTACAACAATCCTTGCACTTATAACCATTGCAGGGTCCCCAGAGATAAAAATTCGGGTGCTTGACAACCAGCATGTATTTACAAGGGTTGAAGCGTACTGTGAACATGTGATTGCCATTTACAGCCTACCCCAGGGGTAGGCAACCTTGGCTCTTTTATGACTCGTGGACTTCAACTCCCAGAATTCCTGAGCCAGCATGGCTCCACTTGGAAACCTCTCCCTTTCCCCTCAGCATGGCTGGCTCAGGAATTCTGGGAGTTGAAGTCCACGAGTCATAAAAGAGCCAAGGTTGTCTACCCCTGGCCTACCCAAACAGAGTTAATGAGGGAAGTTGGATTAGTTTAATCACTGCAGTGATTCACTTAACAACTGCAGCAAAAGCAATGTAAAATCGGGCACAACTCCCTTAATGTCTGCATTGCTTAGTGATGGAAATTCTGGTCTTACTTATTGTAAGTCAAACTTCAACTCTGGGAATTCTCCAGCCACCATGTTAAAGTTCAGGCATGCTCACTGGGGAATTCTGGGAGTTGAAGTCCACAAATCTTATAGTTGCCAAGGTTGAAAAACACATTCTAAAAGGCTGTCTCCCCTTTGAATCTGCATTGCTGCACAGCCTTACAACGCAATATTGTTAAATCAAGAGGAGTAATCCTACCATGTCAGAGTTAGTCGTGCATTTGTTCTTATCTCTCATAAATAATCACAGCTGTTATTTGTTTAATTGGTTTATATTGTCATCCATCTTGCAGGAGCAACATCAGAGTTGAGCTTATGAGTCTTTGTTAAATGTGTCATTCAGTTCATTGATGTCTTCCACTGGTCCATCATTTTAGCCATGATTAAGATGCAAAAATTAGTTCTAAAATAAAGCAACGGTTAAAAGCAGGATGAAAGAGACAGACTTGGTTCTTTTCCTAAGGCAGGAGATACGTTATGAGTAAATAAATGATTGAGCGTGTGCCGTGTCATTTTTGACTCCTAATGGAATACATAGACAGTAATAAAAAAAGGGGGGGGTTAATGCTACTGCAGGGGGAGGGCAATTCCTCAACTTGGGGAGAAGGCTCTCTCCTCTGGGCCCCTCCGGAACCCCTGTGACATTTTCAGCAAGGCTTCACTGCAGATCCTTTTTTGAAAAATCTAGAAATGCATTTATTAACATTGGTAAACATTTGATCATTGTGTTTTGTACACTTATTTGTTCATGTATTTTATGCGTAAATTATAGAGTACTGTACATCTTTCGCTTTTTATTAAATATTTCCATGGAGAGGCTTCCCTGCGGATCTGAATGTCTAAGCAGGTTGGGGGACGGGGGTGTCCTTCAGAGAGGAAGGTCTTTGTCGGGGGGTTGCTTCCAAGGCTTACGTCTGCACCTTACAAGGTGCGCAAAAAGAGTGAACAAGCTGTGCAGTTCTTCCTCTTCGGGTGTTCTGAAAATCCTGTCCTTTGCACCTCCAGAGCAGTGGACCTGCTGCCATGGGCACCATTTGCATCTTCTGGGCAGGCGACCTATGGCAAGGAGCTGGCAGTGTTCAATGTTTTGCTGATCTTATATTTTCTTTACACCATTTATATTTTATACTTTGGATTGCTAGAAAATGCAGAGCTGTCTGTTGTGTCCCGGCCTTGAGGTGTCAGCTGCTTCGGTGATTTGTAAAGTATTTACAGCCCAAAGCCAAAGTAAACTGAATTTATATATCTAATACTGCAAATAACTAAATTTAGAATAAACCTGTTCTGAGGAATAATTGGGAAAATCTGTACTGAAAATAGGAGGAAGTAGCAGAAAAAAAATGCTATGGAAAAGTCGCATAAATAACCTTTGTAGCTTTGTAATTGTATAATATATCACAGATATATAAGTAGCAATTTGATTCTAGTAAAGTGTAGTTGCCTCAATAGCATTTATTGTTCTGTGAAGGAGGTATATTCAATCACCCTGGCAACCAGCTAAAATTATTTATTAACTTTGCATATCTTTCAACAATTCTGTGCAGCTGTTGCCATTATTTTATCCTTCCATTTGAGATCAATCATAATCTGTTGGTAGATCAGCCCATTGCTCTGAAGTATCATTAATCTAAAAATGTCAATGCATTGTTTAATTCTCTGATTTTCTCCAAAACTTCGCCTATCATGAAGGAAATCTGTGTCATTATGCTGCACCTTTAATGTGTCAACAAAGATGGAAGAGATTCCAGATTCTTCCCAGGGCAAAAATTATCCTACACCTGGTTTGTCCACTGGAAGATTCTCAATTGCACCCAGGTCAAATATCTGCCATAGATGAGAAGATACAGGCTTCTAGCCAGGAGGATGTTGCTGCATTGGAACTTCATTAGAAAATTCATGCAATGTGGAGAAAACTCTGGACTATGAGCCAAGGAAGCAGCGATCTTGTTTCTGGCACCAGGTCCTAATTCGTCTTGTTGACTTGAGCAATTTGAGGCTTGTAGTCTGTTTGAAGTCTGTCTCTTTGGGGGCGATTGGGAGGTGGTACCCTAAGAGTTCTGCTCTGGGGATCATTGTTGGAGAGCCAGATTTGGATCTGTAGCTGTTTGAAAGTGGCTAGTCTCTCCTGGGATTATGTTTGAGTGGTTTTGCATTTTTCAGTGAAGATGATTCTGCTGGAACCATGACTTTGAAATGGAAGCTTGCTCTCCCCTGGAGACAGCGGGGCGTTACTTAAATGTTATTGGATTCGTGCAATGTATCCATGGCCTCATGCCAAACAGCCTCCAGGCAGCTTACTTTTGGGCTGGTTGATTATGTGCCATCAAGTTGGTGTTGGTTCTTAGTGACCACTTAGATAAATGTTCATCCAGGAGGATCTGGCCCTCACCTGGGGCTTCAGCTCTTGCAGTGGTGCCCCCCTCCTCACTGTAACTGAATCCGTCCCCCTGGCTGCTGGCTGTCCTCCCTCCTTTCATTTTCCCCAGCATTAAAGAGCTGGGCCTTTGCAAAGTGTGTCCAAAGTAAGATCATTTCAACCTGGTCATATGTATAGGTAGTTCTCGACTGACGGCCTCAATTGAGCCCAACATTTGTGTTGCTAGGTGAGTTTTGCCCCATTTTACCATCTTTTTTACCACAGTTGTTCAGTGGATCACTGCAGTTGTTAAGTTAGTAATCCGGCTGTTAGGTGAATCTGTCTTCCCTGTTGACTTTGCTTGCCAGAAGGTCGCAAAAGGGGACCACGTGACCCTGGGATGCTACAGCCATCATAAAGATGAGCCAGTTGCCAAGCATCCCAATTTTGATCAGGTGACCACGGGGATGCTGCGGTGGTTGTGTGAAAAATGGTCATAAGTCACTTTTTTCAGTGCTGTTGTAACTTAACAGATTGCAGTGATTCGTTTAAGAACTGTGGCAAGAAAGGTTGTAAAGTAGGACAAAGTCATTTAGCAACTGCTTTGCTTAGTACTGGAAATTTTGGGTTCAATTGTGGTCGTACAGTTACCTGTACTCTGCTAACAGCTTCCATCTGAATAGAGCTGGGAGGAACCTTGGAGGTCTTCTAGTCCAACCCCCTCTCAAGCAGAAGACCTTACCATTTCAGACAAATGGCTGTCCAGTCTTTTCTTAAAAACTTCCAGTGATGAAGCACCCACAACGTCTGGAGACAAGCTATTCCACTGGTTAATTGTCCTCACTGTTAGGAAGTTTCTCCTTAATTCCAGGTTGCTTCTCTCCTTGTTTAGCTTCCATCCGTTGCTTCTTCTTCTGCCTTCAGGTGCTTTGGAGAATAAATTGACCCCCCTCTTCTTTGTGGCAGCCCCTCAAATACTGGAATACTGCTATCATGTCCCCCCCTAGTCCTTTTTTGTAATGTGGTGACCATAACTGAGTGCAGGTAGACACCAAGCCACATCAGCTTTTCTGCAAGTGCAGTGTCTGTCCGTCTGAGGTCAAGATTTTTGTGATAAAAGGCTTAATATTTGAGGAACATCTCTCTCTGCAACCTCAGTATTATGGTCTACCAAGGATGCTGTCCATTATGTCCAACCATAGGGATGGGAAATAGCAATAGCTATTGCTATATATATACCTGAACTCTTTGGATAAGGGTGTGTTAAAAATGTGTAATAAGGTGTGCTGTGATGACTAGAATAAGGCAGATGTCAATGTTAATGAGAGTATTAATTTTGTTTACTAATGCAATGTACATCCTGCTGTAATCCAAACTGCAAGGCTGATGGTGAAGGGCAGGTATTTTTCTCACCTTTTTCCTACCTGCGGTCGGGAAGACTTTGACTCTGAAGCAAGGCAAGAATGATTAGTAGGAGCCGGGTTTGCAATGAAGGGAAGGACCCAGGTGTTGAAGCAGAGAATTCCTCCAGGCTCGCAGAGAGGCAGGAGAGTGTGAAATCCTAAAGCCTCTGGTTCACCTGGCAAGCTTTAAAAACTTAAAAATTATTTTTTAGTGAAGAAGTTTTTACAGAATAAAAATGATCAAGTGTAAAGAAAAAGGAAAATAAAGTGATAAATGCCACCTGTTTCTTGAGGATAAGGGCTAAAGCCCATAATTAGGAAGCACAAAACTTTTGCTTAACTTTTTGAGAACAGTAGCAAAGATAAAGAGAAAAAAAAACTGGTTTGAGATTAGAGCAGGCAGAGGGATAACAGGCTCCGGCTACAATGGAGGAATCTGCTGTGGATGAGTTTCAGACCTGATCCAGCTGACAATTTTATGGCGAGATGGGGGGGGGGGGTGTCAAATTTAATAAATACAATAAAAAGAAATATTTTTTAATGCATACTCAGTGAATCTTGCTGAATATTAAGCTAGACAACTGTTTTCTTTTCTCCTGTGGTTTAGGTTCCTAAGTTCTGCCCATCCAGAAAGTCATAGCTGTCCTTAATTCCAAGCCAAAAATGGCAGCGGACTCTTGTCATTGCATCTCCAGGAAGCCAAAGCCCCAAAACACAGAGCCGTCCTTGAGCACCAAATGCTGGGAGGAGCTGCTTGGATAGAGTTGGAAAAGGAGTTTGCATTTATAATAAGACATTCTTCCCGCATATTAAGGATGGCCTTACTTGATTTAGATGTCATCCAGTCCAGAATGCTTCAATTTTGAATGTGTCATGAGAACAGGAGATGGACTATTAGATTGTCCTGTTTCCCCCCCCCAAAAAAAATATATTTAAAAGCATTAAAAGTTACTGTTTTGGGGTCCACCTCAACAAAATAAAAAGATATTACTGATCTGTATAGTTTAAGGAGCCATTGCTTAGATAAGGGGTCTGCAAAGTTGGCAACTTTAAGACTTGTGGACTTCAACTCCCAGAATTCCTTAGCCAGCTATCCTAGCTGAGGAATTCTGGAAGTTGAAGTCCACAAGTCTTAAAGTTGCCAGGTTTGGAGATCCCTAGCTTAAAAGTACTACTGGCTTAGATGTACTGCTAATAAGGCTTAAATGTACTTGCCAATGAGACTAACTACTAATTACTTTAATGTTGTTCCTGTTCCCATTTTAAATAATCTTTTAGGTATCTTTGCTTACCTGAATTACCATGTTCCCCGGACCAGACGGGAGATCTTGGAGACCCTAATCAAGGGGCTTCAGAGACTCGAGTATCGAGGATATGACTCTGCAGGTAAGCTGTTTGTATGATGGATGGTTCACTTACATCCTGAACTTCTTTGTGTGGTCATGCTATTCAATGTCATCTGCATATTAGAGTAGTGGCCCCTGGTTCAGATTATATTAAAAGCAGAAACCAAAATTTGCCAACTCCATTTACACATGGCTTGCTTTGCCTTTGTTACTGCATTTCAGGCTGAACCAGTTTATTTATTTTATTTTTAAAAAACAAGTTTTATTAATTTTCCATTTTTACAAAACTTCAGGTATTAAGGAAGCAACTTGGTGGTTGGGTACACATAGTCCAATAACAAGCTTTTCCAAACATATGTCAGTTTGCATCATCAAAAATTTCCTCTCTGTTCCCTTAATTATTATACCAGATTCAAATTAATACATTGCTAGTTATAACTCAATTTGAAACATTTATCAACAACTTTTAACTTAGATGCCTCCAGATCCTGTTTTTAACTTTTATCTGATTTCAGTTACAGTATTCCAGTTAGCTTAGCGACCATAGTATTTAGGTTTCGGATAGCCCACGGTTCCCTTATTTCATTACGAAATAGTTATCATGTCTAAAATACACTTATTATTTATTCAAATAAATTCTTAGTTTATTTCACAATCATATTCTACTTCTCATTCTAGTGACATCGCTTACTAATAAAATAACCTTTATCCTCTAAATCCATCTTCTATAATATAATTCAATACTATTATTCTAATAACTAATTTATTTCCCTTGAAAGTATAAATCCTGTATTAGATCGATTAATGTCTTTTAAAATCTCCTTGTCCCATTAAGTGAGATTTAATGCCCTTCCATTAAAAGTCACATAGAGAAAACCATTTTTAAAGTCTAACTCTAGCCTTCCTCTTGTGCCAAACAGGCTTCCATAACAGAGCTTTTAGATCCTCGGGTGGATCTCCCTGCATTCCTGCATATGTCATTTGAATCAAGGGAGACCATCCAGACATCAGTCTTATCAAGGAAGCTAGTCCCTTCATAGTCATTAGATTGTTGGCCTGATAGTTTGAATCTCCATATTTGGCTTAGCATATTTGTGGTGGGTTCAGGCTGGTCTTTTTCTTCTTCTAATTTCAGCTGGTTTAGATGAAAAATCATGTTCAATGTTGTAGTTGTTTTTTGGTCATCTGGGTTATCTGAATTCTCAGTATATTGTATATATAGGTCTTCAGCATCTTCCGTCTTAGTGTTGCTTTGTTCAATTTCTATTAGTGTTGAAGTTGCAGATTCTTTGGATGAAATCAAAGTTTGGGTCTCAAGAGTTCTGAGTAGATTGTAGCTGGCCTTCTTTAAAATCCACTTTAGTGTTAATTCCTTCTTCTATTGCTTTTTGGGTTGTAAGTTCGGCTGTTGAAGTCAGGGCTGTGTTTTGTAGCTTTAAGGTGGCGCGTATATCTTTCATTCTGACATTCATTAGTTCAGTATCCTCTAAGATTTTTTCAAGTATAGATTTGAAGTTAAGCTGTGGGTGGTGTTCCTCCATTTCTGTGGTGTTTACGAATAGTCCTTTAGTGGAGGCTATTTTTAATGAAAGTCAATAGATATCCACCTCCACTATAGAGAATTATTTTCACCACCCAGCTGTTCCAAGTTCTATCTTTTTTTGATAATGTCAAGGACAAATTTTAGTCTCAGAAGTCTCCCAGTCAGGAAAAAAATTCACTTGCTGTACCACATTTCGCCACAAGATGTCCCCAGTAACATGCAAAGTTAAGCTTTTATCCTGTTCAAAGAAGGAAGGAATAAATATTTTTTTTTTCAGCTTAGCAAACAAACAAAACAATGAGTCTCTGTAAGAGTAAAAGACTTTTTGGGAGCCCAGGTATCCAGAAATTACAAGTCCAAATATTTAGTCGTTTAGTCTAGTTGTTCTTTTTTTTTTTTTTTTTTACTTTTCCTTAGCTTTATTTTCGCAAAGTACGTAGGAGCCGCAGAATTGAGAAGGGGGAAAGAGGTATTTAAAAAGGCTTTTACAGGAAAATAGTTGGGAAGCAGAAAAGGTAAGGTAAGGTCTCAGCCAACTCCTCCAGGTTGCTTTCGTCGTGCTTAGTAGTGCTTTGGACTTTTGGCAGGAACGGCTTGGTGATCGGCCATGTTAATGGCCGATCTTTTCTTCTATGGTCCTGAGGAGCTGCCTCGGATCAAACGGAGGGGTTGCCGCCCCTCTGCGATCTAGCAAGGGTCCTCCTCAACGGTGGTCGCCCCCCCAGGGCGACGTTCGACCCTTTCCAGGGTCTTCCGAAGAAGGAAAACCGGACAGCGGAGAGAAGGCTCTCCCCGCGTGTCCGCTGGCGCCGCAGTCCGGAACCGGAAGCCCTAAACTGTAGTTTAGATCAGGGGTCCCCAACCCCTGGGCTGTGACCCAGTACTGGGCCGGGGCCTGTTCGGAACTGGACCACACAGCCGCACAAGCGACGGGCGAGCGCTCATGTGCAGCTCCATTTGTGTGCGTGGTGGCCACTTGTGCGCACATGTGAAGCTCCATTTGTGTGATGGAGCTTCATGCATGCGTGTGAGTGCTCCCGCTCGCACAAATGGAGCTGCATGCAAGCACTCACGTCTGCCGCTCACATAGAACCATTTCATCTCTGCAGTTCTCCTTCCCCTTACCATGTAGATCTATTTTTTTTAATGGTTTGACCTCAAAGTTGTACAGAATTTCAGTGGATGATGGTCATAAAAGTCAAGATGGCAGCCATATAACGGATAGATTGTTTTATAAACCTCAGCTGTGCTTTATTGTTTAGTTTTTTTTAATATTTTATACATTTTAATATTGCTCTTCACTGTTTTTGACTTTTTTTAAATTGTAAACTATTGCATTTGAGATGGATGGCTATATAAATTAAAATAAATAAACAACTGCCTGCATGATTGGAGCCCTCCCCCCTTTTTATTGTGCATCTTGAAAACGGCAGGGTTTCAATCAATTACTTGCAGCTGCTAAAATCATAGAATCTTGGAGCTGTAAGGGACATTGGAGATCTTCTAGTCCAACCCCCTTCTAGCCCAAGGCAGGAGACCTTATTCCATCCTGGTAAAATGGTTGTCCAGTCAGTTCTTGAAATCAGACACTTTTTTTGATCTCCTCCCAGGTAGATCTCCTTCAGAGGTCTATGTTAAGATGTTATGTTGATCTCCATATTGGATCCCAGTGCTTAGTTCCACCATTGATATTTCTACAAAGCTGTCCATGTATATTCAGATGGCCTTTAACGTGTTGTGGAATGTGAAGAAGCAGTGTGTGTATGTGAGGGAGTCTTTCCGTAGCCTTCCATGTGCCTGGGCACCACTAATCCTGCCAGGGAAGCTATGGGTTTGCCTGCCATTCTTCCTTTTCTTCCCTGCTGTGTGGTAGGTGTTGGGATTGATGGCGGCAATGACAAAGATTGGGAGGCCAACGCTGGCAAGATCACGCTCATTAAGAAGAAAGGGAAAGTGAAAGCTTTGGATGAAGAAGTCAACAGTAAGTCTCGTTTTCCTCCTTTTCATTTTGGTGGCTGCATTAAAAAAGGGCCCTGACGTAGCAGATGGGCCAAGTGATAGCGCTGTCCATATAGTTCAGTTTATTGATTTGATTAGATTTCTGTAGCCACTCATTCCAACAGGCGACTCTGGGCAGCGTATATCATAAAACATAAAGACAAATGAAAAACAATTAAAACCATGCCAACTTGCAAGTAATTTAACTTGATAATGCTGAGTAAGAGTTTATTTTCCCTCTGGAGAGCCAAGATGGAGACCCGTAATAGGAAGCATTTTGCATGAGCACAAGATCCGAGGTTGTGTGTCTCCCGTAGTTCGGGTGATGGAGGAGGATGGTGGCAGATGTGGGATCCGGCTGTTTTTCTTCTTCCATGCTGTCTCTCTTTCTTTCTTGGTTTGTTTTTTCTCTTTTTTACTTACTGCATAATCAACGGTATACTAAAGAACCCCAACAAATATTCCAGAGGTTTTGCTTCGTTGCTGCATTGATGGCTGTAGTTCTGAAATCAGTGAATTTAAGCTTAACCAGACAAGAGACGATAACTGCTGCCTCTTCCTCTTTCTGTGACCAGTATAAAAAAGCCTTTACAATGAAAAAAATATTTCTTCCCTCTCCATAGAACAGCAGGATATAGATCTGGACATTGAATTTGATGTGCATCTTGGAATTGCTCATACCCGCTGGGCCACCCACGGCGAGCCTAATCCGGTCAACAGCCACCCGCAGAGATCAGACAAAGACAATGGTAGGCTGGAACTGGGATCACAAAGTGGCTTTCTTGGGGGGGGAGGATTTGTATGGTGGGTGTGGGGGCTTTTACTGTAGCAAAGGGTGTGGTAGCCTAAACAATTCTCTGTCTCTCCTCCCCCCCGCCCCCCCCCCAAAAAAATTTGTGGCAACCGAAAACGAGCAAGATGGCTTCAGCCAGGTGTGTTGTGGAGTTGACATTTGGCTCTTCAGGAGCTGCAGGAATTTAGCTCAGCTGCTTTGGATGTTCTGCTCTGCTGCTTTGAGCAGAAGCCAGGAAGCAAATCCTCTGGGCTCCTCTTGGATCTTCCGGTGGACGAAAGGGCGAGTCACAGCGGCCAGGAGAAGCCATGGCCACGTCCCTAATGGGAAACTGAATCTAGCTAATATTTAAGCTATTCCTAGGCAAGTCTTAAGTCCACCATCGAGGATGTGATGCTTACAGCTGACAGTATTCCAGTATTTGAGGGGCTGTCACAAAGATGAAGGGAGTCAAGCTATTTTCCAAAGCACCTGAAGGCAAGATGAGAAGCAACGGATGGAAACTAAACAAGGAGAGGAGCAACCTAGAACTAAAGAGAAATTTCATGACAGTGAGAACAATTAACCAGTGGAACAGCTTGCCTCCAGAAGTTGTAGGTGCTTCATCACTGGAGGTTTTTAAGAAGCGACTGGACAGCCACTTATCCTAAATGGTATAGGGTCTCCTGCTTGAGCAGGGGGTTGGACTAGAAGACCTCCAAGGTCCCTTCCATCTCTATTCTGTTGTTTGATTGATTGACAAGTCTTCAAAAGTGACTCTTAAAAGTTTATGTAAGGTCATAGATTAAACCCCTCACTAGTTTACACAGATTTTCTGAAAAGGTTAACTTGAAGTGCTAATTGACTATGGTTACTACTTAAATCCATGTTTTGAAACACAGCAGTAATGTGGCTAAAGATTTTATAATTTACAGACTCAATCTGCTTTTATGGCATCCTTACACTTCAAATATCGGGGTTGTAACAATTTGTCACAGGTGATTCTCAATTGTCAGCTACTCCACATCTTGGAAATAATCTTGATGACGGTTGCCATGTCCAGTAAGGTCATGTGATGGCCTTTTGGGACCTTCTGATAAGAAAAGCCAATCTGGGGAAGCCAGATTCACTTAACAACCGGGTTACTAACTAATCAACTGCAGTGATTCATTTAACAACTGTGGCAAGAAAGGTCGTAAAATGGGGCAAAACTCACTTAACAAATGTCTCATTTAACAACAACAGAAATTTGGGGCTCAATTGTGGTCATAACTCGAGGACCACCATAGCTCTCCGACCACTTCTCTGCCTTTGGCCGCCTGGTGCTCCACCCCCCTTAGGCCCTCCCCGCCTAAAGACTTTTTTGAACAAGGGAGTTATTTCTTTTCCGTGTTTCTTCTTTTGTGGCACGGTTTCTGATCACAGCCTTGGATGTTTCTTTTTTCTTTCAGAATTTATTGTTATCCACAATGGAATAATCACAAATTACAAAGACCTGAAAAAGTTCTTGGTAAGTTCAAGCTCCTTGGACTGTATTTTGTGTGACCCCTTAAAAGCAGGGCTTGTGCTCGGGGTGGTCGCCCAGGAAAGAGCCGTCTGCTCCTTGGTGACTTGTCCCAAATGACTCCAAGGTTCTTCAGAGGTTGGACAGGGCCTCCTTTTGCACCCCTCCTGGTTGACCTTTGGGGTGTGCACGAAAGGAAAGGCATGCTTCGTTCCGTCTGTGAAACAGTCACACTGTGGCTCAGGGTTTTGGGTGGATTGTGGTCCAACTGAAGTGAAGCCAAGAACATCTCGGTTATCCTTGGTTTCAACTGAGAGCGGCTGATTTATTGACTTCTATGGTCCTTGGTTCAAAATGACTCTGCATCGCTTATATGAAGCAACTGAAAAATTAAAGTACAGGTAGTCCTCGACCTACGACCACAGCTGAGCCCAGAATTTCTGTAGTAAAGTGAGACAGTTGTCAAGTGAGTCTCTGCAGTTGCTAAGTTAGTAACCTGGTCATTAAGTGAATCTGGCTTCCCCATCGCCTTTGCTTGCCAGAAGGTGGCAAAAGGCGATCACGTGACTCCGGGACGCTGCAACCGCCATAAATACGAGTCAGTTGCCAAGGGTCTTTGATCACATGACCGTGGGGAAGCTGCAACAGTTGTGTGAAAAACAGTCATAAGTCACTTTTTCCAGTGCCATTGTAAACTGGAACTGGTCACTAAGTGAATGGTTGTAAGTCGAGGACTACCTGTAGAATCATCCTATCCAACAACACTATCCTCTAATCTCCAGTGAGGATATCGGTCCTCATGGTCTCCAAATGCTTTCCTGAAGAGTTAGATCTCCAGGGTTCCTTGGAAGTCCACCAAGATATTAGGGGGGTGATACCAATAGCTTGTTGTCCCTGAGAAAGTTTGATTGCGGGGTCCCTGTAGATCAGAATTGGGGAACTGTGGCCCTTTTGTGACTTGTGGACTTCAACTGCCAGAATTCCTGAGCCAGCATGGTTCAGGGATTCTGGGAGTTGAAGTCCACAAGTCACAAAAGGGCCATAATTCCCCATCCCTGCTGTAGAGGGAGGGGGTGGATCTGGAGAGGTCTCCTGTGCCCCCCAGTGATCTTTCCTTTCCTCCTCTTGGTTTTCTCCTGCTTTCCCCAGAGTGATTGAATTCCAGGGCTTCCTTTCTTTTACTCCTCTTCAGCTACCTGCCCCTGTTGCCTTCCCAACCAGCTCTCCACCTCTTCTCCCACCTGCACTTCCCTGTTTTTCCCTGCACTCCCCCCACCCGCATCCCCAGCCCAGAACATCTTTGCCTGGAACACGTGCAATCTGGGTTTGGCCCAAACGCAAAGTTCCCTCCAGGCAGAGCCCGCCAGAATGGTCTGTTCCAGGCCCAGAATAGTTTGCATTCTGTAGATATGTCCAGGATTGACATATCTCGGTAAACTTCCCTGTTTCCTCCAAGCTGTTTCTTTTCAATATTCCTGATTGGAGCTGGGCCATTTTATTATAAATTAGAATGTAGTGTGCAATATCTTCAGTAATATTTTGCCATAGATTTTCTCTTGACTGAGCCACATCTGTCACACTGTTCACGCTTATTGCTTCTCTTTCCTGATTCAGGTGCGAAAATAGCCCCCCTTTTCCTTTTTCATGTGTTTTCAGGAGAGCAAAGGCTACGAATTTGAATCGGAAACTGATACAGAAACCATCGCAAAGCTTGTCAAGTACATGTATGACAACCGTGAAAGTGACGATATAAGTTTCACCACCTTGGTGGAGAGGGTCATCCAACAGCTGGTACTTTTCTAGTTTTACACAAATCACTGGACAGTCTAGGTGAAATATATTTTGCTAAACCATTGATACGGATTAATAATAGAGGGTCGGGCTCTGCTGAGCCCACCATCACGGAAGAGTGTGAGAATAATTAACCAGCGGAACAGCTTGCCTCCAGAAGTTATGAGTGCTCCATCATGGGAGGTTTTTAAGAAGAGACTGGACTGGAATGGTATGAGGTCTCCTGTCTTGGGTAGGCGGTTGGACTAGAAGACCTCCAAGGTCCCTTTCAGCCCTGTGGTTCTGTTTCTCTACTTCTCTGATGGCTGCTTTTGTCTTCAGCCTCGGATGCAAGAAGAATCTCACTCCCAAGGAAGATCCAGCCGGGGGCAAATCTTGTTTGCAGCTGTGGCCACCAAAGTGCCCCCAGTTTAGCTGAGTTATTTTCAAACTCTTAAGGATAATTGTATATAGGCAACCCTTGAGTTAGCACTGTAATTCAGCCCGGAAATACGGTGGCAAGTCGCTGCAGTCATAAATCGAGGCATCATGTGAGCAGATCTGATTTTTTTTGAGATTTTTAGCCACAGCCATTAAGTGAACACCATAATAACAGAGTTGGAAGGGACCTTGGAGGTCTTCTAGTCCAACCCCCTGCTCGAGCAGGAGACCCTATACCATTCCAGACAGGTGGCTGTCCAATTAAGTGAACGCTGCAATCATTAAGTGAAACAATTAAAAAGAGTGTAACATACTTCTGTGCATATCTGTGCTTGTTTAGAAGGAAGCCAAGTCTTAAGTTTCTATTAACTATTTATTTTTCCTATAGTAACTTCTTTTAAATCAGAAAGGGTCTGGTCGTGCTTCTTACATGTTCAGTGCAGTGGAATGGGGGGGGGGGTGTCTCTGTGCATGAAGGTGAACAGAAGGACATTCAGTGCCTGCTTCTCTTTCCTGTCCCAACGCAGGAAGGGGCCTTCGCTCTTGTGTTCAAAAGCGTCCATTATCCAGGCCAGGCGGTTGGCACGAGGTGAGTGCCAGTCTGTCATTTTTTTCTCCCATCTTGACGGTTTGCACAGAGTTTATAAGATTTAGCCATTGCTAGTTGTGCATCTGAGCCTGCAACACTATAACCAGGGCTGAGTAGTTGCTCAGGAGTAAACTATGAGTAAGTCTCCCCAATGGCAGCTGCCGCCCAAGAAAAGTCTTTGCTGCTCATTTCAACCGAGTGTCCTTTTTGTGTTTTCCAGAAGAGGAAGCCCTCTGCTCATCGGGGTTCGGAGCGAGCACAAGCTTTCCACGGACCATATCCCGATCTTGTACCGGACAGGTATGTCGCCCCAAGCTGATGCTCTGGTTTTTCATGTTGTTAGTGCCTCTGTAGCAGCTCAGCTGAACGCTGCGTGAAATAACTTCGCAACTAGCATAGTGGGACATTGGGGGTAGAAGTCAGGGCAAAATTGATTTCCCTTCTTGAACTCTGGAAGCAGTGATGGGCAGACAATCTTCCCTGTGAGTCTGCTTGAGATGTCATCCTGAAAGAAACTTGACAGGTACAGTTCTAAGAGGAATTCCCTGAGGTCCCTGATGCTACAGCTGGAAGAGGACTTTAGTTCTTCCTCGTACTAAAAACTGGGGGGGAAAAGAGATCGTTTTGCTGGCTACTCTTCACTAGGTATGCTGGTGTGCATTGGTCATATCCTTCAGCATTTTTGGCAGGAGGATTTCATTGCAAAAGACTGACTGGTGTTTCATCTTCTCTTATTTGGAGATCATCAAAATGCAGGAATTCATCCACTACTTCCAGGCTTATAGCTAAGAAAAATCCATTTCCTCCTGAAACATCTGTTCAGCCCATGGTTTATTGATTCATTCTGTGCCATCAAGTCATTTTGACTCTTGGCAAACACGTGGACAAATTTCCTCCCTGATGACCTGTCCCCACCCTTCTGTTCTCGCCAGGAGCTGCGGATCCTCTCTTAGATGGAGGAGGAGCAGTTGTGTCCCCCCCCCCTTGTCCAAGCTAGGACACTCCCTCCATGCAAAGTCCGGTTTCACCAAAGGGAGGCTCCGGAGTGCCTGGCCAGAGCGGACGGCTGCTGCCTCTCCTGCTGGGGGTGCGTTGAGGGAGTTGCCCTCTGCTTTTCTGGCTATTGGGAAAGCAACCCTCTCTCATTACAAAACCACCACTCCCCTTCCCCCCCTGGCCCCCAGTTGTCCACCTCAGTCCATCTGTCCAGTCTTCTCTTGCCTCCCTGGTTACATCCCAGGGAGCAAGGAGAAGCGTGGCTTCCCTGTGAAGGAACCCTGGCCAGATGAGGGTCACAGGTTCCCCCAGGCAGACTTTCCCTTAAACTCAGTTTCAGGTGGCAGAAGATGACCAGTTGAGCCATGAGTTGGAGAGCTGGGAGAGAGAGCCATGGGAGTCACCTGCCAGAAACTATGGGGTGGCAGTTAGCAAAACCCAAGAGAGGTAGAAAACTTTAGAAAGAAATTAAGACTAGCTCTGATTTCATTCTCTTGAGTATTAAAGGGAAAATACTATCGGCTTGCAAGATTCACTTAGTGTAGCCTCTTTCAATCGAGGTCATTCACGAAGTCTGCCTTCGAGGGCTCTGAAGGAAAGCCTAAACCTGAGCCCAAAATTTCCATTACTAAGCAAGGCAATTGTTAAGTGAGTTTTGCTTCATTTTACTTCTTGCCACAGTTGTTAAGTGAATCACTGCAATTGTTCAGATTGTAACACAGTTGTTGAGTGAATCTGGCTTCCCCATTGACTTTGCTTGTCAGAAGGTCACAAAAACAGATCACGTGACCCCGGAACACCAATACACGCCAGTTGCCAAATGTTCAAATTTTGATTGTGTGACTATGGGGTTGCTGCAGTGGTTGTAAGTGTGAAAAACGGGCATAAGTTATTTTTTCCTGTGCCATTATAACCTGAACGGTCACTAAATGAATTGTTGCAAGTTGAGAACTATTTGTGTTCATATTTTCACTAATGAAAAATGCTGCCAGATCAGTGGCTGAAATGAAGATGGCAAAAATATTGCTTTGTTCGTAAAATACGTTTTTTTTTTTCCATTTTTCAATCACCAGAGACATTTGCATCCGTGTATGAAGAGAATTTGACATTTTTTGCCTGGAGTTGTTGTACTAATTCCATCCTCCACCACTTACAGCGTTTTCTGTTTGATTTCCTAACTTAAAACCCCCTTTCCCAGTTTGCACATTGGGGGGGACCCCAATTCCTACCATTATGGGCCAGTGTGTTCCTTGCAGTCTCAAGGACACCCGGCTGAAGGAAGCTGTTCTGGGTTTGGATGCTAAATTGACCTTGCTGAGATTCCTGTTGCTCTTGATGAGTTTCTGAAGTTGCTTTTCGTGTTACCTTTGCAGCCACACAGTCTGTAGATCATTCATTTGATGGCGTATCCAAAAAACTGGAAGAAGGTGCTGGAGACCAAACTTTTAATTTACCAGTCCTGTTGTATTTCAGTGAATAAATCAAAACACGTACAACCTTTTTAATTAGTGGTTTACTGCTTTCCACTTGAGGCAGGGAACAGGCCCTGCACCGCATGTTCGGTTTCCGCCTCTTTGGCTGTTTTCCGGAATGGGGACAGTGTCGCTTCCGAGGGCCAAGGAAGAGGGGTGCCCCTTTTCACCTTGTATGCTTGCTGGAAAGCAGGAGGAACCCCGTTAAAGAGGTTTCGTGTGTGGGGGAAATTTGCATGCCGCTCTTGTGGTGGGGTTTTCCACTTCCCAGATTCATTTCTGGTCCTCCTTTGCCCTGATCTCCTCTCCCTCCTGTCTCCTGATGTTTGTTACTGGTGGGAGGTGCTGGATCGGCCTCTGGCACTGACCTCCTGGCTTAGAAAGCCGCTTTCAGCACAGATTTCATGCTGTCCTCCAGATTGCATTAATGCACTTGATGCTCTTTGTAACTGTTGGCTGGCTAATCGTGATCAAAATGGAAAAGGTTTCAGCAGTTTTGGTGGAAATTCATTGAGGTGAAGGACTAAGGTATTCTGTCTTTAAGGAACAGCAGCAGCTGTCACTTAAAAAAAAATTAATTGGCTTCCTCAAATATTTAGATATTTTCTCTGATTTTGGGAGGCTGTACCAGTATCGGGAAGGGTAACCCAGATAAGCCCTTGAGTTTCTCCCTTAAGCCCTGCCTGGGGAAGGGCAGGCTGCCTGTCTCCCCCCTCCCCTGCTCTCCTGTCCCCTCCCCAAGAACGTCAGGCGATCTGAGAGCAGGCCACTCACTCGCCCGTCATTCATGGCGTCCTGAAAGACAGGCCCTCCAGACAGGGTGTTACACAAATCACATTAAACGTCTGAATATGCTTGCCATATTCTTCTAAGCACTTCCTTGCTCGTTTGACACAGGGCCTTTGAACACTCCCAGCAACATTCACTCTCAAAAAAAAATAAAGCCTGTTGGGATTGGCCCAGAGGCCTGACTTTTGATATATTCTCTCTCTATGGGTGTGTGGCTTTTTTTATTTCTGTCCCTCTTAGCACGAACTATCCATTCTGTCCATCCTCTCTAGCAATCCCAAAGGTGCTTTTTCCAAGAATTGAAGAAGCTTCTTGTGTGAGAAGCAAAACATTTTCAAAGAAAAAAACCAAGAAAGTCCAGTTGCCTTTTGAAAAGCACCTTTGGGACAACCGTGACCTGGATGATGGAGAATCCCTGTAGAAACTCTAGCAATCAGCATTCATGGGCAATTCCCACCAGACATGGGACTTTATGACTCTCCCTGAACAAAATTCCAGTTTGGGAACCCCAAAGGATCTGCTGTTGTTTTTTGCTGACAAGGATAACTGGCCCTGTGCTTTTTTTAAAATGTCCCCTGTAAAAACTCTTAATTGAGCTTGGCTGACAACCTGACTTTGATTAAGATAGACTGTGGTGTCACAATCAACTGAGCAATCCTTTTGTGGTGATTGTCCCATGGGGGAGCGGGGAGGGTTTTGGAATGGCCTCTATCACTGGGTGATCAACGCCAACCCACGGCGGGCTTCGATGGTGCCATTGCAGCCTCCGCATTGACTTTTTTTGACACCCCCCTCGCCCCACTTCATCCCTCCCTGGGGCACTTCCTAACGGGGCAGGGCAGGCATTACAGAGATATCTCCTGCACTTCTGATGTCTTAAGGAGGCTCTTCCTGTTGGGGGAGCCTTCCTGCCTCGGAGGGCTGAGAAGGGGAAGCTCCATGTTGGAACTGCAGTTGGGTGAGAAGAGCACCACGGCCACCACGGGGGTTCATGCACGGGGCGCTTTGGGGCTGCCCCCCAATGTCTGATGACGGTCTCTGGTGTTGCAGGCAAAGACAAGAAGGGCACCTGCAGCCTCTCTCGCATGGACAGCACCACCTGCCTCTTTCCCGTGGAGGAGAAGGCCGTGGAGTACTACTTTGCCTCGGATGCCAGGTCTGTGGCCCGTGCGGAGGACGCCGGAGAGGGTTCCCCAAGGAGGGAGGGGCTGGCAGCCTGGACCCGCCCTTCCCGGAGGGAGGCTACATCGTCAGCCATTAAAGAGATCTTTTAGTCTTTTCAAGCACAGGAGGTCCTTGACCTATGACCATAATTGAGCCCAACATTTCCATTTCTAAGCAAGACGTTGTTAAGTGAATTTTGCCCTATTTTATGACCTTCCTTGCCACAGTTGTTAAGTGAATCACTGCAATTAAGTTATTAACACTGTTGTTAAGTGAATCTGGCTTCCTCATTGACTTTGCTTGTCAGAAGGTTACAAAAGGGGATCACGTGGCCCCAGGACGCTGCGACTGTCATAAGTACTTGCCAGTTGTCAAGCAGCTGAATTTTGATCAGGTGACCATGGGGAGACCATAATCGTTGTAAGTGTGAAAAATGGTCACAAGTCAGTTTTTTCCAGTGCTGTTGTAACTTCTAAAGGTCACTAAATGGTTGTAAGTCGAGGACTATCTGTAGTGAAAGTTTGGGGGGCAACTTTCCAACTTGGGGGCTGTAACCTGGTCCCCTCCTCCTCTAGTACCAGAGCATGATCCACTTCTAGGAAGGGAAGGAGCTGATTTGTTCCTGCTTTTCCATTTGGGGCGGGAAGGAGAGCAGGAATGCTGAGGGAGACCAGCCACTCTGATTTCCCCACAGGACACGGCTAGTATTGTTTGACAACAAATTGGCTAGACGTTAGTAGCATCGTTTGATCTGGGGTCATGTGTGGAAACTGGAGAGATTTATCCCACAAAGGCCTTTCTTTCTTATTTTAGCATATTTTGGAGAGAGAAAATGTGCTGCAGATAATAGCTCATTTCATGGCTAAATTCATTCATTCATTCATAAGATTTGTATGGCCTCCCATCATAAAACATCTCTGAGCAGTAACATAACTCATTTGGAAGAGTCTCGGGCAGATAATTCCCTAATACTGGGGTCCGCAACCCCCGGGTTGTGGCCCAGTACTGGGCCACGGCCTGTCGGGAACCAGGCCCTGCAAGCAGCAGGCAAGCAGCAGGCAAGCAGGTGCGCAGCTCCATTCGCACAAATGGAGCTTTGTGCACATGCATGAGTGCCTGCTGTTCACACAAATGGAGCTGCGAGTGTGGAACTCTCCCCCATCCCTTGCTGGTCCGCAAAGCTGGAAAGGTTGGGGAACTCTGCCTTAGAGGAGAGACAGAAGAAGTAGGAAATGAAGCTGGAAAGTCCCTTTCGGTGAAATAACAAAGTTTACGTGAACATTGAAGACTTATCATTAATGGTTCTCCTTCATAATTCACCCTACTTTTCTTTCACGTGAATTTTAAGTTAAGCATTTTGAGTATCACTTTGATATGCATGGTTGATATAAGGAGTACAAATAATGGTATAAATTCTCTAGATCTCACTTGGTTTTAGCATCTTTTTTAAAAAAAATACTTTTTTTCTCATATGCGTCCCTTTCTAAACTGGTTTGTGGGTTCCTTCAAGAGTTGTTAAGCCATTCTCAACCATTCTCTCACAGCGCTGTGATTGAACACACCAACAGGGTGATTTTTCTAGAAGATGATGATGTGGCAGCTGTGGTGGAGGGCCGCCTCTCCATACATAGGATCAAGCGAACTGCTGGAGATCACCCTAGCCGGGCAGTTCAAACCTTGCAGATGGAGCTACAGCAGATCATGAAGGGTATGGATTGAGGGCTTGGTCTTCCCAAATGTTTTCTTTGCCAGGCTGCTTCTGATGTGTTCACAGTTCGTTCATGTGTAAAGCTACCATCTTGCTCTACTGTGACCTACTGGCTAGATCCTTAGAAGGTTCCTTCAGGTGCTCTCAGATAGGACCCATTTGGCCCTGGTATGTAGACCTATTCAAGGTGAGTTTTTCGTAACTGCTCATCTGGAATTCAGATCCTTCCATGAACTCTTCCTAATTGTCCAATCATGGGTCCTCCTCTCCAAGAGGACTGAGCCAGTAGAGGAGTTGAGAAATTTCATTTGTTCTTTGCCATCTTCACTGACTGGTTGGTAGACTCTTTTAGTTTTTAAACATGTCAACACCACCAATAAACTGAACTTGGGATCTACTCACATTAGTGGAATTGACCCATTGGTCTTTAAATAAATCCTAGTTTAATTTAACCAATCTTGGTTTAATTTAACCATTTAGTTTTGAAAGGCCCCATAGTTAATTTAACCATAACTTACTAAGTAAGTCCCATTAACTGAATTCACACAACAGAAGCCATAAACAATCATTTCTACATCCTGATGGTTCACGGTACGATTTTTTTAGATGTTGTCTTTGCACTTTGTTGAATCCAGCATCAAGAACAACTTTCAGTTCTTCCTAAACTTTTCATTTTACTTCCCTCTTTGTATTCTAAGATTTAATTCATTAATCTTATTTCTGCTGTTCGTCATTGCTGTTCAGTGGCAGTAAACTCCTTTGGGAAAACATTGAAAGGCAGTGTGCAGATGTTTAAATAAAAATAATGAAAGAGCCATTTTCACGCATTTATTGAGAAGGAGTCCTAATGAGTAGAATGCTGTTTAACTTCCAGATAAATATGTGTTGGATTGCAGCTTTATTCTGGATCAAAGCATCACCAACATTTGTTTCCTTCTTGCATTTCCAATGACATTAATCAGTTTAAAAAATTGAGTCTCGCACTTCTACCACTTCTGTGAGTTAGCTGTGTAACCTTGGATTTTGTTCCTAAAATTTAATTAAATGTAAAGTACTCCAGTAATATGTCTTTGTATCTAAAAAGCCTTAGGGAGTAGAGTGAAAGTCAAATTCTTAATTTTTTGTCAATCATATCTGTACCCAAAGTGCTGGTTTTAGTTTATTTCTACTAACAGAAAACCAGCATCTTCTTTGCCAGCCTTGATTCATACGGCTGAATGTTATGAACTACTGCAGAGGTCACTTTTTGAAATAGAATTTAGAGTTCAGGTAATATCGGTCAAAAATATCAAAATGTTTTACTGTCCATATGTATTGAAGCTGCAGCTCTCTCGCCTACCAGTCCACATAGCCAAGTTTCAGATTTATTCCAAAATGTAAACTATGTTTTGGGTGATAGTCTTAATTCAATTTTAAAATATTATCTGAATTATAAACCCAGGCATAAATTTTAAAAAGAAAACATGCGTGCATTTGCGTTAAAGCATATTATGCATATGCATTTATATGATGAACATGTTAATTTTGCATTTTCAGAAAAGCAAAATGGGTTTTTCTGTTGTGTTATGGATGTAGAATTGGACCGAGGGTGGCTTGCATTTCAAAATGAGAATGACAATGTTGCCTCTATTTGATGAACTTCCTTTTGTTCTTTCCAGGTAACTTCAGTTCATTCATGCAAAAGGAAATATTTGAGCAACCAGAATCTGTCGTGAACACCATGAGGGGAAGAGTTAACTTTGATGACTACACAGGTAAAAGCTTCCGAATTGCCTTCTGCTCAGAAAATCAGATTTTTACACAAAACTCTGTCTTTCCAAAAATGGTTTAAGTGGTTTAAGATAGATTTCATTCACAGAGAAGATCTGTAGATGTTCTTCTAACACTGGAAAATGACGATAACTCTGCTTCTCTGCTTGTGAGCAAGTTCTTTTCTTCCACTGTGGTGGATCTTGACTAATAAACTTGCTGTGGGCCAACTTGTCCCATGATCAATACCTCTGGCTATTGTGCTAGTAACTGTTGTATCTCTGGAGGTTGCTTTGACAGGCCTTGGAGCATATTTTGTTACTGACCAATTCTCTTTGGGGTGAGAGGTGGAGCCTTTTGTAAGAATTGCTAAAGAAATCCTGCGGGATCCTTTGCACTGAAGCCGTTCTGCTTTTCTCTGGGCCATTTTCCTCAAGCCTTTGCATTGTTATTTATCGCAGTGAATCTTGGGGGCCTGAAAGACCACATCAAAGAGATTCAGCGATGCCGGCGTCTGATCCTCATTGCTTGTGGGACAAGCTACCATGCAGGCGTTGCTGTGAGTAGCTGAACTCAAATAGCATTTCAAAGTTTTTGAACTATTAGCAATACCCTGCACCAGGAAAATGTCAGTCATGCTATTGAGACTCCAGGTTGAGACTCCAGTTAGACCCCTGGAACTATTGAAAGAGGAAGAACTTCTATGAGATTGTTAATTCACCAGCCTGTGGGTGGAATAAATAATATGCAGAAAAATATGCAGTTCTGAGTGATGCTTTAGTTTAACCTTATGTCCTGCCTCTTTCTTCCCCTCCCTGTCCGCCTCCCTCCTTTCTCCTCCAGACTCGCCAAGTGCTAGAAGAACTGACCGAATTGCCTGTCATGGTGGAGCTGGCCAGTGACTTCTTGGACAGGAATACGCCCGTCTTCCGCGACGATGTCTGCTTTTTCATTAGCCAGTCAGGTGGGACGGCCAAGGGAGGCCTCTGCGAGCAGGAGGTCGGCTGAGAAAAGAATGCAGAGCTCACCCAGGGTTTTAGCAACACGCCTATCTTGTAGATTGGGGTTTTTTTTTTAAAAAAAATATCCACCTTTCACCTCCATAAAGTTGGATACCTGCATATATCCAACTTTATGGTGGCTAAAGTCTCTATTAGCACTTCACTCCAAGGGAGCAAAGTATATTTTTTATTCAAGGTAGAAGAATTGTATGAATATATTCGGCCCTCCAATAACGGCAGATCATAACTAATGTGCTCTCTTAGCCGTGTGGTCCAGGGCTGAGGGAATCAAGAACATCTGAAGAGGGTAAAGTTCCTCAAGATGAGAAGCAGCATCGCAATTGAAATTCTGCTACTGTTGTTCGGACACACAGGGCTTCGGAGACGAAGCCAGACCCTTTTGCAGATTTGAACCTTCCCTCTGCAGAACGCCCCGATCTGGAGCGCAGTTCTTGAGTCTTAATGTATTAGTGGGAGAAGTTGCTTTTTGCATTTCCCAGTGAACAGACTTGGATATTAAAACAGAGGGATGTTTGGGTTGAGGGTGCCTGCCCCATATGCCTCCTTAGCAAAATGATTGTATGAAAATCGGGTTTCCACAGGATATGGTCAAAAAAACCAAGATGGCGGTTGCAGTGGTCCAGTCCAAGCTGGTTTTTTATGCATTCTGCACATGTATCTCATCGATGTGGACACCTTGGGTAGATTTTTTTGACCATACCTGTCAGATAACCCATTTGTGGTTTCTTTGATGCTAATACTGATAACTTTTAAATAATTTTTATTTTGCTTATTTATCATATTTAAGAACAGCCCATCTCCCTTACAGAGGGAGTCCTTTTCCCTATTTTGAGCTTTCAATCATTTAAAAAAGTGAACTGATAATGGCATTAAATAGGAAACCTCTTCCGTGAAGCAGAAGTTAAAAGCAATCACTGAATCTCAGGCACCCCCCGCCCCCCCAAAAAGGTAGAGTGGTCATCAAGGCAAGCTCCATCCTAGTCTCTTGTGAAAGGGGTTGGCCATCTTCGTCTTTTCTCATAGGATCTCTCACTTGAGCAGGGATTGGACCAGAAGACCTCCAAGGTCCCTTCCAACTCTGTTATTCTGCATTCTGTGTTTGATTACTGGCCTAGCCTGCAGCCTGGAGGTCTCCTGCCCAAGGCCTAACCAGGCCTGACTTTGCTTAGTTTCCAGGCTCAGAGAAGTTCAGCTGTTATTTCTCGGGCAGCCACTGCAGTCCTGCCAGGAACAGATGCCAAAGTCTTTTCCCCTCCTCTTCTAGATATGACACATCTTGGAATATTGATGGGGCCTTGGAAAGACGGGGCTGTTGCTGCCCAGACCTGTTGCTGGGAGCACAGAGTGAAAAACTGGCAGAGAGCACAGGAATCGGGTCCTCCTGCCTGCCTGTGGTCCTCTACATCAGGGCTTTTCAGCCTTTTCTCCATTGTACCACTTTTAGGATCATGGCAATATCCGAGTACCACCAGTCGCCTAGCAAGGTGTCAAAAACTTGATGACCAAAAAAAAAAGAGGAAAAAAGTGATAAAGTACAGGTAGTCCTCCATTTACAACAGTTTGCTTAGTGACTGTTCGAAGTTACAATGGTGACTTATGATCATTTTTCACACTTACGAACGTTGCAGCATCCCCAGGGTCATGTGATTTACATTCGGATGCTTGGCAACCGATTCATATTTATGACGGTCGCAGTGTCCCAGGGTCATGTGATCCCCTTTTGCGACCTTCTGACAAGCAAAGTCAATGGGGAAACCAGATTCACTTAACAACTGTGTTACTAATTTAACAACTTCAGTGATTCACTTAACAAATGTAGCAAGAAAAGTCATAAAATGGGACAAAACTCATTTAACAAATTTCTCACTTAGCAACATAAATTTTGGGCTCAATTGTGGTTGTAGGTTGAGGACTATCTGTACACCCACTTACCACACTTTTAATGGGAAACTTGTGCCTTTTTCTCTTGACATTAATCTTTGCACTGCTCTATCCCCTTCTCCTTCTGGTTGACTCAAAGAAGCTGATAGGTGATTGCAGGGGCTTTGGGGGTGTGTGCATCTTCTGCCATTGAAGTGGGGGCATGGGGGGCATGTCGGGGTGCTAATTTGGCTATCCCCCAAAGATTCCCTAACTTTAAAACAGATCTTGGGTGGCAATAGTTACCCAGCATGAGGGGCTCAGGAGAAAGAGATGCCAGCAATGCTAACTCCCAAAAATGAGGGGCTCAGAGGCAGCTACAAGCAGAGGAGGCGGGGGGAGGGGGCAAAGAAAGGAAATCCCGTCCCTAGTCCGTAGAGGGCAAATCCCCATCATCCCCAGCCCGGCAGGGGTCTTCCTGCCCCACTGTTGCAGACAAAGGGAGGCTCCAATGAGAAGGAGGAGGAAGAGGGTTTAAGCAAGTTTAGCAATCGGAGTGGGGATCCCCCTCCCAAAAAAACGTGTTTCGTGGGTAACCACCCAGCACGACAGAAGTGACCAAAATCTGCAGCAACCACCCAGCAGACAGGGGCGGGGGGAGATAAAAACCAAATAGCCAAATCCTGCCAAATCTCAACAGAAATGCTCACGACAACGAAAACTGTCGTGCTGGGAGGTTACCCACGAAGCACCTTTGTTTTGGGGGGGGGATCCCCACTCCGGTTGCTAAGCTTGCTTAAATCCTCTTCCTCCACCTCCTCCTCACCGGAGCCCCCCTTTGTCTGAAACGGTGCAGCAGGAAGACCCCTCCCGGGCTGGGGATGTTGGGGATCTGCCCTCTGCGGAGTAGGGGCAGGGCTCCAGCTGATTGCTGCTTTTTCTGGGCTCAGCGGAAGCGCCAAGATCAGCGCTTCTTCTGGGCTCAGAGGAAGAGCCAGGATCAGCGCCGCTTTCCAGCTGATCGGCGCTTCTTCAGGGCTCAGCAGAAGTGCCAGGATCAGCGCCGAGCTCCAGCTAGAGCCTGGCGCTGATCCTGGCGCTTCCGCTGAGCCCTGACAGCCCCAAAGAAGCTTCGATCAGCTGGAAAGCGGCACTGATCCTGGCGCTTCTGCTGAGCCCTGACAGCCCCAAAGAAGCGCTGATCAGCTGGAAAGCGGCACTGATCCTGGCACTTCAGCTGAGCCTCGGAGAAGCGCCAATAAGCTGGAGCCCGGCGCTGATCCTGGCGCTTCTGCTGAGCCCTGCTGCTCCAGCCGTCTCTCACTCAGGCTTGTGCGGTGCCGCTGCCGGTTCAGCCCCACTACCACTTGTCTAGGATGGTTGCAAAGCACCTGCCAGGTGCCAATATACCACAGGTGGTACGCGTACCACCGGTTGAAAAGCCCTGCTCTACATCGTCTGATGGGGTCTTTCTTCAGCATTTTCAATGCAATAATTTATTTATTTATTATTTATTTGTTCAGTTTCTGTGGGAGCCCAACTCAGCCAAATGACTCTGGGCAGCTTACAATTCTAAGTTCTTATTAGCACTTAAATAGACTTATGACCAGTGGTGGGGGAGGTGGGAGGGTGCTGCAACGAGGCAGGGGAGGGGGGAGCTGCCCCATGCACCCCGCAAATGCTTACCGTGCCAAAGGGACCCTGCAGCCAGGCCTACCACGCCCCGACACCTGTCGCACCTCACTCAGCAAAAAAATAGGTATCAGTTACCGGTGCGAACCAGTTGAATCCCACCACTGCTTTATGACCATTTATGAATACTTCGTAAGGCCTCATTTTGGGAACCCGGCAACTGGCCTGCATGTACAGCCATTTGCAGCACCCCACAATCACATGACTGTGATTTATATTTTTGCCAGAAACTGGTGTTTACTTCCAATTTCTGTCAAATCCTGCTCAGTCACTTTTATGGTCACGGCTGTTTGCTTTATGACCTCACTATTTGCTTAAGGGTTACTACAAAAAAGATGGATAAAATTGGGTCCAGTAATATGGTGACCCTCTTTATGACCATTACTACTTATATCTATAATTGTGGGCCCAATTATGGTCGTAACTGGGGGACCACCTGAGTATTTTTGCTGATTCTTAGATTACAGTGGTCAGTAATCTTCAGAATCAGCAAACAGAATACCTTTTTGGTGAAAACAGCCTTCTGGTAGATGCAGCCTCCATTCTCTGGCCTTGGAACGCCCTGTAATGTGGAGAGTCTGCCTGCCTTTGGCTCAGCCTCCTGAGCAGAACACGCCAGAGACCCCTTCCTTGGGCATTTCTCCTCAAATACTGAAGGAAAGGAGATGAGTCCAGGTTTATTCGCCGGGTGAGAACCTGTCGCTTTGGAGAGCCGATGCAGAGCTTAATTTGGCTGTGTCTGAGGTGTAGGGTCCCCTGTTCATAATGAATGTGGGAATAAGGCCCCTGCACTGACAGGTCTTCAGCACTTGGTGGGAGCACCTTCTTGATTGACCACGTCCATCTCTCTCGTCAGGGGAGACGGCCGACACGTTGATGGCCCTTCGGTACTGCAAGGAGAGGGGAGCCCTCACGGTGGGCATCACCAACACTGTTGGGAGCTCCATTTCACGGGAGACGGACTGCGGGGTGCATATCAACGCTGGGCCAGAGATTGGGGTGGCCAGTACAAAGGTGAGGATCCTATGCATAAAGTGAGCTCAGACAAGCAGGTTTGCACAAGGTGCACCATCTTAATAGGCCTTACTCTCGGTACCCATGCTGACGACACCTGGCCCCTTCTGCTTCTCTTAAGGACAGGAGTGGCGTCCCAAGAATTAATTATTCTCCACCTGCATTCTGAAAGGGCCTCTGTTTTATGTGTAGTCAGAAAAGGCAGGACAGGTGAGAACTCATAAAGTTAGTTTGTGGCTGAACCAAAATGTAAAGCTGTCTTTTCCTCCGAAGTCAAGCTCTGTTCCATCCTCAGTGAGAGACCCAACCCAGAACTCGGGAGAAACCTCTTGACAGTGAGAACAGTTAATCAGTGGAACGGCTGGGTGCTCCATCACTGGAGGCTTTTAAGATGACATTGGACAGTCATTTGTCTGGAATGGTGTAGGGTCTTCTGTTTGAGCAGGGGGTTGGACTAGAAGACCTCCAAGGTCCAACTCTGTTACAGGTAATCCTTGTCTTACAACAGTTCATCTAGTGATTGTTCAAAGTTACAACGGCACTGAAAAAAGTGACTTATGACTGTTTTTTACATTTACATCCATTGCAGCATCCCCATGATCATGTAGTCAAAATTAAGACGTTTGGCAGCTGACTCATATTCGTGATGGTCGCAGCGTCCTGGGGTTCTGTGATCATCTTTTTAACCTGACCGGCAAAGTCAACGGGGAAGCCAAATTCACTTAACAAGCATGTCACTAACTTAACAACTGCAGTGATTCAACTGTGGCAAGAAAATGGGACAAATCTCACTTAACAAATGTCTCACTTAGCAACAGAAATGTTGGACTCGATTGTGGTTGTAAGTTGAGGACTATCTGTATTCTGTCGTTCTTCTTGGGTCAGATGGACCAGGAGGCCTCTGTCTATGCCTTTGGCCGGCCTTGGTCCTCCTTCCACAGATCGCCCAGCTGCAGGCTGTGTGTGGGGCTTCCTGCCTTCCTGTCTCCCAGACTCCCGCAGATGCTTTGGGAACAGCAAGGAGGTTGGCTGCCTTTAGAGGCAGTTCAGGTGAGGCTTGCCTCTGTGCTGCAAACGGGGAGGGGGAAAGGTGAAGCCAGTGTGTGCTGGGCTGGTGCAGGGGGTGGGTGGGGGGTGGGAGGGAGGGAGGGAGGGACAATGGGCAATTGTAGCCCACGGGTGGGGGAGGGCAGGTCTGAAAACCAGAGGAGACAGAGAAGAGGGCTTGGGAAGGAGGAGACAGAGCAGAGGGCCACTTGGCAAAGTTTGGGGCTGTTGGTTTTTTTAAATGAGGATTTTGTTTTAAATTAGGCTAAATCTATTTTGGATTACTATACATTTGTTTTGTGTCTCCCAGCTCAAAAAGGGGATTGGCATTTGGTGGAGACAGATTGATCTCTGGGTTCTTGATAAAGAGGGAGACGGTTGGGGGCAGCTGCCTTGCCCCAAAGAGAGGGGCCCATCGCTTCTCCACTCCTCACGGGTTCTCCAGCAGAAGGGCTCCCCTGGCAGTGGTGCCCCCCCCAGAGCCCCGGAGAAGGGGGTTCGGCAGAGGAGGGAGGTCATCCAGAACCCAAGCAGACTCAAGCAGTTGAACAAAGTGAAAGACCAGCCAGAGGGCTGAACGTTTTCCTGACCTCATTATCGGGAGAAGAACGTAGCTTCCTCAGCCTGGGCCTTGCCTGATCTCTGAGGAGTTGAGCAAAGGCAATTCAATCCTGATTAGCCTGAGGCTGGGGGCTCCGAGGAGTTGCATCTGCAAGGGGCCGTACTCCAGGCCTGCTCGACCCACGTCCAGCCTTCTCTCCTTAGCGTTCTTTGGGGGAGGTTACTGTCCTGATGGCATTTTGGAGCACTCGGTGGCAGGCTTTGGGCGGTCAGCCTTCCAACTCCTGCTGGCCAGGGCCCAGGATGGCCAGATGTGGTTCATTGAATTATTTTCCCAGTTGAGCTTGCATTTCTGGAGAATGGAGTCACCACTCAAGATAAGAAATGGAAGTTAGCCCAAACAATTCTTAGAAAAGCTGACAGTATCGTAGTCCACGATTTATGACCTCAAGAGAGCCCAACATTTCTGTTGTGAAGGGAGACAGTTGTTAAGTGAATTTTGCTCCATTTTACGATCTTCCCTGCCAGAGTTGTTAAGTGAATCATTGCAGTCGTTAAGTTAGCGACACGATTGTTAGGTGAATCTGGCTTCCCCGTTGACTTTGCTTGTTGGAAGGTCTCCAAAGGGGATTGCGTGACCCTGGGACGCTGTAACCATCATAAATATGAGTCAGTTGCCAAGTGTCCGAATTTTGATCATGTGACCATGGGGAGACCATAACGGTTGGAAGTGTGAAAAATAGTCATAAGTCACTTTTTTTCAGTGCTTTGTAACTGTGAATGGTCACTAAATGAACTGTTGTAAGTTGAGGACTATCTGTATAGAGTAGAAGTGGGGAAGTATGCCCCTTTTATGATTTGTGGATTTCAATCTCCCAGGATGAATTCTGGGAGTTGAAGTCCACAAGTCAAATTCAGTATAAGCCAAATTCAGGGTGTGCACGACATACACACCCACACAGGTGGACCCTGGACTTTCCTGTCAGAGGATTAGAAAATGCTGTGGGTGTCCGTCGTCCCTGTTTGGTCCCTCGCCCATCAGTCCCTTTCATCCAGTCTTTTATCAGTCGGGCCATCCAGTGTATTTCAAATGGAAATAAAGGCGCTTTTAAGCACCCGTCATGTAAGCCTTGCAGAAAGAGAGCAGGATGAACAGGTTACTCAACAGAATTTGGGTTCAGTGGTTGGCAAATAGGGACATCAGCTGTGCCAAACCTTGCACCAGGACATGTAACGATTTTTCCTTGACAAAAGTAACACAAAATTCACCGGACTGGCCGGGGATACGTAAGGCCAAGGGCAAATTGTGAAAGGGACACTATAACAGTGCATTTTTCAACAGGTGGCCCTTGACTTACATCCCTTCACTTAGTGACGGTTCAGAGGTACAGGGGCACTGAAAAAAGAGACTTATGACTCTTTTTCACATAACAGCAATGGTTGTAAGTGTGAAAACTGGTCATAAGTCTCCTTTTTTTCAGTGGCGCTGTTCCTTTGAACCGTCACTAAGTGAAGGGATGTAAGTGGTCACGTGATCAAAATTCGGGCACGTAGCAACTGGCGTGTATTTATGACTGTTGTGCTCTTCCGGGTCACGTGATCACCCCTTGTAACTTTCCCAGCTGGCTTCTGACAAGGAAAGTCTGTGGGGAAGCCAGATTTGCTTAACGACCGCATGATTCACTTAACAACCACAGTGATTTGCTTAACAACTGTGGCAAAAGTTGTAAAATGGCCCCCAAACTCACTTAACAACGGCCTTCATTAGCAGTGGAAATTTTGGGCTCAGTTGTTGTGGTCCTAAGCCGAGGACTACCTGTAGTGGGGACTTTGGTTTCCCTCTTTTCCAAGAATTCTCCTCCTTGAGGGGACTGTCCACCTCGGGGTGGGGTGAGTCCCAGGGAGCAGGCTTTCGGTGGCGGTCGGAGACGAGGGGAGCTGGCAAGCTGGGTTTTCTGAGCTTTTGAGGGGAGGGCGGTTTAGATTGTGCCACATCTATTTTAGAAATTTGGATTCAGTCCTCTTGGCCTCCTCAACATCCGACCAGCTTCAGAGCCATTTCTGCTTTTCTTTCATCTTCTCGATAGGGGGTGATATCCTCTTCCCAAGCTCATCCACGCCTTGTTGTAATCTGACTTTGGACATGTTAGGCATGCCCAGGTGTCCAAAATACACAGCCAATCTCAGGAACCCCAAAGGCATCTCCTGCCTCATTCCAGTGGGGTGCCTGGAGGAGAGAGCCCAGCATAAGGGGAAGCCCGGGCTGCTCAGTGCTGGAGATCAAGCAAGGGTAGTGGCTGCTGGCTTCCAGAGTCAATTTAAGAGGTGCGGTAAATTTTAAAGAAATAAAAAAGCTCGGGGACAGGAAACATGGTTTCCTACCCACCCCTAGCTGTACTCTTGCCAGGTTGTAGAAGCCGTGGGGCTCCCTGGTGCCCAGCCTTGGTGACACACCTTGGGGATGCTTGAATTTGGAGGGGGGCCCCCCCTCTTCCACCTCTGGGTTTCAGCAGTGCAGGACTTACAAAAGGGGCCTTTCTGAAGGTCTTTTCTTGACCACCCTCCCCGTTCTGTGTCTTTAGAAGGAAGCTGAAGGATTCTTTTCTCCTTTTCTTTTGGTCCTGTGAATTAATGGATTTTTTAAGAATGGCCATTAGATTGAATTTTATAAACCGTATTATTCTTTCTTAAGCTAGGTTTTTAATTAGTGTCTGTTTCGAACACAGCCTTTCTTCATAGGAATATGAGGGGATAAGTCTAACAATAATAACATAGGTTATAAACCATATAAAAGTATGTAACATACACGACATTACATCCAAGAGATGATGATGAGTTCTAGTTCCGCTTTAGGCATTAAAAGTGGCTGGGTCACTTTGGGCCAGTCACCAGGAGTTTCGGAGTTCTAGTCCCACCCTAGGCACTTTGGGCAAGCCCTTCCCTCTCTCAGTCTGGCCCACCTCACAGGGTTGTTGTGGGGAAAAGAGGAGGAAGGAATATTAGGTATTGAGTTACTTATAAAAGTGATGAAGGCAGGATTTTTTTTTTTTAAAAAAAGAGTTGTTAATTCCTTACAGTCATCCCATTCCCGATGATGAGGAAGGGGAGAAGATGGCTGGCCTTTCAGGCATTTCCTGAACTGGCTTTAAGGGACCTGTGGCTTCTGCTTAACAGGGTGCCTTATTCTCCCCTCTTCTCCAGGCCTACACAAGCCAGTTTGTCTCCCTAGTAATGTTTGCGCTCATGATGTGCGACGACAGAATTTCTATGCAAGAACGGAGGAAAGAAATAATGCGAGGCCTCAAGCTGTTGCCAGGTAGGTACACATAACCAACAATGTCATTTTGAATATTTTAATTTTATTCATCTGAGTCTTGCTTCCACTTGTAAGCCACCCAGAGTTTAAGTATGCGAGATGCTGCATACATTTAAATAAATAAATGCAAATGGGAGGTTTGTGGCAGCACTGTTGACTAGTGTGTCCTCCGCACAGGGAGATGTGTGTGAAGAGAGGTGAACTGTCTTTGGGGCAGGTAGAACATAAAATATAGAATAATAAGAGTTGGAAGGGACCTCAGAGGTCTCCTAGTCCCACCCCCTGCTCAAGCAGGAGACCCTATGCCATTTCAGACTAATCGCTGTCCGCTCTCTTTTTGAAAGCCTCCAGTGATGGAGCATCCACAACTTCTGAAGGCAAGCCGTTCCACTGGTTGGTAGGAGGGAGTGTGTGAAGGGTGTGATACCAGGCAAATAACAGCCCAAGCAAGCTGGGTTGACCATTCAGAAGACGACTAAATCCAGGCAAATCCACTGTCATGGCTGCATCTCACCTATCCAAGCTTTATCAGCTGACAGCCTGACATTAGCATGGGGAGGGGAGGGAAGAGGGAAGGACTGGAGTATGAAGAAAAGGGGGGATGGAAGCCCAGCTGAGCCGTGGGAGAAGCCATAGCCAGCCAAGGACAAATAATGGGATGCAGAGCTGGGAACCGAGCACCTGTTTCCTGAACAATATACAAGCACCTGATTGGATATTGGCAGATCACAGGGTGGGAGAGAGGAGAGAAGAGGGAACTTTCCTTTGTGTTGTTTACACGGAGAAACCTCAAATTCAGCTAACGCTACTCCTGTAACCACTTCAGCTTCAGTAAAGGAGGCTCTTTACAAGTGGCCAGGAGTCTTTCTTTGCTAGATGACCGAGTGGGACGGCTGATGGCCACCTTTAACCCTAGTTGGCATTATGCTCTCCCAGAAGTAGCCTGCCTCTCCAGGGTCTTCCTGGGCCTCCCGGAAGAGCAGATGGGAGTGGATTGACCTCACGTTGGCTGGCGCACAAGTGGTGGCCTTCCCTGGGGCGGGGGGCCTGGCAACAGTCTTACACTTGGATTGTTGTTCTTTGCTCTTGAAGCCTAGCCAGAAGTTGCATCTGGTGTGAATTGTACCTGTCTGCCTGGTATTGAGGATTGTCCGATGCTCTCATTCAGCCCCAATCCTGCAGAAGCTTCCTTGCTTGCTAGTGTGTCTCCGGATGCAACTCAAGGCGCTGGAGTGTGAAGGATTATGTGGCGAGGGCCCTGGTTGCCTACAAGAGTGCTGGCTTCAGGCATGCGGCCGTTGCCATTCCCCATACGAGGGTCTTGGGGAGGGACTATGACAACTCACCGCGGGCAACTCAACACAGCCAACTTGCCACGGGACAAGAGTTACACTAATATCAAAGAAATTAGTGGAATAGAATCATTAAAGAAAGGATGCCAAAGGAAGGGCAGACTGAAATGTGAACGACAACCATTGAAATATTTTTTTATTTATTTTGAATAATTAAATTGAATTGTTGAACTGTCCCACGGCAAGTTGGCCGTGGTGAATTTCCCTACGTCGAGTTGTCCCGTTCCCTCTCAGCAGGGATGACCGTTCTCTGCTAGGTCTCCCCTCTTTGGGCAGGGGTACCCCAAGAAAGGCGATCTGTGCCCTCATTTGGATTGCAGATTGAAGGAAGCAATCTCCGCCCCTCATTTTAAAAACCACAGTTGCAATCCCCTGGCTTCAGATTCTGCCCGTAACGGGCCCTTTGCCGTACTCGGCTGTGTTTCATGCAGCCTTATAAAGAGGGGGCCCCTTTCAGCCTGTTTTTCAAAGGTCTCTGAACACTCAGTAGCCGGGGTGAGTTGTGTACTTTTGAAGCATTGCCTCTTCTTGTTGCTTTTGATAGACTTGATTAAAGAAGTGCTGAGCATGGACGATGAGATCCAGAAACTGGCCACAGAGCTCTACCACCAGAAGTCCGTCCTCATTATGGGGCGGGGCTATCACTACGCAACCTGCCTGGAAGGCGCCCTGGTGAGCATCCTCTTGAACCCACATCTTCGTGAGCACGGCTCATTGGCAGCTGCAGTTGCACCAGTTGGAGAGAGAAATGTTCCTAGTCCCTTGGGGCAGATAAAGCGGGGGTGGTAGTGAAAGAGAAGCCTGCCAAACATGGTCATTCATAATCATGGAGGAGTACCAAAGACCAGAATGTGGACAGGCTTTGAAAGCGAAAGATCTAAACCAGTGTTTCTCAACTTTGAACACTTGAAGATGGGTGGACTTCAACTCTCATTTGCTGGCTGGGGAATTCTGGGAGTTGAAGTCCACCCATCTTAAAGGTGTCAAGGTTGAGAAACACTGAACTAAACTGAGCAGAGGAAGCTGGCTGTAGTGTACAACCAGAAAAGTAAAGCATAGTCGCTGGATTTTTTTTTTAAATAGCAGACAAGCAGGCAGCAACCCAAAGCATAAGGCTCTGTAGCTGATGGGATGCTTTCTTTTCTAGCAGAACTTAAGATGTAGGGACCACACTGGAGCTCTGCTCCCCACCTGAGTTTTATCTTCAGTCTCCTCTAACGCTTTGCAGATACACAGAGGAAATTCTGGGCAGGTGTATCTGCCCAGCTGGGAATCAATTTTTTTTACATTGGTTGTAAGTGCCATATTTGTAAAATGGCAAGGCTTTGATTGTGCAGTCACCATTTCACTTTTTTTTTTTGACACCCCCATTGCCTTCCAGTCATCCCTGTTTCTGGAATGATAAACCCATCCCAGTGTGTTTCAAGATACCCCTCATTTCAAATAGGTCTTTATTCAGAAGCATCCTCTGAGTGGGCTGGTTCGCAAAATGTTAAGAGATGGGGCACAGTCCGGAAAGTGGTAGTCTAGTCTATTCTACTCTACTCTACTCTACTCTACTCTACTCTACTCTACTCTACTCTACTCTATTCTATTCTATTCTATTCTATTCTATTCTATTCTATCCCATAATTCTATTCTATTCTATTCTATTCTATTCTATTCTATTCTATTCTATTCTATTCTATTCTATTCTATTCTATTCTATTCTATTCTATCCCATAATTCTATTCTATTCTATTCTATTCTATTCTATTCTATTCTATTCTATTCTATTCTATTCTATTCTATTCTATTCTATTCTATTCTATTCTATTCTATTCTATCCCATAATTCTATTCTATTCTATTCATTCATTCCTTTCTTTTCTTTTCTATTATTATTCCATTCCATTCCACTCTACTCTATAGGAGAATAGAGCAAAGGGTTTGTTCTGGCTGGTCCTATGTGGAAGTCTTATCACAGTGTTCTTCCTTCACTCTTTCCCCTTTTCTCAGAAGGAAGGAAGCTAAGGGAAGGAGTTGTTCTGGGCCCATCTTTTTTTCAAGGAATTCATGTAGAGGTTTCACAGTGACTTTCTCTTGACAAATAGTAGATGTCTTGAAAGATCGAGAACAGGGAAAACTTTGGTTCTCGACCAAGGCAGCTGAGATTAACAAAGGGGTCCTTCTGCTTAGAAAATCAAAGAGATCACCTACATGCACTCGGAAGGCATCCTGGCTGGGGAACTGAAGCACGGCCCCCTCGCCTTGGTGGATAAGCTGATGCCTGTGATTATGATCATCATGAGGGACAACACCTATGCCAAATGCCAGAATGCGCTGCAGCAGGTGATGGCACGGCAGGTGAGCAAAGGGGCCTGGGGCCTCTGGTGTCTTTTTTCCCCCCTGGGAATATTGAATGGGGTAATGAGCCCTGCTGACTTTATTTTAGTCAGTTTCAGCTGGGAAGTTCTGCTTTCTAATGAAAAAAATAGCAGATTGTTAACAAAACAAAGCAGATGTTCCCCTCACAAAGATGAAGGACCTCGTTTCAGCTGGAGGAGACCCCCATGGGAGCTTCTTGGTGGATGTCAGAACTGCCAGCTTATGCCTGCGTTTCGCATCCGCCAGCTGCTAGTCTGCCATGAACTGTGGGGGGAGGGAGCTGAATGGGAGGGGGGAGGCTGACTGCTCATCGTACCTTCCCAAGTCAAGGTGTCCATTGGGAATGGAATGGGATGGCTAAGAACTCACCAACCAGCCCACCATTGAAGACAGTTCCCCAAACCATTCAAATTTAATTGGACCATAAGGGACCAGCAGAGAGGAGGAACTGGGGAGGTGCTGGATGGGGAAAGTTAACCGGAGAAATTTGGCGTGTAAACTTCAGTTCTAGCTTTGCTATACTGTAAACCACATGGCCGTTTAGTAAAGTATACCTTTCGCTACAAAGGGAAGATCTTCCTTGCTGAAGGGAAGAAAGTTGGGGCAGGGCTGTCAGTGGCTTTCGACTTGTCTGTAATCTTTCAGCCCAACATTTCCAAATGTGTTCTTTTGTGAAGATAAAATTTGAGGAGGAAATATAATACAGGTGGTCCTTGTTTAATGACCACTTGTTCAGTGACAGCTCTTTGGTGACCAAACGTATAGTGGCATTGAACAAGTGATAGTTATGACCAGACGTCATACTTATATTGCAGTGTCCTTGCAGCCACATGATTGTGATCCTGATGCTCTGTGCCCGACTCATGATTATGAGCTTCCCTGCTGGCTTCCCATAAGCAAAGTCAATGGGAAAGCCGGCAGGAAGTCGGAAGTTGCAGTCATGTGAGGTGCTTGCTTAATGATGAAAACTGGGACTGTTGGAACTGCCATTGCTAAGTGGGCAGTCATGTAGTTTTTCAGCTTAACAACAGTGTCACTTAATCATGGAATTTCTGCTCTCAATTAGCATAATTAAACAAGGGTCGCCTGTATACATGATCTTGATCCCCTGAGAAAACTGGAGATACACCCCAAGTAAAGAATGGTTGAAGAAGCAGTTTCTTCTACCACAATCTAATCAATCTAATTTTGCTCTTGTAAGCAAAATGTGTGCATGCAAGGGTGTCCTTGAGAGGGCTGGGCATCAGAAAAAGGCAAGCTGGCAGGCACAACCATATAGTTTTACTTTTTTGAGTCCAATCCTCACGGATGGCCCCCATGTGTGTCTTTGAGGCTAGATCGAGTTGGTAGAGACTTCTCTGTTCACTCTTTTTGTTTAATTTTTATAGGGGCGGCCTGTCGTGATTTGTGGTAAGGAAGATATTGAGACCATCAAAAATAACAAGCGAACCATCAAAGTTCCCCATTCGGTGGACTGTCTGCAGGGCATCCTGAGTGTGATTCCTTTACAGCTGCTGGCGTTCCATCTGGCTGTTCTCAGAGGCTACGATGTAAGTTACAGCTCTTTGGAAGCCCCTCTCACTCTCCTATCCCCAAAGTTTTCTCTTTAACCCCAGTTAACCCCAGAAGTTCAATAACTCACTTCAGGCTATGATGTCAGGGGGTTAAATGGATACAGCAAATTCCTGGGGATCAGCTAGGCCAGGGGTAGGCAACCTTGGCTCTTTTATGACTCGTGGACTTCAACTCCCAGAATTCCTGAGCCAGCACGGCTCAGCTTGGAAACCTCTCCCTTTCCCCTCAGCCATCCTGGCTCAGGAATTCTGGGAGTTGAAGTCCACGAGTCATAAAAGAGCCAAGGTTGCCTACCCCTGAGCTAGGCTAAATGTAAGAGCAGGCATTTGTGACTTCTGAGCTAAGCCAGAGTTGAGGAACCATCAAGCATCCTTAATTTTTACTATGACAAAGATTCTAATAGTTTTTATATCATTTTCATTCTTCCAGGTTGACTTTCCAAGAAACTTGGCCAAATCTGTTACGGTTGAATGAGATGCTGGCCCAAGGTTGACAAGAGATTCCTTCCCTTTCACTTTTGGTACCGAAAAACGCTGATTTTAAACATTCTCCTGTGATCAATTCTTACTTCCAATATAGAAAAATCTTTATACTGTAATTGTTGCATTTGTGATAGTTAGGATTTGAATCCATAAGCTCCTAGTAGCATTGTTCAGTGGCAGCGAAGTCAGGAGTACTGTTTTTTTCTTTCTTTTAAATTGTTTATTGTAATCCTCGTCAGTTATATAAAATTGCCTCATTTCCTAGTTATCTCTAGGACATTCAGAGTGGTGAGCTCTTGCAGGGTTGGAAATGAAATTGCAAATGGCAGATAAGGACTTGCCTACTTTCCCAAAAGTGCTCCATTGCTGCCATTGGGAGAGTCCAGGTGGACTTTTTTTTGGCTCCAAGGTTTCTGCTGGCCAGTGCATTCCCCCGCCCCCCCCCAGCAGTCCACATTTGTGCAGTTTATGCCACCCCAGGCATCCATTCCCTGAGCATTACTTTTTCCATCCCACTCCTGGTGGATTGTCCATCAGTCCTTGATTGCAAAGGCTGCATTTTGGAGTTTGGTATTAGGCCCCCAGACCTGCAAAAGGGTGTGAAAATACCTCCCCCCCTCCCCCCCATCCATAAACAGAGATCTGCATAGCTGGTCCTTCTGAGGTGAAGGCCCTATGTCGGTGTTTAATGGGAATCAAGTCAAATGACGGTAGGTCGACTTAACCTTGGCATTTTTAAGTGAGGAGCAGAGAAATTCCTTTTCTCCAAACAAGGTGAATTTCCATTTTTCAAGGAATTTATTTTTCAATGCATCAAAGAGAAATGCCAGCATTTGAATGTGCAGTGAGAAAAAAAGTCTGTCTTGAACTGGTGTGGCTGAAGGCAAACCAGCACCTGGCCGGGCAGCTGTTCAGTCCTTCTCCTGCTTCCCTTGATCTGTGAAGGTGCGTGGTGGATTCCAGGGGCAACAGCAGAGTCGGAATAGGTGTCCTCCAGTGAATCTGGATACCAGGGGCGAACAAGGGAGTTGTGTTTTCCATCTGGACATATTTTAGGTCTGCTCTGTATAGCATTCCTATTCCTGATAAAAAAGAGGGAAAACACCTGTGGATTTTGAATTGGAGGGTGAAGCCACTGAGGAGGGGCCTCAGCGAAATGCCATTTCAAGGCCCCGTGCTTCTCCAGTTACCAGAAATGGGCAGATTTTCTTTCACTTCAGATAGTTTGCTTTGAACAGTCTTTTAAACTAGATCAGCCCTCTGTTCTTGTGGATATTATGCTGATATTTCTGCGGTGGGCAAGAGAGTTAAAATGATTCTAAAATAACCCCAATGGGAATAATACAGCAGGGAAGGCATACAACATAAGGAGAGGACCAAAGATAAATGGATGCCTCAGGAAACATCGTATAGCTCTGAAATCTCTAGAGGATGTGAACATAATAAAAATCCAGAGTGACCAAAATATGCCGCCCTTCAATTTCCTTCTCATTAGTTAATGGGACAGACATTGCCACCAAAAAGGCTTTCATTGATGTATTTCTAGAATGGAGAAAAGGCAAATTGCACAGAAAATGTCAGAATATAGAGGTAAGCTGAATCTAGGCCTGTTCTCGGCACCCTTTTCTCCTAATAGGGTGACACAGGGAGACGTTGACCATCCTTCTTTCCTCACTGCGCACTTGGGGGGTGGAAAGATGACCAGCAGCATCCATTAGATGGAAGCTAATTTAAGGACCGCTTGCTAAGTGCATAGGAGTCTACAGCACGCATATTCATCCCAAAATGATGCTTTCCACTCATGAAAGAAATGGTACTTTGTAGTGAACACTGGAAAGTTCAGAAATATTATTATAAAAAGAAGTTTCTTGGCCAATGTTGGCATTTGTGTAATGTCCAGATGTTCGGTCTCCATTCTTCTCAGGGGCTGCTGGTTCCCATCTGAGCTGCCATAACATAGCCAGAAGCCTTAGGATGGCTGCAGGGGGCTCTTCACTCAGCTTGGTCTCTGCTGCTCTTAAGTCTGAGAATGAAAAAGAGGCCTATCGGAAGCCAACATGACCTACAAGGCCAGGAGGGAGGCCAAGCCGTAAAGGAAAGCAGGAGAGATTTTCCTGCTCATTTTCTGCGTGAAGCGCTCCCCATGCTTCCAACACACCCACCTTCAGCCCAGGAAAGCCATGAGTCTGGGGGGGGAGGGGGTTCCCTGGAATGCCACATGAGCCAGAGCGCTTGCCCCCAAGGCCAACGTTCTCCAGGGCAGAGGTCAACCAAACCCCGAACCACAGCCCGGTACTGGGCCGAGGCCTGTTTGGAACCAGGCCGCTCAAGTGGCAGGCGAGCGTGTCTGCGCAGCTCCATTTGCACAAGCTGCGGGGCACTATCGTGCGTGTCAAGCTCCATTTGTGCAAGCAGTGGCTGTGAGCTTCACACACGTGCGAGTGCACGTGCAATCTGCTCATGCAAATGGAGCTGTGTGCACCCTTTCCTCTCTCCCCCCCCCCACCAGTCCGCAAAACCGGAAAGGTTGGAGACCGCTTTCCAAGGCACCTGGCCTTGTGTCCTGTGCCTCCTGGAGTCAGTTCAGTGCTGGCTTGGGCTGAGGGAAGTTGGCCTGTGTGTGTGTGTGACGATGGAAAGAGGTGGGCACCGGTTCACTTTCTTTTTCTGAATGTATTCAGCTTGTCTTGGTTGATGGGACCATAGTTCGTTTTGTGTATAACTTTTATCATTTCAGTTGTTCTCTTGATTTTGTTTTTGTACCTTGCTCTTTGAATAAAGACAAGTGCATAATCTTCCTTACTTGAGCATCCTTGGATCATTGGGGTTCCTTCAGGGACACGTGCCACCCACAATGACTCAGATTTGGTCTTAGGTGGGCTTTGGCAAAAATTGTAAAAGGTGAAAGGCCTGCATGGTTAGGCCTGAATTTCATCCTGACCCTGATTTTGAAATCATGGGTTGGACTCATTTTATGAATTCCCTGCAAAGGGTATATTATTTTGGCTGGGTTTTGTTCCCTGACTCTGTTATCAAAGCCCCACCCCGTTTTTACACATCTAAAAAAGAGACCAAAGCTGTATTCACATTATTGCAGCCACTTATCTTCTGCACTTTCTTCCCAAGCCTTTTCTATAAAAAATATTTTTTTTGCAGATATTTGCAACTTTGAGGCGGCTTCGTATTCCACCCAGTCAGCTTTCGAGGAACTCTGCAAATGGCCAGTCACCTCCCAAATTGCCCAGTTGGGCTGAATCTGCAGAACCCCCTCAAGGCAGGCAAAACCATCCATGCCCCACATTCTTGGCTAACTTGCCAAGTATTCACCATCTATTTATGGCCTCTTAATGTGGTTCATCTCTTGGGGAGGGGGTTTCCCTCAAACACCGTCTCCTGGGCCAGAAGACGTTCATTGTCAGTGGAGTTTGGTCTATGAACTCTAATGGTCTAAGCAAGATAACTTTGGCTAAACACAAGACGCCATGCTGGAACGTGGCTGATGGAGCAGCTTGTGTGGTCCCAGCAACTGTGATGTTCGAGTCGTTCTGGTAGAACATTGGGGAAAACTCCATATGTGCTAACAATGATCCATATGATCTAACAATCTCTGTGTGTGTGTTCAAGCAGAGGTTGCTGCACAGCTATTTTTGGGGAAGTCTTCGATATGAATGTGGATTTTTACACTGATCAGTAAGTTGGACTTAATGGTCTCCATATAAACCCTTAAATGATGTGATATTTTAGAATTAAAATTATACGCATAAACATCCACTGAGCCGATGGGGCCCATAAAGCTATTAAATCACTGGTGTAAATTATTCAGCTGCTGTCATTGGATGAGGATTCCTCCACAAATACAAGACCAAATATTTTGGGGGGAGCGGGAAAGGGAGGGGCTGCCTCATCACTTCCTTTTTTCTACAAATTGAACATAAAAACCAAAGCTCAGATTATTTTTTTTAATAACATCAGAACTGACAGAATAATGACTGCATTTAATTAAAAAAAACACGACTCATGCAAACTAGCCAAAGGCCCAGAATAATTTGTTTATGCTGGCTGAAGAATCATGAATTGCCTGATTTCCATCCGCTGCACCGGCTGCCCCCATTTGCGATTTCCATCCGGTCTTCCCACAGGGCCTAGATTGGTGGACCTGTCTGGTCTCCTGCGTTCGGCCCACGGAGCTGGGTGCAGAAGAGCAGGGTTGGAAGGGACCTTGGAGGTCTTCTAGTCCAACATCCTGCTCAAGCAGGAGTCCCTAGACCACTCTGACTCCTTGAATTCATAATCCCATGGATGACATATTAGTTCACCAAGACTGATCTGTTGTCATCTGCTGATCTGTAAAACTTTTCAAAGAATACAATATGTCCAAAAATTTTATGAGGAAAAAAAAACCATGCAGTGCTATTCAATTGAATCTAATCTTGCTCCATTCTGCAAGGAATTCTTTAGAATGGCTAATTTTGCACTATTTAATATAATGAGGCCCAAGGGCTTCCTAGTAAGAGAAAATACCTACATAGTACTGTATGTCCATACATAGTACAAACCCCAGTTCAACCTCACTGTCACATAACATTAAGTGTCACCGTCCTAAGTTGAGCACTTCCAGTCTTGGCTTCTCAGTTCCAGGTGCTGGAATGCTTTGAGCTGATCCCGTTGGCTCTTACGTCACCCGGGAACATTAAGAAAGGGAAAGAGAAGCCGTCTTAGCAATTGTGGGCCTGCATATCCTGAGCCCTGGGAAAGAGCGCTCTCAGCAGCGCTGGCCCAGCACGCCCATTGCTCTATTGACACGGTCACATCTTGGAAGCCTCCATTTAGACTTGGAAGGTTCCTTCTACTCAAGCCTTGCTTGGATTCAGGTCTTGCAAACAGCTCATTCTGCTGAGATCCATAGCACCTTGCAGAGGTAACAGCAGCTTCCTGAATTTTTGGGGGTCCCTGAGATGGGGAATGAGGACATTTGAATCGCTTCTGCAGGATGTCCTTCTGTGCAAAGCCATCGCCAAGGGGTGGAGATGCACCAGACGCCCTTCCCAGCATGCAAAACCCAACGGCTTTCTCCAGTTCTGGCTCGTGCTGCCATGGGTCAGTCTCTCCTAATGGGGGGGGGGATGGAGGGGGGGTGTTTCTCCTGCAATGTGACTTCAGCCAAGTCAATGGGAGTTCAGGGCAAGGAATGGGCTCCCCACAAAAGCCCTCAATTGCTGTCTACCAGCTTTCTTGCTGGTTGGTGGAAGACGGCCGGTGAGCACAATTAATGCTTTGTAAAGGAGGTGCTTGTCGTTTACAGACAATATTTATACATTAATAAAAGCAATACAACCATAAAGAGAAAAAAAATAAACAAGCACAGCTTGATACAATAATATGCCATGAAATATCATTGGCTTTATAATAATTTACTACAATGTGAAAAAAAAACAAGATCTTTTATCCATACAGAATAGGAAATGCTTCCATTTAAAATATGGCAAGCACACAATAATAATATATACACCACAGATTTGGAATTTTGCTTTTCACTTGTGCACAGAACTTTTGCATATTTGTATTTGTGTATCTTTGTCTGGATTTACATTTTTTTATTATTTCGTATCCTTTCCCTGTTACCCTGGGAATTTATATTCTTTTGAGTCTAGAATTGAGAAGACAAAAGCTTTTAATAAAACCAGATGCTATTTAAAATTGAACTCCCTCTCAAGTTGTCCCCATGCAGTTAACAATAAAAAATGCTGGGGTTGTTTTTCAAAGCATTTTGGCACATTTTGAGGCACTGTTAATTATATGAGTAAAACCTACTTTTATATGACATGACTACAGCAATAATATTTCTGAGCACAGTCTGAAGAGAGGATATCCATGGGGAGGGGGCAAAGTCAAGACAGAGGCCATGCAATGGAAGACCCAACCTTTTTATAACACAAAAAGGTAAAGCTTTGATCACAGAGTTTGTGACCACCAACTTGACTTTATTTTACCTCCGCTGGGTATATCGCTCTGCTGTTGAGGCGTCTTCCTGACAAACCCCGACAAAACCACGGAACTACTTTTCTGGAGTTCCCATCCATCTCTGCTGGCTTCTTGATACCCAGCAAGCTCCATCTGGAAGAAACTTAAAGAACTACTCAAGTGGATTGTGCCCAACCATTGCTAACCAGCCAACCTGGGTGTTATGGCTTCCCTAAGAGGTAAACCCCAGTGATCAAATTGATCACAAGCTGCAATCCAATGAAAGGATATTTCTCAAGAGGGATCTCACATGGCAGAAGCCAAAGGGATGCATGTGTATGCTTGTGTGTTGAGGGAGATCTTCACTGTTCTGCCTGCAGACACAGCAGTTATCTGTTCTGGAAGAAAGATCTATGGAAAAAGGCAATTGAATCTTTCTGTAGTGCTGAAGAAGCAGCTCTGGGTAAGTGTCCGCCCAAAAGGAGAACTTCCCCTCCCCCCAGGACATTGGCTTTTCATGCTTAATGTCCGCCATGTCCTTTCATGCTTTGTTCTTTGCTTCTTTGAGGACGGAATAAGCAGAGTCCATAGCTTGTTTTATAGTTTTACAGTTTGTTCTTAGTAGATCACTGAAAAAATCTCTCTGTCTCTGCTGGCATGAAAATAGATCGGGTTGAAAGCTTCAGCTTCAGCCTTAGAAAAGGTCCTATTGAGTTTAATCAGTGTAATGTGCAGTCAAAAGCCAGGTAGGAACTCCCAAAAAGACTCCGTGAGTGGTCCATTCTTTTTAAAAAACTGACTTTCACATGTCACTTTGCAGAGATGGGTGTGTGCTTTGTACACAATAGCACCTTCTGCATTTCATTACAGGGCAGTTGGGCATGTTATCCCTTTGAGCAAAACTGTGCCCTGGCAAAGGTACAAATTGATATTCCTCTTCTTTTTGGGCTTACTGCTGACATTAAGCACATGTCTCACCTAACAACCAGGCTTTCCAAGAAAAATCTTCCATCTGTAGAGCCCACACAAATATGACGGGGAGATACATGGTCCTTGCAGGTTCCTGTTAATTCCTCTGCAGACCCCTTGCAAGAAGGGTCAGAAAAGTCAAGATGGCAGCCATGACTGCACAAGTAAAGCCCATCCCTTATTTAAGCACACGGATGCAAGATGCATCAGACAGAGAGGTGGTGCTTTAATCCTGTAGTTATAGCCATCATCTTTTGATTTTTTTGACCCCACCTGCAACACCCACATTGCTATGCCTGAAGAGCAATCTAACATGGTGGCAATTCAGGAGCTCAAGCCAACCAAAGTAAAATACTGTCAGGTAGCATTGAGTTATACTTAAATGAAGGATGGTTAAGCCAAGGGATGAAAAGTTGCACCACTGAAGCCATAAAAGTGCTTAACTTTAGCTTTTGGAAGTCATTTGATGAGTGCAGAGGAGGATGTTTACTTAAGTTGTCCTTCCGGAAAGCATCCACTAGTTAAAGTGGCATAAAAATTCAAACATTTGGCGTGCATGAGCTCAGAAAGTTGCTGCTCCCTATTACATCCTCAGCTCCCAAGGGAGGGTCTTGGATACTTTCCTGCCGGTGATGTTGAGCAGGACCAGTGGCCTTAAACTGGTTCACCCCCTGCCCCAATTTATAACACACAAAGAAGAACAAAATGCTATCAGGGCATTTTGGAGCACCAGATAGTTTGCCTCCCTTGGCAAAATGCAGAGGGGCCATGAAAACAGCCCCATTTCTCTGAAAGCATAGGCAGGGGAGGGTCCCAAAAGTCAAAATAGCAGTCTCAGCATCATAATTAAAGCCCCATACTTTCTGTAGTTTTCCGGATGGCCTAACCCATTAATACACCATTAATGAGTATCTGGCTTCACAGTGTTCTAGGGGGTGGTGGGCCAAGGGCTCCCCGGCCCCCTGCAGCCTCCACTTGTTGATCCCCTGACCCTAAGGTGAAAGCTGATGATGGATTTCAAGGCAGAGAAACAACATGCTTTAAGCATATTAACCCTTAAAAATGTAAACCCCTCACCCCCACTTGGGTCATGTGGCTTCACACGTTTTGGCCGTTACCGCTCCAAAAATGCAAGCTTGGCCCTCCCCAAAAGTTGCTCATCCTGGCTTCTCCCAATTTTGATTATTTCAAGTCCTTTGGCTTTAATGGTCCTCACTAAAGAAGGATCCACCCTGTGTCAGGCCGTGATCTTCAGTGATGTTTCTCAAACTTGGCGAGTTTAAGAGATGTTAGCTGGGGAATTCTAGGAGCTGAAGCTCAGCTGTCTTAAAGGAGCCAAGTTTGAGAAACCCTGATCTGGAAGCTGATGGCGCTCACATGCCCAGAAATTCCAAAACCAGGGGGCACCCAAGGCAGGGAGGCAGGAGACGGTTCTCAGAAAAACCAGCACGGGAAATTCAGTGAAATTCAGGAAGGTCCATGCCATGTCGGCCAACACATAACCATCTTTTTCCCATATTGAGCCGGGGGATGTGAGGCTTCCATGTCTACCCATCCAACTACATTTCTCATTTGCAGGTTATTGTCTACTTTTCTTCTACCCATCACAATCAAGACAATCCCAAGGCACACACATTTAGAGACCAGAACTGGAAGTGACAGTTACATGCTGGCTGAGTTCACCACCATGAAACCTTAAACCTGGGATAACAGAAACAAGCCACTGTCCAAATGGGTCAACCCAATTGTGGTTTAATGGGATGTCTGAATTACAAAATACAGGTAGTCCTTGACTCACAACAGTTCATTTAGTGACCACTCAAAGTTAAAACGGCACTGAAAAAATGACTTATGACTGTTTATCACACTTACAACCATTGCAGCATCTTCATGGTCACGTGATCAAAATTAAAGTGCTTGGCAACTGACTTATACTTATGGCCGTTGCTGTGTCCTGGGGTCCCCTTTTGTGACCTTCTGACAAGCAAAGTCAATGGGGAAGCCAGATTCACTTAACAATCGTGTTATTAATTTAACAAGTGCAGTGATTCACTTAGCAACTGTGGTAAGGAATGTAAAATGGGGCAAAACTCACTTAACAATTATCTTGCTTAGCAACATCAACTTTGGGCACAATTGTCGTCGTAAGTCAAAGACTACCTGTATTCCATCCCACTTGAACCTGGGCTAATCTGATGAGTGAACCCAGCCAGGGCAACATCATCAGAGCCGCTTCCTCCCCAGCTTCTGCTGGCCTCTTTCTATTTCCAGGAATCCTTCTATTTCCGAGAAAATATAACTAAGACTGAGATCTAGAACACCTCTAGAACAATTCTCTCTGCCCCAGCTCTCATTCTAGACATCCATTACACAATCCACAAAACCATGTCAACATACTGGTATATGAACCCACTGAAAAAAAACACCTTTGTTAACACCTCCAAAAAGGCAATTGGTTTTCAGCACTATCAACTCTCTTCGTTCTTTCATTTTCCCTTCTGGACTGCTATTTTTATGGCAACAGAAAACAAAAAATGGAAAAAAAACAGTGGTCAATGTAGAAATGGAAATAGAGCTGTCTTAACACCCCCCTACTCCCCACCCCCCTGCATAGGAATCTGTTTTGAGCAGAGCAATTGCATAATATAAACTGTACCTGGAAGTCTCTGACAATCGGCATCTAACCATAGTTATTCAGAAAAAAGAAAAAAACACTCAGCGTATATAATTGCAATGTTAATCCAGTTCTGTCTGTATCTCACCCTGGTTGACTCTGGTGTCCTGCTGTCAATCTGGGCTGGTTATTTTTCTAAGCTGGCCAGCAGGAAACTTCACCCAGAATTTGACCCATTTGGTCACCTATGTTAAGAAGAATCTGAGGAGGAGAGCGTGTTTGGCTATTTCCAGCTGTTTTGTGTCCTCCTATAAAATCAACTGCTTCTTCTTGATGCTTTCAGATATTTAGACATTGCACAGGATGTCTGCCAACGTGTCCTCAGAGGATGGTGGAACTCTTCCCACCCTAGTCTGGCTCTCCAGCTTCCTCAATCGCCTGTCGTTAGCTGAAAAGCTATGTGGTTTCATTTTTGTTTTGCAAGGTGGAAGGCCCTGGAGTCTTTCTGCTCTTCATCCATTGCCGTAACCTGTATTTCACTGTAACAGCTCTCATTCTGGCAGCAACACACCCAGTCCAGACCCATGAAAAATGATCCCTCTGGTAGAAAATTCCAGCAGCATCGGCCCAGTTGGACTGCAGTGGATTCTGTGATCACAGGCAGGTTCTTCTCCAGATATGCCCACCACTAATTCATGGGGAAAGCCATTTTCCAGGGACTACTGGCTTTGCCCAGTGATGCCATTTTCTCCCATCTTTATCCCACAGTCCTCCTTCCTTCCTTCCTTCCTTCCTTCCTTCCTTCCTTCCTTCCTTCCTTCCTTCCTTCCTTCCTTCCTTCCTTCCTTCCTTCCTTCCTTCCTTCCTTCCTTCCTTCCAATTGCAGAGATTCTTTTGGAACTGAAAACAGGTGATTTGAGATTTCCAGTAAAGTTGAGGCATCAGGGCTTTTTTCCTTTCTTAAAAAAAAAGTAACAATAAAGGCAGTTTCTTCCTTTTCATTGCCCAGAATGCAAAGGCCACTTCTGTTAATGGAGTTGCGACAGTACAGTTGAGAATGGCTTGAGAAATGCTTCTGGGAGAGAGCGGCTTGGACTTTAGATGGAAGGACGGGGCGGGGGGCGGGAAGGAGGTGGAGCCCGGTTGGGGGGAGGAGCATGAGGAGGGGGCGGAAGCAGCGTGGAAGGTGGGGACGGGGTGGGGGGCGTGGGTGAGCTTGGGGCTGGTGGGGTGTAGATGGGGGCAAGGGGGGGAGGGTTGTAAGCAGGGGCAGGGGGTGGAGATGAGGGGTGGTAGGTGTTGTTGAGCGGGTACTTGGGTGGTGCCTGGAAGGTCTTCACTCGGGTGAAGGTGATGCAGCGTCCCTGAAAGACAAGCAGAAAATGAGACCTTCCAGTAGGACAAAGCAAACACTGGACACACTGCAAATTCTGAATGCCTTGGGAAGAGGTGAGGTGAGGAGAGGACAACAGAATAACAGAGCTGGAAGGGAGCTTGGAGGTCATCTAGTCCAACCCCTGCTCAGGCAGGACACCCTATACCATTTCAGACAAATGATTGTCCAATCTCTTCTTAAAAACTTCCAGTGTTGGAGCATTCACAACTTCTGGAGGCAAGTTGTTTCACTGATTAACTGGAGAGGAGAGGAGAGGAGAGGAGAGGAGAGGAGAGAGAGAGGAGAAGCTAGACTAGGACAGAACAGAACAGAACATAATAGAACGCAGAACAGAGTCACAGAGCTGGAAGGGACCTTGGAGGTCTTCTAGTCCAACCTCCTTTCCAAGGCTGGAGACCTTATTCCATCCCAGATAAAAGAAGGACCATCTCCTCTACCCAGGGGGTTAATGAAAAGCAAGACAACAAGGGCCTGCATTGGACATCCCCTTCCTTGTTTTTGGTCTTTGGGGGGGGGGCTTCAGTCAAGGTTTGCACCCCCTAACCATATATAGCTCCCTACTATATTGCATTTTTGCATGTTACTGTGATGAAGATATGCAATTTTAAAGATATTCCCCAATGCAGTTTTTTTTAAAAAATAGGTGAACTATGTTGCAAAATTTCTAAAATGTAAGTTTCTTTGCCTGGATTGTTAGAAAAAAGTGACTTATGACACTTTTTCACACTTGCGACCACTGCTCAGGGGATCAAAACTCAGAGCTGTCCTGTGTTTATGACGGTCGCAGCGTCCCAGTGGGTCACGTGAGCCCCTTTTGCGACCTTCTGACGAGCAAAGTCAATGGGGAAGCCAGATTCACTTAACAACTGTGGCAAGAAAGATTGCAAAACTCACTTAACAACTATCTTGCTTAACAAGAAAAATGTTGGGCTCCCTGGTGACTGTAAGTCGAGGACTACCTGTGCTTGTGACGCAGAGCAGTGCCCTCGATTTGGAGCTTGCTCCGCAAGAGCCTTTCGCCAGGGCTGGCTCTCCGAGGCCCTTGGCATTCTGAGCCGGGAAATAATGCTGGGATCTTCAGCAAAACTAACCATGATGGTGAGCCAACTGCGTCTCCACCACCCAGACCCTCCTCTCCTCCTTGGCCCCGAAGGGCAGCTCAAGCTGGATTTCTTAATGTCCAGATATTTTAATCATAAAGAAATGATAGCTGCTGGCAGAAACCCCAGCCAGAAGCAAAAATGCCTGAGTTTGCTTTGCCCGCAAGCCTGCTCAGCAGGGACAGAAAAACACTGGCTAATCTGACTGGAGCTCCTGAGGTCCCCTGCAAAATCAAGTAAAATGTTTGCAGAACGCAAAGAGCTTTCCAAATGTCGGGTCACCAGAGCAGATGTGATGCAAAGCAGAATTTGGACCCGGAATTTAGGAACAAAGACAGCGTGGGCTTCTTGGGGATGGAGGGGATTAGAAAGCAGACAGGAGACTCTGAGAGCTCCAACACAAGGCTGTATTTTACAAACATCAACCATTTGCACCCTGAGGGGAATGTGGCTGTGCCACACGCTTAACTTTTAAAATCCCATTTCTGCCTAAGCATTAGCCACATTTGGGGAAATGCTTGGCACTGGGAGGACCCAATATTATTCGTGTGCAGGGAGGGGAGGGCTCCCTGCAAAGATATTGACAAGCTGCAAATATACCTGCTGTGGGTGCATAAATAAATGCATATACTGACCTGGAAATGTCCTGTGTGTCCTATTTAATTTGCATTTCCAAAATCCACAGAAGGAATCTGAACTAAACCTGAATGAATTGATCTCATACGCATTTGGTGATGTAGCTAAGTGAGACCGTAGTTAAGTGAACTTTGCCCCATTTTATGACCTTTGTTGCCACTGTGAAATGAATCTCTGTAGTTGTTGAGCTAGTAACACAGTTGTGAAGTAAATCCGGCTTCCCCGTTGACTTCGCTTGTCAGGTTGCAAAAGTTGATCCCTTGACCCCGGGACGTGGCGACCATCGTTAATATGAGCCATTTGCCAAGCATTCGAATTCTGATCACGTGACCATGGGGATGTGAAAAATGGTCATGTCACTTTTTTCAGTGATGTTGTAACTTTGAACCTTCACTAAATGAATGGATGTAAGTCGAGGACTACCTGTATTTATTGCTACCTAGATGTTAAAGAACTGTATTTTATATAGAAAGTAATAAATATTCATATATAGCAAAGAATATCAGCTCTTGATAATGTAATTCCTTCCATACCTTATTTTGCATGCAAGTTAGCAATTTTCCTTTTTAATGCACAGACTGGAGGGAGGGGAGAGAGAAACAATTTTCGGACAGCATTAAGAGCTCCTGAAGCTTTAAGTTTGAGCACATCTGATAGCTGGCTAACAAACGCCTTAAAAAGCCACCGTTTATCATGCAAAGGCAAAACACAGCTGCAGAATTCCACAAGTGCAACCCATTAATTAAGGCCCCCATTCCCAATCCTATTAATAATCTTGTTTGGGGGGGGGAGACAGCCCTCGCGCCTCTTTTAAGGTAGGGAAGGCACGTGGGCATTTGGGCTGTCCTCTTGAAAGTAAAAATAACCTCATTAATGCCGAGAAAATTGCAAACCTCGGCCCTTGAAAATGTGAGCCGACCATAAGCCACCATGTGACCATAGTCCTTTGCTCTGATTACAAACAGCTGTGCTTGGTGGCAACCTTCCTCAAGGAAATTCATTTCACAACTTTGTTCAGCCCTACCCTTGAAAATTAGCTGCAGAAATGTGATTTGCCTTTTGCCTCACCAGCAGTATCAAAAATGAAGAATCCTGCCTCAATGATGCGAGGCTGGGAACCATGGGCTGAGGAACATTTCCCCAGTCATCTTTGCCACTGTAAACTGGCCAGGCCAGGGGATTCTGCAGGGAGGTGGGTCCAAAACGTTAAGTTGTGGGACACAACTACATGATGGAAGCTCTGCCCTTTATTCTTGTCACGTGGTTGTGGCTGCCATCCTGACTTTTTTGCCCCCTACCGGATATCCCTTGGCCAAGGCTGTCTCCTTCCATTGGTGGCACAAAGCAGCCTTCCTGAGCGATTCTGGGAAATGAAATCCTACCCCAGCTGGCAAGAATTCGTGTGCAATACAACCAGCGTCTGACTGGGACCAGTTTTCAAAATAATATTTTCTGCAGATTTTTTTGGCCTTTACACCAGGGGTGTAGCATAAGCTTTTGTGAGCTCATAGGCTAACAGGGCTGTTCTCCAACTATGCCTAAAAAGGTGATCTTGGTTTCTTATTTTTTCAGATCTGTTCTTTATTTGCACTTAAATTGGTATGTATGCTATGCATATTTCATCAAAGATTTACATTCTGCTTGCAAATTTTGCCTAATGTTCAAAGTTCTTGCAGGTTTTGTCTAACACAGTGCCGTTTCTGAATGTTGTTTCCATTAATCTGTGTTGTCTTGTGCAGATTTGGCTAACTGTGAACTGCTTTCAAAATCTGAGGCAGCGAAGATGCTAAGCAATAGTTATATTTCAGATTGCAAAATGGGTTGAACATGGAAATTGTTTGCCCTTTAATCTGAAACATGGAGTTTTGTTTCCTGTTCTCTATCAGAGCACTTGAAATTTGTGAGGCAGCAAGAAAATGCTTCATAGAAAATACATGTTAACTAAGAAGCAAAAATCCCAAAACGAATGCTTGGCACGGATGCAACATAGAGCAGCATTTGCATCTCTTTAGCCTTCATTCTTACATCATTCCTTTGTTATAAAACTGGTCCAGAAGGATCTTTACCAGCTTTTCAATGGAACAAAATTTAAAGGAACAGGAAACCTCCCCCATGCAGATTCAGATAATCAGTAGCCCTGGAACTTAGCTGCTTGCACTTCGAGGATTTGTCTGGCAAACAATATAGAATACACAATAACAGAGTTGGACCTTGGAGGTCTTCTAGTCCAACCTCCTGCTTAAGCAGGAGACGCCTGTACCATTCCAGAAAACCTCCAGTGATCTGAATTGCCTAACAGCTGCAAATCCCACGCCACAGAGACTTTTTATAGTCACCATATGAAATATGGTGACTATAAAAAGTCTCTGTGGCAAGGGATTTGCAGCTGTTAGGCAATATGAAATATGGTGACTATAATATGAAATATGAAAATCCCAAATAAATATTCTAAGATGGAAAATCACACATTTATTCATTGTTTTAAATATTTGGAGCCAAATCATTTTGCCTTTAAGTTACAGGTAGGTGAAAGGCTTTTTAATATCACCAAGTCTTTGGTGGATAGCTGCACCAAAATGGGTTTCTTTTCTAACATAGCCTCAGTTATTTCAGTGTTTGTGTGTGTGTGTGTGTGTGTGTGTTCATTAGAGGTACACAATCTTTTGGGGTTGAGGGCCACAATTGGCTTTTGAGCAGAGGGTCATATTCCAATAAGCATAAGAGAAAAGGAGAAAACCAAATACTGTATGGAATGAATTAAAACATAATTTAAATAACTAAATCTATATTCCATAAGTATATTTATATATAAATGCATTTTTTCTCATATATTTAATTACTTTCCTCTTCAATTCTATTAAACATTGCAATTCTTTGACAACATTGCAATTCTTTGACCACAAAGAAGAGGGCATCAAACTATTCTCCAAAGCACCAGAGGGCAAGACAAGAAACAATGGTTGGAAACTGACCAAAGAGAGAAGCAACCTGGAATTAAGGAGAAACTTCCTGACAGTGAGGACAATTAACCAGTGGAACAGCTTGCCTCCAGAAATCGTGGGTGCTCCATCACTGGAGGTTTTTAAAAAGAGGCTAGACAGTCACTTGTCTGAGATAGTATAGGTTCTCCTGCTTGAGCAGGTGGCTGGACTAGAAGACCTCCAAGGTCCCTTCCAGATTCTATTCTATTCTATTCTATTCTATTCTATTCTATTCTATTCTATTCTATTCTATTCTATTCTATTCTATTCTATTCTATTCCTATTCTATTCTATTCTATTCTATTCTATTCCTATTCTATTCCTATTCTATTCCTATTCTATTCTATTCCTATTCTATTCCTATTCTATTCCTATTCTATTCTATTCTATTCTATTCTATTCCTATTCTATTCCTATTCTATTCCTATTCCTATTCCTATTCCTATTCTATTCTATTCTATTCTATTCTATTCTATTCTATTCTATTCTATTCTATTCTATTCTATTCTATTCTATTCTATTCTATTCTATTCTAATAATTTCTGGCAATGTTTCTCAAACCTGGCAACTTTAAATTGTGTGGATTTCAGTTCCCAGAATTCCTGGCTGGCTGGGGAATTCTGGGAGATGAAGTCCACACATTTTAAAATTGCCACGTTTGAGAAAAACTGATTTAGAGAGACTCTTCAGGGAAACCCAAAGAAGTTGTATGCAGTGAGTGAAGGAGAAGGGGGATTACCTTGTCTCCTGGCTGTGGTCGCATGACGGACACTCGGTCGTAACCTTTCCTCAGAAGAACCCAGAGGGCATCCAGCTTTCCCTGTAAAACAAGCAAATGGTATCATATATCTGATACAAGACTGGCACAAAATAAATCAGCTTGCAAAAGAGGCAGTGCACAAAAACACATCCATCTTTTTCATTAATGTTATAAAATTAGAAATCAAAAGACCACCTTGACTCACACATGAGAGAAAAAATACACCATCCATGTACTAAAAACAATTGGGCTACTTTCTGAGTCTTCCTCAGACTTTTTGTTGGGAAACAGATCTGTATTTGATTTTATGTACCCCAACATAGTCACTGATGATGTTGGGAAGGAATGCTAAGAATTGGAGCCTAAGATTTCTAAGGGGGGCACCAGTTGGAAAAGGGTCTCTGAGCCATTTTGACTCCCCCTTTTCAGGGCCATCTGTGCCTGTTCCTCCAGAGGGATTCATGGGCAATGGACAACTCCCGGTTTCTCACAAAGATCTGTTCGTATGTTCTCCATCCAGCAAGGAGTGGTATCATAGTCCCAAGTTCACTCTATACTCCTGCAAACATTGATTGACTGATTTCTAGTATTTATACTCTGCTCCATCTTTTGGGCAGAAAACAAGAAAATAAAACATTCAGTACAAAAGAAAAACATTGTGAGGAAGCAATAATGGAGGAGAGCTATTGTCTTCTCATGCATGCTTATGAGCTTCCTGGCTCTACCTGGTTGACCCAAAATGTTGGATTTGAAAGGTCCTTGGCCTACTCCCAACAGGAAGGTCTCCCAGGGTCCTTCACCAAACACTTCAGACAGAAGTGCATCTTCCTCACCTCCCCACAAACATAGAGAAACAAGTTGGTAGTCAATCTTCATAAGGTTCACTTCTCTGACAGTCACTCAAGCTAAGAAACGGTCACTCCACGGGGCGGGGGGATGTTTGTAAAGTACACTCAGTGCGGGAAACAAGTAGGTAGCTATGATGAGCCAACTGGCTTGTACAGAAAGCCATGTTGCAAACCTCATTCTAGTGGCGGGCTATGGCTCTTTTGCATAGCTCCCTTGCAGCCAGAGACACTGCTGTGGTGAATGTAAACATGAAGAGAGCTCAGGCCTGTCTGAAGAGCATGTCTCATTTTTTCTGTGCTACAACAGACAGCCCAAAGGATGCACAGCACACCAGAGAGAGCAGACGTCAGATTCCTGCTCCATCCTGTAAGTCCCACAGTGATTGTGGGTCTGTCATTCTATCTCTCAGCTGAAGAAGGAGAGGCTATGTCAGTCCACTAAGATTCTTCAAACAAACGTGGATAAATAAATAAGCATGTCTCACAATGGCAATATTCCAGATTTCTTAACTATAAAGGAGAAAATAACAATGGAAAGTCATTTCGATAGGGAAAAAAATGGGCTCCTTGCTGTTTCTTATTTTAACGTTTGTAGAGGCTGCTCTTCATCAAAATAGCCATCTGCAAGGATTAATTTAAACCAGGTCCTGTTCCCCAGAATATGATCTTCGTACCAAATTTCTCTTTGTTGCTAGTGCAAATTTTAATACCTAGAAGCCTACAAGAAAATGTGCAAAGTCTTCAAAAAGTAGTTCATAGAAGAGACACAAAACAAAACCTATGCATTGGAAGGATCTTATGGGTTATCTAATCCAACCCCTTTCTTGTGATAGGGATCCCCGAAACAATCCAAAACAAGAAGCCATCTAAGACTACTGATGTAGACCAGAGGTTCTCAACCAGAGTTCAAAACAGCCCAAGCCACAGCTGATGGGTGCAGGGTCGTGCTGGAGTTCTACCATGATGTAAGATAAAGGCGGCTTCTTTTCTCCCACTTCATGGTCCAACATCTCAACAGGTTCATTGCTGTCTGGGCTACTCCAGGTCTCTGGGTAGGGAATGCTCAGAAGCTTTTGGATCCAGGGAAAGAGGACTGTTGAAGGTTGCAGACTCCCCCAATTGAAGGATGCACTCTCCCAGTGTCCAAGCAGAAAAGCCTTGGAGGACAGCGTCCTCCAAATGGAAGGAAAGGGGACATGCCTTCACTTGGCCTAGAATGGCCAACAGAAGCTGGCTGATCACTCACGTCATTTGACAATCCATCAGCAAAAAGACTGGTGAAACACATCAGCTTGTTGGCTTTTTAGGGAGAAGGCCATGAGGAACTCCAAAACTGTTGCCCTAGATCTGCTTCTGGCATGGGCTGGGAGAAGGGGGATGTGGCAGAAAAACGAAAGCAAAACATGGCAGTATAATGGGACATGTGAACCCAGGGCATGTAAATAATTTGAATTTAGCTTGGAAGCTAATATGTGGACATGTGCAACACTATTGCAGGAAAAATAGGGAAACCTGCTGGTCCTGGAATTCAGCTACCAAAATATCAAGTTGTATTTTTCTTCCTTGTTTAAAGGAATAAGATTCTAGTCGTTCTACAACATTGGAATCTTGAGATCCCAATAAGTGGCTGGATTGAGTTTCTAGTGAACTTTTGTGACCTTTACAATTCCTTGTTTCTTCCAAGGTCTGGCAGAAGTAGAATTAATTATGCAAAGCCAAGCAAAAAACAAAAGCAAAAGAAAAGAAATGAAAAAAAAATATTTGGGCTAGAAATGCCTAATTTATACATTCCACAAAATCCAGCTTTTCTTGGCCCAAGAGGCTGATATTTTAGGGCAATCTTGATCGTAATGCAGTATAAGCAGTGCTGCTGGTTCACTGCTGGGTGAATATAAAAGGAAATATAAATATAAAATATAATAAAAGGAAAAAATAAATAATATAAATATATAAATAAATATAAAATAAAATAAAAGGGAGAAAATGACATATACTAGTTATATACTACAGGCCCCACAATCAAGCAGAAGACACAGATGAGCTCTTTGCTAATCAATTAACAAATTTATGTAGGAAATATACCACAGTAGTAACGGGAGACTTTAACTACCGTGATATCAACTGGGAGACAAACTTTGCAGCAAGTGGGAGATCAAACAGATTCCTAACCAACTTTGTTGACAGTTTTGTCATCCAAAAGGTAGAGGAGGGAACTAGAGGAAAAGCTATAGTAGACCTAATTCTTACTAATAGAGAAGAAGTGATAGAGGGAATTGAAACTGCTGGAACCTTGGGTGAGAGTGGCCACGTCATACTGAAATTCAATATAATGCAAACACAAGCAATAGAATATAATTCAACCAGTGTCTTAAACTTTAAAAGAGCTGACTTTAAGAAACTCAGAGAGGGCCTAAGAAAAATTCCATGAATAAAAATCCTAAAGGGGGAAAACAACTCAAGTAACGTGGAAAACACTGAAAAATACAATCATAAAAGCCCAGTCCAACAGAATACCACTAAAAAAGAAAAACAAGAAATCCAAGAAGAAACCAGCATGGCTGCACAAAGATCTCTCTGATAAACTGAAAGACAAAAAGGATAAGTACAAAAAATGGAAAGAGGGACAGATAAATAAGGCAGAATATCAGTATATAGCCTGAATCTGCAAAGATGAAGTCAGGAAAGAATGAACAAAGACTTGCAACAAAAGTGAAATGTAATAAAAAGTTTCTTTCAACATATAAATAACAACAACAACAACAACAAAAGTCAAGGAAACAGTTGGTCCACTAAAGAGAGAAGATAGCAAGGAAGTAACAGGCAGTAGGCAGCCCTTCCCCCCCCCCCAGTACTTTCCTACTTAGTTTGGTTACTTCTCTCCCCGTGACCCGTCCAAGGACGAGAGACCAATTAAGGTACAGTAACTGGATAAGCAAGGATGAAGTCATGGATGCTTCTTTTAGACATCATTTGTGTGGATGAAAACTTTATTATCACCATAATAAACCCAACAGCTGTGTTAGTTTAGTTTATTGATTAGCCCACAGGCCATATCAGAATACAGAGTCCCAAACATATAATATTAATAAAATCCTATAAAAATAATTTAAAATAAAATTGGAGTAAAATACAATAATTTAATATATAGATAAGTAAAATAAGATAAAATTATATTTCAGTACCACCCCTACAATCTACCTCAATCAGTCCCACATAAGCTGATCTTATCCGAACCATTTTACACAAGTACTGTGCTGTGTTAAGTGTTGTTTTCAGATTCTGGCCACACATAAGATATGTTGTTTTAATACAGGGTTCCCAATGGTTCCCATTTGTTTAATATATGAACCAAGGTACCTGTTTCTCACCCTCTTATACAAACAACAATCAAATATTATGTGAGCCAAGTCTTCTACCTCTACCACTACACAAATGCAGATACGTCTAGCATATGGAATAGAATGGAACCTCCCATATCTCACCATTGTATCAAGCTGTTTGAATCTCGCTCGCATAATAAACGCAACAGCAAAGAGACGTACCTTGATAGGAGAATACCACTTGTGTGGTGAGGAGGACCTGCGTATGCCACTTCCAAGATTCCTTGGCTCTGGGAACTCATACTCTTGTTCTGGCATCTTGACTCGTGCATTCTTGGCCTTCTCCAGCTTCGCCCCTTCTTCGGTTGATCCCCTTTCTCCCCAACGAACCTAAAAGGGAAACATTTCCATCAATTTGATCTCAAGCTCTTCTCTAATGACTCCATCCAGAGCTGTCTAAGGAGAAGTGGAGGTGGGTAACTTCATGTGGGATTTTGCTTCAGAGATTCTTTGATCTCATCAAGTTCACAAATGCAATGACTACATTGGAAGACTTTGGAGCAACATACCAGTGAAAAACCTTGAGTTTACAATCATTCTTGGCCCTCTCATTCTTGGACCTCACATCCTGGCCCTAAAATTCCTGGAAGGCCACTGGATAGCCTTATCAAGGAATTCAACCAGATCAACAGTTGATTCAGAGTTACCCCCCTCCCTTTCCTGGTGCACATAAATTAGCCAGAAAGTTTTACATACTTAATTACTAGCTTTATCAGTTAGAAACAGAAGAGTGAAAGCTGTGATACATTAGTAATGAACCCCTCTCTGGGAAGGCCATCTTCTATCAGGGTTGGAAATACCTGCATTTATTATACTCCTATATAAAGGTTGTTTGAACGCTTCTTAAGGGGGCTGAGCCTTGTATTCATTGAACCCCGTGCTGTTCAAATATACTTGGTTCAAGCGGATTGTGTGGTCTCCATTCATAAATTGGGCTGTGGGGAATTTTCCTCTTCAGTGGCAACCAGAAACAGAGACCACCCTACCTCCATCCGCTTAATGCCTCCAACTCCGCGCCCACCGTAATAGGAAGCATCCACCGTTGGCCACTTCTTCTTGGGAAGCCCTTCATCATCTTCCTCCTGAAAGAGAGAGAAAATATAGGCATCAACAATGAACTATCAGAACTTCTATTCCTCGGACAGAAAGAAGTTGTTGTGAAGAAGATAAGATAAAGCTAAACCTTTATTGTCATTTTTTACTATGAGCACACTAACCCACATTAAAAATGAAATTCTGTTGCCCGCTCTCGAGAAAGTATATATCTACCCACACACATACATAACCTGCATATACACATGCTATATACATATATACATACACATACATACATACATATATGAGTTACTGAGTTACTTGGCAATAAATTCACAGATTTTCTGGAGAAATATTTAAACTGAACAACGGGGACAGTGAGTTAATTGATAGAGAACATTCCTGTTCCTGGCAATCTAAAAATTATAGCGTTATCAGTGCATGTAACATAGAGGTGTATGTGGACAAGAATATCAACCTAGCTGACAATCAAATCAAGCTTTTAATAGTGAGTGCCACACCAAGTGCACTAATCAAACAGGTGGTAAGAAAATAGGGGAACTCAGGCACCGCACAGGTTATGTAAAAGGTTAAACACAGGGTCAGTCATAAAGGACTCAAATGTCTATACACCAATGCACAGAGCATGAGCAACAAACAGGGTGAACTAGAAATTCAGGTAAATGAGGGCAGATATGATATTGTTGCCATTACGGAAACTTGGGATGAAACCCACAAATGGAACACATAACTAGAAGGATTTAAATTATTTAAAAGAAACAGACCAAATAAAAGAAGAGGTGGAGTTGCTCTATCTATAAGAAATAACTACATCTCTACAGAAATAGAGCACAACAATGATGAAAATTGTCTCAAATGCATTTGGGTCAATATAAAAGGGGAAAAAATGACATTGCCATAGGTGTATACTATAGGCCACCCAACCAAACAGATGAACTTTTTGCTAATCAGCTAAGGTATGTAGGAAGGACATCACAATAGTAATGGGGGACTTTAATTACCCTGTCATCAACTGGGAGACAAACTCTGCACCAAGTGGAAGATCAAACAGATTCCTGACAAACCTAGCAGACAACTTTGTCTGCCAAAAAGTAGAGAAGGAAACTAGGGGATCAGCCAGATTGGACCTACTTCTCACTAACAGAGATGAAATGATAGAAGGTGTTGAAGCACAGGAACCTTGGGAGGGAGTGATCATGCAATATTGGAATTCAACATTATGCAAGCATAAGCAATAGAACACAGTCAAACTAAAGTCTTGGACGTTAAGAGAGCTAATTTCAATAAACATAGAGAGAGCTTGGGAAGGATTCCATGGATGAGAATCCTCAAGGGGAAAATAACTCAAGAAGCTTGGGAAATTTTGAAAAGTGAGATTATAAAAGCCCAGTCTAGACAATACCAACGAAGAATAAAAATAACAGCTCTCAAAAGAAACCAGCATGGCTGTATAAAGAACTCTCTAATAAATTGAAAGACAAAAAGGACAAGTATAAAAAGTGGAAAGAGGGGGCACATAACTAAGGCAGAATATCAGCAAATAGCCTGAGCCTGCAAAGATGAAGTGAGGAAAGCTAAGGCTCAAAATGAACTAAGGCTTGCGACAAAAGTCAAAAATAACAAAAAAAGCTTCTTTCAACATGTAAAAAACAAGAAAAAAGTCAAGGAAATGATTGGTCCATTAGTGGGGGAAAGTGGCAAGAAGGTGACAAGCAACAGGGAGAAAACAGAACTATTTAACTCGTTTTTTGCATCTGCCTTTACACAAAGGGAAAAAACAGTCCAACCTATCAAAAACAGTACTGTAAAAAACAGATTAGAAACACAAGTTAAGATAGGCAAGAAAATGGTAACTGAGCACTTGTCCAGCTAGACGAGTTCAAATCACCAGGACCAGATGGATTACACCCCAAGATTCTCAAGGAACTGACAGATGTGATCTCAGAACCACTGAACTATATCTTTCAAAGATCTGGAACACTGGGGAACTACCGGAGGACTGGAAAAGAGCTGATGTAGTTCCCATCTTCAAAAAAGGGGAAAAAATGTATCCAGGAACTACAGACCTATCAGCCTGACCTCAATACCTGGGAAGATTCTGGAAAAGATAATCAAACAATGAATCAGCGAACACCTAGAGGCAAACAAACCAAAAGCCAACATGGGTTTGTCAAAAACAGATCATGCCAGACAAATCTTATTGCATTCTTTGACCAAGTGACAAAATTAGTGGACCAGAGGAATGCTGTGGATATAATTTACTTGGACTTCAGTAAGGCATTTGATAAAGTAGACCACAACCTACTACTTGATAAGATAGAAAAATGTGGCTTAGACAGCATCACCACCAGATGGATTCGTAGCTGGCTGACCAGCCGTACTCAGCATGTGGTCCTCAAAGGAACTGCATCTACATGGAGGGAAGTGTGCAGTGGGGTGCCCCAGGGCTCTGTTCTGGGCCCAGTGCTCTTCAACATCTTCATCAATGATCTTGATGAGGGGATAAATGGGGAACTCATCAAATTTGCAGACGACACCAAGCGGGCAGGAATAGCCAACACTCCAGAAGATAGGCCTTAACCCTATCAGGAGGATCTGGACAGACTCAAAGCTTGTACAGAAGTGGGGGGAGTACAGTGAAACAGACACAATGGGAGTGCTTAAGCATCCTTACCTCTCTAATATGTGCACAAATGACACAGACACAACAGACACAATGAGAGTGCTTAAGCATCCTTACCTCTCTAGCACGTATGTGCACAAATGACACAGACACAACAGACACAATGAGAGTGCTTAAGCATCCTTACCTCTCTAGCACGTATGTGCACAAATGACACAGACACAACAGACACAATGAGAGTGCTTAAGCATCCTTACCTCTCTAGCACGTATGTGCACAAATGACACAGACACAACAGACACAATGAGAGTGCTTAAGCATCCTTACCTCTCTAGCACGTATGTGCACAAATGACACAGACACAACAGACACAATGAGAGTGCTTAAGCATCCTTACCTCTCTAGCACGTATGTGCACAAATGACACAGACACAACAGACACAATGAGAGTGCTTAAGCATCCTTACCTCTCTAGCACGTATGTGCACAAATGACACAAATGGATCACCAGGGGTGTATATGATGGTTACTCAGCCAAGCCAAATGTCTTGACTGGGGAAAGAAAGATTTTTCTCTGGAATCTGCCCTTATTGATTTAGCAAGAGGAGCTTTGGGACTTACAGATGAGCTTCTCCCAAGTTCCTGGTGCTGCTGCTAAGAGGGCAAGCAGGGAGAAATGTGCTGGCTGTTCTCTCCAAAATACATAAACGGGAGGCTGGGAGGGGTGGCTTTTCTACTTGGAGGGTGGGGGGGAGAAGTACCAAAAGCTTCTCTCCATTATAAAACTGGGGCCCTGCAAGGCCCAGCATCTCTTTCTGATAGCCACAAATACAAGTGAAATTTGCAGTCAGCAGAATCCTGGGATTCAAAGCTGCAGCAATTGCCACGAAGGTAAATTAGTTCAAACCAAAGCATAATCTTTGCTCTGTATTAATGCAGGTAGTCCTTGACTTACAACCACAATTGAGCCAAATTTTTTTTGTTGCTAAGCGAGACAGTTGTTAAGTGAGTTTTGCCCATTTTACGACTTTTCTTGCAACGGCTGTTAAGTGAATCACTGCAGTTGTTGAGTTAGTAACCTGGTTGTTAAGTGAATCGGGCTTCCCCACTGACTTTGCTTGGTGACAACATGACCTTGGGACTCTGCAACCATCAGTTGCCAAACATCCGAATTTTGATCACGGGACCCTGGAGATCCTACAATGGTCGTAAGTGTGAAAAATGGTTTTTCAGTGTCCATTGTAACTTCAAGCCATCACTAAATGAATGGTTGTAAGTCAAGAACTACCTCTATTGCAGAGGCCCCCAACCTCTGCAGCTTGGCAGCCCGGCTGGGGGGAGGGAGGACAGGGGAACCGAGCTATGCGAGTGGTGGGATAGCGCGCATGTGCACACGTGCATCTCAACTTGTTGAGCAGCAGGTTGGCACACACCCGCATATGCGTGGCAGCTCAACGTGTGCACATTGAGCTGCACCCGTGTGTGCATGTGCACCAGCTCTCAGCTTGCGCAAGTTGAGACATGTGCACGCTCTCAGGGCCCGGTTCGAAATAGGCCAGAGCCCACTACTGTGCTCTGGGGAGCCCTGCTCCAAATCTTTCTTTTTCTTTTCTTTTCTTTTTCTGCTTTTACACCTTAATTAAAAACCAGCTGAGCTCTACCTCTTCATTCTCTCCCTTTCTGCCCAGACATTTTTGTAAGTTTTTTTTTTTTGCCTGAAATCTGGGAGGAAGGCCATCTTTTCGCCTCCGCTGCTGCCTCTCTTTTTCCCTCTTTCTTCGCTTTGTCACTGTCCAGGCCAGCTTTCTCACCCAACAGGAAATACCAAAGCCTGGATGTGATCTTGGCCAGAGCGTGAAAAGCCTCCCCGTTATTTCAGAATTAAAGCCCCCACCCCACACAGGAAATGCCCAGCCATCGTGGAACTGAAGGAAAGGGGTACTCAATCCAGCCAGAAGTCAGGCTGCCCTGTTTGCGTGTCCCATTTTCTACTTCATAGGGGAAATATGTGGAAGAACAAAGCCAGCAGAATTTCATCACCACGATGGAGACGTACAAAAGCATTTTGCTGCCTCCTCTGGAGACATTTCTGACCAGAGCCTGCATAGATGCATTTGTCCAGTGGGAAAGAAAGCACAGCCGTGAAATATCCAGGCTTATTATTTTGTTCACTTATTTTGCTGAATGGCTTGCCTTCAGAAGTTGTGGGTGCTCCATCACCGGAGGCATTTAAGAGACTGGACAGCCATTTGACTGGAATGAGATAGGGCCTCCTGCTTGAGCAGGGGGTTGGACTAGAAGATCTCTGAGGTTCCTTCCAACTCTGTTATTCTGTTATTCCATTTCCAAATGACCTTCTAGGAACCTATTACCTAATGGTTTGTCTTTGCGTTGTTTTAAAAGCCAAAAATAGATTTTGTCGCTAAAGTTAAAAGAGGTACCAGAATACCCTTTCCATCTTCCTGGTGCCCAGATGTGCTGACCAACAAAAATAGTGAGGGATAACGGGAGTTGTAGGCCAAAACATCTGGAAGACCCCACAGTGAGAAAGGAAGTTAGGGTTTGTCTTGGCAAGGGTTCAAAACAACCCATATGTTTATTGACAGGTGCTAGCAGACAAAACATCCGTTTGAAGGGCCTTTCTCAACTTGCTACTAACATGTCTTTGCAATTTTTTTTCCCTGCTACATCCCTCTGTGGCGCCTCCATTCCATCCCCAGTCCATGAGTTAGGCTGGATTAAGGGCTGATACTGGCGATCATTAGCAATCCCCTTTCAACAAATATACTAGAAGGGATATAGATAATACAATCCATCATTTATTTATGATGGCACTGAAAAAGTTTTATGATTCATCCTCAAAGTTCTGACTGTTGTACCACCCCTGCAGTCACAGAGTCGCAATTGCGGCACTTGGCAACCAGATCACAGTTGTGACTGTTTGCAGCGTCTCTGCTGCCCTGTGACCGCCACTTGCAATCAACGCAAAATCAATGGGGGAAAACTATTTGCTTACCGATCACAATATTTATTTAATGACTGCAGTAAAAATGGTGGCAAATTTGGGTCTGGTCACTTGATGACTTGCTTAATGGCCTCATCACTTAATGACCAAAATTCTGCCCCCACTGTGGTCATAAGTCAAGGACTACCTGTATTGGTCCAAATTCTATTGGAGGTATTAAATAGGCCCTGGAAATTGTTAGAAATCAGCTTTAGGCATCAAAGACCCGAAAATGTACTTGTATTTTTTTTGTTAAGCATTTCCAGGAAAAGGTGTTCCAATAAAACAGAATTATTAACGTGTTTATCGTGCCTGTCTGGGTTTGGGATTTCAATTAGGTGAGGTAAAAAGAAGAAAGTTCTAATTTTGCTTCATTGCTGCCAGCATATAGTCAGAGCTAGAAATGAAAGTGATGACACTTTCCCTTCTCTGCTTAAAGCGAAAGAAATGCAGTTTCACTATGTGGTTCTTACCGAGATAAATCATGCCGCTTCTTTTGAGCAGCTAATTGGATGCTGATATTAGAAAGTAAGTCTTAAATTACTGAAACGACTCCCTCTGCTGAACTCAAGTGTCCCCAAGCCATCCTTAAATTGGCAGAAAACAGTGTGACCCATTCCCGAATGCTTGTTGTGTCTGTTTCACTGTACTCCCCCCACTTCTGTACAAGGTTTGAGACTGCTTGTGGACCATAATAGACGAAGGCAGAAAATATCACCGAGACTAAACTAAAGATCAACTCAGTAAGGCATTTGACAAAATAGCCCATAATCTACTCCTTGGTAAGCTAGAAAAAGGTGGAACAGACAACATCACTAGCAGATGGATTTGTAGCTAGCTGACAAACCGTACTCAATGAGTAGTCCTCAACAGCACTACATCCACATGGAGAGAAGTTAGCAGAGGGGTACCACAAGGTTCCGTCTTAGGCCCAGTACTCTTCAATATCTTCATAAATGACATAGATGAGGGACCTGAAGGGGAACTCATCAAATTTCCAGATGACACCAAACTAGCAGGAGTAGCCAACACCCCAGAAGACAAACTCAGGATCCAAAAAGATCTTGACAAACTGGAACAATGGGCCCTATCCAACAAAACGGACTTTAATGTGGAGAAAAGCAAGGTTTTACATCTGGGCAGGAAAAACCAAAGGTACAAGTACAGATTGGGCAAGACCTGGCTTAAAAACAGTAACTGTGAGAGGGACCTTGGAGTCCTAGTGGATGATCACTTGACTATAAGCCAGCAGTGTGCAGCAGCAACCAAAAAAGCTAATACAATCCTGGGTTATATAAACAGAGGCATGGAATCAAGATTACACGAAGTATTAGTACCATTTTATAAAATGCTAATAAGACCAAACCTGGAGTACTGCAGCCAATTTTGGTCACCATATCACAAAAAAGATGTTGAGAGTTTGGAAAAAATTCAGAGAAGAACAACTAAGATGATCATAGGCCTGGAGATTTTTAAAAAGAGGCTAGACAGTCACTTGTCTGAGATGGTTTAGGTCCTCCTACTTGAGCAGGGGGCTGACTAGAAGACCTCCAAGGTCCTTCCAGATTCCATTCCATTCCATTCCATTCCATTCCATTGTCATATACAAAATGAACTGTCAGGATTGCAACTGGGATTACATTGGCTAAACAGTGTCCTGGATGCATCGAAGAACACGTAACCACAATAAAGAACCAGGATCATATATTCTTCATAGCGACTCATGCCCTCAATGCAAGTCACATGTGTCCCTGGGGGAACACAGAAGTAATGGATCACACAAACAGCACGAGAGTCAGAAATTCATAGCAGTGAACTCTAGAAGCCGGATGGCCAGCTATGTCTACAGAGTGTGGTCAAGAAGGTCAAGATGGCAGCTTCTTATTTTATGCATCACTCCTTGACTTCCTTTGACCACACCCTGCAGTCACCTCTGCAGAGACTCAAATAAATGGGTGATCAATAGATCAGTGGAGCTAGATATGATCTGCCACCCAGTCAGGTGCCTGATCTGAGCAAGCATGCAACATGAATCCCTCCAGATGGAGATGACTCCATTCCCAGCAACTCCTCCCAGAAAATGTCCAATCACCAATGAAGTCCCCAAATTCAAATCTTATACAGACTATCCAGATTGGAAGGCAACATTTACTTTTGGACTGGAAGAAGCTCTTTGGGACCCAGGACAAAATGTTTACCAAGAACCCCATCAAAACTTTGCCACTCAGCTTCCAAAGTCTGGAGTACACAACTCCTAAGCATGTAGGGGAAAACTGGGTTTATCTGTGTTCTAGAAAGTCCGTAGGAAAATGCTATGATAAAGTCACTGGGGCTGTGCCTCTGCTAATTTGAACCTCGGATTAACATTGGAATGTTAATCCAATCAGCCAATCTTGGTTATGGTCTTAAGGAAGGGGTACAGTCATAGAACTCCTTCATGGATTACTGCCTTGTCGTGGCGAAGGGGCTTGCGTAACTCAATGAAGCTATGAGCTATGCCGTGCAGGCCACCCAAGATGGACAGGTCATAGCAGAGAGTTCTGACAAAATGTGATCCACTGGAGAAGGAAATGGCAACCCACTCCAGTATCTTTGCCATGAAAACCCCATGGACAGTACCAAAAGGCAAAAAGATATGACACTAGAAGATGAGCCCCTCAGGTCGGAAGGTGTCCAATATGCTACTGGGGAAGAGCAGAGGGCTAGTACTAGTAGCGCCAGAAAGAGTGAAGTGACTGGGCCAAAGCCGAAAGGACGCTCAGCTGTGGATGCATCTGGTGGTGAAAGGAAAGTCCGATGCTGTAAAGATTTTTTCTCCATAGGAACCTGGAACGTAAGATCCATGAATCAAGGCAAGCTGGACGTGGTCAAACAAGAGATGACAAGACTGAACATCGACATCTTAAGAATCAGCGAACTAAAACGGACAGGAATGGGTGAATTTAATTCAGAGGACCATCAGGTATACTACTGCGGGCAAGAATCCCTCCGAAGAAATGGAGTAGCCTTCATAGTCAATAAAAGAGTAGGAAAAGCAATACTTGGATACAATCCCCAAAATGACAGAATGATCTCAGTGCGAATCCAAGGCAAACCATTCAATATCACAGTAATCCAAGTCTATGCCCCAACCACTGGTGCTGAAGAGGATGAAATTGACCGGTTCTATGAAGCCCTACAGCACCTTATAGAATCAACACCAAAAAATGATGTCCTTATCATCATGGGGGATTGGAATGCTAAAGTAGGAAGCCAAAAGATAAATGGAATAACAGGCAAGTTTGGCCTTGGAGTACAAAATGAAGCAGGGCACAGGCTGATAGAATTTTGTCAAGAGAATATGATGGTCATAGCAAACACTCTTTTCCAACAATCCAAGAGACGTCTCTACACATGGACATCACCAGACGGTCAACACAGAAATCAGATTGACTATGTGCTCTGCAGCCAAAGATGGAGAAGCTCTATACAGTCAGTAAAAACAAGACCAGGAGCTGACTGTGGCTCAGATCATGAGCTTCTCGTTGCAAAATTTAGGCTTAAATTGAAGAAAGTAGGGAAAAACACTAGGCCACTCAGGTATGAACTAAAACATATCCCTGATGAATATACAGTAGAGGTGACAAATAGATTTAAGGAATTAGATCTGATAGACACAGTGCCTGAAGAACTATGGACGGAGGTCGCAACATTGTACAAGAGGTAGCAACTAAAACCATCCCAAAGAAAAAGAAATGCAAGAAAGCAAAATGGCTGTCTGAGGAAGCTTTGCAAATAGCTGAGGAAAGCGAAAGGCAAGGGAGAAAGAGAAAGATACACCCAATTGAATGCAGAATTCCAGAGAATAGCTAGAAGAGATAAGAATGCCTCTTAAATGAACAGTGCAAAGAAATAGAAGAGAACAATAGAATAGGGAGAACCAGAGATCTCTTCAAGAAAATTGGAGATATGAAGGGAACGTTTCATGCAAAGATGGGCATGATAAAGGACCAAAATGGCAGGGACCTAACAGAGGCAGAAGAGATTAAGAAGAGGTGGCAAAACTACACAGAACTATACAAGAACGAGCTTAATGTCCCAGATAACCACGATGGGGTGGTCACTGACCTCGAGCCAGACATCCTACAATGTGAAATGAAATGGGCCTTAGGAAAGCTGAGCAACAACAAAGCTAGTGGAGGTGACAGTATTCCAGCTGAGCAATTCAAAATCTTAAAAGACGATGCAGTAAAAGTGCTACACTCAATTTGCCAGCAAATTTGGAAAACTCAACAGTGGCCACAGGATTGGAAAAGGTCAGTTTACATTCTAATTCCAAAGAAAGGCAATGCCAAAGAATGTTCAAACTATCGCACCATTGCACTCATTTCACATGCAAGTAAAGTTATGCTTAAAATACTATAAGCTAGACTCCAGCAGTATGGATCGAGAACTTCCAGAAGTACAGGCAGGATTTCGAAGAGGCAGAGGAACTAGAGATCAAATTGCTAACATACACTGGATCATGGAAAAAGCTAGGGAGTTCCAGAAAAACATCTACTTCTGTTTCATTGACTACGCTAAAGCCTTTGATTGTGTGGATCACAACAAATTGTGGCAAGTTCTTAAAGAGATGGGAGTACCAGACCATCTTATTTGTCTCTTGAGAAACCTATATGCGGGTCAAGAAGCAACAGTGAGAACTGGGCACGGAACCACTGATTGGTTCAAAATTGGGAAAGGAGTCCGGCAAGGCTGTATTCTGTCGCCCTGCCTATTTAACTTATATGCAGAGCACATCATGAGAAAGGCAGGGCTAGATGAATCAAAAGTTGGAATTAAGATTGCCGGGAGAAATATCAACAACCTAAGATATGCAGATGATACCACTCTAATGGCAGAAAGTGAAGAGGAACTAAAGAGCCTCTTGATGCGGGTGAAGAAGGAGAGTGCAAAAGTTGGCTTGAAACTCAACATTAAGAAAACCAAGATCATGGCATCTGGCCCTCTCAATTCCTGGCAAATAGATGGGGAAGAAATGGAGGTAGTGACAGATTTTATCTTCTTGGGCTCCAAGATCACCACAGATGGGGACTGCAGCCAAGAAATTAAAAGACGCTTGCTCCTGGGGAGGAAAGCTATGGCAAATTTAGACAGCATACTAAAAAACATCACCCTGCCAACAAAAGTATGTATAGTCAAGGCCATGGTTTTCCCAGTTGCAATGTATGGCTGTGAAAGTTGGACCATAAGAAAGGCTGAGCGCCAAAGAATTGAGGCCTTTGAACTATGGTGCTGGAGAAGACTCCTGCGAGTCCCTTGGACTGCAAGGCGATCAAACTGGTCAGTCCTAGAGGAGATCAACCCTGACTGCTCTTTAGAAGGCCAGATCCTGAAGTTGAAACTCAAATACTTTGGCCACCTAATGAGAAGGAAGGACTCACTGGAGAAGAGCCTAATGCTGGGAAAGATTGAGGCAATAGAAGAAGGGGACGACAGAGAATGAGGTGGCTGGATGGAGTCACTGAAGCAGTAGGCATGAGCTTAAATGGACTCCAGAAGATGGTAGAGGACAGGAAGGCCTGGAGGAACGTTGTCCATGGGGTCGCGATGGGTCGGACACGACTTCGCAACTAACAACAACAACAGTCATAGAAAAGCATAAAAGATATATCAGTACAAATAAAAATTAAAAAATTAGAAAATATAAGATACATATATCATATGCATATCATATGTTTTATATATATGTATAGAAAACGTATATAGAAAAAGCAAGAATCTAAAAGAAAGGATAAGAGCATTAGATAGGTTTAGGGAATATAAAAGGCTAGGATGTGGAAGATGCTACCAAGTTTCAAATATGGTGATATAAACCTGGTTTATAAAATTGAGTCCCAACCATCCTGGATTGAAGTTGGATGTTAGTGGCTTGAGTTTGGCTTTGCGGTTCTTTTCTTCTTGCGCCAGACAACATACAAGGATGGGGGCCTCTGTGGGGACAAGGATTCTCGTTCAGCCCTGGAGAACGTTTGTACCCAACAGGGGAATCTCGGGAAGCTCCACAAGGGGTTCAGAAAAGATAATATGGCGGTCATGACCCTGCAATCAAAGCCCTATCCTCATTTTTTTAAAAAATTGTGCATTACAATTCATGGGATGAACTTCTTAGAGGACTGCACACCACTCCCCCTTACCAGCAGGCTACAGAGGATCCACTGCGGAATGCAATAAGGCTGCATTGATGAGAATCCTCCTTCAGAAATACTCTCAGGGAGGACAAAACAGGCGCTTGAGGGGAAAGAGAATCACAGGGACTGAAGACTTCGCCTTGCAGGTGGTCCCTCCACTGAGGGAGACGATGATCAGGCGAGAATGGAGGCAGAGAAGGTCTGAAACAGGGGATTTTTCTCTCTTTTACCTGGCACCTCTCCTGCCTTCCTCACCTTTCCCCGTTCCCTTATGATCTTGGTTTCTACTTGAATTTTACACTATAACAAACTTGAACTTTTAAACTTATTAAATTTATTTGCCACCGATCTCGCTGTGGACTTACTCTAGGCGGCTTATACAACAATAAGAAGGAAAACAATGAAAATAATGTAAACAGAACAGAAGTCAAACAATAGAACCATAAAATAAAAAATGAACACATGAGAATACGTGAATATGATGGGTGGAGAGCAGAGAGCAAGGGGGGGGCAGCGGGTGGATGGATGTCATCAATCCAGCAGCCACCTCTAGCACGGAACCCCCCATTTGGCCTCCAAGCCAACCGGCAGAGTCAGGTCTTCAGGCTCTTGAGGAAGGATAGGAGGACGGGGGAGGATCTTACCTACAGGGTAACCATTGCAGGGATGGGGTCAATTAAGTCAAGATGGTGCACATGTATGACCACTAAATCTCTTGCCTCGGTTTCATGGATGTCACCCAGCTGTGTGGGGGGGGGAGGGAAGGGCTTCACTGACCTCATCTTGACTTTTCTTACCTCTGTGAAAAGAGCACCTGACCTTCAAGTTCCCAAAAGAGGGCCCATTGCTAAACCAAGCAATATCCTGTGGGATTCTGCACAGATATTTTCAGATGTTCAGGATAAATGTTGTGGTTTGCGGCCATCAGATGCTTCACAGCCACCCCTAGTTAAATGAGCCTCTGCTGTGGCTAGGAGTCTTGAAGGACTCACCAGCTTTGCATTCCCTGGTTCCTCCCTTTATTGTTGCTCATTAAATTCACACCTTCCAAAGACCGACTTGGCTGCTCATCTGTCCCCAGTCACAGCCAGGCAAGAAGCCACATTGCATTTCCTTCTGGCTTCTGTCCCTGCTGGCAGCTCCTCTCCTCCTTGCTAGGTCTATCCGAGAAGAGTTATTCCAGGGTTGTTGTTGGTGTTGTTGTAGAAGGAGGAGGAAGAGGAGGAAGAAGAAGCAGGTTCATGGCACAACCTGCAAGAATTAAGAGACAAGCATCCTGCTTCCCTGGTGAGGGCCACACAACGTGGGCTTTGTAATATTGTTGTACTTGATAAATGGCATGGGTTTTTCTTGCATTTTGATTTTATCCCCCTCTTTTAATAGATGTTAACAGCTTATCAAACCATTGCAGACTGAAATGTAAAAAGCTATTTATTCTGTTACTGGATGGACTGATAGATAATTTCTAACATTCCTAAACTGCAAGATAAAACTATCTTTGCTGTCCAGGATAGGATAGTATTCATCTTAATAAGATGTCTATAGCTTGTCTTCTTGCTAATGTTAATTAGCGTCTGGTTTGTCTCTTTGTGGACTCAAAGCAACCTTCTGCAACCTTCCTTAACATCTTAAATTTTATGCTCCCTTGTTCTCCGGAGCTCATTTAAATGAACATGTGTGGTATTATGAAATGCAAATATGTCTCATGCTTAACTTCATGTAACAGATTTCCTATGCAAAGGGGAGGGTGATTTTGTCCCTTCCAATCAACTTTTCTTTTGTAATTTCCTTTGAGTCTTAACTATAAAAGGGAATGTAAGATGGGTCGCAAGGTTCCCTCTTTGAATGGGAGGAATCCTTTTTATCAGAACATTCTGAATAAATCGTAATAAAATGATCTTCCTGCCTCAGTCTGCTTCATTGGAATCCATGCATGCCAAGGCACCAGCCTAGGGTCAGATCTGGCTATCAATAGGCTTAGCCATCTGTCCTCAAAAAATTTTAATTGAAATATTATTTAATGTTCAAAGGGATTGTTCAGGAAGACAGAAACAGAGAAGGGAAAAAATCTGGAAAATATGAATAAACCCTGATAAAAGTGCACCTCCAGCTTTGCTCTGCAGATGAGCTGGCTCCCGATCTGAAATGATTTGCATCATCTGAAAGCAGCCTGGCCAGAATCCCTTAGCACTTGTGCAGGGTTAACCCAAGGTGACAAGAGTCCTTGCTATATCGCAGTGATGGCGAATCTTTTAGAGACCAAGTGCCCAAACTGCAACCCAAAACTCACTTATGCATCGTCGGGTGCCGGGTGGGCATGGCCCATTGGGTGGGTGTGGCCCATTGGGTGGGTGTGGCTGCGGTGGTAACGGCAGACTGGGTGGGACTACAAAGTTCAATCAATCAATTCCAACTCTGCAAGATCTTTTTTTCCCCCGCAATTTCCCGCGAAATTGATTGATTGTTATTTTTTTTTGCACATGGCAGTAGAGGCCTAAAGCGAAAAGGTTTTATAAAACCCAGCTGAAGGCCTAGGACTGAGGCGACGGTGCGCGTGCCCACAGAGAGGGCTCTGCGTGCCGCCTCTGGCACCCGTGCCATAGGTTCGCCACACTGCTATATCTTATCTTTGAAAGCAGGAGGAAGGGCAAGGGAGGGGAGGACTACACCCAGTGGTTTAAAACTACAAGGAGGGAGGTTCAGGCTAGACATCTGCAAAACTTTCTTGAGTGCAGCAGCTGTTTGCTTGTGGAACAGGCTGCTGGATACAGTGATAAGATCTCCTTCACTAGAGGACCCCAAGAAGGTCATCTATCCAAGATGCTCTATTGCAGGGGACTCCAAACTGGACAACTTTAAAACTTATAGACTTCAACTCTTCAACCTTCCCTTTTGGTTCTGTTAGGGGAGACCTAACAGAGACCTAAGGGCCTGTTGGCTGGCTTCCTTTTCTCCTCTCCAACATCAGTACGTTGTCATACTAACAGGAAGCATTGTGCAATTCCCCTTAACACCATCCATTGCAGTGGAAACTGAATCCCCTCTGCTCCTTAGTACTATTAAAGATGAGTTTTGGGACAAAGCCCAAGGAAGGAAAGGTATAAGGTTTTCCGTTTCTACTTTTCCATCTTCCATTAACAATTCACCATGCCTTTCTCCTGCGTAGTGGGGGCAGATGCCGTAGGCTCCCTGCCAACAGTTTCTCCCTTCTGGGTCAGAGGAGTGAGCAGCAGCAGCAGCAGCCCCTAGAAAGAGTTCCTTTCAAACTGCAAAGGTAGAAGCAGATGTGGGAGGAGAAGCAGATGTCCTTGATGGAGCTCATAAATCATCTTTGCCGAATTAGAGCTCTGTTTTGGATTGATCCTGGCCTGCCAAAACTTTGCTGAGTATCTTTGTCTTGTAGCTAAATGGATGGAGTGATATCAGATCTAAACTCTCTCTCTGTGTTTGGGTGTGTGAGTGTGGGTGTTCTTGACTTGGCTGTAGAGACATCTGAGTGAGAAAGCCTGTGGACTCCAGATGTCAACAAAGACTCACGAATGATGGCAAGATTGGGCTGTTGGTTTGCTCAGACTGAAACCCATAGAAAGAAAATTAATTTAGCCTTGATCTCAAATCTGCAATGTCTAATTATAAGGCAACAAACACACCTCATCCTGGAAAATCCACCATATAATCAAAGCATAATATGTACTTAAAACCCAACATACAACCACAATGTAGGGTAGAAGCCACAATGATGACACCATGATAGAAGAGGAGATCATCAAATTTGCAGACGAAATCAAGCTAGGGAGAATTGCTAACATTTTGGAAACTAGGTTCATGATCCAGAAAGATCGACAGACTGTCCAACAAGAAATAATTCAGTGGTGAGAAAAATAGGCAGGAAAAACCAAAAGCACAGGTATAGAATAGGTAGTACCTAGCTCAACAGCAGTAACTGTGAGAGCAACAAAGATAAGGGGTCTAAACTGTACAATGAATGCTTAAGAGAACTAGGTATGTTTAGCCTAATGAAGAGTAGAATTAGGGGTGACATGATAACTATCTTCTGTTATAGTACTTGAGGGGTTGTCACAAAGAAGAGGGAATTGACTTGTTCTCCAAAGCACCAGAGAGAAGGACAAGAAGTAATGGGTGGAAGCTCATTATGCTCATTTCTCACTAAGGAGAAATTTCCTGACAGTGGAAACAATTATCACTTGAACAACTGGCCTCCAGGAGTTGTGGGTGCTCCCTCCCTAGAGGTTTTCAAGAAATAATTGGACAACCATTTGTCAAGAATGATATAAGGTATCTGATCCTATGATTCTATGATTGTGGAGGTCATCATTGTGGCTACCCCTTTTTGCAACCAGTACACCCAGCAAAGCAGTGGTGCTCCAGTTCTAATCAATTCACTTTCCAAACTGAGGAGAAACCTTTGGGTTAATACTTGGTTTTCCCAGAAGAGTTAAAACTTCTTGAAGAGTTCCAGGGCAATGTGTGTCATCACACCACAGCTTAGTTTATTGCCCTGTTTCTCAACCTCACCAACTTTAAGACATGTGGACTTGAACGCCTTGACTCATCTTACTATTACACGTATCTCCTGCCTGTAAACAAACCATTTCTGAAGCACATTAAAACAAAGAATTAACAGTGACAATCTAACCAGAAAGCCTCTCTTTTATTAACTTCAGACTGTCACTGTGGAAAATGATGAATGGCATTTGTAATGCAGCCTTCCGAGCAGCTACTCTATGTTTACATGCTGGAGTAAATGAATAAATAAGCTTGAGGAACGTGTAATTGGACCGGGGAACCAGCAACTCTCCACTGGAAGTCTCAGGTGACCTCTGTGCACTGTGACTGCAATGAAGCTCTCTGGCTTAGCCCTTCGGCCCTCATGTGTAGTCCTCAACTTATGACCACAACTGAGTCCAAAATTCCTGTTGCTAAGTTAGACTGTTAAGTGAGTTTTGCCCCATTTTACAACCTTTCTTGCCACAGTTGTTAAGTGAATCACTGCAGTTTTCACTTAGTAGCACGGTTGTTAAATGAATCTGCTTCCCCACTGAGTTTGCTTGTCAGAAGGTCGCAAAAGGGGGGGGGGTGTCACATGACCCTATGGCACTGCAACTGTCATAAATATGAGCCAGTTGCCAAGCATCCAAATTTTGATTGTGTCTCCATGGGGATGCTGCAACAGTTGTAAGTGTAAAAATGGTCATGTCACTCTTTTTGTAACTTTGGTCACTAAACGAATGGCTGTAAGTCGAGGACTACCTGTATTGGCCAGCCTGGCGCATTAACAGTGCCAGACTCCCATTCCGTGGCTGCCACCACCATCTTGAGTTTTTTGAGCTCTTCCTGCCAAGGCCCCCAGTTCGGACTTACTTTCTGAATGGCTTCTCTTCCAGTGAGGGGTCACCCGAACCATCCCTATTTACCATTTTCTGCTCATGCTAGCAGGGTTTAGGTGGCAACCCAGAGAGGGAGAATTACCTGGTCTTCTGCTGATCCCTTTCCAGGGACCTTGAAAACTGAACCGCACAAACCAAATGCTTTATGAAAATACAGATTCCACAACAGCACTGAAAAACATTGAACAAAATGTGGCGAAGGATCAAAGCACTTACCTCACTGTCTTCCATCGGAGGTGGTGGGGGCTCTTTAATAATCTGAAATGGATGGAAATGAATACAGAATATTACCTTATGTTAACTTTCAGGAGACATCCTCAGAAGACTATTTCTAAACATTTTCTATCTCTGTTTAAAACCACAGCCTTCACCGACAGATCTGGCAGGTCACCTTCTGAGGAGCTGGCAAAAAACCTGAACCTGTGAACCCAGAATGTTATTATTTAACCCTCCCCAGCCCTGACAGAAAGACCTTCATAGCAAACAGAAAATGTTGCATCTTCTCAGACTCAGCTTTCTTCCCTACCTTCTCATTTATGTCAGGGGTGTCCAACCTTGACAACTTTAGAATTAGAATAGAGCTGGAAGGGACCTTGGAGGTCTTCTAGTCCAGCCCCCTGCTCAAGCAGGAGAACCTATACCATCTCAGACAAGTGACTGCCCAGTCTCTTCTTAAAAATCTAATGTCATGGTTCTGATAGATGAGACCATTTAAAAGAACTTCAAGGCAAGGAATTCTTCCTCAAAGAACATTTTTATTTGGCTACAAAATAATGGCACATACAAAGGTGAACCCAAGACTAAATTCCCCTCCCCTCGGTTACAAAGTTGCAAGTTGCAATTCCCACCCCAATTTGCTATCATAAATCACATTCACCAATTGTTAGAAAACGTGGGCATTCCTCCCAGCTCGCCAAAATGTTATCAGCAATGACCTTGGTTCCCATACATGTGAATTGTTTTGGCTAACTGAAAGCTATACCCCGCCTTTCTTTCTTCTGACTAAATAGGTGGCAACAAAGACAAAATGAAAATGGCTTCAGTTCAGTTTGTCACAGCGTTGACACCTCCAGTGATGGAGCGTCCACAATTTCTGGAGGCCAGCTGTTCCACTGGTTAATTGTCCTCACTGTTAGGAAGTTTCTCCTTAATTCCAGGTTGCTTCTCTTTTAAGATCTGTGGATTTCAGGTACTGACTAAATATTGACGCCTTATCTCCAAGGAAAGCATTAACACATACATCAGATCCATGCACACCAGCCTCCTCCAACATGAGAACTAGGAAGATCTCACTGACATCAGTGGTGTCACAATAGGAAAGATACATAAGCACCCTCATGGGGTGACAGTCACTGGCTTCAATTTGATTTTGCAATCAACTCCACCCCTTTTAATGGATGTGCAACGATAAGATGCAATTACAAAGGGGTGGGGAGTTGATCACTACTAATGTGAATGCTCTCTATGGAGAACTCCACATACGCACATACGCTTCCTAATAGGATTGAGAAATAATGCCAAACTGGCTGGAAAGTGATTGTCAAAGGATTGTTAACTTCATTATTATTTCCTCCAGACTGATGGGAAAGTGTGCAAGCTGTATCTTGAAAGGTTCTTTGGAGGATTCAGTCCAGGGCCTGGTTTCCTTCCCCAGCTTCATTCAATATTCACCAAGCAGGCCCACTGGCTTCTTCCTACTTTTCCTGTCTTAAAGGCTGGAATGCAAACCAGAGATTTTCAAGATTCTTCTTTCCACATGATTTCCTATGAGATGTTTTCTCTCTGGAATACGGCCTTTGTTAATTTCATTTTCTTTCCATAATGTTTTTTAGAACTGGGGACGTGGCTCTGACTTGCATTTAAACTTTTGTGAGAAGATTTGCTGAATTTGGCCTTCAGGATAAATATAACTGCTAAAAAAGTCCAAGAATAGAGGTCTGGTAGAAACTGCAGTTATTTGAAAATAAGTTGCATTGCACAATCGGGGTGCAAAACTGCATTTTGGCCTGGCAGGATGCTACTGGACACAAATAAGGCCTTTGGTTTGTATTGCAATTGAGGGGCACCGTTTTTTGTCTGCCTCCAGATGTCTATGATTCCAGCTCCATTGTTTCTTTCTAAACAGAGATCTATATGTTTTTCTTGGATCCACTTCATTATGATATGATGAAGGGAAGGGAAGGGAAGGGAATGCAGAATAGAACAGAATGAGATTAATCAAGATTAGACTAGACTGCAAAACGGAATGGAATGGAATGGAATAAAATAAAATAGGATAGGATAGGATAGGATAGGATGCAGAATAGACTAGAATAGAACAGAATAGAATGTTTTTGAGACAGGGAAAATAGCCACTGATGAACTGGTATCACTTAAGAGGGTGTGTTTTTATACATTAATTGTTTTTAAAGAGTTGGGTGCTTTACAGAGAACACACACTAAAGTTCCAGAGAAGTAAGCATGTCTGTGTGTGTGTGTGTGTGTGTGTGTGTGAGAGAGAGAGAGAGAGAGAGAGAGGGAGGGAGGGAGGGAGGAAGGAAGGAAGGAAGGAAGGAAGGAAGGAAGGAAGGAAGGAAGGAAGGAAGGAAGGAAGGAAGGAAGGAAGGAAGGAAGGAAGGAAGGACAGATTCATTCCTGAAAACTATTATTCCCTGCAGTTCAGTTTTAAATTCCTGCACTTCAAAAGATACATTCGGTGTGAAACTCCTAGTTTTCTGGCTCTCTTTCTCATTATTCTTTCTTTGCCATTCTTAGCACTCCTTTTCTCCTTTTGTTCTTCCTTCCTTCTCTGCAGCTTCATCTCCTCTTTTCTGCCTCGCCCCAATTCTCTCTGTGTTCCTCCAATTTATTCCCTCCTGGGGCTCAGGAGCATCTTCTCCCTCTCCAAGTTTAAGAGCAATATTTTTTAATGTAATATCTTTTATATGACTCCCATTATAATCATCCTTGTGGTTTACAAAATAAAAATTATTAAAGTGCAAAAACAAAATTCCAGTAACTGAAGAAAGACAAAAAAGGAAAGGAGAAGCTAACATTCATCCAACATATTAAGATCCCACCTAGAAATTACATTATTTGTGTCACAATATCATGGACACTACTTGCATCACTTTGTCTTCCTGGAAAACACTTTGTATTGATGTGCTGTGTTTATTCTTTGGAATGTACATTTGTTCATATTTGTTAACAAATATAAATATTAAATTTATATTTAGAAATTATTACACTTGTTTTGGTTACTCAGAAAGGCTGAGAAATATTACTTGGGTGTGAATGCTGCAAGAAACCCAAGTGGTGAACTTTTGCACTAGAGCTTTGTTTTTGGTTAAGACTTGTGGATTTCAACTCCCAGAATTCCTCAGCCAGCCTTGGCTGGGGAATTCTGGGAACTGAAGTCCACAATTCTTAAAGTTGCCAAGGTTGGACATCCCAGGTCTAAAGGAATAATGTCCACTGAATTTTGTCAAGGATGTTCTTGCATCCATGTTTTGTCATAGATGTTCTTGCAAACTTGATGAAAGACCAACAACCAAGAGTAGCAGAAGACCTCCTGGGCAGCAAAACTGCTAACAAATCTGCCTAATCTGGGTGAGTTGTAATTCCTGTGAATGAATCATGTTGACAGTATGGGCATGTTTTGGATACAATCAGACTGTAGGGTTGATCTTGAATGGTCAGCTGGCTTTTGTGTCTTCAATTGCTTCTGTCTTCTTTCAGCTGCTGCAGCAGCTTCCTATTGTCTGCAGAAAGCAGATCTAGAACCACTAGATCTAGCACTCATTAGGGCTGAGGATGATTGTGCAATGGCATACTGAATAAACTTACATAAAAATAGCAAAAATTGAAATCTCATGGAATCCTAAATCCCATATATTCCCAGAAATCTCACTTCTGAGTACCCATATTTTTAGATGACCTCATCTGACAAACTAGCGCAACTGAAAGGAGGACTTCTGCCTCCTTACAAACTATTCATCATGAGCAACCTTGTGGGTTTCTCTGGGAGCGATTTTCTCCCCTTTTGACGCAGAAGACCAGCCAAAGTGAGAATAGATGCCAGGGACTTACCACAGTGCAGCAAAGTGGCCAGAACCACCAGAGAAGAGCCAGAGCCAGCAGAATGAAGAGGATCAGCAAGATAATTGCCAGAATTGTCCCATCAGACTGTAAAGGAAGCATCACAGTCAAGTCAGGGTGGAACAAGGCTTAGATATTCTGTTCAATCCGTCAATCCTTGTCCAAATTTTGGGTCAATTGCAACGCTCACTTGAGTCAGCCATTAATTTTTCCTATCTCTTCCAGCCTAATTTTCTTCATGGTGTCAATCAGAAGATAAAGATGGGGAATGAAACCACAAATGCCCCCGGATTCTTTGGGGAAGAAAAGCATCCGAGTTAATGAAAAAGATAACTAACAGTTAGTCCTCGACTTACAACCACAATTGAGCCCAAAATTTCCATTGCTAAGCAAGACAGTTGTTAAGTGAGTTAAGTGAATCTGGCTTCCCCATTGGCTTTGCTTGTCAGAAGGCCGCAAAAGGGGATCACATGATCCTGGGACACTGCAACCGTCATAAGTACATGCCAGTTGCCAGGCGTCTTAATTTTGATCACATGACCATGGAGATGCTGCAACGCTCATGTAAAAAAACAGTCTTGTCGCTTTTTTCAGTGCCATTGTAATTTCGAATGGGAGATAGGACGACCCAAAATCAAGCATAACAGGGACACAGACATGCAAAATATAGTAATCACTGATGAGGTGGAACAAGAAGCTCAGTCCAACTTAATTTCACGTAGCACATAAGAAATTCAGGCCATTTGGACACTTTTATAAAACACTGGCCATATTCACATGATGCCTGGAATCACGCTTCAGGGTGGTGTTTGGCAACTTCAGAATGGGTGGATTTTGCTCCCAGAAATTCCCCAGTCAGCAGTCTGGCTGGGAATTCTGGGAATTGCCAAGTTTGAGAAAGACTGCTTTAAAGCAGGCTGGTTGGGGAATTCTGGGAGTTGAGTCCACAAGTTTTAAGGTGGCCACGTTTGGAGACCCCCACTTTAGAACTTTGACTCCCAGAAATTCCCCAGTCAGCAGTTGGCCTGGGGAATTCTGGGAATTGCTAAGATGGAGAAACACTGCTTTGGAGCAGGGGTCTCCAAAGTTGGTAACTTTCTTATGAACTTCAACTCCCAGAATTCCCCAGTCAAGGCTAGTTGGGGAATTCTGGGAGTTGAAGTCCACAAGTCTTAAAATTACCAAGTTTGGAGTCCCCTGCTTTAGAGCAATGATTCACAAAGTCTTCAACCCAACTACCTCTTTTCCAGACATTGAATAATCTCATTAACCACCATCCACCCCAAAATACCCCCAGACTCTGTTGTGTTTCACAAGGATCTCAGCAGCAGCAGTCCCAAACTGCACCCTCAATTCACAAACAAGTAACTAGAAATTGCTGTATTACCACCAGGATGTGACCAAATTGCCCCTTAGGGCAGTGATGGCGAACCTTTTAGAGACCAAACTGCAACCCAAAACCCACTTATGCATCGTCGGGTGCCGGGTGGGTGTGGCCCATTGGGTGGGTGTGGCTGCAGTGGTAACGGCAGACTGGGTGGGACTAAAAAGTTCAATCAACCAATTCCAACTCTGCAAGATCTTTTTTCCCCCCGCAATTTCCCGCGAAATTGATTGATTGATATTTTTTTTGCACACGGTGGCGGAGGCCTAAAGTGAAAAGGTTTTATAAAACCCAGCTGAAGGCCTAGGACTGGGGCGACGGTGCACGTGCCCACAGAGAGGGCTCTGCGTGCCGCCTCTGGCACCCGTGCCATAGGTTCGCCACCACTGCCTTAGGGGTAACTACCCTCAGTTGAAGAACCTCTGCTTTGGAGGATCAGCAACAAAGGTGCAATGACATCCTGTCTTGAAAGCACAAACTGCTCTGGTCAAGTCGGGATGTATTATTTTAATTTGAAGAAGAGAGGGTGTGTATTCACAGATCTCCTTCCCAACCCAGAAAACTACGGCTTGCGCTAATGCAGCAATCACTGGATGGAATATAAATTTTAACAGATCTGAATATACCAGACTGAAAACCATTTCAGCAGATTCACCACCTCTTCCAGAGATTTTCCTGTCATTAAAATGCCCTGAGAATGGATTATTTCACTTTGCTTCCAAATGTAATCTCAAGTACAGACTATGCATTTCCCCAAACCAGCTAATATTTCTGAATCATTCCTCACTGATGTCATCAGGCTTTGGGGATCAGCTAGCAAGCAAAATTAGGCCTGGCAAGACTTAGAGACTTTGGTTTTCTAGGACCAGACTTTTAAAATAACAAAAATGACCCACGGGTAAGTTACATCTGCTGTAAAATAGCACTTTGGAGCTTGGCTGATCCTGGCACGCCAGAGGATGGGTTGGTGTACATGCGTGTTGATTATTCAGCACTCAGGAGCTGGAAGCGGAATCGAGTGGTTGCACCACCAGAGTTTAGCACCACATGGATGTGGTCTTGGGTGCCCAACTCTCACTTCTCCTGTTTCATGGCTGAGAAAAACCCATCTAGAGCACCAAAGCATTTGGAGGGCCCCACCTTTAAGGAATCCACATTAAAGAATGGTTAGAAAATTCAAACTGACCAGAATGGAAGTTTGCTGCCTGTCCTGATGGAACAACTTTCTAGAATTTCAATCTGAGATCTTCTGACTTGCCAGCTAAAGATCCTTCTAGCTGGAGAGTGAATTGGATTGTCGATATACAAAGGTTAATAGAGTAACAGAGTTGGAAGGGACTTTGGGGGTCTTCTAGTCCAACCCCCCTGCTCAAGCAGGAGATTATATACCATTCCAGACAAGTGGCTGTCCAGTCTCTTCTTAAAAGCCTCCAGTGATAGAGCACCCACAACTTCTGGAGGCAAGCCGTTCCACTGGATAATTTTTCTTACTGTTGGGAAATTTCCCCTTAATTCTAGGTTGCTTCTCTTTTTGATTAGTTTCCATCTATTGTTTCTTGTCCTGCCTTTTGGTGCTTTGGAGAATAGGTTGACCCCCTCTTCTTTGTGGCAGCCCCTCAAATATTGGAACACTGCTATCATGTCACCCCTAGTCCTTCTTTTCAATAGACTAGACAAACCCAATTCCTGAAACCGTTCATGTTTTAGCCTCCAAACCCTTAATTTTCTTCTCTGTACTCTTTCCAGTGTCTCAACGTCTTTTTTATAATATGGTGATGAAAACTGAATGCAGTATTCTAAGTTTTCTATATACATGATGTTCCACCATGAAACCTCTATTCCTTCTCTGAGCCTTTCCCCACTAGAGACCCTTAGTGTACCCCTTGCTGTATTGACATATTATTTTGCTGGGATCACGATAGTCTTTCCTGGCTGGCTAACAAAAATCTATTGTCCCCAATGACGAAGAGAGAGAATTGTTTGTGGCTGTTCATTGATTGCCAAGAGTCTATCAAGGATCACTCAGGGCTGATCTGGATATAATAACTCCTCCCAGAAATGTCTGTGCGCCTGCCGTCAAGCTTAGACATCATGGCCCAGGGATAGATTAAACCAGAAAGACAGATTAGTTTTTGAACTAAAAAGACTTGGCAAAAAGATGTTCCAAACCATGGGAAAATATGGGAATGAGATAAAACTACCCTTGCATTTCCAGGTCATTCTGATGATGTAAACTGTAAGTGGAATAGAGGCAAAATCACGGTGCTGGAAGCCATGGGAGAAGCTTTCAGACTTCAACTCCCAGAATTCCTGAGCCAGCATGGCTCAGCTTGGAAACCTCTCCCTTTCCCCTCAGCATGGCTGGCTCAGGAATTCTGGGAGTTGAAGTCCACCAGTCATAAAAGAGCCAAGGTTGCCTAGCCCTGCCCTGGGAGAAGCACGGCCAGGAAGTCCCTTTCCTGGGCTGGCCCTGTCAGAGGCGCACGGGGCCGGGGAGCCGCACGGGGCAGCCCCTGGATCCCCCCCTGGGAGCTGCCCGCCGGAGCCTCCGCTCAGCGGGCCAGCCCTCCCGCAAGCTGCGGCCCGGAGGGAGAGCAGCCCCTGCGATCCCCAGCCGGCACGACTGTTGGCCCTGCTGGCCGGGAAGGCGATCGGCCTGCTCCTCTCCCATCACCCGGAAGAGGTAAGCAATTAGTCCCCAGTGCTGGGTTTTCCCCGCATGCAGGGCTTACATTGGTGGCAGAAACGCAGCAAGGGAGGGAGGGAGAGAGGGAGGGAGAGAGAGAGAGAAAGAGAGAGAGGGAGAGAGAGGAAAGAGAGAGAGGGAGAGGGAGAGAGAGGAAAGAGAGAGAGAGAGAGGAAAGAGGAGAGAGAGAGAAGGGAGAGAGAGAGAGAGGGAGAGGAAAGAGAGAGAGGGGGAGGAGAGGAAAGAGAGAGGGGAGAGAAAGAAAAAAATATGAATATATGTTGTCCTTACTGGACTTTTAGTAAAGAACGTTTAATGAAATATTTTGATTTTTTTTAATTAAGAGATGAGGTATGGGGATAATTATGCTGCATTTAAAGATGGTAGATAAGCTACTAAAATTGTTTTCACCTGTTGGGATGAAGGAGAAAGGGTTTTTTCCCTCTCTTTCTCCTGCATAAAAATTTGTTTTCTTTGTAGCAGTTCATTGATTTCATAAATGCAACACACTATAGTTTTTTTATACATAGCATAAAGGTAAAAAAGGATATATGCAGTGTTATCTTCATTTTAGATGTCAAAAGGGTTTTGTGGCTCCCGGTGTTTTCTTTTCGGTGGGAAACGGGTCCAAGTGGCTCTTTGAGTGTTTAAGGTTGCCGACCCCTGACCTAGGGATTGAACTGACCAGATGAACTCTTGGGGTGGGGTTTGCTTCTTACTCCTTTAACCTATTGATTTGAGCGGGAAACCCTCAGATCCTACCTTCTATGCCTGCTGTCAATTTCTCCTAATAAAAGTTCCTTTTGGGATAAAACCGTTCCAAGAGTTCTGCTTTCTTGGGAAGAGATTTTGAAGCAGGTCCTCACATCAACAGACAGTTAAGGCTGCAGAAAAAACAAGTGCAACCAGCTTGCCTTCTGTTGAGAACCTGTATATTGCACGGATCAGGAGGAGGACTGAGAAGATATCTGCAGACCCCCCACATCCTGGACGCAAACTATTTCAACTCCTTCCCTCAGGATGGCGCTATATGGGCATTGCATGCCAAGACAACTAAACACAGGGACAGTTTTTTCCCTCATGCCATCAATCTGCTGAATACCTAATTCTCTCAGTTCCGTCTAATGTCTATGAGTATTTACCATTTAGTATGTCTCTAGTTATTATTATTTATCCTTATTATCTTCTTTACTCCCCCTTTTATTGGTATTATTAGTATTCTCTTGCTTTGCATGTGCACTGAGTGCTTTCGTACTGGAGATAAATTTGTTGTGTGCCTAATCACACTTGGCCAAATAAAGTATTCAATTCAATTCAATTCAATTCAAACAGTAGCACCTGACCCAGAGAGATTAATGAGAAAGCCTAAGTTTGTGTGCCAAAAGTGCCATAGTCAACCCACAGCGTTCCAGGGAGTATGGGCAATATTAATCTCAGAGGGGCCACCACTGAGTTGGTTTATATGAACCCACAGATCTTGTGCATGGAACATGCATGCTTAGGGATGCGACCCTTGTTGATTGGACCCTGGTCAAGTTGTCCTCAGTGATCCCATGTGCATATGAGTTTGTCCTGTGCTCTTAATTATTCTTTGAGTGATTTCATTTCCAAGAGGAAAATGAGTTTAATACAATTACAGAAAAGAAGGCCATTTAAGTTCAGTCTTCACCATTTCTTCAGTGTATGTTTATATCTTTAGGTATTTGTTGTTCTAAGCACATAGCTTTCTACAGTAGAAAAGAATATCTTTTTTTCTCCTTGTTTAATGTTCTTTTCTCTAGGCTAAAATGTATGTAATTTCTTTTCTTGTAGTTGATTTATCCCCCCTCAAATTGTTTCCATCCTAGGAATGTTCTCCTTGAACCCCTTTGGTGCCCAAACTAAACAAAGAGGAGAATCCAAATGAGAAGTAATGCCCCAGTCCAATTCTTCGCAAAATTCTCCATGCTCAGAGCCAGAAGAGATGCAAAGTCTATGGGGTTCTCAAATCACAAATTCAGAATGTAACTCAGGAAAGGAGCCAGATAATTGTTTTCAATTAAAGGCATACCAAACAGCAGTAGGACACATTAACTCTAGCTTTAAAAAAATAGTTTGTTAACGAATAACGTTAATCTTGTTGCCATTTAATGCAATGTTTCAAAGCATTTTCTACTGACTACTTAGCTTGTGTAGTTATTTTTAGAACATTTTTTGGAATTGTCAGAAACAACCCCACTGTGATACTGAACCACATTTCTTATGAAGCAAAGTTGCTCAGGTTGCCAGATGTTTTAAAGTGACTCTGCACAGCTGAAAAAGATCAATTTTGGATCACTCCCGCTCAGAGAATGCTTGCTCTTGCTTTCTCTCTATCAGGGGGCTCCAACCTTGGCAACTTTGGTATGGCTGGCTGAGGAATTCTGGGAGCTGAAGTCCATAAGTCGTAAAGTTGCCAAGGTTGAAGACCCCTGCAGTCTCTACTGCTACCTTCAGCATTTCCCAATCATCATTTCTGCCCCAAATCACAGCAATGAAGACAGGCTTTCTGTCACTTCGTGTGGCTGGGGGATGCTGTGAAGAGACCGGAAGTCATTAGAGGAGAAATGGCTCCAAAGCAATTTTGCCAGAATGGTAGCAAGACGAGCTCATAAATTTCGTTATGTTTCCAAATTAGAACCTGCAAAGATCCTCTGAGCGTTCCCCCCTCCCTCTGTTTTCGAGGTCTTCTACTCCAACCCCGCCCAAGGCAGAAGTTCTTATGCCATCCTGCACAAATGGCTATTCATGTTCTTGAAAACCTCCAGTGATGGAGCATCCACAACTTTGGGAGGTAAGCTGTTCCATTGGCTAATTGCCTAAGGAAATTTCTCCTTAGTTGGTTGGATCTCTTTTAAACAAATTTTTACCAATTTTTTAACTAATTTCCACCCATTGCTCCTTGTCCTGCCCTCTGGTGTTTTGGTGAATAGGTTGATCCCCTCATCTCTGAGACCGCCCTTCAAGTACTGGAAGACAGCTGTCATGTCCCCCCCCCCAATCCTTCTGTTCATTAGAGCCAGATACCTAGTTCTCTTATGATTGTATGGTTTAGCCTGCAGACCTCTTGTCAGCTTTATTGCTCTTCTCTGCTACTGCACCAATTCTCAAGCTAGGAAATTAGCCAACATTGGCTACAATGACAAGGTAGGAGAGGACCAGGCTGAGCAGAAGGGAGGGGAGGGGTCAAACACGTCATCAGTCTTGAGTCCCTTGGCACCACAGGAGATCTACATCCAGCCCACCTTGAATTTCCTTGACTCTTATCTACCGCTAACTCACTTTGACTGTTAGTAATTCAGATTCTTGTAGATAGGAATAGCATACAATAAACATATTTTCATTTGAACTGGCTGGACTCCCGATTTCTTGTGCTCGATAGACTGCTAAGCATGGGTTAGTGCAACAGCAATCTAAGAAGACCAACAGGTGCATGCAGGAAGCTGAGGCCAGCTTCTGCATACAACAGCCCTTGGCTGCTGTTCGGCTGGCTCTGGTTGCTACCAAGATGTGCACAAACTAACTGCAGAGGTGTGGGTGGGTTGGTCCTAAAGGCAAAGAGGATTTATGTCTATCCTTTCCAACACAATGGAAAGTTGAAAAGGAATAATGTGAAAGGGTCTGGACTTTCTCGGTCTGCCTCTCAGTGGAATAACTCTGGAAACTTCACAGAACAGGATTAAAAATTCATTATGATGGAAGAAAACCAGTTAAAGAAAGACAGGTTGGGTATTCCAGAAAAAAATGACTCCAATGGATAGCAATAGCAATAGCACTTAGACTTATATACCGCTTTACAGCCCTCTCTAAGCAATTTACAGAGTCAGCATATTGCCCCCCACAATCTGGGTCCTCATTTTACCAACCTGGGAAGGATAGAAGGCTGAGTCAACTTTGAGCCCTGTCAGGATCAAAGTCCAGGCTGTGGGCAGAGTTAGCCTGTAATACTGCATTCTAACCACCAGGGCTCCCAGTTGGAAGAGGCAACTGAGTAGTAGCTAAAGAGGTGATTGTGCTTCTCTCCCCCCCCCCATCAGCTGTCTTGATCATGCAGGCGGAGCAGAATGCATGCCTCCTGCCCCCCCCAGATTCCCAGCGCATACATACCTACATGCAAACACAACCAACATGAACAGAAACCACTGCACACTGGTGCAGTATGTCATTTCATTGCACAGAATAAATACAGATGCTTCCTATGGTAAAGGTTGAAGGCAAGGAACATTTCTGGACAAGGGGACCATTTAGAATTTGGAGAGGTTTACAGGTACTCTCCTCAGTCACCTGAATAGGTTTGCGGGTTGCTGAATGGCTGGACAGTCCAAGCAAACCAGTTTGTCAAAAGGAAAGAGGTGAGGGGCCTCCAGTCACTCCTCCAGCTTCCCTACTTCCTAACCCACCAACTTAATTTTGCCTTTTTTCTAAACAGGTGGGCACAACTCCCCAAATATCAGCCACTGTTTTCTAAGAATGACGTCCAAAGGCAGTATGGGAAATAAATACAATGCTAGAAGTTGGGTTGTTGCTTTGCAGCATGCCAATCTGCTTTTTTAAAAGCAAAAACAAGTTTAATTATGAATATTTTTTAAAATTAAAATCAGGTGGATAAGAAATCTGTTGTGGATCAAGGGAGCTGTCTCCTACAACCTCCGCTGCAAGCTCCTAGTAGAAATTTCTGCTAAAGCAATACTGATTTTTCTTTGGCTCAAGTATAAATTTTGCATAATTTATGCTTTGGTTGCCTAAACTAGGCTAAAACACTTTTGCCTTTTTCTTGAAATCTTTACCAAATTCTTTTAATTTTTAAAAACATTGATAATGTGCTGCATGTTTTATTTCAAAAGAGCTGATGTCCTGGCTAAAAAAAAACACCAGATAAATCTGTAGATATTGGAGCTCAAGCATGACCTCAAATTTAGTTCATCTTCCAGAGAATTTGAAAGGGCCAAAAGCATCATTTATCTAGCAGGTTTCCAGCTGGAGAAACAATGAAAAAAAAACAATAATTTTGGCATATACATTTGGAATATACATTCGTTTTCTTTATGAGGCATTTTGTAGTAGCTTTCTCGATGCCTGTAAAAACAGGACAGACTCCAAGTACGCTTTCATATTTTTACTGTAATAAATGTAGTTTAGTATAGTAATATAGTAAAATGACTATATTAAAGATGTATACTGTACAGAAATGCTTATGTCATTTGCACGAGGGACATTTGCTTGTAACATCTCACAAATAATACCTGTTTCTACCCAACCTGAAGGATGTGGGTGGAGTGGATGGGATACAAAAGGCTAATTTGAAACTCTGGCTCTTTTTTAAATGAATTGGACACTTTTAGATTCACCCCATCCCACCCCCGTGGATGTGCTTCTTCCTTCCATTATTCATCAATAAAGGATGATTGGTAGAGAAGGGTCACTGCAGCAGCAGCCAAAAAAACTAATACAATCCTTGGTTGTATAAACAGAGGCATCAAATTAAAATCACATGAAGTATTAGTACCAATTTATAAATCCTTATTAAGACCACACCTGGAATACCGCATCCAGTTTTGGTCACCACATTACAAAAAGATGTTGAGACTTTGGAAAAAGTGCAAAAAAGAGCAACTAAGATAATTAAGGGCCTGGAGACAAAAACATATGAAGAACGGTTGTAGGATTTGGGTATGGCCAGTCTAGAGAAAAGAAGGACTAGGGGTGACATCATAACAGTATTCCAATATTTGAGGGGCTGCAATAAAGAAGAGGGGGGTCAACTTATTTTCCAGAGCACCAGAAGGCAAAACAAGAAACAATGGATGGAAACTAATCAAAGAGAGAAGCAACCTGGAATTAAGGTTGCTTCCTGGCAGTGAGAACTATTAACCAGTGAAATCCCTGCCTCCAGAAGTGGGTGCTCCATCACGGGAGGTTTTTAAGAAGAAACTGGACCACCACTTTTCTGAAATGGTATAGGGTCTCCTGCTTGAGCCAGGGGTGGAATTAGAAGACTTCCAAGGTCCCTTCCACCTCTATTCTGATTCAGAAGTATGAAGATAACCTTGAAGAAGGAATCAAAGGCAGTTAGGTAAACACCAGTTTTGTCCTGAAAAGGAGGAACAGATGAGAAATAAATTCAAGTTGGCCCTTCCTTGATTCTCTTCAGTATAAGAGCAGGGGGAGAGAAAATCTGTCAGGCTTTCAAAGATTCTTCTGGTATTATTTTGGTGGACTCTATTTCCTGACTTGTCCTTCTTGAAGGACTGATATGACTCTACCTTGCTACCTCGTTCATTAGTTTAAATATCAGCTCTTTGTGTATTTTTATTATGTGTGGATAAATTACAGCTAGATTCACTGGTAAAAACTTAATAATTTAAGTCTTAATAAAGGACTTAAGAATTATTAAGGTAGCATCTAAGAATATTGGTAGTTCAAAGAAGGGTGGGTTTTTTTTTGTAAAATTAGGATGTTCAGGTACAATAATTTCAATAGTTCCAGTTATCAAGGAAATCCTTTAAGTATTACTCTGAGGCTCCAATCACAACTGGTATAACAATGGACTTCTTTTTCATAGGTGTTCAACTCTGATCTGCAAGTCTGGGTACTTTGTAATTTTTTCCAATTGTTTTTCCTCAATCCTAGCATTGCCTGGAATAGCAACAGCAATGAACCGGAATTGCTTCTTTTCAATAACTGTTGTGTCAGGCATGTTACGAATGTGATGTCTATTTTAATCTTAAATCCCATTAAGATCTTAACCTGCTCATTTTCCAAAACTTCCTCAACTCAATGGTCCTAGGTTTCACTATATTCAGATCCAAACCTCGGGCAAAGTTTCCTATTAATAAATTTGGTAACTTGGTCATGATGCTGCTTATACTGTAGTCAGTTTGTGAAATATTGCTGCACTCACTGATGAAATGGTTAATCATTTCATCCTTTTCACTACAAAGGTGGCATTTACTGTTGCTTGTTACATGTTGAATTTTTGCCTTCATGAAAATAGTTGGCAAAACTTGTTTTTGAGCTGCTAAAAATAAAACCTTTAAAAAAAAAAAACACTCCTGTCTTAACCAGCTCCATGTGGGTCTTATGAAGGTCTTTTCATTAAGGTTGTGGAATGTGGTTTACCATGTTGGTCCAATATCATGGGAGATGTTTTTCTACCTCTCTATCAAGGTCTGGAGTGACCCTAAGTCCCCCAGGGAACTTCCACAGTTGAGGGGGTGTCTTAATCCTGGGTCTCCCTCACCCTAATCCAGAACCTGCACTATTTTTTCACCTGGGAAGAAAAATGGTCCGGGAGGGGGGTCACCCAGGAAATTTGAGGGAGGACTTGAACCTGGGTCTTCCCATTCCTGGCCCAGTCCTTTCCCTCTACATTATCCTGTTTTTTTTCCAATCTGTCATTCACACACACATACAACCTGCATTCTAAAATTCAAGGAACTGCAGATTTAAGTACAGTGTAAGGTCTATAACAGCATTATGCCCTCCATTTTTGTTGGCTGAGTTGAGAGAGAAGGACTTGTCTTTCCATGATTGAGTGGGGACTAGAATCTGGGTTTTCCCTCTCCTAGTTCATCACCTTTCACCCTGCTCCAGGGCTGAGAAAGAGAAACTGGTCCAAAGTCGTCACCCAGCTGACTTCTGTGTCAAAGAGAGAATAGAACCTGGGTCTCCCTTTCCCTTCTCCAGTAGGCCAACCTGGGTCTCATCTGTATGCCTCTCTCTCTCTGTCTCTCTCTGTCTCTCTGTACCTATAGGTTGGCAGATACAGATTGACAGATATAGAGAGATATAGCTAAATAGATACACACTGAAAGAGAGAGAGAAGGATGCATGCATTAGCAAACAACAGAATTTCCAAATAGAGAACCAGCCACTGACTAGTGAACAATCAATGAATCAGGTTGAACCTATGTTGAGTGTCTCCTACTGCCTCCTCTATTCTGACCCACAACTGCAGGGATGAGCTGTCCAGCTTTTTTCACAGCTCTTGTTTGGCTTTGGCTGCTGGAGGCCCCGCTCCAAAAAAGGAGGAGAGCCAGAAGAAAGAAGCAGATGAAGCCAGGACTCAAAGCCAGAGCAAATTTCATTTTAGTAAAGGCGATGGCACTCCCATTAATTAAATACAATCACTATGGTGATTCTCTGTGGCTGAAATATTTGCTCCGCTTTCATTAAGATTACCGCTCATTGGCTTCCTTCAGAAATCACGCTGGCTCTCTGAGCCTTCTAAATCCGCACCCTTGCTGTAAGGGAACCAAAGGCAACACCCACAAATTCAGCAGCGTGGCAGGACTCTTTCTCTCTCTCTGTCTCAAGGTCTAGGACACGGGTTCCCTTCCACCCTTCTGTGCAGGTTTAAATGGCTTTTTCTCTTTTATTTTGCACAGGTGCAGAGCTAGGGAATTACCTCAGACCACTTTCTTCTGGGGGGAGGGATAGCCTTGTTTTGCCATCAGATTAATGGTAGTTTGCCTCACCATGCTGAATATTAGAAAGAGAGATTTCTAGGCCTCAGGAAACATTGGGGTGACAAACAAGGTCAGCAACTCAGTTGTTAAATTTTATTATTGCAAACCCTCTTGAAATAGGCTGAAGCGTGGGATTACCCGCTCTCCAATGCATTTTAGCCAATTTGTTTGTACAAAAAACTTACTGTAGTTAGAGCAGTATTTCTCAACTTTGGCAACTTTAAGGTGTGTGGACTTCAACTCCCAGAATCCTGCAGCCACCATGCCAAAGCTGCCCAGGTTGAGAAGCGCTGCGCTAGAGGTCCATGTCCTCAGTGTTGTCACCATGGCTTTATTAAGCTCTGATGTTCATGCATTCATGCAGGTATTTTTGAGTGGTTGAGAAGAGAATACAATGACCTATTCTAATTGCAGCCCAAATGTTTAAAAGCAAGGTGCATATTTTAAATGTAATCTGCAAAATAAGGGGGTAGGGGAAGAGATTTCTGCCAGGAGTGTCTGGAGGGGGGGGGGGAAATCAAATGAATCAGGGTGGTGGATGCAATTGTGTGACTGAAACCATGTGTCCTGTCTTGTCCCATGCCCAGGCTGGCTGAAGTCATCTCCGATAAGGGAATATTTTCTTTCTTCTTCTGGTACTGTCCAAGATGTGACACTGGAAGAAGGGCCTCTGCCCTGTATCAGTAGGGATGGATTGTTGTGACTGGGGTGCTGATATGTTTAATGTTTAATGAAGTTTAATGAAGAGAAGGACGAGGGGGGACATGATAGCAGTGTTCCAATATCTCAGGGGCTGCCACAGAGAAGAGGGAGTCAAGCTATTTTCCAAAGCGCCTGAAGGCAGGACAAGAAGCAATGGATGGAAACTAATCAAGGAGAGAAGCAACCTAGAACTAAGGAGAAACTTCCTGACAGTTAGAACAATTAACCAGTGGAACAACCTGCCTCCAGAAGCGGTGAATGCTTCAACACTGGAAGTTTTTAAGAAGAAACTGGAGAGCCATTTGTCTGAAATGGTATAGGGTTACCTGCCTGAGCAGGGGGTTGGACTTGATGACCTCTAAGGTCCCTTCCAACTTTATTATTATAATATTATTATTATGTAAACTATTAAACGTATTGTGCAAGATTGCCCACGATGTGAGTTCTCTGGTTCCTTAGAAGATCTGCACGAAGCAACACAAGAAGAGCCTGGAGAGCTGAAATGGACATCCAATTACGAGGCCAGTACCCCAGTAAAAGTTTTGTATATAATTACATGGATTGTGTCTATATGCTTACTTCTCCTCTGTCACGTTCTCATCATATACTGAATAAATAAGAATAATTATCCAAGAAGTGTAACATCAGTTAGGTCTTACTGCTCATTCCTTTGGAGAGACGTTATGGGCACTGCAACAACTGAGAGAGGCAGTGGGCAGGATGGGGTCTGCAGGGGGGAGGACAGCCATGTTATTAAAACCCATTCCTTTTTAACATACACATACAATACACATAAAACGGGGTAAGGGTTCTATGGTGTGGGTGCAGCCCCCTCTTGACTTTTTTGACCTCTCCACTCCATGAGCACTCCTGGAAGTCAAGATCAGTCATAGAGGCAGCCAATTTCAAGCCAGTAAAGCTTTCTTTTTCTTTCTTTCTTTCTTTCTTTCTTTCTTTCTTTCTTTCTTTCTTTCTTTCTTTCTTTCTTTCTTTCTTTCTTTCTTTCTTTCTTTCTTTCTTTCTTTCTTTCTTTCTTTCCTTTCTTTCTTTCTTTTTCTTTCTTTCTTTCTTTCTTTCCTTCCTTCCTTCTTTCCTTCCTTCCTTCCTTCCTTCCTTATGGTACTACATCCACATGGAGAGAAGTAAGCAATGGGGTACCACAAGGCTCCATCTTAGGCCCAGTACTTTTCAATATCTTCATAAATGACTTAGATGAGGGAATAGAAGGGGAACATCAAATTTGCAGATGACACCAAACTGGCAGGAATAGGCAAGACCCCAGAAGACAAACTCAGGATCCAAAAAGATCTTGACAAACTTGAACAATGGGCCCTATCCAACAAAATGAAGTTTAATGTGGAGAAAAGCAAATGTAAAAACATTTTTACATTTAGGCAGGAAAAACCAAAGGTTTAAGTACAGATTAGGTGAGACCTGGCTCAAAAACAGTAACTGTGAGAGGGACCTTGGAGTCCTAGTGGACGATCACTTGAATATGAGCCAGCAGTGTGCAGCAGCAACCAAAAAAGCTAATACAATCCTGGGTTGTATAAACAGAAGCATAGAATCAAGATCACGCGAAGTATTAGTACCGCTTTATAAAAACCTAGTGAGACCACACCTGGAATACTACAACCAATTTTGGTCACCATATCACAAAAAAGATGTTGAGACTTTGGAAAAAGTTCAGAGAAGAGCAACTAAGATGATCAAAGGACTGGAGACTAAAACATATGAAGAACGGCTGCAGGACTTGGGTTTGGCTAGTCCAAAGAAAAGAAACAGGGGCAACATGATAGTAATATTCCAGTATTTGAGGGGCTGCCACAAAGAAGAGGGCGTCAAACTATTCTCCAAAGCACCAGAGGGCAGGACAAGAAACAATGGTTGGAAACTGATCAAAGAGAGAAGCAACCTGGAATTAAGGAGAAACTTCCTGACGCTGAGGACAATTAACCAGTGGAACAGCTTGCCTCCAGAAATCGTGGGTGCTCCGTCACTGGAGGTTTTTAAGAAGAGACTGGACAGTCACTTGTCTGAAATGGTATAGGCTGGACTAGAAGACCTCCAAGGTCCCTTCTTATTCTATTCTATTCTATTCTATTCTATTCTATTCTATTCTATTCTATTCTATTCTATTCTACTCTACTCTACTCTACTCTACTCTACTCTACTCTACTCTACTCTACTCTACTCTACTCTACTCTACTCTACTCTACTCTACTCTACTCTATTCCTTCCCCCCACCCCCCACCCACCCCTCTCTCCTCTAGGAAGAAGAAGGGAAGGGCAACCCCCTTCTGAAAATCTTGCCAAGGAAACTGCAGGAACCGCTCCAGGGAGTTGCCAGGAGAACATGGACTCAAAGGCATTTAAAAAAAAAAATCTTTTGCTGACTCAAAGGCTACTAGAGAGCACTTTCTCGGGAAAAATTTCCTAGAGAGCAAGAGATCAAATGATGCAGGAGAAAAAGTCAGGAAAATGGCCTAAAGATAAGAGTGGATACAGATAATTCTCAACTTACAACCAAAATTGAGCCCAAAGTTTGTGTTGCTGAGATAACTGTTATGTGAATTTTGCCCCATTTTACAACCTTTCTTGCCACGGTCGTTAAGTGAATCATTGCAATTGTTAAGTGAATCACTGCCGTTAAGTTAGTAACACAGTTATTAAGTGAATCTGTCTACCCCGTTGACTTTGCTTGTCAGAATTTGCAAAAGACGATCACATGACCCCGGGTTACTGCAACCGTCATAAACATGTCAGTTGCCAAGCATCTGAACTTTGATCACGTGACCCTGGAGGATGCTGCCACAGTTGTAAGTGAAAAGCGGTCATCATCTTTTTAAGTGCCATTGTAACTTTGAACAGTGACTAAACAAATGGTTGTAAGTTGAGGACTATCTGTAGAGACAGAGGACCAATCACCCCTCAAGGCGGTGGGCTTCATGGAATGATTCAAAGGGATGCTGTAATGAGTTGGAAGGTGACCTTGATGGAGACAGGCCACTGCCCAAACATCAAGGCCATTTTATCTGCCAGAGGGGAGCTGCTATTGTTCCTTTTAGTGTGTACAGGTAACACACTAAACTAGTAGACCAGTGAAACGTAGTGGACGTAGTATACTTAGATTTCAGTAAGGCATTTGACAAAGTAGACCACAACCTACTCCTTGGTAAGCTAGAAAAAGGTGGAATAGACAATATCACCACCAGATGGATCTATAGCTGGCTGACAAACCATACTCAACGAGTAGTCCTCAACGGCACTACATCCACATGGAGAGACGTTAGCAGTGGGGTACCACAAGGTTCCATCCTGGGCCCAGTACTCTTCAATATCTTAATCAATGACTTAGATGAGGGAATTGAAGGGGAACTTATCAAATTTGCAGATGACAGCAAACTGTCAGGAGTAGCCAACACCCCAGAACACAAACTCAGGATCCAAAAAGATCTTGACAAACTCGAACAATGGGCCCTATCCAACAAAATGAGTTTCAATGTGGAGAAAAGCAAAGTCTTACACTTAGGCATGAAAAACCAAAGGTACAAATACAGATTGGGTGAGACCTGGCTTAAAAACAGTAACTGTGAGAGGGACCTTGGAGTCCTAGTGGAAGATCACTTGAATATGAGCCAGCAGTGTGAAGCAGCAACCAAAAAAGCTAATATAGTCCTGGGTTGTATAAACAGAGGCATAGAATCAAGATCACGCAAAGTACTAGTAGTGCTTTATAAAACCCTAGTGAGACCACACCTGGAATACTGCAGCCAATTTTGGTCAGCACATCACAAAAAAGATGTTGAGAGTTTGGAAAAGATTCAAAGAAGAGCAATTAAGATGATCAAAAGGCTGGAGGCTAAAACATACGAAGAGGGACTTGTGTTTGGCTAGTCTAAAGAAAAGAAAAAATAGGGGAGACATGATAGCAGTGTTCCAGTATCTGAGGGACTGCCACAAAGAAGAGGGGGTCAGGTTGTTCAGCAGAGCACCAGAGGGAAGGATGAGAAACAATGGTTGGAAACTGACCAAAGAGAGAAGCAACCTGGAATTAAGGAGAAACTTCCTGACAGTGAGGACAATCAACCAGTGGAACAGCTTAACCCCAAAAATCGTGGGCGCTCCATCACTGGAGATTTTTAAGAAGAGACTGGACAGTCACTTGTCTGAAATGGTATAGATTCTCCTGCTTGAGCAGGAGGCTGGACTAGAAGACCTCCAAGGTCCCTTCCAGCTCTATTCTGTTCTATTCTATTCTATTCTATTCTATTCTATTCTATTCTATTCTATTCTATTCTATTCTATTCTATTCGAAAAAAACCAAAAGATCCAACTGAAAGAATCTGGAGAAATAGAAAGGAAATTAGATTTAAACTCCAATTTACCTGGCTCCTTCAGTGTTTCTGTAGGTCTGGAACAGCTGCCAAACTTGGCATTAGGGAATCTCAGAGTATAAAATACCTGTTGGAAACACTCTTACTTACTCTGTTTAGCCTACTCATTAATAGAAGTTGAATAGTAATTCAATAGTAATAATAGTTCATAGACCATGATAATGACTGTAGAATGTGTGGAATGAAACAAGGAAATGGGACACTGGAGTTTGCTCTGCTGTGAACTGCAGAGGAAGAGAAGAACACTTCTTCTTCATTCACCTTCATGGTGGCTCAAAGGTGCCCATCTTCTTGAGATGGGTGAATCAAATCAGTTGCATCTATGCAGGGAGATGGTCCCAAAAGTCAAGATGATGGCCACAATCACACAAGTGATGGTCCCAACTCTTTTTAGGCATTTTGCGGGGACTTCAATCATGCAATTGACTTTTTGGTTACCCCACGGAAACCCCTATTTGGATTGGTCATTTTTCCAGCCTTATGGGTTGTCAGCACTTCAATGTAGACCAGAATAGGAAACCAATGCCATGTATGTCAGCACTACTTTTATTGTAAAGGTATAGTAACACTATCTTGCAACTCTGAATATGCTGCCCCCTCCCTCCCTTTACCTACATGAGAACTAGGATAGGGTTTGTCTAAGACATTTTCTCACATTACTTTCTTGGCCCAAACTCAGGTCACTTTCATCTGATCATTGCCTTGATAGCCTCCCTCAGGGTCATTTAAAATATTCACATTCATATGGAAATTCAGCATTTTGTTCACCTTTCCCTAATTTATGTACCTCGGCTAACGTTTGTAAGGTGACGACTGGCATCAGGACAATGTCCAGCCCCCCCAGCCTGGAAATAGGTTCAGGTTTGTATCCCTAAATTCAGGGAATGGGAATTGAACAAGGTCATGTTGCATTGCAAGCTGCCCAGAGTGCCTGATAGAGGAAATGGGCTGCATAAAAATTAAATAAGTAAGTAAATAAGCAAGCAAGGCAAACAAGTATCTTCCTTCGTCTCTGTTCCTTGAACCTCAAATGCTAGATATCTTGGAACGGAGATGCATCTTCAAAGTAAGTAAAAAGGGAATTCTCCAGATGGAATTCCTGGAAATCTCAAAATGGTATCGTAGTGTGATTATAGTTTGGCACAAACTCCTCTGAATTTCCTTGGTCTCTGACTTCCCTGATCCGAGCTGAGCCAAGTCTCCTTGACTTGACTATTATCCTACAAAAGCATAACTCCCATTATCCCCATCCAGGATGGCCCACAGCTGGGGAATTGCAACCAGGAACCTAAGCACATCTGAACATCTCCATGGAAGGAAGGCAGCAGTGGTCCTCTGCCCACCTCTTCCCCCCTGTAATAAATCAAGGAGGTGGTGCCCTTGGGATGAGTTTTCATCAGGTTTCTCTCTAGGCGTTGCCAAAGCAATGATCAACACAGCTGCCTGTCTCCAGGTTCCCCTGTAAAAGCTTTCACACTTTCCCCTCCAACCTGGAATCAGAGTTTCCACCAGCAGCTGTAACAGCTGTGAAGATCATTACGCCAAGGAAGATTGCCTGGGGGGTCTCTGGGCACAGAGAGAAATGGGTGGAGAGTTAAGGAGGCTCCTGTTCCATTCCTTGCAACCTCCCCCCCCATCCCCAGCGGGCAGTTGGAGGAGAGAAGCAAGAGGAGGACAGGATATGAAGCAAAGGAAGTGAAACCAGCATGGAGAGGCAAGGGTGCACTTTTAGACTAGTGGCAGACAAACCATAGTTTATTGGGATGCTTTAAGCACTCTTTATCTTAAGGCTTACCCCTATTGTCCCACTGGGCTGCTTCAGAGGCAACAAAAGGACCTTCCTGTTTCCTAAACTTTCAAAGGGACAAAGAATTTGAAAGTACTGACTCCCTTGTTTTACGTGCTGGTTGTCCGAACTCACAGAATTTGAGATTCCTTTTAACAATAGTTAATCTATCGTGGGAACTGAAGTTTGAGTTCACCTCTTCTAGGGAGAGGAGGAAGAGAAGAACTTCTGATGCTAATCAATGGGTCTCCTGCCCTTTTGGACTAATGCACAGATATGGAATTCCAGCAATATATCATGGGCACCTTCACAAAATGGTTGCCAGTTGCAAAACACCAATAGATCATCCAATTTAAGTTTCTTCGCAGACGTCTCCCTACAGCTTCTGTTTTCTAAACAGAGGGTCCCACTTCCAAGGAAAGGCTCATTTTTTTATGTTCTGAGAATATTTGTGGGCCCATTTGGGACCCTGAAATATTCTGGAAAATAACGATGGTACTGGAAATATGGACCATGCAGCCCTCCAGCTTCTTTTTAACACCAAAATATCTCTTTAAAATGAGTTGAGTGGGGCAGGGAACCCGAGGAATGCCATAGGGAAATGTTTCTCAACTTTGGCATGCTGGGAAAATCTGGGTGATAAGTGTCCACATATTTTCAAGCTCCCAAGGTTTGAGGCACTGGCATAGGAGAAAGTTGTGGGTTATTAGGACCATGAGGGTGCTGGACCTCAAGTCTGCTAAATATCCCACAACAGATAATTCTGTTGTAATTAAATAGGTTCCCAGGTTCCAGAAGAGGCCAACTACATGATGATTGCATGTCCGTCAATAGAGTTCAGGTCCTGGCACATGACATCAGTTCATGGATGTGATTCATCACCCATCCTGAGAGGACGGAGTCCAACCTTGATACTTCAAGGCTTTTGGGTGAGGCAGGTTATGGACCTTCAATCTCCAGTATGGATTCACGTGTAAGAAGACCTTAGGATGAAATGGCTTCAGGGGTTCTATTTCAGAACATATATTCTTAATTTCCTGCAGCAGGTTATAGAGCATTTATCCTTGGATGTTGGAAATTCTGTTCATATGTAAACAGTTCTGGGCCTAAATAAACAGAAATGCCAGCAGAAGCCAAAAGATTTTCAGAACTTTGCCAGTTGCCTTTGGCTCTCAGTGTCTTCTGGCACCATCTGATGAAGGAGATTGGGGAAAAAAGAAACCCATAGAAGTCCCTGAATCCCTAAAGGTTCTCTTTGGACAGCCTGGGGAACTATCAACTTTCCACTCTCTTTTCTGTGTCGCTTGAAGCCAAAGAACTCCAGGAGAGGAGATGCAGCTGATTTGAAAGCCCACATTAGGGAACGTGCCGTGAAATCACTCAGTTTCCAGCTAGTAATGAAGCCCAGGCCCGCTCGAATCGGACAGGTGGGCTGGCTCAGAGCAAAATCCCTGGCCAATTGCGAGGCTGCCGGGGCTTAGCGTCATTCCTCACCCTTGGCGAAGAGACATCTGGCTTTGGGGGATGACTGTTCTGTGGGAGGTGCCCTGTGGGAGGTGCCACAATTAATTAGTGGAACGGCTTGCCTTTGGAATTCGTGGGAGCTCCATCACTGGAGGTTTTTAACAAGAGACTGGACAGCCACTTGTCCAGAATGGTATAGGGCAGGGGTGTCCAACCTTGGCAACTTTAAGACCTGTAGACTTCAACTCCCAGAATTCCCCAGGCAGCCATTGTGGGAGTTGAAGTGCACAAGTTTTAACACTGCCAAAGGTGGACACCCCTGGTATAGGATTGGACTAGAAGACCCCAAGATCCCTTCCAGCTCTGTTATACTGTTATTGTGTTTCGTCAAGGCAGAGAGAGGAGGAGAGTGGAGTATGCTGTTTGTTGAAAATAGAGCCCGATATCTTAAAACAAATAGAGACATACGGACTTTCAGGAATAGAATAGAATAGAATAGAATAGAATAGAATAGAATAGAATAGAATAGAATAGGAAGGATAGAATAGAATAGAATAGGATAGGATAGGATAGGATAGGATATGGGAATGAATAGAATAGAATAAAATAGAATAGAATAGAATCTAGAAGGGACCTTGGAGGTCTTCTAGTCCAGCCCACTGCTCAAGCAGGAGGACCTATACCATCTCAGACAGGTGATTGTCCAGTCTCTTCCTAAAAATCTCCAGTGATGGAGCGCCCACAATTTCTAAAGGCAAGCTGTTCCACTGGTTGATTGTCCTCACTGTCAGGAAGTTTCTCCTTAATTCCAGGTTGCTTCTCTCTTTGATCAGTTTCCAACCATTGTTTCTTGTCCTGCCCTCTGGTGCTTTGGAGAATAATGTGACCCCGTCCTCTTGGTGCCAGCCCCTTAAATACTGGAATACTGCTATCACGTCTCCCCTATTTCTTCTTTTCTTTAGAGCCAAACTCAAATCCTGCAACTGTTCTTCATATGTTTTAGTCTCCAGGCCTTTAATCTGGAAGTTTTTAAGAAGAGTCCCGCAGTCATTCTTCATATGTTTTAGTCTCCAGGCCTTTAATCATCTTAGTTGCTTTCTCTGATTTTTTCCAACTCTCAACATCTTTTTTGTGATATGGTGACCAAAATTGGCTGCAGTACTCCAGGTATGGTCTTATTAGGGTTTTATAAAGCGGTACTAATACCAATCTGTATTTGTACCTTTGGTTTTTCCTGCCTAAATGTAAGACTTTGATTTTCTCCACATTGAAATTTATTTTGTTGGATAGGGCCCATTGTTCAAGTTTGTCAATATATTTTTGGATCCTGAGTTTGTTTTCTGGGATGTTGGCTACTCCTGCCAGTTTGGTGTCATCTGCAAATTTGATGAGTTCCCCTTCAATTCCCTCATCTAAGTCATTGATGAAGATATTGAAGAGTACTGAGCCTAAGACAGAACCTTGTGATACCCCGCTGCTTACCTCTCTCCATGTGGATGTAGTGCCATTGAGGATTACTCATTGAGTATGGTTTGCCAGCCAGCTACAGATCCATCTGGTGGTGATGTTGTCTATTCCACCTTTTTCTAGCTTACCAAGGAGTAGGTTGTGGTCTACTTTATCAAATGCCTTACTGAAATCTAAGTATACTACGTCCACAACATTTCGCTGATCTACTAGTTCAGTCACTTTATCAAAGAATGAAATAAGATTGGTTTGGTATGATTGTTTTTAACAAACCCGTGCTGGCTATTAGTCATAACTTTGTTTGTTTTAGTTGTTCACAGATTTGTTTTTTTGATTATCTTTTCTAGGATCTTCCCAGGTATTGATGTTTAACTGATGGGTCTGTAGTTTCCTGGATGTTTTTTTCCCTTTCTTGAAGATGGGAACCACATCAGCCCTTTTCCAATCCTCAGGTACTTCCCCGGTGCTCCAGGATTTATGAAAGATATGGTGCAATGGTTCTCAGATAACATCTGCCAGCTCCTTCAGAACTCTGGGATGTAATATGCCGGGTCCCGGTGATTTATACTCGTCAAGGTTGGATAGGTGTTCTCTTACCATTTTCTTGCTTATTTTAATTTTTGTTTCTACTTTGCCTTTTGTAGGGGTTTTTTTGTATGTTGGGCTGTAATTTCTTTTTGTGTGATGCAAAGTATGAGTTAAGCAGCTCTGCTTTCTCCCTGTTGCCTGTTATTTCCTTGCCATCTTCTTTCTTTAGTGGACCTACCGTTTCCTTGACTTTTTTTCTTTTTAATATGTTGCAAGAAAGTTTTTTTTTATTATCCTCGATTTCTGTTGCAAGTCTTTGTTTGTTCTGAGCCTTTGCTTTCCTGACTTTATCTTTGCATGTTTTGGCTGTCTGCTGATAATCGGCCTTAATTATGTGTCCCTCTTTCCATTTTTTGTATTTGTCCTTTTTGTCCTTCAGTTTGTTAGAGAGATCTTTGTGCAGCCATGCTGGTTTCTTCTTGAATTTCTTGTTTTTCTTTTTCAGTGGTATTGTGCTGATATGGGCTTTTATGATCGCATTTTTCAGAGTTTCCCACGCTTCTTGGGTTGTTTTCCCCTTTAGGATTTTCATTCATGGAATCTTTCCTAGGTTCTCTCTGAGTTTGTTAAAGTCAGCTCTTTTGATAAGACACTGGTTGGATTGTTTTCTATTGCTAGTGTTTGCATTATATTAAATTCCAGTATGACGTGGTCACTTTTACCCAAGGTTCTGGCAACTTCAACTCCCTCTATCACTTCTTCTGTATTTGTAAGGATTAAGTCCAGTATAGTTTTACGTCTAGTTCCCTCCTCCACCTTTTGGGAGACAAAGTTGTCGGCTAGGTTAGTTAGGAATCTGTTTGATCTCCCACTCACTGCAGAGTTTGTCTCCCAGTTGATATTTGGATAGTTGAAGTCTCCCATTACTACTGTGGTATGCTTCCTACATATGTTTGTTAACTGGTTGGCAAAGAGTTCATCTATTTCTTCTGATTGGTTGGGTGGCCTATAATATACACCTATGGCAATGACACTTCTTTTCTCTTTTATATTGACCCATATACATTCTGGAAAGATTTTATCTTTGATCATGTGCATTTCTGTAGATATGTAATGTTCTCTTACATATAGTGCAACTCCCCCTCCTCTTTTTGTAGATCTATTTCTTTTGAACAATTTGTATCCATCCATCAGTACATTCCAGTCATGGGGTTCGTCCAAACAGGTTTCTTTAATGCCAGAAACCCAGCCTTGTATACTACCCATCCTTGTGTACTATTGCTTCTAGTTCAGCCTGTTTGTTCCCCAAGCTTTGAGCCTTTGTATATAAGCATTTAAGACCTTTATGCCTGTCTGTGGGTATGTTTCCTGCATCTCCTGATTGTTGTTTGATTTTTTTCTTCTTCTCATCACTGCCTACTTCATTGTTTGATTTGTTTTCTTGGGATTTGTGATTGGTTTTGGGTTTAGAGATTCTAAAGATTGGTCACCCTTCCCCCTCAATTTTAGTTTAAAGCCCTCCTGATGAGTTGGGCCAGTCTTTTTCCGAGTACATTTCCTCCTGTTTTCGTGAGGGGCAGCCCATCTCTTGGCAAGAGTCCTCCACGTAGGAAATGCAATCCATGGTCCAGGAAACCAGTTTTCTTGGCGACACCAACCCTTTAGCCAATGGTTTAATTCTAGAATTCTTTTTCCCCTCAATGGGTATTGGCCTTTTGTTGGGAGTACTGATGAGAACACTACTTGTGCTCCTAACTTAATTTTATTGCCTAGTTGTTTGTAATCTCTCACTATTGTACTGAGGTTCTTAGTTGCGTCATTTGTCCCAATGTGGAGGAGGAGGAAAGGGTAGTAATCTGTAGGCCTAATTATTTTGGTTAGGTTCTCAGCCACATCTTTGATTTTTGCTCCAGGGAGACAACATACCTCCCTGGATTGTATGTCTGGTCTGCAGATGGCCGATTCCGTTCCTTTGAGAACAGAATCTCCTATTACCAACACTGCCTTCCTTTTTTGGGGGCTGCAGTCTGGGGTGCTTTTCTGTTATCTAAGGTGTGTTGGTTGATGTGACTTTTTAAGGGATATTTTAAGTGACTTTTTAAAGGGATATTTTAAGTTGTTTCTTTGCTAAGTGTCTGCATGTTTTCTTTTAGGGGGAGGTTGTTGGTCTGCGTGTTTCCATCTAAGGGGAGAAATCGATTGCTCAGTTTTAATGGGGCTGCTTCTGGTTGGGTAGGATTGGGCAGAAGGGGCTTGTTTGTTGTATGCTGCTTCTTCCTTTGAGTATTGTGTTTCCTTCTGTGTGTGACATACCTCCATTTGTCTTCCTCCAAGGGTTTATCAGCAGGGTCAAATCCTCTGGGAGTTATTTGTTCATTATTTGGTTTGGTTTGGGTGGAGCTTTCTTTCGTAGATTGGGGTTTGGCCAGAGTTGCCTCTAAGTGCCTTACTTTTTCCTCTAATAGTTCACATAGTTTGCATCTAATGCATGTACAGTTTGGGTGTTCTTTGGGCATAATCACATACATGGAATATGCATTGCACACCACAATACCTTTTCCATGAGTTAGTTGTTTGAAAATCCCTCTTTTTGGTTGGTAGATGTGCTTTGCTGTTAGCCTTATTTTTTCCTTCTCTGTTCTAGGTAATTGTGCTTGTTTTTTTACTATCCTTTTATCTGCCTGTTTGTGCTCATTTTTCTACCTTGTTATTTATTTAACCTTCTTACTACATGTTAGTTTTATTTATCCTTTTCTTCCCTCTATTTTTTTTTAAAGTTTTTGAGCTCCAATTCCTTTTTGTTCTTTACTGGGGGTCTTCCCTCCCTTCCTATTGGGACCTCAAACTTAATTGTTGCCTTCACTTCTGTTGCTCGCTGCTCCGGCCTCGTTTTCTCTGTTGGCTCCCTTCTGTCCTTCGGTGCTCGTCTCTGCTCTGGTCAGGCCTCTGTTCAGCTTCCCGGTCGGCTCAGCTGCTCTGTCTGGTCTGCTCCTCTCAGCCGGCCATTCAGCTTGAGAAATCAGAGCTCTCTGGCTGGAAGTGTCTCTGTTGCTGCTGCTGCTGCTGCGTTTCTCCCTCTCCCCCCTCAGATTTTGCCGCCTCCAATTCCTCACAGCCGAAGGATTGCTGTAGGCCTTTTGTCCTCTGCCAGACCAGGCTCTGGATTTAGATTTCAGAGGGACTCAACACAGGATAAATAATATGGTGAACAGAAGCAGCAATAAGCATGCACATCTGGTTTGGCAGAAGAGGTTGAAATGTTTTACCTCTTCCAGTCCAGAGCCCAGGTTGGGTAATTTGCAAGTCCAAAGTCACCCGAAGTCCTCCTTCTGAGATCCCCTTGCTGGAGGAGCTGTCTACTGCCAGCTGGAGGAAGAGTCACAGGTGGATCAGAAGGGGGAATGGAGCTGTTATTTGCATGAATTTGCAGACTCAGTTCTTGGTCTGGAGAACAGGAAGGCTGGGTGGCCCTTGGGGGAAGGAGGAGGAGGAGGAGGAGGAAGTCAGCTCCTCCTCTCCCTGCCAAGGCCCAGATGAAAAGCAGCTGTAGAGGAGATGCTCACATTTCACATGAAAATCTTCTTGGCACCTGTGGAAGTTCCTCTTGAAAAGAAAATTGTTGATAAGATGGAAGGGGGGAATTTTTTAAAATCCCCTCCTTGCAATTCCAAGGCTATTCAACTTCCCCAAGGCTTCTCTCCATGCACCAAAAGCTAGGCGGGTTAATTTCATATTTCAAAGAATTGAAGGAGGATGGTATCCAATCAGAACAAATGATTCACTGGTTTTTCAGAGTGAGGCTGAGGAAAGAGTGGGAGACAGAAATTGGAGATTTGGTGTGCAGATCATGCACAGCCCGAGTTGGAATGAGGTTGCATCTCTACAGGATCTTGCCTCCAAGAGGTTGCTCTTCCCATCTCCCTTCTATTTACAAAGGAAGTATAAATCAATTCTTGAACTACCAAAGCATCGGGGTGAGCACAGGGAATGGTAAAAAAAAAATCAAGATAGTGGCCAAGAGAGCACAATTAAACCTCGGTCTGGCTTTTATGTGTTGTATCCTTGCAGTCACCATTTTGACTTTTATGACCCCCAACCAGTGGACCCCCTTGAAAGCTGTGTTTCCTTATTTCAATTAAAAACCTGAAAATAACCGGGGGGGGGGGAATAATTAAATATGAAATGGAATTCATTGTGCACTAAATTCCAGCCAGCAAAAACAAATGAAGCCTGAACTCTTTGTAGGTTATAAAACTTTTCCAAAATAATGTGAGAAATATAAGAGTTTAAACTACAAAATAAATCTGCCCTTGGCCACTTCATTTGAGATATACATCTCATTCATTCTTTTCTTGCTTTGCCAGAGAAAATATCCTTTTATTTTATCCAAGAAAAACAGGGTTCAAGGGCCTTGTTTGCAAAGCCACAGGGCCCTGGCTTTTTTGTGCCAGGCTGGGCCCTACTTCAGTGCTCGAAACATGGGTAAATATTTTCCCCTGCTCAGTTTGAGTCCTGGCTGAGCAGCGTTTTCTAAGTCCGATGAGAATGTACCTTGGAATGTACCTCTTCAGCTTCCCACTGAGATGGGTGTGCAGAGAAGATCTGCTTTCCACCTTGGCAACGGCCAAACAATGCACTGCAGGTGGCCAGCCCCATGGTTTATGGAGTTCTTGGCACTCTCTGAGCTTGGTTGTCTGCTTGCAGACATTTCATGAGCCAGCTAAGCAACATCATCAGTTTGAAGGAATGTCAGTGTGGAGTTCATGACTATGGGTTATATAGGACATTTCCAGCATATCTCAAGTCCTTTGATTCCAGAAGCTTTGGGTGTAGCCATTGGAGTGCACAGCTACTCTGGGGAACTTCCCACCCAAGGTACAATGGCACTGTCGTTCCAGGTGATGGACTGGGAAAGCGATGGAAGGCTGGCTCCATTTTGCCACCTGTCTCGATGTGCTGCTTAAAGCAGCTGCTTCAGGTCACCTACCAGTAGAGCTGGCAGTTCATAAGGGACAAACTCACGGTCTCCTTCTGGGCTCAATCTTAGAGTTGAAAGGGGTCCTGAAGGCCATGGAATTTCTCCCCCTGCTTGATAGAGGAGTCCAAAGAAAAGCGTCCCAAGAGATGGTGGTCCAGCCTCTCTAACTCACTTTTCTAGCCATTGATAAAAATTATCCCATGTTCTAAAATACACTGAGTCTTCTTTCTCCTTTATCTTTAAGGTCAAGCTGTCCATTTCTGCACACTCTAAAATTGTCTTAATTAATTCTTCTTCAGTTGGTAATTTTTCATTTTTCCAATGTTGGGGTGGTCCAGCCTCCCCTTGAATACTTTTGGCAAAGGGGAAGCAGACGTTTCTGGGGTTGGGTTTCCACTGCCAATTTGCTCTGAAACTCAGGAACCTTTCTGGATCAGAATCTGCTGTCATGTGTCCTACACTCTGGAGTGAGGGAGAAGGTCTTGCTCCATACCTTTACTTTTCAGGTATTGAAACTGGCTGCCATCTGCCTTCCAAGATTTCTCCCATCAAAGCTACACAAAGCCAGTTTCCTCAATCTCTCCTTATAACTTAAGGTCTCCTTTGCACCTATTCCAGTTGGTCTGAATCCTTCTTAATGTGGTGTCCAGGACTGGACTCTGAGCAAAGATGCAAGAGCTGATTCCCAGGCTGATAAAGCTGGAGATGATTATATCAGATAACACACAACTACAGGCCTCCCCAGGATCAGTTCAGAAACTTTCCTCTTTACCAGGATATAGGAAGGCAGAAAGAGAATCAAAACATTTTCATTCTAATGTACACAGGGATTTAAACTGAGAATATTTTGGGTGCTGCAATTCTTGTAACTGTTCCCCTTTTATCTCAACAAATCTTGCTAAAGAAGAGTCTGAGAAAATTGTACTTGGAAAAGAATAACTTTTGATTTGAGGCAACTGCCAAAGAACCTGACAAATGAACATAATCACACACTCACACAACTCCAAGCACAGACATCTACAATAAACCAAAATGGTGTCAGGTGCATCACATTATTATACAGAAAATTGAATTAGGTAGTTTGCATGATGTTGGGATGATCCATTCTCCACTACGTATTCCCCCCTCGTTCCTCAACCTGAGGAAACCCAGGTCAAGGTTAATATCTGGAACATATAATCTTAATAACTACTGATAACCCTACACATCATCTGTTGAAAAGGCTGACCGATTCTTGACCGCTTTTGCTGTTTCACCTGCTTCTGATTGGTGTTGGTTGGCTGCTTGGTTTTTCATCTTTTATACTCTTTTTCATTCTCTTCATTATCTGCACTGATTTATGATGATTTTGATGGGTTTTATAACTGAAAACCAATTGGCACATTTGCACATCAGCCACTGAGTTTGTTCAGCTGTCCAGAGAATCAACATGGCCCAGGCCGCCTTTGCCTTGAGACTGATCCTCAGAAGCCACAGAGGTTATCTAAACACCTTGACTAAACCTAACTTACCACTGAAGAACCCCTAGAGGACTGAAGGAAAGAACCCCACCCCCCTTCTTGTCTAGCACTAAACAATATCTGACGGAAGGGCATTCAAGGAGATTTGCGTGGACTCTCATGATCGTGATGCTGAAGAAAATACCATCTTGATGTGTGGACCTAGCTGTCATGGAGCAGTCACCTTAAATGCCCTGTGGAAAACATGGCCACTTAGTCAGAGTTAGACTCCCTCGCCTGATGCCTCCTGGTGGGTTGGCACTATGGCTCATCCATTCTCAATCAATACAGTGGCTAAGAATGAGAAGAATCTGTTTTCTCCTTTAAGGAAAACAATTGTCAGGCGTGAATAACCAGAATCACATGTGCAGACTTTGAGCTAACTATTTTATTGCTTTCTACCTATAATACAGGAATCTCCCCAGTCTAGCAGCCTACTCCTGGGAACAATTAGATCAGGCTCCAAATAACTTAGATAGGGTTGGGCATAGTCCTTTTGCAGTTGCACAGTGACTCCAGGCTTACCTCCATGCTTGATCCCTCCTGCTGGCCAGGCTGGGTGCTTCCCAACAATAATGCTCTGATTCCCATGTTACTAACATTGGCACCCCTTAAAAATCACAATGACATCAAAGTATTGGCACATTCATCCTGATGTCACTGAGCACAGAACACAATTTTGTACTTTGCGTTAGTTCATGTAACATGAGTGGTACAAATTTCATTATTGTATTAGATGTTCAATAACTACAGGATACTCATGTCACTACTTGCCTACCCCACAGCCATCTGCAGATATCAAAGACAAATTCAGAGACATAAATAACCCTCTTATAAAAATAAAAAACCCAATTTTGGGAAATGTCAGCTTTGTTATACAACCCCCCATGTTCTTCTGATGAATTATAGCCCTTGCTAGCTCATCTACAAAGCTCAAAGCAGTGCCTGTTATTTCACTTTTCTAAGGAACAGTGAAGTAGTTTAAGAAACATAGTTATAGTTGGCTCATTTCTCTTAATATTCACAAGAATTCAGTGTTAGAAACAAGTCAGATCCTATAGCAGGTCAAACTTCAGAGGATCCAAGCAACAGCTGCTATGTCAAGTGGAAAATGCTGTGATTCAAATTCAGCATCTGTTTTTTGTCAGTGGGAGTATAAAACTGTGGCTCCATCGAAGTTGAGATCCTTTTTTTAAGAACAGTATCTGGATCTAATACATTATGCGTGTTTTGTTGACAATTTTTCAACTATTTAATTTTTCAGCTATTCAACTATTCCCTCATATAACACATTTAGTTAGTTAGTTTCTTCAATCTATGAACTCATCTTTTATTCAGACTTTCCCCAATTTGCTTTCTTAAATTGCAAAATTCAGAGGACCAAAAATATGAAACAATATCTGTGCTCTGATTTGATACATATATAAATGCAAACTAAATTAATTTGGCTCCCAACTCATCCTTCTGTAAACCACTTCATAAGTGAATAAAGATTTCCTCCAAGGTATAATATAAATATATAAACCCTACAAATATATTCTACGTGTGTGTTCAGGTAATATATAAATACAGGTACTCCTCGACTATAATTGAGCCCAAAATTTCTACTGCTAAGCAAGATGTTAAGTGAGTTTTGCCCCATTTTACAATCTTTCTTGCCACTATTGTTAAGTGAATCATTTTAGTTGTTAAATAGTAACACAGGGTTGTTAAGTGAATCTGGCTTCCCCATTGACTTTGCTTGTCAGAAGGCTGCAAAACGGGATCACATCACCCTGGGACACTGCGACCGTCATAAGTACTTGTCAATTGCCAAGCATCTGCAATGGTTGTAAGTGTGAAAAATAGCCATGCCACTTTTTTCAGTGCCATTGTAAGTTTGAACGGTCATTAAACAAATGGTTGTAATTCAAGGACTATCTGCATTCTATTTGTATAATTAAATAAAAATGTGGTACTAGTGACAAAGTTACTGTTCCACAACCAACAGGATAAAAATGCAATAGTTTAGAGGACATTAGCATTCTCTTTCATTGCATGCCTGTGTTCAAGATGTTCTGAGTGCCTTTATTTTACTCTCTTTGTTGCAGAAATTCTGGCACCCCTGCAGGGATGTTAGTAAAACTCTCAGTTCAAAAGAGGAGGGACCTGCCTTTTGTGAAGCACTGAAATAGCAAAGGAGAAACAGCTTCTTTTTAAAGAATCATCATTAATCACCTGTTTTTCAAGGGAAGCCAGACCTGAAATCCTAGTATTGGTGGCCTCTCAATGACCCTCCAATTCAAATTCATGGGGATTTTTCAACAGACATTTAAGCATAAAGGGTGGATTTCTAAGCAAACTTACACAGTGTGTGCTGGAGATGATGACGGAGCTGGAGATGAAACTGAGGCCGTCGTTCATGCTCACTTGAAGAGCAGCTTCCCTAAAACAAGGAAGGAGGCGAGAAATGACTTGTTGGGGAAAGACTCACAGTCCACTTCTTTTGAAAACGCAGCAGCATCTGGGCTGATGCAGATTCTTTGTACTGTAGAGAGACCGCCAGGTAGGTGGTGCTCAGATGGCTTGGGCTTTAGCTGTGAAGAATGGACGTCTACCATCATATCTACAGGGCCACCAAGCTGGAGAAGGCTACTCGATTTGCTGAATGACCAGAATAGCAACAGAACGTGCCCTCCATGGCAGGCAGGAGCCAGCCTTCTAGATGGAGGGCACAGGTGCTGCAATCAAAGCCCTGCCCCATTTCTGTAAGGGCAGTGGTGGGATTCAGCCAGTTCACACCACTTCGGCAGAACTGGTAGCTATTTTTTTTTAAAAAAAATGTTTTATTGATTTTTAACATAATCACCTTAATATTTGGTAAACAGCGTGTTGTCTGGGTTAGTATTTAAAAACAATCAATAACAATTAATTTCTATAATTCTATAGTCCATATAATGGCTTTGCTTGATTTTCTCTTCTTCCAATAATATTCTCTTTGCCAACCTTAAATTAATACAGTTCTTATTATTTGAATAAATGACAAGTAAATATAGACATTTTTCTCGTGTTTCTGCAAATAATAACCACATCAATATAAAGCTTCTTTTCTAATTGATCATCTTGATTGCCTCATCATAGATCCTGTTTACAGAATTCTTATTTAAATTTGTTTTCACCACAATATTCAAAGCATTCTTACTGGTTAAGATTTTCTCAAAATTAGTTACACTTAAGTATTTAAGTCTTTTTTCTCATGCAAGCCTTCCCAACACTTTTACATTTCTCATATCTTTAAAAAAAATGGGGAAAAAACCAGAGAAAACATTTCTTTTATATAAACCATCCCAACATTTTTATATTTCTCATGTCAAAAAACAAAACACAAAGGAAAAAAGAAAGAAAAAATACTATGTTTCTTGAGGGGTTCATCCCTCTTAAACTAATCTTCATTTATATCCAAAATCTTTCTATTTCTTTAATCATATTCAAACAGATGTTTAATTTTTAAATATTCCCTCTGGTAAATCCCATCATCTAATTTCTTAATTCTCACTTTAGCCTTTTTTTTTTTTGCCAAACATCTTTCCTGATCAATATGCTTCGCTGAATCAAAGAATCTTTCCATAATCCTAAAAATGTTGTTGCAGGTACAAAAGGCAAAACAGGTAAGATGTTTTTATAGGAAGGTTTCGCCCCTTTGTATTCACTGAGAATCCTCCTTTCTTTCTTTCTTGATTTTATTTATCATTTTTTGTCTCTCAAGTTCTCGTAGTTCTCCTGGCAGAATCCATTTTGTCAACTCTTTTTTCTTGTCCTCAAACTTATTTTGTAATCTTACAATATAGGTTACCTTTTCCATGTCCAGTATTTCCTGTAAGTTTTTTTCCATCTGGGTTAAATCATACTTTCTTCTATTGTTAAGTTCCATCTTGAAATCTCTCTCCTTTGTCTCGTATTCAGTTGTCTGTTTTTTCTGCTCACTCTCTGTTTTTATTTCTGAGAATTTTTGTGTTGTAAAGTTAAATTGGAGATGTGTTCATTTATATTTTCAAAATTATTTTTAATTTCCTTGTGGTTTGAGATCATTGTTGTTTGGATTAGTTGCAACATAGCATAGATCTCCTTCTGGAAAGTATTTATTTTTTCTTGGTATATTCTTTCTGCAAGTCTCTGGTTTTCCATGATAGCTAAAAATCAGGGTTTTCCTTTCTCTGCAGACAGCTTTAGAGTCACAGTTAAATTGGTATTTGTAATCCAGAAAGGTCAATTCTTTTTTTTTTTTTAGAGTTTATAATTCTCACTTTGTAGATAGCCCAAAATGTTTTCTTTATTTTTTTTTATCACAGCTGTTCTCTGTTATTAAGACATTGAAGGTCACCAAAAACAAATTATCTTTTCTTGGGCTTTGCCAGTCCCTGTAATAAAGCAACTGCTGTTGTATATTTTCATCCACCACTAGATGTCAGCACCAGCCAGTAATAGATAATTGTTTACTTCTATTTTCATGATTTAAAAGGAAAATCTTAACAGATTCCACCAATTTCAAACTTATCCAGATTAAGTCTTATATTCATTTCATTTCAATATATTTCTGTTCCCCCTGAAAAGTTTAATTCGCCGCTTCCATCTGTAGGAGGGTGGGAAAACAATCCCCCCCTTCTCACTTTCAGAGGCCTTTTGATTCTTGGGGTTTTTCTTTTTCTTTTTTTCCAGTAAATCAATTTTCAAGTAGAAGAGAGAAAATCACTGTTCTTACCCAGTTCCAAACACATTGTTTACAGTCAGCTTAAAGTAGTGTTTTTGGGTTTCGGCTGCTTGTAGCTTGGGCTAGACTCTGAAGTTAAGCTAACCTTTCTCCTGTTGGTTTCTGGAGGGTTTTTCCCAAACCGATTGGATCGACCGCCATCTCTCCACAATCGGCGGAACTTCCTTCCTTCTTTGTTGCCTCTACAGGGCAACTTCAGGCCCATTTAGGGTCCCCTAGCAGGCAGAAATCGGCCATAGGGTACAGAGCCCTGTGCTTCCTCAGCTGCTGCACTACTGCGCAAAACCCTGGTAGCTAATTTTCTGTTGCCCAGGCCCAGAATGGACTTCTGGAAATGGCATCCACACAGAGAACCGGTTGTTCACATATTTGAATCCCACCACTGTGTAAGGGGCAAGGGGTGGGGTTTCTACCATAATGTTGTACCCCTCTATGTTGCTTCTTGACTATCCTCTGGTCACAGTGGATATGAGGTTATCAAGAACCACCACTTCCTCCCCAAAATTACTGAAATTCTCAAGGGCAGATCAGAAAGTACAGTAGCAAAAGAAAATTAACCAGTGAAAGTTACAATAAAAAGAGCTATTGTGTATAAACTCTGTATTTTCATAAACCTACATGCCAGCTTCTTGTAAGACAGGTGCCGGGCAGAGTAAGTAGGTGTCCTCCACTACAAAGGGTTTCTCATCTGGAAAGAGAAGCAGAGAAAGTGGTTTCAGGCAAAGCAACTTTGGAAAGAACAATTAGGGCGTGGGAAGTTTTATATCCACATATATTTTATTCTTTATACTGTTTCCATCTTTCCTTGAAACAGTAACAGAATCCACAATGGTCTAAGAATCAGCGTCTCCACTAGATAATTGACAGTCAAGTGGAAACTAAGTTAATCAAGTAAAAATCACAAATGGAGGAAAAGCTTTTACCCAAACCTCCTCAAAACCCCAAATAAGTTACCCAGACCTAATCCACGCATCAAAGGATAAGGTCTGTAAACACAAGCAGAGTTAATTAAATTAGGTCTTCCAGCAGAACTTCATGTTCACAAGAATAAACATACTTATACACACATACCTCAGGTGTCATCCTAGAATCGGCACGCAGACAATTCCACGCAGACAATTCCAGAGAAACTCCCCTATTTAACTGTGTCACTTTATGCCATTTTTCTGCCCCTAAAGGCAAACTCCATGTTTTTAGGAATAAATATTTTTTTCTCTGCTCACAGCTGCCAGGCACTCATTTTTAGTTATTCTTTCACAACCCCTGCTCAAGTTGGAACGCCAACTTATTCTTCTGACAAGGGGAAAGTCATTTTTGAGTTTCTTAATTCAAAGAAATAAAAGGTTCAGCCCCATTTCTCACCAAGTTATATAGCAAAAATATAATACAAACGGAAACATTCACAAAATATAGGTAGCCCTCGACTTACAACACTTCATTTAGTGACCGTTCGAAGTTACAATGGCACTGAAAATTGTGGTCATAAGTTGAGGACTATCTGTAAGTACATCCATAAAATCAAGCATGGGGACCTAGGATCCATTTCTGGTCTGGAACAAAATGGTTTATGCTTATCTGCAGAAAATGGCAGGAAGCAGAATGACCATCTCTCAGGTGAGATTTTCAGAGCATCATGGCAGCTAATCTATCATCATCACATGATGAGATTCTGAGCAGGTCCTGGCTGGCAGATTTTAACTATGCAGGCGCACATAAATGGATGCTTCAGAAGAAGAGCTACACAAAGATGTTGGTCTATATTTATGACCAATGGAGACAGAGAGAAAAAGGGATTGGTTCACAGATCAGGCTTAACCCAAAACCTGGTTAAAAATCAGGGAGAAACTTGATTATGGCTTCAGGTCATGGCCCAAATCATACACCTTGCTAAAAGAAAGGGCAGATTTCCACACCATGAGATGACCCAACTCTATTTTATTCTATTCCGGCATATTGTTTGAACTTGGCTTATAAGTTTTTTTTAATCTCTTTTTTGTACTGTTAAATTCTATTCACACGTCATAGAATCACAGAATGTAAGAACTGGACATCCACTCCAGCCCAATTGGTGTAGGAATCTAAGAAAAATCTCTTTTAGGGCAGGGGAATTCTGGGAGTTGAAATCCACAAGTCTTAAAGTTGCCAAGTTTGAAGACCCCTGCTCTAGGGCAAAATCAGGCACACTGTTCCACTTAATTAACCATTCACTTCATTAGAAAATTACTCTTCATATGCAGCCCAAATCTTCTTTCATTCATTTATTTCCAACCTGCTGAAACTCGTCCTGCTTTAGAATTTAACAATAACAATAAAAGATCCATATTTCAGCCATCGAGATATTTGTAGACTGCAATCACATGCCCCTTTAGTCTTCAGTTGAAGCTAGGATATACCTTTCTGCTAGCAATTTACTTTATTAATACAATTTCTTTCAGTGTTAATTGTTAAAGCAAATTCTGCTTTCATGAATGCATCTAGTTTTGCAAACACGTTCTCTTAGTGGTGTTTTACTGGATCCTGAAGCCATGGGGCTGCTATGCGATGGACCTGATTTCTCCTGGGTTGGGCACTATTGCAGACCTTGCTTTATGTAAGGACCTGCCTCAACTAGGTCTCCCAAGAAAGCAGAACTCTTGAAACAGCATTGTTTCAAAAGGAATTTTTATTGAGAGTTAGTGATAGCAGTAGAACAAAGCAAGGTCTGAGGATTTCTCCCGAGATTTACAGAAATGGTGCAAATGATGCGAATAACCCTGCTGATGCGCGCTTGTGAATAATGGATACACACCCTCCACATTAATTTACTAAAATAGTGATTGCAAACTTATGGCACACAGGTCAAAGGTGGCATGCCACATTTTGGGTGACACACCAGCATTCACCAACACCCGACAACACCTATTCTCGAAAACATGTCCCATTCTTGCACTACAGGTAATTCTTGAGTTATGACCACAATTGAGCCCAAAATTTCCATCGCTAAGCAAGTTAGTGGTTAAGTGAATTATCTCCATTTTACAACCTTGCTTGCCACAATTGTTAAATTAATCACTGCAGTTGTTAAATAAGTAACATGGTTGTTAAGTGAATCTGGCTTCCCCATTGACTTTGCTTGTCAGAAGGTCACAAAAGACGATCTCATGACCCTGGGACACTGCAACCATCATAAATATGAACCAGTTGCCAAGCATCCAAGTTTTGATCACGTGACCATGGGGATGCTGCTGCAATGGTCATAAGTGTGAAAAACGGTCCTAAGTCACTTTTTCAGTGCTGTTGTAACTTTCAATGGTCACTAAACAAATGGTTGTAATACAAGGACTATCTATAGAAGAAATAAGCACACACACAAACAGATTCTCCCCTCCCACACTTCTCCCTCCCCCCAAGTGCCGGAGGTCCTTCATGCCAGCTTCTCTTTGAAGCTCCCCTGCGCACTGTTTGAGACTTGAAGATTGGCTTGCCCTGAAGGATAGGGCTGGGTGGAACTCTGAACCCAGGCCTTTCAATACTTTCTGCACTTCTTTTGATGCAGTCTGTTGCTTTTCCTTCCAGGGCTGTCACACAACTGCACCGGAGCCTCCCGGGCACCATCCATCTTCAGGTTGCCCTGTAATTAAACCTACAAGCTGTGCAAGGCCTGATAGGATTTAACTTGACCACTTTGGCTTGGCTACTCAGCAGAAACCATGTCAGGGGTTGGAACCGAAGGCCATTCCTTAGATTTGGCCAGACAGCCAATGCCGCAAATCTTCCCTTGTCCAACCCAAGAGGCAACATTTTGGTTCCTGCCAACCCTGAGCAGTGCAAAATGGGTCAGCATCATGCCTCTTCTGAAATGCTCATTAATGAGAGCTCTATTCTATTCTATTCTATTCTATTCTATTCTATTCTATTCTATTCTATTCTATTCTACTCTACTCTACTCTACTCTACTCTACTCTACTCTACTCTACTCTACTCTACTCTACTCTACTCTACTCTACTCTACTCTACTCTACTCTACTCTACTCTACTCTTCAAATTTACAGATGACACCAAACTGACAGGAGTAGCCAACACCCCAGAAGACAAACTCAGGATCCAAAAAGATCTTGACAAACTTGAATAATGGGCCCTATCCAACAAAATGAGTTTCAATGTGGAGAAAAGCAAAGTCTTACATTTAGACAGGAAAAACCAAAGGTACAAATACAGATTGGGTGAGACCTGGCTTAAAAACAGTAACTGTGAGAGGGACCTTGGAGTCTTAGTGGACGAATACTTGACTATGAGCCAGCAGTGTGAAGCAGCAACCAAAAAAGCTAATACAATCCTGGGTTGTATAAACAGAGGCATAGAATCAAGATCACGCGAAGTACTAGTACCGCTTTACAAAGCCCTAGTAAGACCACACCTGGAATACTGCAGCCAATTTTGGTCAGCACATCACAAAAAAGATGTTGAGAGTTTGGAAAAAATTCAAAGAAGAGTATCTAAGATGATTAAAGGCCTGGAGACTAAAACATAGGAAGAACGGCTAAGGGACTTGTGTTTGGCTAGTCTAAAGAAAAGAAGAAATAGGGGAGACATGATAGCAGTGTTCCAGTATCTGAGGGGTTGCCACAGGGCAGAGGGGGCCAGGTTGTTCACCAGAGCACCAGAGGGAAGGATGAGAAACAGTGGTTGGAAACTGATCAAAGAGAGAAGCAACCTGGAATTAAGAAGAAACTTCCTGATAGTGAGGACAGTCAGCCAGTGGAACAGCTTAACCCCCAAAATCGTGGAGATTTTTAAGAAGAGACTAGACATTCACCTGTCTGAGATGATATAGGTTCTCCTGCTTGAGCAGGGGACTGGACTAGAAGACCTCCAAGGTCCCTTCCAGCTCTATTCTATTCTATTCTATTCTATTCTATTCTATTCTATTCTATTCTACTCTACTCTACTCTACTCTACTCTACTCTACTCTACTCTACTCTACTCTACTCTACTCTACTCTACTCTACTCTATTTGAAACTGAGATCAAAGGTTCAAAGGAAGGTAATAAAGATGATACAGGGACTTACTGTAACACAGGCATGTCAAACTCACGACGTCACGTGCCAGCAATGGGGTGGGCGCGGTTTTGGCGTGATGCATCCGGCCCATGGGCTGGCAGTTTGACATGCCTGCTGTAACAGGAAAGCTGCAGTTCAGTCTGAAGAAAAGAAGACTTTCGTACAGAGGCATCCCAAGGAGGCAGGGGTCAAAAAAGTCAAGATTATAGCCGCAACCACATGCTACACATACAAAATGCACAGGGCTTTCATTATGCAGCTCTGGTGCCATCTTGATTTTTATGACCTTTCTCTCTGTGGTCACCTCTGCTTAGAGAGACTCAGTAGCCATGTCCAGCTCTGACACAGCTCTTCACTTTTTCTCCTCCATCTCTTCCAGACTATCCCCTCAATCCACACATAAAGATTTTCCCCAAATTTTTTAAATGCAGCTTCACGCACTCGGGTGAGTGTCCACCACTCACGCAAATGGAGCTGCACGTGCCTGCCACTCACACAGAACCATTTCCTCACACCCCCCCACCGGTCCACAAAGCTGGAAAGGTTGGGGACCATTGCCATAAACCAAGACGGACAAATGAAGCTTCAAAAACAGCAAGAAAGCCAAGATATTTCAAACAGGAACTATCCGAGAAGACTTCAAGCAGCCCAAAGGTCCATGAGATATAAAGTAATTTTAACCCTTCAACAAATAAGCATCATATGAGCCCAGGACAACCCTGCTCAACTAAAGCACCCTCTAGATTTATTGATTTATTTATTAAATACATTTTATGGCCTCCCCAAACTATCTCCAGAGGCACCTACAGAAGTGTGCCTCAAGGGCAAACAAGTGCAGAAACTGTGTACAGGTAGTCCTTGACTTACAACAGATCATTTAGTGATCGTTCAGAGTTACGAAGACACTGAAAAAAGGACTTATGACTTTTTCACACTGCTGCAGCATCCCCATGGTCAGGTAATCAAAATTCAGACGCTTGGTAACTGGTTTGTAATTATGAGGGTTGCCATGTCCCTGGGTCATGCGATTACCATTTGCGACCTTCTGACAAGCAAGGTCAATGGAGGAAGCCAGATTTGCATAACAATCGTGTTACTAACTTAACAACTATAGTGATTCATTTAGCAATTGTGGTAAGAAATGGGGCCAAACTCACTTAACAACCATCTTGCTCAGCATCAGAAATTTTGGGCTCAATTGTGGTCGTAAGTCATGGGCCATCTGTACAAAACAACAGACCTGCTCCTTATTCTCCAGTCCCTTCCAGTTGTACCAGTGAATCTCAAAAGAATGCACCTTCTCAGATATGTCACCTGGCTGATTCTGGAAGACACACAGCTTGTGATCTTATTCTTCACTAGCCACAAATGACTCATTCAAGGCTGTCGGTGCCTCTCATGCACACAGATCCATCGGTCCATCTCTGCTCTATCTGGACTGACCTCAGTTCACTGAATGTCACCCTGACCAAAGAGATCTATAAAATGACACACTGAGGGACCTGCAGATTTATCTTTAAATCTTTCAAAGAAATGTTTCTATTGGAACTGACTTAGGCATGGATGGAGCCTGAGTAAGCAAAGTCAGTTTCAGTTAATGGAGTCTTTTTCTGATGTTTGCCAAAAACACATGGAAGAAACAGCTGGACAAGATCACAGCCTTCAACTCACGGTTCTGATCCGCCTCTTTTAAGGTGAAATTGGGAGGATCATAACATGATTGTAATCCTTGCCCTTAATAATCTTATTTGATTTTTTAAAGCCATTTAGAAGAGAAGTCTTAATCTCTTTTCAGATTAAATAACACTCGTTAGTTACTCTGGATTAATCTGACACTGGTTTTTCTTAGACCTTATGTGGTGTGACTCAACCTGATAAGACAAAGTATTTGTATTTGTAGTAAATCCAACTGGTGGTTGGTGGAAGATTGGATGGTCCTGGATTTGGAGCATGGTAGTATTTCTGCTCCAGGACATAAGGCCTTTCCTACACTAGGCTCTGCTTGGTCTCCACTTCTGAAGGTTAGTTTTGCAAACAATTCTTCTTTTTTTCATCAGGAGCAATTGATCTTCTACTCTACCGGTGCATAAGAGTAACTCTCAACACAGCTTTATAAGTAAGCTACGGTTTCATTTTCAGATAAAGCAATCTTTCCATTCTGAAGTTACCCATGTCTGGGGTATAAGTAAACTAAAACACATCTTAACTTTTGCACAGTTTTTTTGACTGATTATCCAGATGCATTTCTGACTTGTTTTATGGGAGAAGGCAACTTGGCAACTTTAAAGCAACCTGAGAATGAGCACTCAAAACACACATCTGTAACCATCGCAACCGCCCGACATGAGTGTTATAATTCTGACACTGCAGATTGGGGGAGGGAAGCTGACAGAGAGAGGCTTGGTATCATCACTGGTCAAAGTTATGTGAGCCTGAAAGTACAAGGCTGCCACTAAATGTGTGCATTTCACAATGGAAGGCAGCTGAAAAGGAAACCTCAAACTGCACTCAGCAACTCCTTTAGAATCTGCTAAAATTCAAAAAATAGCAAAGTTCTGCACAAGAGCCAGCTTTTTTTCTTCCAAAATAAATAAATGAAGCAGCATCCCTTTCTTAAAGTTCCAAAATATCTAAAACTGCTTGCAACTCTTCTGCTCAAGGAAGGAAAGCTTCTTCCTGATTGAAAAATAATTGGACGAAATGCCTATCGTGGAACATCACAGTTTGAGATTCTAGACTCTTGAGGTTACTAATTTCATAGTTTCTGCTGGTAAAATTTGCTTTGGGAGTCACGGAGTCTTCTTAGGAGAGATTGTTACGAGTTCTGTGCTATTTGGAGTCCAGCTACCAAATTTCATGGAAAGGATCAGCTTTTTTGGACAGCAGCTCACTCCATTAGATGCCACCAAAGACTAACAAAGCTGTCCTCCTACAGTGTTAAGAATCTCAATGTTTTCCCTTCAACACCAAAAGCTGCTATGCATGCCAAAACAACTAGACACAAAGACAGTTTCTTCCCCCACGCTATCACTCTGCTGAACACCTAATTCCCACAGCACTGTCTTAGGCCCAGGGCTTTTTTTGTCATAGAATGCACGGAACAGCGTTCCGGCACCTTTTTTTGAACGGAAGAACCGGTTCCTTCTAAGCTGCCAGCGGGAGTACAGGTATGGCTGCCGAGCGATTTTGCGGACCCCCACCAGCCCGATCTGGGCTCCGAAGGCCTGGAAAAGGCCTCTGCTGCCCAGATCTATAGCTGCAGAGCGATTTCGCGCCCCCCCCCGGCCGATCCGGGCTCTGGAGGCCTTTTCTAAGCCTCCGTAGCCCGGATTCATGGCCGCGGAGCGATTTTGCGGCCCTCCCACAGCCCGATCCGGGCTCCGGAGGTCTGGAAAAGGCCTCTGGAGCCCGGATCGGGTGGCTGGAGGGCCGCAAAATCACTCCGTGGCCATAGATCCAGGCGGGAGAGATCTTTTTCAGGCCTCCGTAGCCCGGATCGGGCCACAGGGGGCTGTGGATGTGTCCCCTGGCCTCAGATCGGAGCGGCAGCAGGAAGCGCAGCAGAGAGGGCACAGACCTTTTCCAGGTGAGTGATCTGCACCTCGGAAGCTCCCTAAAGCGGTTTCTTCTCTTCCCCCCCCCCCCCGGCTCTGTAAAGGGCTTTCGACTGGAGCCGGAGCTGTGTGTGAGTTCCGGCACCTTTTTTTTTTTTTTTTTTTTTACAAAAAAAGCACTGCTTAGGCCTATAGATATTTACCCATGTAGTAGGCTGTATTGCTATTATCCTTGTCATCTTCTCATCTTCCCTACTACCTTCTCCTATTGGTATCTTATGATCATCACTTGTTGTTGTATCTTATGTTTAATGATTGTAACTATGATTTATGATCTATGACCTATCACTGTGTTATTTGTATGTACACTGGAAACAAATTCCTTGTGTGTCCAATCACACATGGACAATAAAGAATATTCTATTCTCTTCTCTTCTCTTCTCTTCTCTTCTCATCTCTTCTCTTCTCTTCTCCTCTCCTCTCCTCTCCTCTCCTCTCCTCTTCTCTTCTCCTCTCCTCTCCTCCTCTCCTCTCCTCTTCTCCTCCCCTCCCCTCCCCTCCCCTACTCTACTCTTCTCTTCTCTTCTCTTCTCTTCTCCTCTACTCTACTCTACTCTACTCTACTCTTCTCTCTCCTCTTCTCTTCTCCTCTCCTCTCCTCTCCTCTCCTCCCCTCCCCTCCCCTACTCTAATCTACTCTACTCTCTCCTCTCCTCTCCTCTCTTCTTCTCTCTTCTCTCTCCTCTCTCTCTCTCTCTCTCCTCTCCTCTCCTCTCCTCCTCTCCTCTCCTCTCCTCCTCTCCTCTCCTCCCTCCCCTCCCCTACTCTTCTCTTCTCTCTCCTCTACTCTACTCTACTCTACTCTTCTCTCTCTACTCTTCTCTTCTCTTCTCTTCTCCTCTCCTCTCCTCTCCTCCCCTCCCCTCCCCTACTCTACTCTACTCTACTCTTCTCCTCTCCTCTCCTCTCTTCTCTTCTCTTCTCTTCTCTTCTCTTCTCCTCTCCTCTCCTCTTCTCTTCTCTTCTCTTCTCTTCTCCTCTACTCTACTCTACTCTACTCTACTCTACTCTACTCTACGCTACTGTTTCCATAATTATTTGCAGTAGCAGACAGAGTGTTTTTAATATTGGAAGGTAGATAATCACACCCAAAAGGAGCCTCTCAACTTCTCATCTGTTTGGTCTGGGACTTTTTTTGTGAAAAACAGATCATGCCCCAGCACGTTCCTTCCTGGGTTATTCTGAGGCAACTGTGTTTTCCTCTTGGTGCACATGATATCAATTTCTTTTGCAATTCCTATGGAAAGGAAATCTGCCTCCTAAGGAGAACACTGTGTATCCTTTCTCCTTGGGAGACTGATGAATTTGCAGAATTGAACAAAAATGTCCTCTTTGGATGCAGGAAGAATGGAAGGATGAAAATATGGCTCTGGACCACCAATGCTTATACCACAGCTTGACATGTGCAGGGTATGTGCAAAAACATCAGGAATTCTTCTCTTGCTTATCTAAGCCAAAGGAATATTTCCTCCTTCCCCTTTCTTTCTTTCTTTCTTTCTTTCTTTCTTTCTTTCTTTCTTTCTTTCTTTCTTTCTTTCTTTCTTTCTTTCTTTCTTTCTTTCTTTATGAACCCTTAAAGAACTGGGTGTCCCCACATTCACAGAATCTTTTTCCTTAAATGAAAAAATAGACTAAGCAATAGACAAGCAGAACTAGTGAAAAAGATGAACAAGAAGCCAATGAAATAAATTTCTTGCCATTCCTGTTTTTCCACTTAAGTGCTCCAAAACTGTATTTTTTTAAATTGAATCTTGTAAAATATTCTGGGCCTCATCTACTGAGGAGGAAAGTTTTCAAACAAAACAATTGAAACAAACAATTTTAATAGTTAAGTGCCAGGTTTCAACGCTCTTTCTTTTATTTCCATTGTGGATCTGTAAAGCAAAAAGGAGTAAAGAAGTCGCTTCTTTGCAATATTGGAAAATATTGCAAATATGTCTATTTTAGAGTTGGGCAGATATTTGGCCTTCGTGAAATCCCCAATGAATAGATTATACTTTTTTCCCTTAGGCATATCAAAATTATTTTAGATTAGATTCTTCTTAAAATTTCTTCCACTTTGGCACATCCGGTTGTGAGAGGCTGGATCTGTAGGCCTTCTGAACACCTAGCAGGCAGAGGTGTTGCACTACATTTCCCATCATTCTCAGCCTGCATGGACATGGAGATTAATACCAGTAGGTACAATCTGCCTGGGAAGCATGAAATCATAGCTAGACAAAAATAGTTCCTGGTGCGTTTTTCCCAGCCTTGAGACTCTCTGGCTGGTCTCATTCATCATTGGTCTCATTTATCACTGTCGTGACTCAAGCTCTCATGTTTCCACTTTCTGAGAATATTTCATAAGACGGCTGTTGTCTCCCCTGTGTTCCATCCGATCTTCTTTTGTTGTCTGGAGCTGCTGGCGGGACCTCGGTTAAGCTAAGGTGGTGGTGGGGTTAATATTTTGCTTAGTGAAACGGTTTTGCTTCATCGCAGGCACGAGGCAGCTTTCTTTCTTTTCATTCCTGGCACAAACAAAGCATTAGTTTGTATAAGTTTCCTCTGACTTCTTCCTGGAAATTGTTGGTTGCAAAACAAATGTTGAAACTGGGATTCCAGATAGGAAGAAATGGATCCCCACATCTGGGCACATCTGGAATGTTATGGGCATGTTAGGAACACAGACAAACAGCTGTCTTGAGCATGCAAAGAGGAACGAGGCTTATCACTAGACACTCTTTTCAAAAAAAAAAGTCACATAAGGGAAGCTGGAAAAAAAGAAAAATAACTACTCCAAGAAGCCAAATGGAAGACAGTGATGGCATCAGCCCTCAGAAAAATTTGAAGACCTCGTTAGCTGCCCCAGGGCCCATTTTGCAGAAGCAAACTGATGAGACTCCCAAACAAGAAAGGGAATCCAGAGCAATCTTGGCCTTGATATGCTGAATCACAGAGCAAGCGCATCCACAGTCATGAAGGGGTCCAAAAAGTCAAGATGGCCCCAGAACCATGCATTATGCATGTAAAAAAGGACTGGGACTTTGCTTGCATCATTACGATTGCCATCGTGACTTTTTTGACCTCCTCCCTGCAGGGATGCCTGTCTTGTCTAGACATCAACAAACTTGGCTAAAGATTCCTTCCAAAGGTGGCCAATGGACCCTTCCAGACCGTGGTCTCCTTGGCCAGCTCGCTCCAAGGGGCCAACACAGCCACCTCACATCCATTGATGCCTCAAAATGCCACCAGATCCCACCACTGCAATTAAAATACAATATTTTTTAAAAAGGACAAAAACATGCCATAGGACAGTGGTGGTGAACCTATGGCACAGGTGCCAGAGGCGGCACTCGGAGCCCTCTCTGTGGGCACACATGCCGTTGCCCCAGCCTTGCCTCCCCCCGCGACCCCCTCCTCACCAGCAGCCCCCCTGGAGGAGAATCACCCCCAAGCGTGGCCCACGTGGAGCAGTGCAGCCAAGGACATGGCAGCCAGGCAGCATAGACAAGACTCTGCCCTCATGCCCCATCGCGCACAGTTGATGCTGCGGGGCGCGAGCAGAGGGCGTGGCCGCCATGGTGCTGCTGGGCGATCTGCGGCGGGCCCTGGAGGCGGTGAGTGGCTCTGCGGGCAGGCAGGGTGGTTGCGGAGCGGGGGCAGGGCCAGTTTTTGGGCACTCGGTCTCTAAAAGGTTCGCCATCACTGCCATAGGAGAACAAGTTGATATGAGCCCTCTCTGCTTTAAAAGAAGGAAGATTCCTGACTGCTTCAAAACAAAAGACTGAATTGCATCTCCTTCTATTTCCACAAAGGTCTTTTAAAAATTCTTGGAAAGAGATGAGATTGGAAGGTAGGGCTTCACTTGGCCATCTGCCAGTTCAGAGTTAATTAAAAACCATCTTTTAAAAAAATCTGGCAGTATAGGAAGGATCTGTATCTTTCTCCTTTGTCTTAGGCCAGGGGTCCCCAAACTTGGCTGAGGAATTCTGGGAGCTGAAGTCCATCAGTCTTAAAATTGCCAAGTTTGGAAACCGCTATCTTAGGCTAAATGCTCAGAGTTCTGACTATCTAACCTGGTTCCAATCCTGGTTCTCCCTTCTCCTTCCCTGGCACAAAACGTTAAGGCAAGGAGGCATCGTCTTCCTTGGCCCAAAACACCCTGGGTTCTTCAAAGGCCTGCTGGGTGCTGCACATCTTTAAAAAGATGAGAGAACCAAGCAACTGTTTCAGTGGAAATGAAATAAAATTAACTAAATCTAGTGCATATTACCAAGCAAGCTCTGCTCAACTTTGATTGACTTCAACAAAATCAAAGCAGAGTCAGACTTGGTTAGTACTTGTGTTCCTTCCTCCCTTCCTTCCTTCCTTCCTCCCTTCCTTCCTTCCTTCCTTCCTTCCTTCCTCCCTTCCTTCCTTCCTTCCTTCCTTCCTTACTTACTTACTTACTTACTTACTTACTTACTTACTTACTTACTTACTTACTTACTTACTTACTTACTTACCAATTTATTGGTCTATTTTTAACTTTACACCCGTCTTTATTTTGTACAACTCAGAGGAGTTTATATAATGCTCCTCTCTCTTGTTTTCCCTACCACAACATCCCTGTGAAGTGGTTTGCACTGAGATAGTTACCGACTCAAAGTCACCCATTGGCTTTGATGCTTAAGGGAAAACTAGGATGATGGGAAACCACTAGTAATCCACAATGGGAAGTTTTTAAAAAATCCTGAAAGAAGGAGACAACAATCACTGCTGTTGTCAAGAAGAACAGAGGAAGGTGTCCATACAGCTGAGTTTAGCTCAGCTTGAGGGAATTTTCCTTCAAGCCTCAATTAATGGCAGTGTTTTAGCCAGGAGTGCCCATGGGGGATGGCCAGGAGCCAAGATGGTGGGCATGATGCTGCAAAGCCCCGCCCTTTTGTATGTGCAAGCCAAGTTGATGGATGCACAAAGGGGTGGGGCTTTGACTGCATGTTGTGGCTGCTGCGCTTAGCTATTCTTGGATGATCCCGAAGAAGCCAAGCCAAGCTGAGTTGGGCAAGATTAGGACTTGGAAAGTTGACAACCAGGAAATTGCAGAGCTGTAGGCTAGTTTGGCAAGTGAAAGGGAAAAGAAATCCAGAAAGCAAAAATAAAAAACCAGTAACTTCCAGGCGGGTGCCAGGACAACTTACAGGAAGTGCTCAGGAAGCCTGCCAGGGCCTTGCATTGGAGGAGACTTTGAACTTTTTTGCACCTTCTCTATTTAGATAAACTGCTTATCTAAAGAAACCATGGCATCATGCTAGCAAGATCTGGAGGCTCTCTGAAGGATGAATTCTTGGAGAAGCCATAGGATACGGCTGGGTCATTGCTCTGCCTCTAGGAAAGACACAAATCATGAAGGTGTCTCAAGAAAATGGAGAGGAGTCTCCACAGCTCAAGATGGTGCTCCATCACAAACTATCTGGACCCTGCAAGAGATCCCTGAAGCATCAGGTGAACAGCAACCTCAGGAGACACAACATCCAGGTGAGGCCTTGGTGGGCAACCATTTAGTGTCATAACTTTCTGAGGAACCCCAGCAACCTCAGTGATATAGCAATGATGCAATGTGGGTGGAAAAGGGATGTGATTTTTAAAACTCTGATATGAATCCTCCTTTAAAGGTTTGTATTATAGCTTCTCTGTGTTTCTGACCCTCACATCATGGTCAAAGTGTCTTAAGAAAGAACCACAATTCATTCCCTGATTTACAAAGGCAGAATGGCTGAGGACTGGAAGGCGTTACCTGAGACAGTCCTGATTTTTGTTAGTCCTGGACGACGAGAGACTCTATAAACCCTTTTCTACCTAAATAAACCTCCAAAAGCCAGCCAGCCAGAGATATTTGCAATGGGTTAAGAAAAAGTTAAGATGATCAGTTCTGCCCGCAAATCCCCCTGCGGCCATCCAGATCCAACAGAACTTTTTCTGTTTGCACCTGAAGAAAATGAAAGCAAGACACTTCTTTCCTGGGTCTCTGCTCTTTGAATTGTCTTCTTTTCTTTTTTTTATTTTCTTCTTTTCTTTCTTTCACATAGTTGATTTGGTGCAGGAGGTACTTGTAGGAGGACAGGGCTTTGAATGGCTGAATTTCCTCTGCTTCCTTGCCCAGCAGCTTTGGGTCCAAGAGAATTGCCAGTGGCCTCCAAAGAGTACCTTGGAAATCTTCACACTCTCCAGAAATGTTTGCTTATTCTGGCCCTGAAACGTTTCTGACTCTCATTAGAGAGAGGGGGAGGGGGAAGAGAGAGAGGGGGGAGAGAATAGTCCTTCCAAAAAAGAGTCCCTTTAAAAAAAAAAATGGAACCCATTTTGCGGGGAGGAAAGAACGCCAAGAGAACAAGCAACTGGTGCCTTCCCTCCGTCCCAAGCCAGACCAAATCGCCTGCTGGAAAGTGCAGCAAATGAGGAATGAGTGTTTGGCTAATGCTGTAATGAAAACCATGCCCCAAATCATGCTGAAACAGCCCAGTTTGCATAGCAGCAACATCATATGCGCTCCGGATGCCAAAGTTACTGACGATGCTGCTTGCTTGGGTAGGCAGGCAAGGAGACAGAGAAGCAAAAGAAGAGAGAGGACTCTCTTATGGAGTTTGCTTCTTCTATGGACAGCAAGGGATGTCGGGAGAAAAATGACATTTCTGGATCCTTCTGCCTTGACTGAGGGTTTAAACCAGAGATGGGGAACAATGGCCCCTTTACGACCTGTGGACTTCAACTCCCAGAATTCCTGAGCCAGCCAGAATTCTGGGAGTCGAAGTCCACAGGTCGTAAAAGAACCATCGTTCCCCACCCCTGGTTTAAACACACGGCCTTGCATCGGCTCTGCCTGCAGCCAAAGTGTGGTTGCAAATAAGTCCATGATGAAATGAGAGAGACCCTTTCCTGGCTGAAAATGGGAATAAAAAAGAGATTCACATCAAGCCAGGCCATTCCAGACGCATCAGGCTGGCTGGGAAATTCTGGGCGTTGAAGTCCACTCATCTTAAATTTGCCAAATTTGAAAAACATAGAAGTAGCCCAGTAGCTGGACTTGGTGTTCCACATACCTTCATCACCACCATGCTGGCTGGGGATGATGGGAGTTGTTCACTACACCCAAGAAGAGCAAATTGAGGGCTCCTAGCTCAGGCATGGCTGCTTCAGGAGTCCTCCTAAAGAACTCCCAATCAAGGGGCATTAAAGTGGGGCCAATTATTCTGGAGAGACTGGATTTGATGACCAAGATGGCCGACTGTAACTCCTATGATTGTGGGAAACCATTTCCTAGAGACCATTTCTGATGGATGTTCTCAACCTTTCTCAGGCCTTCAGTTGGATAAACAGTCTAATTTTTACCCTTTTCATGCCCTTTGCCATTTCCTCTCTCTTAAATTGTGGCACACTTTTATTTTTCAGGATAGTTTCTTCATGCTGCAACTGTATGGATCCTTTAACTTGGTTAACTAGAGCAGACAAGTATCCTAAAAGTCTTTGGTGTCATGTTTCTCATTTTCAAAATTTAATTGAGCCTTTTTTTCGAGCGAGGCGCTCGTCATCCAGTCGCATCCATCTGTCGGATGATGAAAGTAGCATCACACTGCTGTGACACAAGCATCTGTCCTTTTGAACAGTGGTCCTCAACCTTTCTGGCTTTGCGGACCGGCAGTGGAGGGAGAGGAAATGGTTCTGTGTGAGCAGCAGGCACACACACTTGTGCACACAGCTCCATTTGCCCACGTGGCGGGCACACATGCGCTCATGAAGCTACATTTGTGTCAGTGGCAGGTGCCCACCGCTCGTGCAAATGGAGCTGCCGCATGCACTTTCCTGCCACTTGCGCAGCCCAGTTCCGAATGGGCCACAGCCCAGTACCAGGTCATGGCCCAGGGGCCCCTGCTTTTGAACATGCATTGTAATAGGGGACACATATGCCAAAGGGGGAGAGCTTGGGCACATTATCACATCACGGTTGCCATCATTTTGGCTCAAGCAGCAGAAGCCTGCAGTGATCCTTGAGTTGGATGAGAACTGTACTGGCCGGAATACGCTGTCACTGTGGCCCATCCCTGTCTCGCCTCTGTGGAGCCTTTTCTGCTTGAGTGCCAGGTGAGGCTGTCCTAATGACGTGTCTGCAGCCCTGATAAGTGAACCGTTGGCTGATTCTTTGCTGTCCTCCCTTTTCAGCACGTCACCAGCAGTGGGGGAAACAGCTGTCAATTTCACACTGCAGCAGGATTGGGGGGTGTCTGGCTGCAGGACTCACCTGAGGTTCCTTCCTCGTCCCTCCTCCTGAACACCTTTCTGCTGTAGCCCAAGTGGAATAAAGTATAGAAAAACAGCCTGGTGACTCCAAGGGGCAGCATCTCAAGCAGCAATTTCTCTCCCCCAGCTTCACTTTCTTAGGTGGGCTACACACTCTGGATGTCCCATGTGCCTTTGGGAAGTGGGGTGTTTCCAATTCTCTTCCATCATGCGAGTTCAGTCTTGCGCGCAACCTGTTGGGGCCACAACGCCCTGAGCGAACTGCCGTCTGATCAGGGTGGGACTATTGTGTGGCTCCAACAGATTGCCGGCACAATTCATCACCCAGCAGTGGCAGATGAGGCTGATCAGGGTGCAGCAGAGAGGGGCCATGCCTGCCTCAGTCCCAACCAGGCCTAAGGACCCCTCTGATACCACCAAATTCTGCCCCCCCGACTGCCTCTGATGTAAGCAGTGCTCAAGCATAACATTTGGAAGCAGAACACAGCTTCCAAAATCTGCAAGTGGGCATCGCAGAGGCCCAGAGGCTACCATACGTAGACAAAAGATCTCTTGGAGGTGGGAGATACTTCCAATATAATCTACCGGATCCCCTGCATGGATTACCCCTGTGACTATGTAGGACAGATGGAGAGGAAGCTAACCACCAGACTGCAAGAACACAAGCGAGCCGTCAGATGAGGAGACCCAAACTTGTTAGTAGCCTCACACTGCAATGAACAAGGACCTACATTCAATCTTGCAGCTACTAAGATTGTTGGCCAAGCAAGGACAAAAATAGCCAGGGAAATGATTGAAGCCTGGGAAATGGGCCCCTTGTCAGTTTACAGGAGTGCTGATTTACCACCAGCTTAATCAAGTATTTAGGAGCCGAGGGCTTGGCAGCACAAGGAAACAACAGCCAATTGCCAGCCATCAACACACCAATCAGCCAATAGGAAGGCACCACATAAATATGACTCACAGAATAGCCCAAAGCACGTATTCCAGTAGAGAGAAGTTCCCTGAAGATGGGCTCCAGAATGAGTCCGAAAGCTCAGAAGAGTAAATCTCTGGTCCTGGTGACCAACCCAGATTGGATCTTAGAACGGATTTTACCCATCTGATAGCTGCCTGTGGGTGTTGTCAGCTTGAAGGGAAAGCACAACTTTAACACCAAGACAATTACAGCTGGCTTAAGCCTCTGTCATTCATAGGCTGGGCATGAGAGGACACAAACCTCAGGAGGACACAGCAGAAAAAGATACTGCCAGAGAATCTCTGTGCCAGAGTTGAATGCACGTGGGGAAGGCCTCAGTGCTCCAGGAGCACAAATCTTATTTACTTCATCCATTTTGATCTGGTAGCAGGGAAAGGAGAAGGTAAAGTCCAGTGGCAGCTTCCTGTTCTTTATTTGCAGCTGCTCCATGATGTTGGCTAGTCTGCAATGTAGTCAAAGGGCATCAGAGAGATGGGTGACATAAATATCTCTTCTTCATAAGCAACCTCATGGGAATGTGGCAGAAAAAAGGGGTTTGCCAGGACATATTTGGGCCATATGTTAGGTGTAAGTAGGAAAAAAGCCACTTATTGGCGTTTGGTTTGAAGTCAGAATCCTCTTGCCCAGGATGAGCGTACTCCAGAAATTGGATGCCAATGTTTCTCTTGGAAGTTATCTCCTGGAACCCTGCCAGGTATTTTGGGCAGTGTGGTTACGTAGTTATATAGAAACAACTACATTTTCTTATTTACTTTGTGTTTCTTTTCAACAATTGAGGTTTGTGCTTGGTTCCCACAAATCTTTCTAGTTCTCCAGCTGTTTGGGGCAAAGGAGGTGTTATTTTCCTGAGAGCAAACCTTGCAGAATTTGAAGAGTCCTTCAAAAGGTGGACCACTATCTATTTCAACATCTTCTGAGGTTCCAAATGGGAAAATATTTAGCATGAGTTCTGGGAGGCTGGTTTTAGCTATCTTCAATGTTAGCCGTCATGGTGTTCTCCAGATGTATGGAAACTTCATTTCCCATAATCCTTTGCCAGAAAATAAAACTAACTTGGAGAAATCTGCTTCAGAGTAAGGGGAGCGCTGATCAATAATATGCAGCATGTAAACTCTTGATAGAAAGATCCATAAAATTGGAAAATACTTTTGATTGCTGAGTCAGCAACATCTTTCTTCATCATGATCAACACCTTCAGATACGAAGGAGCTGTTGAACTTTCTTTGACTTCTCATCCATCTTTTGACACCATACTTTTGCCTTTCGAATTCTCTGCTATCCAATATGGCAGATAAAATACAGACATTTGCTCCTGCCTCAATAAATGATTTTATCCTCAAGGTTTCTCCACACCAGGAACTCCCCCATTACCAACAACTGGGGAATGGAGGTTTAAAAGCATTCAAGTGGTTTGGGGATCTCTGCATCTTTGCACTGTCTACTATCAACCCTAGCATTGCATTCCATCCATGGGAATGTCAGGAACTTTGCTGATTGCATCAATCACTGTTGGTCCTGGCTCTTTTCAATGGCTACGCAAGGATCCCGAGACTGATTCAAACAACCCTTTTCCTTTATAGAAAGAAAAATTAAAAAACTATTAGGAATGCTCTTCCCCACCTCATCTACTACGCTATATATCTGATGTGAAGACAAGAGAAGCCCTTTTCAAGCTCAGCAGGCCTATCATTAGAACTTTTCAGGGAGAAAGTTACAGGGCGAAGATTTACAGGAGGAAAACCTCTACAGGCTGTTCTCCATGGCATCCATCATCCCTACTGCCTGCATCACAGAAAGGCACCATAGAATCCTAGGACTGGAAGGGACCTCAGAGGTTTTCTAATCCAACCCCCTGCCCAAGGCAGGAGACCTTATTCCATCCCTGTCCAATCTCTTCTTAAAAACCTCCAGTGATGGCGCACCGACAACCTCCAAAGGCAAGCCCTTCCACCGATGGATTGTTCTCCCTGTCAGGAAATCTACCCTTAGTTCCAGGTTGGGTCTCTCTTTAATGATCTTCCACCCATTGCATCTTGCCCTGCCCTCACGTGCTTTGGAGAATCGGTCAACTTTCTCTTCTCTGGGACAGCCCTCAAGTACCACACAAACTCTTTGGGAGCCAGGTAGAAAGAGTCTCACATAAACTCTCCCCTGGGCAGAAATGACCTCCGAGGTTTGTGTGGTGAAGAGTTGTGAGAATTTTGTTCTCTAAACAAAAAAGAAACGAAGGAAGAAAAATGTTGTGCAGTGTCCTGATGTTGGAATGATTGTGGGAATGGAGTGGGTTTCAGGAAAAGGAGGAAGTTGTACAAGAAAGAGGAGGAAGAGGGGGAGGAGGGGGAGGAGACGACAACACTTTCTGGGATTGAGGATAAAGCAGAATTGTGGCACATCTGAGTAAAGTAGTGTGAGAGCAATGCGAGATCCAGCCTGACAGGGCTGGGAAAAAGTGCTTACATTTGGAAGAATCTCTCCTAAAACAGACTTTCCTCTCTTAATGTTTCCCTTTTATTTTTAATTCAAAAATATTCCTGGTGGGCTCTTGGTCTCTTTGATCTACCTAGAGTTGCAGTTTTTGCCTTTGTTTTTTCTTTGTGGCCTTTTTGTGGCTTCTCTATCCATTTCCACACTTCAGCAAAATAGCTCCTTTTTCCCCACAAGGATGGCAGTTTCATGGGTAAATGTCACCACCGGAAAAACTTCCTTTGGGATCTGGTTTTCCCTGAGTGTTACTAAAGGTTCAAACTTGGCTTGAGATTGGAGCTTTTCCCCAGGGGTTTCATGGGCATTCCAGTGGTCACCGTTTTTTGTTCTGCTATTTCCAAGTAGCGTGTGAAGTTCTTTACATTTGCTATTATAGTTCTTACATGTTACATGAGCCACAACCTGTAAAATGGAGTCAGGTGCTGAGCCACATGGCAGTCTACACCACATGTGTCCCCTACGTGCCTTCCCACCACTCACTTTTAGTGCTCAGTCTCCCCCCAGGAGAACCCCTAAGTTCTTTGCATTCTTTTGTCCCATCCAGATCTAGAACCAGACAGGATATGAGCACAGACAGAGAACAGCATCAGAAAAATGTGGAGACTGTCAACCAATTGATGCTCAGATTCCTCTCACAGGCATCGTTTGCAAGCAGGGTGATGTCCTCGTTGCTGGACTCCTGCAACACCCTCTGTGAGGTGTTATCTTTGGAGCATGGTGGAAGCTGTAAAACATGGCAATGACCATGGAGGGACTGGGAAAGGAATGGAAAGGAGAGAAGATTTAAGCCATCAAGAGATGAAGGACTGAAGGAGAATCTGCGGGCTGCTGATCTCATAAATTGCAACTCAGCCCACATGAGGAAAAATCCACGAAGAAGCATTTCAAGTCACTCAATGGCCTCCACCTTCGCGAGCTCACTATAAACAAGGGATGGACACTCCTTGAGAGGTTTCCAAGATTCTGGTATGTATCCAGACTCTCCAACGTGGGTCAATCCCACCAACACAAAATAACACCTAATCTGCCACTTCTTAATGTGTGTCATAGGTGCCCTGGGACCAACGAGAAGGCAAAGTTTGTGTGTTGCAAGAGAAGAGATGGAGAAGAGACGGTCGGGGAGGAATTCCTGGCAGAAGAGCAAGCAAAGGGCTAGGTTTTTTTTAAAAAAAGAAAGATCACTTTAGATCCTTTTAAAGTTGCCAAAGTTGAGAAACACTGCTTTAGATTACTTCAACAGTAATTACCGGCAATTTATTACCTTATTCATTAACTTGTCAAAACACCCTGCACATATCCTGAAATAAAGAACAGCCTGCCTGCTGCCCTAGCACATTAGACTGTTGCCCCCCCACCCCCCCAGGGAATCTATAGGGCTGTCCCTGGCTGTCTCTAACCTCAGGTGAAAACTTTTGTGCTCCTTGTGGAGTTTGAGATGGTCACGTGCTTTATTATTCTTCCTTCTTTCCTTTTCCTCCATCTCTACTTACTTTTCTATTATTTTTTTTCACTTTGCTATTACTTTTCTCCATCTGCCTTATTTTTAATTCAAATTTGCATTGTTTTTACTCAATGGGAAAAAAATCTCTTTAATAAAAAATATACATAAAAAGAAAGTGACTTTCAGACTGCTAGCAAGTCTGCTGGACATTTCAGCTTTCCAAAGGGCTTTCAAGAACTTCACGCTGGGTGAAATCAGTTAAACCGCCTGCCATATCCAATCTGAATAGCCTGGCGTGGACACTTCTTGCTTGTACAGGAATTTCACATACTGATTCCTGGTGCAGATGTATATGGCAGAATATACAAGATTAAGGAAGTCAAAGGCAATTGTGATGATTGCACTATGATTGGTAGTCTTTTATAGGGGACAGAAACACAGAATTACTGAATGGACTCCATCACTTACACAATTGCCTGTTTTTGTTTGTAGCTTTGTCAATCTGCTTTCTCCAACAACAAACCTAAATTTGCACCATGGTATGCCTGGCTAAGGAATTCTGGGAGTTGAAGTCCACAAGTCTTAAAGTTGCCACGTTTGGAGACCCCTGGCCTAGGTTAAAGAGCAGTTGAACAAAAAGCAAGTCAAGGGATTGTGGGAATGCAGCCATTGTCTTGAACAGGTTGAACAAATCAAGCCTTCAGTTTAAGCATTACAGTAACTGAAGAGTGGTTCACTTCCCTCAGATGAACATGTTGTACGAATACCTGAACTGTGTTTTATTAACCTAGGTGTCAGAACCCATTCTTATACTGGGGGGAGGAAATCTATTTCAAATCTTTCTATTTCTTACTGTGGGTTCTGCCATTCTCCTGAGGGGGAGGGGAGAAGGCTCTGCGGGCTGTTTCTCTGCTTTGCTACAATGTATCCCTGCCGCAATTGCAAAGTTTCCTTGGATTCGCTAATTTTTACCGCCACTTTATCCCCTCCTTTGCACAGATTGTGCTGCCAATTACGAACTTACTAAAGACCAAGGGGGAGGGAAAACTGAAACCAAGCCAGCCTTTGAAATGGACGGTGGAATGTCAAACCGCATTTGAAAGGTTAAAAAGACTATTTTCCGCAGAGCCAGTTTTAAGGCACCCCGACACTGAGACACCTTTTGTGATTCAGGCTGATGCTAGCGATGTAGCTGTGGGGGCAGTACTATTACAGGAAAATGAGGAGGGAAAATTGCAGCCTTGCGCATATACATCAAGGGAGCTCACAGAAACAGAGCAAAGGTGGGCAGTTTGGGAAAAAGAGGCTTATGCAGTTCGATGGGCTCTTCTCACCTGGCGGCACTTCCTGGAGGGGAACAAAATTCCTTTCCATGTGTGGACCGACCACAAGAACCTGGAAGCACTGAAAACACCCAGGAAACTAATGCCTAAACAAGCAAGATGATCATAGCATTTCCACCGATTTAACTTCACTTTAAAGCATTTGCTGGGAGGAAAGAATTTCTTAGCGGACGCATTGTCCAGATTGCCCCAGTACAATAGTAACAGAACAGAAGTAACAGACCCACTTATGCCATCAAAGCAATTAGCAGCACAAGTCACCATCCGAGCACAAGCCAAACTTCAAAAGCCCTTGGCGAGCCAAGCAGGGATTGAATTAAAAAAAGCACTAGAAACCGATGAATGGTTCCTAGGCCACAAGAACCTATGCACCATGACCGATGGTTTACCATGGGTGGGAGGAAAGCTGTACATCCCAAAAAGCCAGAGACTAACATTCATGCAGTTATGCCACGACTCTAAATCAGCTGGACATTTCAGATTCGTAAAAACTTTACATCTAGTGAAAAGGCAGTTTTGGTGGCCGTCAACAAAAAAGGACATTGAAAGTTATGTGGCCAGCTGTCCAATCTGTGCTGCAGCGAAGAGAATGTAAGGAAAGACCCCAGGCTTGTTGCAACCAGTAGCAACCCCATCAGCACCTTGGAAGGAAATCTCTATGGACTTTATTGTGGAATTACCAGAAAGTAGAGGGAACACAGTCATCTGGGTCGTAAAGGACTTGTTCTCTAAACAAATACATTTTATTCCATGCCAAAAAAATCCCCAATGCAAAAACACTTGCAAAGCTCTTTGTCCAACATATCTATCGACTTCATGGAGCCCCACAATGAATCATATCAGACAGAGAAGTACAGTTCACAACATCTGCAGACGAATGGTGGGACTGAAAGGTCTTATTAATTACCAGCAGGACAACTGGACCGACCTGCTTCCATTCGCAGAGGTCACCTATAACAACGCAATCCATTCCAGCACGGGTTAAACTCCTTTCCAAGTTGCAAACGGGCAAAGTTTTAACCCAATGCCTGAACTCCCAGTCTGCGATCCCACCATTACTTCCCTAAAAGAATGGATGGCACAATTGCAAAATACCTGGCCGGTAGTGAGGAAGGCATTAGACGAAGCTAGAGAAGCTTATAAGATCCAAGCAGATAAAAAACGGAGCGAACCAAAACCATTTACAGTAGGAGAGAAAGTTTATCTGTCAACAAAATACTTAAAATCCTTACAACCCTCAAAAAAGCTAGGACCGAAATTTGTAGGACCTTTTCCCATTAAAAGAATAATTAATCCTGTCACAGTAGAATTAGAACTTCCAAAGACACTCAGACAGGTTCACCCAATTTTCCACTGTAGCCTTTTAAAACACGAACTGCAGTCACCCTTAAGGCCAGCCGAAACTCCTCCCCCTCCTCCAATCATGGTAGAAGGTGAACAACATTTTGAAATTAAAGAAAACCTAGACTCCAAAAAACATCATGGCTCTACCCAATATCTGGTAGTGTGGAAACATCTACCACCTTCCCAAAATGAGTGGGTCCAGAAACGTCACATTAGGGCCCCCCGACTCCTTAGTAAGTTTCATGCTGCTTACCCCGATAAACCAGGCTAATCCTTATCTCCCTTTTTCCTTTTTTGTTTTCTACAGGTGGATCTCTCTTTCTTTTAAGGGGGGCAGGATGTCAGAACCCATTCTTATACTAGGGGTAGGAAATCTATTTCAAATCTTTCTATTTCTTACTGAGGGTTCTGCCATTCTCCTGAGGGGGAGGGGGGAAGGCTCTGCGGGCTGTTTCTCTACTTTGCTACAATGTATCCCTGCTGCTATTCCTGCATACTTGCTCTTTGAACTGTCTCTCCCTTGATGTTACCTTGGGGTGAGAAAAGAATGTGCCTCCAGCCATCTGGCTTATCTCTCGCTGCAGAAGGGAAGGTACGAAGACCTAACAACATCATCACAAGCATGGGAACAGACTCCGTTATCAGCTCCTTTCCCACAGCGGACTTAACACCTGAGGATTGGCCCATTCAAACTGACCAGATGAACTTTGGGTTGGGGTTTGCTTGGGACTCTTTTAACCTATTGATCTGAGTGGGAAACCCTCAGATCCTGCCTATTATGCCTGCTATCAGCTTCTCCTAATAAAAGTTCCTTTTGAAAGAAACTGTTCCAAAGTCCTGCTTTCTTAGGATGAGGTTTTAAAGTGGGTCCTGACATTAGATTTAGAAAGCACTGTATTGTATGAATCCAGCCCAATAGTAGCAAAGGCAAAAAGATACAGGAAAAAATATCTCTCCATGTCTTTGTTCCCAACTGCAACAAGGGAGAAGGCAGCTAAGCTTAACACCAACACTTCCATCATCAGCATTGGTTAACAGATGAGCTCCAGAGGTGACTGTAGGGTGCAGACAAAAAAGTCAAGATGTCATCTCCAAGAGTGAGACTGAAGCTAGGTTCTTATGTGTGTCTCATGGGGCACACCACCATCACCACCACCATCTTGCCTTTTTTGACCATCCCCTGGGGATAACTCTGGATTCCTACCAACCTTCTTCTCTGTGTCAAGGACACTTGAATGAAGTAGGATGGCAAAGCTGAGCCACAGCACTCCTTCCTTCTGCAAGGATTTTCAGTCAATGCCGCAAACGCCACACAAATGAACAATGCAACACAACCATTATTAGGACTGGAATCATCATCACCACCATCACCATAATGTTGGTGGTGGTATCAGTTTTGTTTTTATTGTCCTTAAGAAATCAATAAAAGTAAATAAAATCATTAGACATGCAGGGTTTATTGGTTGATAGGATCCCGCGGTAACTTACTGAGTGTGACCGTCTCATTGATTCTGAAGCTGCAGAGGACTCGATCCACATTACGGGCGTGTCGGAAGCCATTTCCTGTCACCACAACTTGGAAGGACTCTGAAAGTAAAAGAAACCACGGCTTATGCCCACTTATTTGAGAAGGGCATTAGAGTTTTTTGGTTTTTTGGTTTTTTTTTAAAAACTTGATTAAGTGCCATCAAGTCATTTTTTAGTCCAAGCAGCGATATATTCTTTATGAGTTTAAAATAATTACTGATTTATTAAAATTATAATTAAATGATAATGCCAGAAAAAGGAACCCTGCTCAGGCATTTTATCTGTTGATTGTTTTATTTTACTTTTTGACTTGACTCCCAGCTTTCTATCAACCAGGAAAATTAAGATACCAATAGAAGAGACTTTACGTAGTTCAGGATTGAACTGTGGACTCCTTGGTGCTCTCTGAGCTTGGTGGATTCTTTGGCAGATTGTTTTTGAACATGAAGATGCTACCAAATCTGGTAATGAAACATCTGTAAGCAAACCACTAAGCTCAGAGGGCACAAAAATCTCCACAATTAAGCTAACTGTCAATTTTTTTGGCAGTCATCTTAATTAAGGTCCTGAGAATATGGCAGAGTATATTTTGGCCCAAAGAGATGTTAGAACAAGAGAAATAATTAGCAGAGGAAAACTTGAATAAGGCTCGACAGAAAGAAAAGTCCTCACAAATGCTCCTGAAATGTATAACAGAATCATTTCTGAAAATGATGAGCCCACAGCTGTAAATGACGTCTTTATACAGTCCACCTTGTGCAGCTGTCTTTTTCTAGCATCATGGAAGGTATTTGAGAGTGGAATCTGAGCAGTAATCAACAACGGAAAGAAAAAAAATGATGAAGGTCTTATGATACAATCTTATCTCATCATCCTAAAAAGACAATTAAAACATTTGGAGGAAATTCATAGAAAATTTAATATTTTGTAAAACCTCGGTCCAATATCATGCATGTTAAGGCATATCACTGGAAAAATTGGTCTGCAGACAAGAGTTTTGTTCATTATCCCTAAAAAAGAATCAAACATTTTTGGGAAATTGGGAGAAACAACTACACAATGTAGAGCTTGTGTATGTGTCTCTCGTGTGTGTGTTTTAGTGCCATTTCAATCATTTGGCCCAACACTAATTTTGGTTTAACTTTTGGCCCTGTGTGCTAAATGGTTGAAGTCCTTACACTTTAAAGTTGCTGGGATTGAGAAACACGGATCCAGAGCCACGTTTTCCATCCAAAGGAGCATCTGTCTTTCAATCAGGGGGAAAGTGCAGCAAAAAGGAAGCACACAAGCCTCTAAATGCCCCTAGTGATCAGTAGGATAAAAGGGATCAGAGCCACTCCTTTCGAGCTGCTGCTGCAAGGAAAAAAAGCCTCCGAAAGTCGGAAGCAACACTTCACCAAGGGCTTTCTAAACAGCTTCTGCCCTGCAGTCAGCAAGTTTTGTCTGTGCAAGAGGGCTTAAAACTGGGGAGCAGGCAAGGATGACTGTTGATGGTTTGAAGCCAAGTGAACCCACTTTCTGCTGAATCAACAGTATCTCTGGTGCTCAACAGCCACCGCCCACTCGCTCTCGCTCTCTCCAAATCCATGCCTTGGGGGCAGGAGGGGGGGGCGTCTCCTGCACCATAGCTGCACAAAGCATACAAATTGACTCAGGAATCTAGGCTCCGCTCCAAGACTCAGTTGCTTTCATCCCAAAGGGTTGGCTGCACAGCCAGCCTAAGCAACTCCCTGGTTTCAAACTGGTGAGCTCATTCAGGGAAGGGTGTAGCCAGGTAGAAGAGCCACCCCCCCATCCTTTGCAAAGAAGGGGACGAATCCTCATCTGGTTATTTCAGAGGCAGCTGATTAGTGAAACGGGAGCGAAGGCATCAAGGACATCTCAATCAATGGGAGGTTTAGTGACATTCTTGCCTGTGTGTGCACGGCAATGAAGAAAGACCTTCTGCTTCATTCTCCTTTCTCCAGTGACTTTCTTTCACTGGACCATCCTACCTCTAGAGTCAACAGCCTCTCTGGCTTCCCAGCTGAGTCCCAAGGAGGACATCTGAAGAGGACTTCAGTCAGATGCAGAAAATCACATGAAGGTTCAATTAAACTGATTTATTGCTATAGTCTATGCACAAAAATCTTAACTAATGGTGAGCACCTGGGTAGAGTTAGATAAGGGTCAACAGAATTCAAGGGGGAGGGGGTTGGACTGAGTTTGCTACGTAGGGATTGTAGGTTGATTCCTCTTTTCACTCCACCCCCCCCCCCAGCTATTGCCACTCTTCCCACAAGTTCTCGGTGGGGCTCCTTCAGTTCAGGCCAGGAGCACCACCAAAGGGAAGGAGGAACGGTCAAAGGAGGAACAGTCAAAGAATTTCTTTTTCCTGAAAAAAAGTTTAGAGAACTCATCCACCCAATTTCTCTAACCCAAAAATCAGTGGAGAAAAAGCCACTTATGCCCAGCTTCAAAGCCTGCAATACGTGTCTGAGCAAGAGGGAAGAGAAAAAGGAGATCCTCAAGTGTAGGATCTCCAAAACTCAATATCCCAGGGATTAAATGTTCCCCAGAAGGCCCATTTTTGCGTTGACATTCTGGAAATGGTTTAACAGATTTCCCAAAGAAAATGTTCTGGAGCAGGAAGTATTTTGTGGTGTTTTTCCAGACACAGAGCCATGGTGGGAGGACAGGGAGGGGTGGGTGGAACTTTCCAGCCTGTTTGGGGGTAAAAGTGGAAATGAGTGCAGAAAGAAAGAAATGCAATTTGTACCGCTGAAAATCAGCATTTTTGTTACTGAATTTTGGCTGCATGAGTATAGGTCCATAATCACAAATATGTGGAGTTGGAAAGGACCTACAGGGGAACAGCAAGCTGAGCTGGAAGGCGGAATTAAATGTGTCATGAGTTTGGAGTCATTGTGTTGCCACAAGAGAGCCAGGTCCAGCCCTCCCACCATGAATTCCATTGACCCTTATCCAGTGCCAATTTACTTTTGACCATTAGGTGACTAGATTATTATGTATAGGTAGCAATAATAGTCTCTTTTTTGCTTTGAATACAACAAATGCTCCTGGTTATTTGCATCTGACAAAACCACAATGATGATTCTAGTCCAACCCCCTGCAATGTGTAAGGCAACTAATTAAATTATCCCAAAAGGTGCCTATCTAGTGCCTTGTCCAAATCCTCCAGTGCGATAACAGATCTGTGAACTATTCTTTGCCTAGAGGTTTTTTTACATTATTTGCAGTAAATTAAAAAGAATTCCTTTTTGACATCCAGCAGCATATCTATAAATGCAAGAAAGTTTGCATTTAAACTTAAACTGAACAGCTGAAATAATTATAATATAATTATAATAATTAGCCTATAATAGTAGCTTAACTGTTGCAAGATGCTCACACAGACTGACTACAAACAACGGCATGACAAAGTAGGAACAACGGTGCATTGGAATACCTGCAAGAAGTACCAATTGCCTGCAAGCAGGAACTGGTGGGACCACTAAATAGATAAAGTAATAGAAAATAAAGAAGCTAAAGTGCTCTGGGTCTTTAGAATTCATACAGACAGCACCTGTCACATAACACCCCACGCTTAAGATCAGTTGATAAGAAAGACAAAAAAAAAGTCTGGATATAGGATGTTGCAGTACCTGGAGATAGCAGAACAGAAGAGAAAAAACTGGAGAAAATCACGAAATACAAAGACCTGTAAATAGAAGTAGAACATCTGTGATAAAAGAAAGCAATTGTAATAGGCGCCTTGGATGCAATCTCAAAACAACCGGAGCACCACTTGAATACCATTGGTGTTGACAAAATCATCATCAGTCAATTACAAAAGGCAGCTTTATTTGAAACAGCTTACATCCTGCAACAATGCTGCACCTTTAACACCATCAAACAATAACATCTGCCCATCCCAGATCCTTGGGAAGGACTCAGCAGGTGGACAAAAATGCCAAATCCAGCCTAAACATGGATATGGCTGATTGTCCACCCAGTCATAATAACAGCAGCAACAACAACAAGGCAGCTAGGGATTACCAGCTTTTTATAAACTCAGGTCAATTTTCTAGCTTTTAATTGTAAAGTTTTGGCATCTACACATCTGGGAAGAAGACCTAAAATTCAAGTAAAAGAACGAAATAGATCTGAGGGGCCTGAACTCTCTGATATTTTAAATATATATTGCGACCAGATTATTTAAAGGCACTTTCCCTTTTTGGCATCCTCTAGATTAGAAATAAGACTCCCAGGGTTCACACAAGCAGAGACCACCAGCTGGAGGTGGAACTTATTTCCCCAGATGTTCTGCCTGTTTGGCAGATGTTTTCCTTACTGTTTTATTGGCTCCCACTACAAATGCCGTCTGCTGAATTTTGGGGAGGTGGCTTCTCATGTTCAGAACCGATTCTTTTAACCAGAGAAGGCCAAACAGCACCATTCTGACTACTATTTTCCGCCACTGTAGAGTTTTCTATATGGTTGTAGAGACCCAATTTCACTATCAAATATGGTCCTGCTGAGAACTGAAGATCAAAACCCTGCATGTGCATTGGAGCTTCAAAAATGCCTATTTCTGGGTTCTTGAGGGTACAACAACAGCTTTCATCTGCTCTTTTGGCATGTTTTTAGTAAATGGGGACTTTAAGATTTCTATTAATCCAAGATATCTACACTGAAAGTATCAGCTAGTTTCCATCCAGGTCCCTCCTTCCAAACAAGGAAATATCTGAAAGGCCACTAAAACATCTGAAGATAAAATAAAAACTGAGAACAATTGAATTCATGACTTTGTTTGTTAAGACATTGGCCAACCATTGGATGAGAACACATTTTAAAAAACAGATGTCAATTCTAGTTTGTGGCATAAAACCCCTGTATATGAGCGATCCTATGAATTGTGCTTTTCACATTTTGTAATGCAGTTCTGGAGTCAAATACTGGATGCCAAAACATTGGAGAAAGTATTAAATTGTGAACTTTAATGCAATTTTGTCTTTGTTAATTGCAGATCTAGGCTAAAATTGGATGGCTCAGACTGATGATTACACACACACACACACACACACACAATCAGCATGGACTGAACAAAGACAGCTTATCCATTGGAAGAACATAAAATGGGTGGGTCAGCATTCTTCATCACATAGCTGTGTCTGCAGACTTTAAAAAGCCTGGGGAATGAACCGTTTCTCATCTAACATGTAAACTCACTCCCATTTATATCCAAAATAATTAGTAAACAATTGGCGGAGCCCATGAACTCTGAATAACTCTGCAGGGCCTCATGGCTCTCCTTCTCCTTCCCAGCGAGCTGTTAGATGTTTAAATAAGCCAACGGGGACCCCTGAAGGGGCAAAAGTCAGCCGACTGGGGTGGATGCCAAGGTCTGTTTGCCAGCTGCGTCCATGGAGCCTAACTCTTTCCAAAATAAAGCAGGTTCTTTTTTCCCAGGGAATCTATGCCATTGCCAGGAAGACAAGATCTGAATGTAGGAAAAAGAGAAAATAAGCAGTCCAGTTTTTTTTGCAGGAGAAGCTGGAATAAGCTTGAAGTTCTGAGATGGCTAGAAGATCTCTTCAATGGTGAGTCTAACATTGATTTATCCCTGTACATCTTTGTTCCTAGGAAGTCTGCTTTGAAATAAAATTCAGTCTGGTAGCTGGCTCATTTCCAGCTTGCTCCTGTTCCTGCATCTGAAGCCTATCTAGGAAACAGAGAGGTTCGCCTCCATTGCAAAGGTGGAACTTCTCAAAGGACACATACTGAGTAGGTTGATGGGACGAGGAGTCCCTTTCCCACTACTTCTCATAAAGATATGAGATTTTCTGAGACTGAGAAAAATTAATCTGTGGAAGAGCTTGCCTCCAGAAGTCGTGGGTGCTTCATCATGGAGGTTTTCAAGAAGAGACTGGACAGCCATTTGTCCAGAATGGTAGAGGGCAGGGATGTCCAACCGCAGTTGACGTCCACAAGTCTTAAAGTTGCCAAGGTTGGACACCCCTGGTATAGGGTTTCCTGCTTAAGCAGGGATTGGACTAGCAGACCTCCAAGGTTTCTTCCCACCTTATTATTCTATGTTCTATCTTCAGGGAGGGATGGAAGCATCCACTTTATTTTAGGAGTTCCACCTTGAGCACTGGCAGGAGGAACAGAGGGCCTCTGGATGGTCTTGAAGGTGAATGAAGCCCTGAGGGCACCCACTGGCCCTGACTGGATGCTTCTGAAAGTGTGCGGCTCCCTCAGGTCACAACTTGTGAAAAGTACAGAGTAACTCAAGATTCTGGAGGTTCCTGAGAATTTCAATTTCTCTTTCCTGAATCCCAAAGATAATGTATCTGTTGGGAATTTGAAAACACTACCCAACACCACCTGATAGCTGTGCTGTAGGAAGAGTTACATGCAGCCCTTGGCTGGGCAGCTGCAGCTGATCAACGGCTGTTAGCCTGGAAGGGAAAACTTAAGAGGAATGGCTGGAGGTGTCGGGGATGTTTAGCCTGGAGAAGAGAAGGCTGTAATTTGGGTTTTATTCGGTACCGTACACCACAGAGTCTTTCAATAGCATGCAGGTAGTCCCTGACTTACGACCACAACTGAGCCCAAAATTTCTGTTGTTTAACAAATGTTAAACATTTGTTAAGTGAATTTTGCTCCATTTGATGACCTTTCTTGCCATAATGGTTAAGTGAATCACTGCAGTTGTTAAGTTAGTAACATGGTTGTTAAGTGAATTTGGCTTCCTCATTGACTTTGCTTGTCAGAAGGTCACAAAAGATGAACACACGGCCTCGGGATGCTGCAACCATCATAAATATGAGTCAGTTGTCAGGTGTCTGAATTTTGTTCACATGATCATGGGGAGGCCGCAATGGTTGTGTGAAAACTTGTCATGTCACTCTTTTCAGTGCTGTTGTAACTTTGAACAATCACTAAATGAACTGTCGTAAGTCGAGGGCTACCTGTACAAATATAATGCTTATCAATAAATAAGAACCACATGATATGCTTCCCCCCCCCCCAAGAGCTCTTGAAATTCTGTCGTACCAACAAAACCTTCTGTGCAGAAATCCCAGCTCAGAGGAGAATCTGCAATCTCCAGCTATCACAGTCTCTCTCCCTAGCAGTATCTGGGCCTGGGAGTGGCTTTCCAAGCAAGGCTGATTCACACTCTATTTAGTCTTACATATTCCAAGCAAGATCCCTGAATCCAGTTTATTCCTCTTGCTCCCAACCCTTTGGATGTGGAATTGGTGCCCCCATCCCCAGTCCTGATATTTTTCCAGGCAGGGAAGCTAAAGTTTGAAAAGGGACAAAGCCAAGATGGAGGACGATGGGATCTGCACTTTTTTGGTTGTTCAGAATTTCAAACGTTAGCCAAGGCACAGCAGAGAGGAGATTTGGGCTGGAGCCAAAGTGGGGAAGGCGAAAACCTCCATTAATTGGCCTCCCGATATCTTATAAATGAAGTTTGAGATGTCAGAGCCTGTCTGCCCTAAATGAAAATCAACTCTAAAAATAGATCAAATCAAGTTTTTTTTAAAATGCAAGCAGACAACCAACAGATGGAATTTTCTGGCCTTTTTGTGCCAAGGAAAATTTCCCCCAGAGTGCCAGAAGACAGCTGAGACCCCATTCCCCAAAGCAAGAAAGGCTGAAAACATCCCATTGTAAACTCACCGCCTGCACAAATACTGGAAGGCTTTGCAGCAAGGATTTCAATGCAAGATTTCTTCAGAATCTAGAAGGCACAAGAAAGAATAATATGGCTTAGGAACCTTGGGTGCATCCAGATGGAGAACTCCCAGAGCCGCTCAAGGCCGGAATATCTTCATGGCTAAACCAAAAAGGACTTGTGTTAAAGGAGTCCGAAAGTCAAAAGACTTGGAGAATGGAAGGAGAGGTCCCATCCTCCCTGCATCTTCAAGCCCTATCAGGAGTGGTCAAAGAAACCAGGTACAGGACCTTGCCCCCACCTTCTGCTCCCAGAAATACTCGAAGTACTTTCCACACTGCAAAATGTTTTGCATACTCAGCGAGGAAAAGATGGGCTGACTTTATCACCCGAGGTACCTGGGGCAGTAAGGACAGAGAGGTCTCCAGGAGGGCATTCAGCTAAGTCAAGATGGGGACTGCAGGAAAGGGAGCAAAGCCCCATGGCACAGGTGGGGTGTTGGTCATCTAGCTGTGACACCTTTTGACCCCCCCTCCCCCATGCCTCTGGCAAGGGGGAAAAGGCAACATACTGTTTGCAATGTTGTGGTGTAAATGCTGCAATTTATATACTGGCATCAGGTGTCATCACACTCTGTTCTCCTTTGTGTGATGGCATCTCAATGCCCAAGTTGTTGTTTTAAGGTCATGGTGTCTGGTTGCCAGTATTGACAATAACAGGAGTGGTGTTTAAACTTAAGTCATTATGTCAGTAAACAAGCAAACAAACATACATTAAGGACAAACAGCATCCCAAAAGCAAAGGCAATGCTCTCAGACTGGATTCACACAACTCACTATTCCAGTTTAATCCCATTTTGGCCTTTGGAGAGAACAATGATGCTTTTCTTCCCTTTTGTTCTCTCTGGGTTTGATAGTTTATTGCCATTGTTGTTCTTTTGTCTTGCGCTGCTTTTGTGTTTTTGTATTGTTCACTGTTTTTAAATATTTTAACAATTATAGACTCACCCAGAGTCGGTAGAAGTCAGATAGCCTATAGATTTAATAAATAAATAATAATCCTTCAAGACCTTCAAATAACATCTATCTATCTTAGGTCATTGGGAAGGACTTGATAGGTGAACAAAAATGCTAAATGCTAAACATTTGGCTAACTATAATGAATAATACAACAACAACAACAACAACAACAACAACAATAATAATAAATTGTTATTATTGTGATTGAAGCCCTTGGAGCAATACCTAAAGAACTCCCTCAAAATTTGAACATTTTGAACTTACCACACCTGAACACTCTATTTTACAAAAAAAAAAAAAGCCACCTTGCTTGGAACTGCCTATATTCTTAGGTGCCACCTTCATCATTCTTAGGTCCTTCGACTTGAATTAAGTTTTCAGCATACTATGAACCTAACTCCAGATTACTCATAATAATAATAATTTTCTGAACTTGTACAATATATTGGCTATATACTAAGTAAATATTTATTATGCTGCTATTCTGCCTTTTGTTTAAGAGCTCAAGGCACTGTACAGAGCCTTCCCTCCTCCCATTAACCCCACAACAACATCCCTGCGGTGTAGGCTGGGACGGGGAAAGGAACTGGCCCTAAGTCCCCAGAGTGCCGCCATGGTTGAGGGCAACCGATCCAATTCTTAATCACCAATTGGCTCAGCAGGAGAAGCCTCCATTTTTCAATGAAAGGTTAACTGTATCCGTACTTAGCTTCTTGTTGGAACGAATCTCTTAGACCTTTAATTGACCTGGTTAAACATGGTGGTGAAGACAGTCCCAAAGTACTTAAAAATAGGAACAGCAGAAATGGATTCAAAGAACTTGGAGGATTATACAGAGAAAATTTCCCCCAAAAGGAGAGTCTATCCAGCTGTTAGTCAAGAATGGATTTTCTTGGGGTGTTTGTGGGCCCCCCTCTCCTTCCAATTCATCTAATCTCGACAATTGCTACAACATGCAATGATAAATGGGAAGAAGATTGTTCCTCAAATCTGTACCTAAACCAACCAGGTTTCTGTCAAACCTTCCCCCAGGGCCCTACATCATTTGGGAAGGAAAAGCCAACCGTGGTTTGGGATGCAGAGAGGGATCCAGGTAACTGGCAGCATCTTCAAAGCCCAAGTCTCTGCCCCCCACCCCATCATAACTTCCAGGTGGGCACCTGCTCGTCCGGCTCAGCATAACAATGAAAGCAGAGCTATCCTGATTTGTGTTAAACCTGCCTCCTTGGAAATGATGGGGGCTTGAGGAGGGCATATGGCAACAAGCTGAGTGCTCAGGAAAGGATGGGTGGAAACAGGTATTTGAACCTCAAGTTGGATTTAAATTGGGACTTTAAAAAAAAACAGGATTTCCCTCTTCTCAGCAACATCATTTATCATCAGTCACTGATCTTTGCTGCTATTCTTGGGCTAGGGCAGGGGTAGGCAACCTTGGCTCTTTTATGACTCGTGGACTTCAACTCCCAGAATTCCTGAGCCAGCCATGCTGAGGGGAAAGGGAGAGGTTTCCAAGCTGAGCCAGGCTGGCTCAGTAATTCTGGGAGTTGAAGTCCACCAGTCATAAAAGAGCCAAGGTTGCCTACCCCTGGGCTAAGGAGTGTTTCTCAACCTTGGCAATTTTAGGATGTGTGGACTTCAGCTCCCAAAATTTCAGGAAACCTAAAAACTGCGAAATCTAAAAACGCTGGACTAAAGAATGGGAAAAGACAGGCGAAAGCACTTTTAAAACTCCAAGGCATTAGAGGTCCTGGACCAGCAGCTATCCACCTGGACAATGGACGAGGAGAAGAAGGATGCGTGCTGGTGGCAGGGTTGACATGAATGGATGGGGAATTTTCTCACCCCTTTGGCTCAAAAATATTACGAAGGCTGTCCTGTTTAGGGATGTCATGTGATAAGGAACAACTCAAATTTTGAATGAAGATACAGGTGGTCCTCAACTTACAACCACAATTGAGCCCAAAATTTCTGTTGCTAAGCGAGACAGTTGTTAAGTAAGTTTTGCCCCATTTTTACGATCTTTCTTGCTACAGTTGTTAAGTGAATCACTGCAGTTAAGTTAGTAACCTGGTTGTTAAGTGAATCTGGTTTCTGCATTGACTTTGCTTGTCAGAAGGTCACAAAAGGGGAATCACATGATCCTGGGATACTGCAACCATCATAAATATGGTGCCAAGCATTTGAATTTTGATCACTTGACCATGAGGATGCTGCAACGGTCGTAAATGTGAAAAATGATCCTAAGTCACTTTTTTCAGTGCCATTGTAACTTCAAACGGTCACTTAATGAATTGTTATAAGCCGAGGACTGTTACAGTCACCATCATCCCCAGCCCTCAATACTTGTGTGCAGAAGATGCAGATGAAACAATATCATTTTACAAGGTCTTCATGAGAGAATTGAAGAAAAGTAGCAGACTTTTCTAACTATGTAAGGCCCCGGAATACCCTTAAAGGGAGAAAGAAGAAAGGGAAAGAATGGCTAGGGTGAAGCAGGAACTGTTGGAGGGGAACCAGCCACGGAGGGAAGAAGTGCAGTTGTGAGGACAAAAATTAGGCAACCAGCAAGCATTCTAGATTCTCGCTAGGTTCCTTAGAGGTGTCTAGGTGTGATTCTCAAATCAGGTTTAATTCTTATTTTACGTTATGTTCACTCACAAAATTAAAGCTGGCACAAATCTTCAAGGCCGAGCTAGATGAAATCCAGTCTGAAAGATACAAATCACTGCAGCAGAAAAAAGAATTTGGAACTTTTGTTTGGAAAAGCAGGATGTAAATTTCCAGAAAGCTTTGAGCCGGTGACCTTTGAGTGAGTCACAGCATGGAGACTTCCGTTGCGATTATCTGGAGTAGCCAGCTAATTTTATTTACATGGCCCACACATCCCCAAAATCTTATTCCAGCTGATTCTTTCCAAGAAAAAGAATGGGAAACTTCATTTTGGAACGGGAGAAGGGTAAAAAGTTCTAAAGTCCTGTTTGGCTTCTGCAGAAAGGCAGAAGGTGCCATGGAGGCCCCTATGCCTTTTTCCTGATGTTTGGCGGAGCTGAAATGACTCACACATACATACACCTCTTTGCTAGGGTGGACGTAAGGATCAGGGACAACCCGCAATGGCATCAAAATAACGGCACCACGGCATGATTGGGTTCCCTACATAGAACTTGAGGGACACAAGGATGCCATTTGTGCCATCCGCATATAAAATGGCCCCCATGGATGCAGATGGAAGCTGCCAGTGGGGCTTGCCCTAGACGCCATGTGTCCCAGCATCTTTTATCTGAAACATGAAAGAAGCACCACAGCATTGCACTATAAGCTCCGCCCTTTGGAGCACGACACACACACAGTAAGGTGGGGTTTTCTTCAATGCCTGGTTCAGTCTTTTATGCTCCTTCAGGACATTGCTGGCCCCCACCTGCATCTGCTTGATCTACACATTTAGAATCAAATGACAAATGAAGTAATTATAATATTACAATTATTTATTCACATTTATGTATGTCCCACCTTTATTATTTTTAAAAAAATAATTTGCTTTTAATTTGCAGAAGGGAGTTTTAGGGGTGACTCTCACAGAGACAAGAACTGGTGCTGACACAGAGAATCTGCACATAAAAAAACCAGGGGACACCTCTATTACACTGTTGTGACCACACTGTTGTGCAAAACTCACTTAAGAAATGTCTCACTTAACAACATAAATTTTGGGCTCAATTGTGATCGTACGTTGAGGACTGCCTGGATGTGATGGTCCTGCAGTAGAAGCTATAGAGAAAGGATCAGGCCAGGGGCCTCCATATGTGGGATCAAAAAGCTGTCAAGATGGTGGTTTTGATTGAGCAGTCATGGATGCCATCTTGACTCTTTTAACCTCCTCTCTGCAGATGCCCCTGAATCATGCCCTTCTTTGTTAGCTTGCAAAAGACCTTACACTGATACCTGGAATCCCCTCTTTAGATCTAGCAAAAATAGAAGGGAATATTTGTAGCTCGGGGTTGAACTGTGCAGTCCTAGGTGCTCCCTGAGCTTGGTGGATTTCTTGTAGATGTTTCATTACCAAACTAAGTAACATCATCAATGCTAGCAATAACAAAAATATTGTGGAAAATTGGCAAGACTCACTAAGACAGTACTGTACTTCCCTGTTTTGGTTTGAAAAACGAAGTGAGATGCAGGCCTTTGTAATGCTGTGTAACTCCCCCAGCCCTCTGAATAAAAGCCACTAATGTTCTTTGCTCTTGCTAAATAATTCCCGAGCATTTCAAAGCTATCACTCAGCCCAAATCTCTCTTCCACTCGGCCAAGCCATTCAGTTCAGTGGCTGCTACTGGTCTCTTCCTAGGAGGCCCCCAGATGTTCCAGCGCTGATAAATATACTGTTTCTGGCAACAACAATGCTAATTTCACTAAGTCATGAAATGAGTACAGTGCTAAGCAAGACTTACAGAGTCTATGATTCCCTGGAGAGCTTCAAAGCCATCATTCACAGGGAAAACGTGATCCTTGCTGTCAGCAATTCGGGCCAACTGGTTTTGGAGAAAAAAATAGGTGGAAAAGTGAGTCAGCCAACAAGGACGTAAGGAAAAGCTGGACACTGCCAAGAGACAGATGACCATTGCGCAAGAGGTGGAGACAGCCGTTTGTCAAGCTTTGTTGCCATTCATGTGTGCGTGGATTTTGTTTCTTCCATGCTCATTTTTTCCCCTCAGAATTTGCACTCATCACCACAATAGGATTCTAGTTTTTCCCAATACCATAGTGGGGTGAAGGGGAATTAGCAAACCCCCTTGAAGCAGAGAACTTCAGTATAATAGGACAGTGTTTTGCAACCTCAACAACTTTCAGATGTGTGGACTTCAGGTCTCAGAATTCTGCCGGGGGAATTCTGAGAGATGAAGTCCACATCTCTTAGCTGCTGAGGCTGAGAAAAACTATGATAGAATCCTGGCTGAACATGGATCATGGTTTAAATTATTACAGGAGAATGGATCCATGGAGTCTTTAGAGGCACCTTCCAGGCTCTTTGGCAGCTGCCTAAACCCAACATTCTTTCCAATCTAATTCTCAAAGTTTTCTTTAGCAAGATTTATTGAAATATGAGGAATGGGGTTGTACGAACTCCAGCAGCTGAACTGTTTCCCATTGGATCAATTTCATTTTTTATTTTCATTTTTGTTATTCCAGCCATCCTGTGATGTCTGTAGAGATGTCAGAACTTTTTCACAGGAAACCGTGAAACTGGCTGGTTGCATATCCATCTTCTGAATCTTTATCAGCCCGAACTCAACCATTACAGCAAAAACACAGGCACAGTTTACCATTGGCTTCTTCTGAGATTCTGGAATATATTGTGACCTCCCAATATAGACCACAGTCTTGGGATCTCCAGGGAATTTTCCCCTAAGTGCAAATCAATCTGAGTGTGCTCAGCTTTTTAAGTCCAGTCAAAACTAAGTGGATGTGTCTACTTACAGTACATGGGCTTTATAGTTAAGGAGAAACATCTGGAACCAGAAATGATGTCTGTTACTTATTGTTGGTTTCCTTACCTAAACCATGGTGTTTGGATGGGAACGGTTAATTTTCGGTTAATATTATGCTGGCCTGTAAGCACAGACAGATGAAACTGGAACCAGCCATAGCTTTTCCAATGCTCCTAGCCCTTTCAAAAAATTCCCCTATATGAAATTCCAATTTATAGGGTGGAATTGGAATCTAGATAATAATGGGAAATTCCCTTTGTCTTGGCAGATTTTTCTGCTTGCTGTCCAGCGTTAGCCACTCACACTTCATGGGCAAGGAATGGTCTTTGCTATCAGCTCCAGTCTTCTCTACTTTTGAATTCAATAGCAAGAGCACTTAGACTTATATACCGCTTCAGAGTGCTTTACACAGCCGTTTCTAAGCGGTTTACAATGTTAGTATATTGCCCCCAACAATCTGGGTCCTCATTTTACCAATCTCGGAAGAATGGAAGGCTGAGTCAACCTTGAGCTGGTCAGGATTGAACTCCTGGCAGTAAGCAGAGTCAGCCGGCACTCCTGCATTCTATCCCCTGCGCCACCACAGCTCATACATTCAACTGCTAATGTTCTCTCCTGCTCCTTCCTGTCAGCCCTCCAAGATAGATCATACTTGGAATCTAAAGCCACACAAGCTAATATTATTTTTATTATAAGGGTATAGTAACCAAATCTTTCAAGTCTGAATGTGCCTTCCCCTTCTCTATCTTCACGAGAATCAATGGGGGTCATGTCTGAGAAGCCTTCTCAAGTCGCAGTTCTGCCCTAGATTCAGATTTCTTTCGACTGCAGATCTTCTGCAAGATGGCTGTCTTTTCAAAGGAAGATCCCTGAGCTCAAAGCAAGAACTGAGCATCTTGTAGAACAGAGGTGGGGAATGATGGCCCTTTATAACTTGTGGATTTCAAGGCTGGCTCAGGAATTCTGGGAGATGAAGTCCACAAGTCACAAAGGGGCCATCGTTCCCCACCTGTTCTAAAAGATGAGGTGGCTTTTGAAGAGGCCTCTGCAAGGGTAATCTAAGAAATCAAGGTGGTGGCCGTGTCATGTTAGGAACAGATGTTATGCCTGTCAAAAAGGGTTGAGGCTTTGATTCCACAGTTCTGGCCACTATTTTGACGTTTTGGAGCTATATCCTGCAGACAGTCCTGGACTTCTAGCTCCCTCAAAAGCAATTTCAAACGAGACTGAAAGCTGTTACACTCAAACCAAGCTTCGCCCAAATGCAAAATGATTGAAAATTACCTGAGTTTCATTGAAGTCCTTTACACCAACACAGTACACTGTGGCTCCCAGCTCACGGGACCGGTTGGCCTGGAAAGAGAGGGCAAAGCATTGATTGCAGTCATTCTCGGACGGGGCTTCCTAGCTACCATTCTATCTCCTGGCCCATCTCACCCACCTACCTGCCAGCTCAACGGGAAGAAAAAAACATATCCAACATGTTAGGATGGCCTTTCTGTTTGGGATGTAACCCATAATTATGATTTTTAAAAAGAGTCTCAGACTGAGGGAAGCAGAGGGGAATGCAGTTGCTTCATCTTTATGTAAGCCTTCCTGGCCCTCCTTATACAGTACAGGTAGTCCTCGACTTACAACCATTTGTTTAGTGACTGTTCGAAGTTACAACTGCACTAAAAAAAAGGGATTTATGACCGTTTTCACACATATGACTGTTGCAACATCCTCGTGGTCATGTGATCAAAATTCAGACACTGTTGCTGTTTCCCAAAGTCACGTGATCCCCTTTTGCGACCCTCTGACAAGCAAAGTCAATGGGGAAGCCAGATTCTTGTAACAACTAATGTTACTAATCACTGCAGTGATTCAATTAACAACTGTGGAAACAAAGGTTCTAAAATGGGGCAAAACTCACTTAACAACTGTCTCACTTAGAAACAAAAATTTTGAGCTCAGTTGTGGTCATAAGTCAAAGACTACCTGTACATTGGATTAAAACTTCCCAAGTTTGCATTTCCAAAGATCTGGAGACACCAGCTTGGAGAAGGCCTCTGCCACGACAAGCTGCCACTCATGATACATTGGTTTTCTCTCCAATGCCTTTCGCCCACTCTGGATGCTCCAGGCACGGACATTGGGTTTTAATGCCAACAGGAATTATGTGACAGCAAGGGCCAATCAGCGGTCAGTTGGCCCCATTTCTTTATTATTACATTTATTTCTTTATTATTACATTTATTTCTTTATTATTACATTTATTTCTTTATTATTAAAGTTATTTATTGCCCATCTTGTTTCAAAGCGCCTCTGGGCGGCTTACAGCATAAAAACATCAAAATCATCACAAACAAATATTCCAAGCCCAATAAAATGACAATCCAATCCAAGTAAAATCTTGCTCACAAGATGGGAGAGGAGGGAGCTGGATGCAGAGGGGTGGGCAGGGGTGGGATTTGCTCTTAATTAATCAACCGCTTCCAATGAATCTGCTGCCCTTGGAAATTTCAGAGCAGTTGCCCAAAGAGGATGGATCCTTGCTGAACCCTTGTCTGATTCTGTGACTCCCTTATTGCTAAACGGCATGACCACAAAGAGCAATACCAGAGGATCCAGCTGCATCGGATGTGCCTCTTCATGTGCAGCCTCTTTGCAGCCTCTAGCAATGTTGAATGCTCATTTGAGCATCTCTCTTCTTATTGCATTCTTATTGCACCCTTTACCAATGTAATTTTTTTAAATCCGCTGAACGCATTGCACAGTCGCAGGGAGAATCTAGAACAGCAGAATACCTTTGGCGTTATGTTTGAACCCATCTGCTTCCCTGCTTCCCTGAAGGGAAGGTGTTTTCCTCCCATCCTTGTTCCTTCCACTCCTTCATTGTTCTTCTAACCGGCTGCATCGTTCCCCGTTCGGTGCTTCGGGTGCAACATTCCGCCTTCTCTGCAAAATTCCTCTCGCAGGCACTTTCTTTCTGTTTAGCACAGCCCAACTTTTGGTCCAGGGGAGAAACCTTTTTTCAAACTGGCAGAATTGCATTTTATCTGCGGCCTGATGCATCATCAAATCTTAGGTTTCTACCGAATGCCAATAAAACACGCACAGGACATTACCAATTTTACATCCTGGAAGAGTGTCCCACGGAGACTCAAGAGGGCAGCTGACTTTTTTGCCCTCCACCACAGCCCTTTGGACTGGAGCAATGTGAGACAGGCCTGTGGCCTATTAATCTCTCTTTGAAGATCTGTAAAGCTGGCCATTCTTCCACTGTTTCTGCCTCTTCCGCTTCTTTTAATGACTGGTAAAGTAAAAGGGTGGGGGGGGACTTCTTTTGTTCGATTCCTTTGGAGAGGAATGCAATCTCCCCACTTAGGGCAAGGCCTGGGCCCGACTGTCAACCCCACCCTGCGTGAGGGAAACAGGCAGATCCAGGAGGGGAATCTGGCCTTGGAGGAGATCCTGATGGTGCCTCTGTCTGAGCAGGAGAACATTGAAAGCCTCTTGATCAAATTGCAAAGGCAATCAAGAGCAACGAAGCATGCCTCTGCACAAAATCAGCCCTTTGCTAGCAAACAAGGATTGCTTTGACTATTTTAAAACAAATGCACAGACAGATTCCAATGGGACTACTAGAGTATGCACCAATTTTCTTTACGGAATTAGTCTCTTAGGCTGGGGAGTTCTGGGAGCTCAAGCCCAAACATCTTAAAGGTTGCCAAGGTTGAGAAACACTGGTCTAAATGGCCTCCAGGTTCTCTCCCAACTCTCTGATTCTGTTAATTATTATTTAATGTTCAGGAGGACATATTTAGACTAGGGGGAGAGCCCACTGTTGTACTTCCTGGCTCACTGCATGCATGTTTAATTTTTCCCCCCTTGTTCCACTGAGTTGATGTTGACTCCTGGTGACCTGGTGACTCCTAGTCCCTCCAAAGCTTTGGGAAGCCTTTGTCCTTGTCGTTCTCTTCTTCTTTTTCCTGGGGCTGAGAAGGAGGGACTGGCCCAAGGTCACCAGCTGCCTTTGTATCCAAGGCCAAACTCAATTCACACTTCCCAGTTCTGAACCAGATGCCTTAACCAGGGCACCAAAGGAGCAAGGCTAAAAGATGTCTTCTAGTTTTACCAAGGTTCCTTTCCCCACAAAAGAAACTTCTGCTTGTCTACCTCCTTTTAAAAAAAAAATTACATTTCGAGCTTATTTTATTATTTTAGCTGGCAGCGATGGCTGCAGTTTGGGGTTCCTTATGTTTCTTCCCCTGCTCCATTTTTTCCCCATTTCCCCTGCTTGGCTACCCAATTTCTAAAAAAATAAAATAAAAATTAATAAAATAAAATAAAAATTAATAAAATAAAATAAAAATTAATAAAATAAAATAAAAGTTTTCTCCTGATGCTTCTCTTTGAAATCTGCTGACTAGGGAAGCTGCAGTTTGCGGTACTGTACTATGCAAGATTGGTTGTTCACCTCGTTTCTTGTTCACCTCGGAATCATATTCTCGGGAATTAAATTAAAAAGAAATTGTCAGGAGCTTCTTCTCTTGAATGGAAATGATGGGGAGACAGGAGAGAGGGACTTCAGTCTGCATTTTCTGCACAACAATAATTATGATTTTAGAAGAGGGCTGAAATTACGCATCTCACAATGTAAGCCTTGTCCCACATCAGGCTGCTCAATTCCCAAGCATCCTAAAAGAAGACATGCCGGATAAATCCAGCCAATTCCATTCAAACGCTTCAGACAGAGAGGATAGGCCATGATAGCTTTCTGCAATCTAATGCCCTCCAGATGTGTTGCAGACTAAGAATTCCCGAAAGCATCTGGAAGGCCTTGGATTGAGGAAGGCCAAGTTATGCATGGATGGACCTCTCTACCCCTGTGCTGTTGAGAAACCTTATTTTTTTACAACACAGCCAAGTTAATGTGCTCTACCAATCTTGGAGCCCAGATTAGTCCTTTTTGTAGAACTGTGGTGACAGCCCTGAAGATTCGTGTTACTGAAAAAATTACCATATCCTCTGGGTCATCCTTCTAAAGATGTTGTAATGCATCTGCTGAATCCTGAAGTATTTAATTTTTGCAGTCAAAGATGACAGTTGAGGGAAGAGAGCAGCAACATTTTCCTTGGGAAAGTCCCTAGGCTAACGATGGGAAAGAAATTCATTGGGTTTATATTTCATTATGCGCTTTCTTAATGCGTGCTTCCCAGAACTGTGTGGAAACAAAATGAATGCTCACGAAGACTTGGGAAAAAATAATAATGAAGCAGAATCTGGTTGAGGGGAGATAAAATGGGAAGAAAAAAAATACAGCAACATTGAAATAAATAGATTTGTCCCCTCCAACCCTTGCAAAGTGGGGATGCAGAGATGGAGGTGCAGTGCAGTTATAGGAGAGGTTTAATACAATAATGTATTAAAAGACATTAAGTGCCATGCAAACCTCTTGTCACTTCCCAAGAGAAAAGCCAATTCATCTGCATTTTTTACTTTATTTAAAAATTTATATTCTGCCCTTCTAATGCATCTCCCTGTAAAATGAGCTTGTCAACTGTCAGACTGTGGCTCCAAGCTTGTCTGGGCAAAGTTCTCTTGTTTGCAACAGTCTCCAAAAATAAAGCTGAGTCCAGGCGAGTGAAAATGACATGCCAGTTGTGAGCCTGAGGTAGACAGACAAAACACTGTCTGCAAACATGTGCCATCAACTTCACTGGATCTCTCTCCCTCCCCCTCCCTCCCTCCCTCCCCCTCCCTCCCTCTCTCTCTTTCTCTCTGCAAATCCAAGATAAAGTAACATGTTGACCCTAAGAATTCATTCCTTTCCTTTCCTGAGAAACCCCAAGAGGTAGAAAGTCTGGACTTTATCTGCAAAGGAGAAGATCTGTCAGTCTCCTCTCCCACAAAAGTGCTTAGACCAAGAAAGAGGTTATGGACATTGTTTGATTGAGGTTTCAGTAGGAGTTGAGATTTTAAAACCAACCTGCTTCTGGATTTATAGGAGGGACACAGTTCCCGTTCCCTGGGAAGAGCAACTTTTTTGGTGCATCATTCCATTCATTACAGACTTTCAAAGCAAGGCTCCTACCTCTTGTTCAGAATAGAAGAAAAGGTCCTCATGAAGTTCTCCATCCGTCAAGGCAATAATGACACTGGCAGTCCTGTAACCTGATGAGGGAAGCCATTCCAGAAGTAGAATTAATGGTCAAGGACAATGGAACAACCAGCTGCCATCTTGTTTTACTCAGAACGTGATGCTGCTTATCTGGTGCTGTTTGCAAACTGTCATAGAAGTTTCCTTCATGTTTTACTTACACATAGACAGTCAGGTTTGCGCAAACTCAAGTTTATACAAACAACTAAATATTTAATATAGTGGTTAAATACAGTGGTTAGAAACTGAGTTCTAACCTTGAGCATGGATGTTGGCTGCAGGACTTTGGGCCAGTCCCTCTCTCAGGCCTGGGAAGAAGCAGCGATGCCAAACCACTTCTGAAAATGTTGCCAAGAAAACTGCAGGGACTCATCCATGTGGTCAATGCCCAGGCCGGCTCAAAGAAGAGAGCCAGTTTGGTGGAGGCACCAGACTGGAAACTGGAATTCTTGGGGACTTGGGCAAGCAGTTGCCAAGAGTCCAGAATGACTTGAAGATGTGCCAACACACACCCACATGCACATTTCATAGGAAAGCAGATGTAATTCTGTAGTGAATATATTAGCATGTTTTCCAGAGCATCCAGCTTATCTAACCTATATGTTTACTTTTGGGATATAAACATAAATGATTTTTAAAGTATAAGCAGAGGTGCATGCGACCTGAGCAATGTTGAGCTGGCCACACCCCCGGCCATTGACGTTGCTTGTCAAAAGGTTGCAAAAGGGGATCACATGACCCTGGGACACTGTGACCGTCATAAGTATGAATCAGTTGCCAAGCATCTGAATGTAAATCACGTGACCCTGGGGATGCTGCAACAGTCATAAGTGTGAAAAATGGTCATAAGTCACATTTTTCAGTGCCGTTGTAACGGCACTAAGCGAACTGTTGTAAGTTGAGGACTACCTGTACTTTATCACTTTTTTCTTTTTTTTTTCGGTCATGAAGTTTTTGACACCTTGCTAGGTGACTGGTGGTACTTGGATATTGCCATATCCTAAAAGTGGTACAATGGGTGAAAAGGTTGAAAAGCCCTGATCTAGTCCAGCCCCCGCTCAAGGAGGAGAGCTTATGTTATCCTGGTCAAATGTTTGTCCAATTTTTTCTAACCCTAACCCTCTGTTAATGCAGCCTAGGACTGCATTGGCTTTTTTGGTGGCTGCAGCACACTGCTAGCTCATACTTAAGCACCTAGATCTCCCTCACAGTTATTACTATGAATAATAGTAATTACTGTTACTTTCTTTATTAACTATTAATTTATAATAGTAAATTATTACTATTAATAATAGTATCACTATTACTCACTTTGGCAGGAAAAATCAAATGCATGGGTACAAAATAATTGGTACCTGGCTTAAGAGGTACCATCTACGCTGTACCTATGCATTTGGTTTTTCCTGCCTACATGCAGGACCTTTTCTCAGCACTGAACTTCATCTTGTTGGATGTCCCAAAGGTCCTTTTTTCAGGAGGCAACCGGACTTTGTTTTTTCTTTGAAGACGTTTTGCTTCTCATCCAAGAATAATCTTCAGCTCTGACTGGAAGTTGGGGAACGGAAGGATTTATCCTCCTTGCAGACAACTGGTCATTTGCATCCTTTTAGAGAGTCGTTGAGGCCACTTGGAGGTCTACCTGTGTCCTTAGGGTCAGCTAAGCAGTGCAATTGGCCTTCTTGGCTGCAGGATGTTTTCTGCACTGTGTCCCTTCACTGTTGAAGACAGGCACAGGCTGTTGGGGATGAGTCTAAATGGCCTCAACGACTCTCAAAAAGAATGCAAATGACCAGCTGTCTGCAAGGAATATAAATCCTTCCATTCCCCACCATACAGTCAGAGCTGAAGAAGATTCTTGGATGAGAAACAAAACGGCTTCAAAGAAAAAACAAAGAAAGTCCAGTTGCCTCCTGAAAAAGCAGCTTTGGGACAACCATGACCTGGATGACTGACAATCTCCATAGACATCTTGTTGGATAATTGTTGGATTCAACTCTTCTACCTTGGCACATGCACAATAGCTCCACAACTTAGCTGTGATCAAATCTTGAAAGAATCCTGAACTTTCTTTTCCTGTGTGCTTAAATGGATGCAATCTGATTAAAGAACTGTAAATTCACATCAAGCTGAACTCTGCCTCACCTTTTATTAAAAATTACAGATGGGATGTACGAGAAACAGTTAAAGGCTGCCATTTCCCCCAGAGTTGTACATTTATTCATTTTTCATGTGGCCTGACAGCAAGAGGGAAGCCTTGGGATCGCTTTAGGGCAGGACGATCACGGAGAAGAGACAACATATTATCATCTCAATTACAGCATGCCAACTGCAGAGAAGGCAGAATTACTGCCCAAAGGTGTTCTTATCACCCCAAGATTGTTATTGTGATCTGAGCGTGGTCTGGGCTTGTCTGTGGTCTGGGTTTCAAATGATCCCACCACAGTGAAGAAGTAATTAAAGTTAATTTGGCTGCTGCTGTCAACCTGAGTCATGCATTAATACTCAAGTTAACATACTGCTGTTATGAAAGTGAAGATAATTTCAAGAATTCTGTCTGAAGGAAAAATGTTCCAGTAATTATCAGTCTTTGCAAAATATCAAAAATTGCTATGGGAAGTTTTCTACTCTGGAGAAGAGCAGCTGGGAATCAAATAACTGCATTTTCCAGAGAGGGCGATGATATATTAGGCGGATAACAGAACAGAATAACAGAATTGGAAGGGACCTTGGAGATCTTCTAGTCCAACCCCCAGCTTACGCAAGAGACCCTATACCAGGGGTGTCAAACTCGCCATGTCACATGACGTGTCATGACGTATCACAACTTTTTCCCCATTGCCGGAGCTGGGGTGGGCGTGGTTTCGGCATGATGCATCCGGCCCCCGGGCCAGCAGTTTGACACCCCTGCCCTATACCATTTCTGACAAGTGGCTGTCCAGTCTCTTCTTAAAAGCTTCCAGGGATGAAGCACCTACAACTTCTGGAGGCAAGTCGTTTAATTAGTTAACTATTCTCACTGTCAGGAAATTTCTCCTTAGTTCTAGCTTGCTTCTCTCCTTGATTAGTTTCCATCCATTGCTACCTGTCCTGCCTTCAGGTGCTTTGGAGAATAGGTTGACCTCCTCTTCTTTGTGGCAGCCCCTCAACTATTGGAACACTGCTATGATGTCTCCCCTGATCCTTCTTTTCAATAGACTAGGCCAGGCATGTCAAACTCGCGACGTCACGTGACGTCGCGCGACGTATCGGAGCTTTTTCTCCATTGCCGGCAATGGGGTGGGCGCGGTTTTGGGATGACGCGTCCGGCCCACGGGCCAGCAGTTTGACACCCCTGGACTAGGCATATCTAATTCCTGCAATTGTTGTTCATCTGTTTTAGTCTCCAGGCCCCTAATTATCTTTGTTGCTTTGCTACTCTTTCCAGAATCTCAACCTCTTTTTTTTAATGGGATGACCACAACTGGATGCAGTGTTCCAGGTGTGGTCTTACTAAGGCTTATAAAATTATATTAACATGTCACATGATCTTGATTCTATCCCTTTGTTAATGCAGCCTAGGATTGCATTGGCTTTTTTGACAGCTGCAGCACACTGTGGGCTCACATTTAAATGGTTGTCTACTAGGACTCCAGGATCCCTCTCATAGTTTCTCCACTCCGCCAGGTTTTACCTAATCTGTACCTGTGTGGTGTTTGATTAAACTGTGTTAAATGGGAGTGCAGGATGGAGGTGAAAATCAGAAGCATCTGAAGGGAGCCAAAAACATCCCAACAGATATGAAAAGGGGATGGGACTTGAATTACACAATTGTGGTCATCCTCTTGATATGTTTATGATACGTTGCCTTATGTGTATGTTTTATTTTTGCCCCATACCAGATGACTTTCACACTTTATTTGTATCACGCCTTTATTATTTTTATAAATATGATGAACATATCAACATAACTTCCTCTTCTTATTTTCCAGGCAACAACAACCCTGTGACCTGAGTTGGTCCGAGAGAGAGTCAGTGCCCCAAAGTCTCCCAGCTGGCTTTTATACCTAAGGCAGGATTAGAACTCCTGCTTCTAGTCTGGTGCCTTCACTACTAGACCATAAAGGCAAATATTGAAAACCAACTACTCAGATTAATCTAGCAAACAGGATTTAAAATTTTTGGAAGAGGATTTAAAAGCAGCAAGCAGAGAAATGAGGGGGATGGGTTATGCACCATTGCTTTTAACGTGTTTCCATTTCAAAGTAGATTTTTGTTTTTTAGAAAAGTCAGAATTGCAGATCAATCATCCGCATGTGTGGGCAATGCGTAGTTTGCCCATGGTGGATCTAACCAGGGTTTGTCTTAATAGCAGCATTTTGAATTGCAAGAAGATATCAAAAACTGCACACTGCAGATGTATGATTCCACAGAACCATCAATCAAATTTAGATACTCTAAGGTCTGTCCAGGGTTTTCTGAGTAGGAATGTGGAAGAAATACAAAAAATAAATGAACAGCTTCAAATGTTATGGAACCCAATCCAGCAGAGCTTACCTCTGAATAAAAACAGAACAGAATAATTTGGTCTCAAACTTCCATTCAAAAACAGTTAGAAATCCAATAAAATTGAGGCTTCCAAAACACCGTTATTAACATTTCATGTAGAACTTTATTGCATTGCCCTTTGCAATAGCTAAGATGCTCTGATAACATTTCCGGACAACCAGTTTTCTTTAGCAAAGATTCCTGGCAAGCTTAATAAAAAGTTTTAATACTTGCACATTCAGAGGTTTTATTACTTCCTGTTATTCCCCACTGGGAAGAATTAATGCTGGATATCCTGCAATTTATTTTCTTAGTGTCAATTTTGTTAATTACTTATGCCTTTCATGTACATGTGTCTGTATGTCTATGTGTTCATTTAATATCAGAATACCATATTTGCCCGGAAGTAAGACCTACCCCGAAAATAAGCCCTAGCTTGATTTTGGGGGGCAGGCCTAATATAAGACCTACCCCAAAATAAGCCCTAGACACACACCTAAAAATCAAGCTAGGGCGGGGGTGGAGGGGTTGGAGCTTACCATTGCAGCCAGGCCTCCCATGGATCGACACTTGCTGGAAGGAGCAGCTTCATTCTGCAGCTGAGAATGGAGCTCCCGCCTGCATTTCGCAGTCAGAGGCCTTTCTGGAAGGCCTCTGCAGCCGAGAACCGAGCTATGGATTCAATCCGGAAAGGCCTCTGGCTGCGAAATGCAGGCCGGAGCTCCATTCTCAGCTGCAGAATGAAGCTGCTCCTTCGGCCGCAGAAGAAGGGGGCTGGCTGGGCGGGGCTGTCGGTGCCGCCACTGCGAGGTGAGTGGAAAAGACACACACACCCCGAAAATAAGACCCAGTGCTTCTTTTGGAGGCCAACAAAACACTAAGACCGGGTCTTATTTTTGGGGAAACAGGGTAGCACTACAGGTAGTCCTTGACTTATGACCACAATTGAGCCCAATCTTTCTGTTGTTAAGTGAGTTTTGCCTCGTTTTACAATGTTTCTTGCCACAGTTGTTTAGTGAATCACTACAGTTTTTAAGTTAGCAACACTGTTGTTAAGTGAATCAGGCTTCCCCATTGACTTGGCTTGTCAGAAGATCCCAAAAGGTGATCACATGACCCTGGGACACTGCAACCGTCATAAGTACATGCCAGTTGCCAAGTGTCCAAATATTGATGTCCCACATGACCATAGGGATGCTGCAAAAATCATAAGTACGAAAAACAGTCATAAGTCACTTTTTCAGTGCTGTTGTAACTTTGAATGGTCACTAAACGAATGGGTGTAAGTCAAGGACTATCTGTATTGTGTACCAAGAGGGAAATAGATTGATTTAGAATAATGACAAATATCAGGGAAGGTCAACTGCAAAATAATAAAGGAAGATGCTCTTAACAAATGAGCAAAAGTAATAATGACCACTTTATTGAACGTATTCTTACCTTGAACATTTTCATGATAAATTTGCTCACTGGCCTAAAACAGAACCAAGGAGAATTATTAGGATGTAATGTATGGATAAAGTATAGCTTCAATTACCCGTGGCAAGAATATGGTGCCACACTGTGAAGCAGACAAGTTGGGGACGGGATGGGCGGTTGCTATCCAGCCACAGAGCAAAGCAAAAGTCAAGTTGGACCTTGTGACCCTGAGATTGGAGCCCCATCCCATGTTTATGTGCATCCGATGTGGAAAGCATATCAAAAACTGGCTGGGGCTTTGATGGGATGGCAGCAACCGCCATCTTGCTGCCTTTCACACCTACTTCCCGTAGACGCTCCGGCCCAGACTGCCCTCTGACTGTGGCACCCATCATAAAACAAAGACTTAACTTCTTTGCTCTTATTTACCCTTTTAAATCCTTCGTGCATGTAGGTGTCTCCTCCTGGCAAGACCTTCTGAAGTTCATCTAAGCCTTGACGGATTTTTTCTCTGGAACAGCAGAAGACACCAGCTTTGGTTAGAGAGAAAGTACTTGCCACAGGCAAGATAGGCATGTCAAAGAAGTCACAGCTCTGAACTCTCCCACTGTCTGCTTGAAATAAAACATTTTGCAATGCTGCGGTGAGAGAGAAACGTTGAGGAAAACTATTATTATCTCCAGGCAAGACATTGTACAGAGACAGCCAGAACGGCGAAATGGCTGATAACTATTTTGCTTTCTAGGCATGGGAAAAGTTCTCTCCTTAGGACTCCCATCTTTTTTTCTTTATTCTTTCCTGCACAGTGCCTGGCAACCTGTGAGCTCCATTTCCGGAGTCCTAAGAAAGTCTAAGGGTAGGAAAAGGGGGAGACAGCTGGATTGTTTCCCCTGAACTTCACCATTCACCAATATCTGCAGAAACATGTATGGGAAAAGTCTGATTTGGGGCCATCTATTGCAGTTCCCAACAAGTAAAGAGGTGTCAGATTTGCCAACATGTGCCTTTCTCCCTCCTTCTTCCCTCTTCTTCTCTTACTTTTCTAATGCTACTGCACTAAAGGGTGGAAACCTGACTTGTGGGGAACAAGGTATGCTGCAAGAGAGACAAATGCAAGGTATTATATTTAGGGAGGAAAAATGTAGAACATTTCTCTCTCTCTCCCCCCTCCCTCTCTTTCCTCTCTCTCCCCCCTTTCTCTTCTCTTCTTTTCTCTTCTCTCTCTCCCTCTCTGCCCTTCTCCCTAATAAGGTGCCTCTGAACATGCATAAAGGAGGATGTATGGTTTGGAAGCACCAAATCAAGGGAGAACTTGGCTGTGGTCATTGATAGCAGCATGAGGCAACTGCTAGACAGGCTAACACAGTTCTTTTGGACACAATGACAGGAGGAAGGCTCGTGAAAGCATAAGAAGCTGTTCATGTGGTAAATGAGCACAGTTTGGACCCCTTCCTACAATGATGCCCTTCAAAATAGATATCTTCTATCTCCAAAATAGATTTCTGCTGGCAAACCTTGACCCTTAATGCCATGTAAGGAAAATGCTGGGAAATCTCCAAATCTCAGTTTAGCCAGTATTGTAGAATCCCAGAACTGGGCCATTGAAAGCCAGACCTAAAGCCTACACGTAAGCTTCCAGATCTGGGTTGCAAAAATCCAGATGACCGCTAGAGAGCAGAAAAGGAATTCAAAAGAGTTTTTGCTGCCATGGAGTGGCTGCCTTAGTATTGCAACCCAGATCTGGAAGCCCAGCCTTAATAAGCTCTCCCAATCTGATATGGAGGAATAACAGGTAGTCATTGACTTATAACCACAATTAGGACCAGAATCTCTATTGCTAAGCAAGGCGGTTGTTAGGGGAGCTGCACCTGATTTTACAATATATATTTTTTGTCACACGTTAAGTGAATCCAGCTTTTCCCATTGACTTTGCTTCTTGGAAACCGGCTGGGTAGGTCAAAAATGACAATCAGATGACTCCGGAATGGTGTAAGCATCATAAATACCTGCCAGTGGCCTAGCACCTGAATTCTGACATGTGACCGTGGGGATGCTGCGATGGTCCTAAGTATGATGACCAGTCATAAGTCAGTTTTTTCAGTGCTATTGTCATTCTGAATAGTCACTAAATGAATGGTTTTAAGTCAAGGACTATCTGAGGAATCCTTGGTGCTCTCTGAACTTCGTTGTTTTCTTATTAGTGCTACTGATGATGTTACCTAGTTTGGGTAATGAAACGTCTGCAACAGAACAACCAAGTTCAGAGAATACCGAGGACCCTAATTTCAACCCTGAGCTACAAATATTCTCCTCCATCACCTGCATTGGCTTAATTTACACAGCCCAACATTCCCAAGGCACTAAGGAGCAAAAGTTCTCCAAACAGAGAAGGAAGTGTTAAAACCTGCAATGATGCAAGAGAAAACCTTGTTCTGCCGAAATTCAGCAGCAGATTTCACAGTCCCCGCATACTATTGAACCTACACAATGAAATACTTTGTCAGGATTAATTTCAAGCCACACCGAGGCCTGGCACAAGATATATCAGTAACTCTTCCTTGTGGAGTTGGCATGACACACCAGGCTAGGCTAAAAGGGATAATTTATGCCTTATTTGTTTGGGCAGGCACCTTCTGGGAAGGCTGCAAGTGTGTTTTACTGCCCCAGGTTTAACGTACGAATTCAATCTGTGTTCCTTCAAGAGACAGAGAGGACAGTTGCTGCTTGGGTAAAACAAAAGTCAGTATGGCAGTTATGATAGAGGCCCCACCCCTTTTAAAACCAAAAAAGGGGTGGGGCCTCAACCTGCTGCTACCATCTTGACGTTTTTGACCCCTTTCCCCATGGAGAGCCCTGAATCTGCACCAGCCAGTAGGTGAAGCAAAAGACAGACAGCAGCTGGACAGGAAGATCTGGATGCTTCCTATATATGCATTTAAAAGTCAAGCGAAGTTCAGTTCTGGTAAAAACCCAGATGTTCTAGATTCCAGACTAGGGGTGTCCAACCTTGGCAATTTTAAGACTTCACCTCCCAGAATTCATCATCCAGCTGCATGATGAGGTGACATCCATTACCTGCCCCAGCTTCTGCCCACCTAGCAGTTCAAAAGCATGCAAATGCGAATAGATAAATAGATACCACTTCAGTGGGAAGGCAACAGCGTTCTGTGCACCTTGGTGTATAGTCGAGCTGGCCACATGACCATGGAAACTGTCTTCTGGCAACGCTGGCCCCTTGGCTAGGAAATGGAGATGAGCACGTGCCCTAGAGTCAGACTCGACTGACAGGGGAAACCGCTGCTTTTATCTCAACCATGGTAACTTTAAGAGATGTGGATTTCAACTCCCAGAATTCCTCAGTCAGCATGCTGGCTAGGGATTTCTGGGAGTTGAAATCCAGATATCTTAAAGGTACTACGGTTGAGAAACACTGGTTTAGTGCACTGCATGAACCGGGTTACAGAGCTGCAAAGCTGATAGACACTGTCCCTTCACCCGCTATCTGTCCCCCCCCTTGTCTTACATTTAGCTCTGAGCCTATTTTTTTCTCCTTTTCCAAGATGGGGAGCAGAGCTCGGGTCTCTGCTCCTCCTGGATTCCCACGTAACTCCTACAACAGGCTAGTAGTTCTCGCTGTTCTTAAAAACAGCAAAGTACTGTTTTGGCTGAATATAAACACAGTCCCTAATAAATCAAAATTTCTCTCTGGGTAAAACAGGACAGTTGTACAACTTTTCGAAAAAGCAGCAGTCTTTGCCCCGTAACCTGTTTTCAACATTAGGCTGAAAATGTCCAATCCCTCCTCAAGGCCCTCCAAATCTGTCCTAGGGATCATTTGGGGGGCTTGAAAGAGGTGGTCCTTAAGAGACGAGGTGCCCAAGCATATTTAATATGATGCTCATGCTTGCTACCCAGGCTATAAGATCAACATTTGTGTGCGGAGTAACAGCTAGGATGGCGGATCCTAGGACAGGTAACATCCCCCCCCTCCTTCTTACCTGTCTTCTGTCAGATCCATCAGGGTTGAACCTTGAGTGGAGAAGACAATAAAGGACATTCTCAACTGGGGGCTGCAGAAAGAAAGACAGCAAAATGAGGACCTTCCTTCCTTCCTTCCTTCCTTCCTTCCTTCCTTCCTTCCTTCCTTCCTTCCTTCCTTCCTTCCTTCCTTCTCTCCTTCCCTCCCTCCCTCCCTCCCTCCCTTCCTTGCCTCTCTCAGCAAAATATAGCAATATTCCTCTATCCAGCTGAATGTGTGAACTGCCTCTACTGGGTATTCACAAAAGATGGGGGGGAAAGTCAAGATGGCAGCTGTGACTGTGCAAATGAAGCTTCATCTCTTTTTATGTGCATTCCATGTGTGGCTGTCTCTGCGGATTGTATATAATTTTTGGTGCTGCTTGTAGAAAGTGATCCATTTCTTACATCATTCCGAAGGCACGCTTCTACAAATGTAAATTAATCTCAGGATCATTTTTTGGATGCTCTACTCTGAGCAGAGACAGGGATTTATTTACAGTACTTAATAAGGGCTTTTATTCCATTTCAAAAAATCAAGATTTACAAAAGTAGTTTGCAACCTTGAACAAATCTTGAATAATTCTCAACCCCTCACCAAATCCCAACTTTCCTATCGTAGATCCTTTTGAAGAATTTGTGACAACTCAGTTAACGTATACGTGATTGCTTACTAAGACTAGAACGCGACCTTAAGACTCAGAACTGTGGCAATTTTCTTCCTCTAAAAAAACTAGACCTCCTTGAAAACAATAAATCAGCTTCTGATCAGTTCCAGGAGTTTGTGCCCATGAAAACACAGCAGGGAAACAAACTGTCTGGAATTCTTTGAAACTTGTGTTCCCTTTCTTCCATTAAGAGGAAATCCAGTTCAAGGCAACAACAAAAATAGCAAAACAAAGTTGGTGTTTTTCTCAATTATTTCAAAATTGCTCAGTAAGTTTCTTTCAGCTACAGTGTCGCTGAGAATCAAAGGAACAACAAGGCTTTAAGAGGGCAAACTTGAGTCAAGACAAGGAAAATAGAATAGAATAGAATAGAATAGAATAGAATAGAATAGAATAGAATAGAATAGAATAGAATAGAATAGAATAGAATAGAATAGAATAGAATAGAATAGAATAGAATAGAATAGAATAGAATAGAATAATAGAATAGAATAATAGAATAGAATAATAGAAGAATAGAATAATAGAATAGAATAGAAGAGAAGAGAAGAGAAGAGAAGAGAAGAGAAGAGAAGAGAAGAGAAGAGAAGAGAAGAGAAGAGAAGAGAAGAGAAGAGAAGAGAAGAGAAGAGAAGAGAAGAGAAGAGAAGAGAAGAGAATATTCTTTATTGGCCAGGTGTGATTGGACCCACAAGGAATTTGTCTCTGGTGCAGAAGCTCTCAATGTACATGCAAAGCAACAGAGTAATAGTAATCATAATATGATACCAATAAGAGGGAGTAGTAGAGAAGATGAGAAGGATAATAGTAGTAATACTACAGCCATACAAGATGGGTAAATATACTTAGACATAAAACAATACCGTATTAGATGTTCAGCAGAATGATGGCATGAGGGGGAAAAAACTGTCTCTGTGTCTAGTTGCTTTGGCATGCAATATCCTATAGTGCCATCAAAAGGGGAGGAGTTAAAACACTTTATGTCCAGGATGGGAGGGGTCTGTAGATATTTTCTGACCCGTGCAATCTGCAGGTCTTCGATGGAAGGCAGGCTGGTTGTAATTGTTTTTTCTGCAATCCTAACTATCCACTGAAGTCTGTCCCTATCCTGTTTGGCTGCTGTACCAAACCAGACAATTATATAGAAGTGCAAATGACAGATTCAATCATTCATCTGTAGAACTGTGTCAGCAGCCCCTGGGGCAGTCTGAACTTTCTGAGTTGACGCAGGAAGAACATTCTTTGCTGTGCCTTTTTAATGATGGTTCTAATGTTAGGTGTCCATTTCAAATCCTAAGAGATTACAGTACAGGACCCAGAAACCTGAAGGATTCTACTGCTGATACTGAGAAGAACATCTGCTCGATTTTCTTCTAGTTTATATCATGACTAGACATGAAGGCTACAATCAGCAAACTTGAGTATGTTTCCTCTGGTGAATCCTATGGCTAGAGCAGGCCCCACTGAAAACTCTGGCCTTTACTTTGGAGTAAACATGCAGAGACTGAAGGCAGACGGTTCAGCCCACTGCAACCCATACCTTATGCTGTCAGCTGGCCATAATTTCTTACCTTATAAATTTGTGAGCCAGATGTTCCACAAAGTAATAGATTTCGCTCCAGTGGTGTAGGACACTTCCTGATCTGGAAAAGAGATCATGCCAGAGGATATTGACTTCATTATAGAAATGTTTGGGTTGCTGCTTTTTAAAGGATGGTTTTATGGAGACATTTGCTTTGGGAATGGAACCTATTGATTGATATAATAATCTGTAATTTTTGAAACCATGAGATCGGCTCGTGAGTGGTGTAATAGTGCTCTTTTGGGGAAGAAGCTAGAAAAAAAACAATAATTTTTTGTTGTCTTTTTAAAAGTATACAAGTCTCTCCATGTGCATTGCTTACCTACCCCTTCCTCATGTGAAAACTGCAAAGATTTGGTCATTGTTGCAGTAAAGGCAATTACAAGGCAAAATATATCTTGACATGGCCAGTGACTAAACTAGAACCATCAAGGGCCTGCGAGGGTGCTGAAGGAAGAGGACCGCAGAGGATGGAAAGGAAGTGGGATACCTTCATCCTTAGGGTGGGGGGAAATCCAAAAAGGCCAGAGGGTGGTGATGGCAGTCAAGCCCCACCTGTTTTGAAGGCATGTTGACATGGCTCATACGTACAAAGGAGCAATGTTGTGTTTCTTTGTTTGTTTTTGTTTTTTGGCAGTCTCTCTGGACAGGTAGTCCTCAACATGACCACAATTGGGATCAGAATTTCTGTTGCTAGACAGTTAAGTGAGTGATGCCCAATTTTACAACCTCTTTTGCATTGGTTGTTAAGTGAATGACAATTTTTAATTGAATTCGGCTTTCCCCAGAGACGTTGATTGTCGGAAGCCAGCTTGGAAGGTTACAAAAGCTGATCACATGACTCGGGGATGCTGCAATTGTCACAAATGCATGTTGGTTGCTAAGCACTCAAAGGTGGATCACATGACTTGGGGACGCTGCATAGGGACCAGTTGTAAGTCATTTTTTTTCAGTGCCGTTGTAATTTTGAACAGTCATTAAACAAATGGTTGTAAGTCAAGGACTACTTGTATACAAAGGTATTATACATTAGCATTCACAAAATCATTGAATTGGGAGACACCTTAAGGCAGGTGTTGTGTTTGGGGATCGGTGAGGCATTGACGAGGCAGCAGGTACAAACAACAACTCATTTATTAGGTTAACACAGAAGCGGCCTAACTGCTGCTTAGCCTATATTTATACAATCACTGCTAGGCGGCGGCCAATAGAATTAAAGCAAAATTTCCCGCTTAAAGACAAGTTAACAAGTATGTAGACAGACAGTCTGGAGTTTAAACAAATGCAGCCGTTTGACCGTTTCCAAGTAATTCACATCAATACATAGCAGAAGGGATGTCAAACTGCCGGCCCATGGGCCGGACGCATCACGCGGAAGCCGCGCCCCACCCCATTGCCGGCAATGGCAAAACTGTCCCAATAAGTTGACGTCGCGAGTTTGACATGTCTGCCTTAAGGTCATCTAGTTCAACACCTTGTGGAATGCCAGATCTTCAAGACACCTTCCAACAGATCACCCTCTAGTTTGCCAAGGGGTGCATAGCAAACCACATCAGTGCACCGCTACATGGAAGCACCCCTCATTCTAGAGCATGGAAGCAGCTCCATCTTTCCCAAGGTTCAGGCCTGGACTGCAGCATGCAGCATCCCCAGACTGCAGCCAAAGCCAAGGAACTGCACATGCTCACACTTGTGCTGATCTCTTGGGGCAAACCCTAGGCAGAACTGCAACTAAAACAAAGAAGATCAGGGACTGAAGGGGATGTACTGAAAGAGCTGGGTTGCTCTACTCCCTGCAGCCAGAGAAACAGTGGCTCAGTGGGTGCAATGCTCTCACTTCAGCTCCTGGGGCATTGATGAATTATATATAGAGAGAATAGTTCTAGCTTAAAACATAGAATAAAGATATAGAGAGAACACAGAATAACAGAATTGGAAGGGACCTTGGAGATCTTCTAGTCCAACTCCCTGCTCGAGCAGGAGACCCTATACCTTTCTGGACAAATGGTTGTCCAGTCTCTTTTTGAAAGCCTCCAGTGAAGGAGCACTCACAGCTTCTGAAGGCAAGCTATTCCATTGCTTGACTGCTCTTACCATTAGGAAATGTCTCCTTAGTTCTAGGTTGTTTCTCTCCTTGGTTAGTTTCCAACCGTTGTTTCTTGTCCTGCCCTCTGATGCTTTGGAAAATAGGTTGACCCCTTCGTCTTTGTGGCAGCCTCTCAAGTATTGGAAGACTGCTATCATGTCTCCCCTAGTCCTTCTTTTTATTAGACTAGACTTTTCTTGAAAACCCCCAGCTCTCTTTTTGCTGCATTCACACTGTCCGTCTTTAGACACCATTGTTCATATGTGTTAGCCTCCAGCCCCATGATGATGATGATGATGACGATGACGATGATGATAAGGATTCCTTGGGCCTCATTAAAGCAAGAGTCCTTGAGCTGCTTCTCGTAGAATCCTAAGGCTGGAAGGGATCTTGGAGGTCTTCTAGTGACTAGTCCAACCCCCTGTCCAAGGCAGGAGACTTTATTCCATTCCAGACAAATGGTTGTCTGGCCTTTTCTTGAAAACCCCTAGCTCTCTTTTTGCTGCATTCACACTGTCCATCTTTAGATGTTTTGAAATGCCATCTGAAGCGGTTATTTCAAGCTGCATTTGATGCCACAAAACAAAGCCTGCCAATTATAGAAGAACCCAACAAGCCTTTTCTTGTTCAAAGGCATTTCTTTAAATTTGATTATTCAGCATAAAACTCAAGATAATTCACTATGACATGTAAAAAAAATTGGGTATTTAGAAATGATAGATAGTTTCACCTTCCAATAATCCAAATAGGTCACCATTCTCAATTGTCTTCCTTCTTTTAATCTAATAACAGGAGTCAATGTAGCCAGATTTCTGTTTTCTGACTCATTCATTGAATATACTTGGCATATAAAGCTCTGCTAACCCAAATTGTGTTTGAAAGATCTCTGCAGAGAAATTAAACTCTGAAGTTCATCACATGTAGAAAAAATAGTTGTAGGATTAAACCACAATTTGCTTTCCTGCTTTGCAGAGTTTACTCAAAGTCCAAACGAGTTTGGAAATAAATCCCCTCTTAGATTTGCAAGGCAGGTCATTCTGATGCATCCACACCCAGGAAGGGATTTGCTGGGGAAAGCAATAATTCTAGCAGAATTCACTCTTTTTTCTTTCCTGTCCACAAGCATCCAGAGAAAGGAATCAGGAGTGGCAAATTAAGAGAATTATGTAATCTGCAAAATTGATGCAAAGACATCGTGATGTGTACAACATCATCAGGTCTAATCAAGGAGAGAAGCAACCTGGAATTAAGGAGAAAGTTTCTAACAGTGAGGACAATTAACCAGTGGAACGTCTTGCCTCCAGAAGTTGTGGGTGCTTCATCACTGGAGGTTTTTAAGAAGCGATTGGATAGCCACGTCTGAAATGATATAAGTGGAATTTTGTTGGTGATGTCCATTTTGCTCTATGAGGTCATGGTGACCTAACCCTAACCCTAAGTGGAATTTTCCTCCCATGCGATTTTACCATGTATTTTACCAGGAAACATCGATAGGGCAGGCTAGAAAAGTAAGTGCCCTCCTAACCATACCCAAGCACTCCGAATTTGTTGGCGATGTCCATTTCGCTCTCCGAGTTCATGGTGACGTAGCCCTAACCCTAAACCAGTGTTTCTCAACCTTGGCAACTTTAAAGATATGTGGACATCAACTCCCAGAATTCCCCAGCCAGCATGCACCCATACTGTCCATGCATCTTGTGGTCACACATCTTAAAGTTGTCACAGCTGAGAAACTCTGCACTAAACCACGCTACCTCTTAATACAGATCATAGAAAAAGACGGATAGCAAATTATTTTGAGTCATATAAATAAGCAAGAATGATAAGCCACATCTGCAAACGGGTGAGAATAGAGCAATTTAAACTTCTCTCAATTTCTAATTTTATACTCATTTTTTTTTCAAAATATACACGTTTAGTTTTTGCAAAATGTTTGCCCTAAATGTTTTGTGCATTAAGGTGCAGATTTGTTCAAATAAAAACTACCTTTTTTGCAATTTTATATCTGTATACATTTTTTTTACCAAGAATTATAATAAATCACATTAGCTTTATGAATATGTGCATTTTAGTAATAAACACGTCTTTGTTCCCTCCTTGGAAATAGCTGTCCTCAAACCCCAGAAACTCAGGGTAATACAATCCCTTGCTCAGATCCTGGCTTGTGAGCGAGATGTCCCCAGGGAAAGCTCAAAAGCAGCCAAGATGGCCGTGGCGATGATGCAACTGAAGATGCCATTTTGACTTTTTTGACCAACCCCAGTAGCTGCCCTTCCTTTGAGATCTCTTGTAGTAGACTGCCCAAAAAAGCTTCCACATTTTGTTTCCTTTGCAGAGATGCAGCTGAGGAGCAGAAGCACCGAGTACGAAAGCTTGATTGATTTTCCACGGTTTTAAGCAAGAGGCTGGAAGCAGAAGGGAAGGACACGGCCTGCCTCAGACCCAGCGACCAGAGGGGCCGCGGATGAACTCAGGGGCTGAGCCTGGTCTCCCCGGACGAAGGATTTGTGTTCTGGGCGGTTTCTGAGTTACACACCACTTCTTGAATTCGCCACATAACTACATCTTGAAGCTTTTTTTCTCCGCTTGGAACAAGGATCCAAACATCTAAAATTACAGCTCTTTTTTCCATGAGATCTTCCCACACAAAGCCTTGCATAGAAAAATGCCCCCCCTCCTAGGTTGCATACAGCAAAGAAACGGGGGGGGGGGAGTCATTTTGAGGAAGATGTTTTCCCTTCTGAATACTGTGCACAGATTGAGCGAAGAACTCAAAAACCCGAAGATTTTCGCCAGAAAGAAATGGAGGGGGGAAAAAGATTGCCACAGCTAAAGGGATTAGACATTTAAAAATGATCTGGGAATTGAGAGTTTGTATAAGCTAATGTTGCATTTTGAAGCAAATGATTTATCTTTTCCTTGCTCTTGATTGCTCTGTTGGCCTTTCCATCAGCTGCCTTAATCGCTCTTTAAGTGAAACCAATGAACTATTGGTTTTATTGATGACGGGGCTGTTTTCTTCTTTTGACTGCAATGACTGTTTTTATAAAGCACTTCAGGGTTTATTTTTTCTTCTTCTTTGGTCTGCAAATGATCTGTAAATACTATGAATAAATTAAAGTAAACCACATTTCCTGTGCAGGAAAGATGACAAGAAATAACTGAATCCCAGCCCTGAGACCCATGACATCCAGAGCTAATTTAATGGCCTTTGCACTAAAATCACTCTTAGGAAATTGAGGGGGGCTTTTTTGAACAGTGGCTAGTGTGCTTCCACTGTTCCGCAGAATTGGGATAGTGAGCCCAAGGCCTTTCCCAGCATCTGTCCCCAAAATGGGGTGCTTCTTTTGCCTGCTCAGATGATTCAGAAAATGGCAGCACTTCCTGAAGATCGTCAGATTCATGGCCTCAACTGGCTGTTGAAGTCAAGGACCACCTGTAATATTCTTGGTCCGTAACATAGCAGATTAAACTGTGGTCGGAAAGAAGGACAGGTGGATAGTTGATGTGGCAAAACCAGGGGATAGTAGAATAGAAGAACTGGAGAAGATCAGAAAGTATCAAGATCTGAAAACTGAAGTTGAAACTGACTGTGGTGGTCCCACTGGTTATTGGCACCTAGGGTGCCATATCAAAAACTTTCAAATGGCACTTAGAAAATGTGTGCATTAACAAAATTTCTACCTGTCAGTCACAAAAAGCCACGCTGCTTGGATCCACTCATATACCATGCAGATACATGATGACATCCTAGGTTCTTGGAAGGAACTTGATGCATATGAAGGTCAACATCCGCTAAAGTGACAGATATGATTTAATGCTTTTTTGTATATAACAACAACGACAACAACAACAACAATTATACCACCAACCCCAATGCTCTGTATAGGTAACAAAAGAGTTTTTATGGGCATTAGTATCCACAGAACCTGGAGTTCAAATAAACCTCCATGATGTAAAATTATTAGGGGGGATCCCACTGAATGTAACATCTTGGTTCTGGGCCTTCTAAAGACACGTAATTATTTCCATAAAGAAGCTCAGTGGGGAAATACTTGGCCAACCCTTGAGACAAAGCCATCCACACTAAAGACTGTGATGCTTGGCAACAAGAAGAGGTGCTGTGTATGAATATTGGTCAGGTGGGGGCATTATTTTGTTTACCTAAGGTCCAATTCAATCCTTCTCATCTTCACTCAGAAATCGACCATTAAGAGGTTATGGAAAAGACCTTAGAAAGATCCACTAGGAAACAGTCCTCTTAGACATCTGGTTATCCTGCATGTTACAGGCCTTCTGGAAAGCAATGAAGACCAATGAGACTTCAGTCATAAAACCTAGAATCCTAGATCTGGAAGGGACCGCAGAGGTCTTCTAGTACAACCCCTTGCTCAAGGCAGGAGTTTGGGATGCCAAACAATGATTGTCCAGTGTTTTCTTGAAACCTCCCGTGATGGAGCACCCACTACTTCAGGAGGCAAACTATTCCATTGATTAATTGTTCTCATTGTCAGGACATTTCTTCTTAGTTCTAGGTTGGACCTCTCTTTAACAAGCTTCCATCCATTACTTCTTGTTCTGACCTCAGATGCTTTGGAAAATCAGTCAATCCCCTCTTCTCTGTGGCAGCCCCTCAAGTACTGGAAGATAGATATCATGTCATCCCCAATCCTTCTCTTCAATAGGCTAGACTTACCTAGTTCCCTCAAGCATCTTAGTGGTTGAGGTCCCATCACTCTTGAGATTCTACACATTGACTGTATTTATTATCGTAATTTTGTTGGATGTTACTTTCACTAATGGTTATACGTTACCATGAAAGATTTAATGTTATGTATTAATGCTGCAGACTGTGGATGTTCTAATTATTGAAGTACATAAGCCACTCTGAATCTATATAGATTTGGCATCATACCAATGTAATCAACAAAATCTCAACAAAATCTCAATTAATTTTTCCTGCAGTTCTTTGTTTGACATCAGTTCATATTCAGTCTGATGAAAAACAATTATCTGAATTTAATTATAAAGTGTCCAAGGAAAGCTTGTCCTGAGAGCATCAGCTCTCCAGCTGTTTCCTTCATCTTCATTATGTTTCAAGCAAGTTCCTCTCATGAGCCCTGGTGGCGCAGGGGTTAGAATGCAGTATTGCAGGTAAACTCTGCCAACTGGCAGCAGTTCAGTTCTAACCAGTTCAAGGTTAACTCAACCTTCCATCCTTCCGAGGTCGGTAAAATGAGGACCCAGATTGTTGGAGTCAATATAAACTGCTCAGAGAGGGCTGTAAAGCACTAGGAGGCAGCATATACGTCTAAGTGCTATTGCTATGATGCTTTTTGGGTTGGGAGAAAGGAAGGGAAGCTTCAAAGAAATGGAAAGATGGGTAACCGACAAGATCATTAACTGCCACCTCTGACAACAGAATGAATGGTACCAAAAAGATTGAAATAAATTATCAAACACTTTGAAAATGAGACGAAAGAAACAAATAATCAGAATCCTTCTCAGAAGAAAACATTTGAGAAACTGCAATTCTGGCTTTTGGATCAGCATTATTATTTTATGTGGCAATATTTTCTACAAAACCCAGTGCTACTCAGTGCTGAATCTCTCTCTCTCTCTCTTTGTGTGTGTGTGTGTGTGTGTGTGTGTGTGTGTGTGTGTGTTTGTGTGTGTGTGTGGGGCCAGGCTATTTGAAGGATCTCCTACTTCCTATTACATCCACCTGGCCCACCAGGCCAGGAAGGCAGGTTACGGGTTCCATCAATTAAGGATTGTTATCTGGTGGGACCATGAAAAAGGGCCTTCTTGGTGGTGGCCCCTTCTTTATGGAACACCCCCAAGGAACAGTTGACCCCACCTTGCAGCTTTTCTGAAAGGCCCTAAAAGTGGGTCTGGGGAACCACAAATGGAGATGGAGCCAATCAAGTGCTTGATTTCATTGTGTTGTTGCTGTGGTTGGGGGTGGGGTGGGATGTTTTAATGGGTTTATTATATGTCAGATTTTTTAAATTTTGTAAGCTGCATGGAGCCACCTATATGAGACTTGGGTGGCTATATAATTTTTTTTTAATAAATAAATTGTATGTGTGTTCACAAAACCCTGATGATTTCTCAAAATCTAAAACAGTGGGAAGCAATTTTGTTATGGCTTTGACTTTGGCCAGTAACTGAAGATGCAAACCACAAGATGAACAACTCCCACCTCAGAGATGGGAAAGTAGAAAAGGACGCTGGATGGAGGATGTTGGCATGACAGCTGGAACCTGAAATCACTGCATTAAATGTTAAATAATCAAGTGATGGGAAGGGAGGGCTTTTTCTACATGGTTATTTTCTTTTGAGAATACTTTTTGAAAGGCAAAACATCCACTGTATGGCCACATGTCCCTGAGAATGAATGGAACAGACAGAGGAAGAGATGGTTAGAGAGGACACAATGAGGGAGAACAAGCATTATTGGAAGACAAGAAGATCCTTGGAGAAAAGGCTGAAGGAAGCATATCTACTTTATTTTGAGAACTTTGTTGTGATAGCCTTGTTCAAGGACCTGTAGAAACAATGCCAGAATCTGTCATCCAAGAATGGAGGACATGGAACAAGAGTCTTCAGCTATATCAAGGTTGATTTTGGTTGAACTTCATAATCATAAGTGCAGTTGAACAATGGAGCCATTGACCAAGACAAGTGAGGGACTCCTCTTCATTAGATGGGCTCAAGTGAAGGCTGGACAACCACCTCCTGGGAAGGCTTGAATTTGGATTCCTGCATGGGACAAGAGATGGACCTTGATGGTTAAAATGGTCCCTTTCAATTCTAGGATTCTGCAACTTGATGTTCAGATTGCCTTCTTTCCAGGATCATAGAAAATGGCTTCTACCACTTCCCAACTGTTTTGGTCTTAGTTTCAAAAATGACCAATAGAGAAGAAATCAGGAAGAAAAAAAATCCACAGACCTCTTTTTAATGCATGTCGAATACATAACTGAGCCACGATCATCTGGTTCTCTCTCCTCACACCCCCAAGGGCCCCCCCATCAGTTTCGGAGTGCTTCCTTTTCTCCTTTTCCTTTGGAGAGCTCTGTATGGACCAACCTCCATGCCTAGCTGAGAAGGAAATCTCAAATTCAAAAAAAGATAAGAAACGAGACGGGGGGGATGAAGCAATAGGATAACAAGATGATCGCATGAAAATTCAAAAGTATTAATTTCAAACTTCACAGAATAGAAGCTGTTTTATTCCCTCTGAGTACCCAACTGAACGAAGCAGACTTCAAATAGTCATTGACAAAACATATCAAAACATATTTAAATCAGAAATATAGGATTTAGTAAATGCTTATGTTGTACAGGAAATGGAGCATTTCCAAGAGATCCAGAAATTTGGGAGATGTCAACAAATACTCCAGATCTTATTTAAGGATCCCTGCTGAAAATTCCCTAAAAGACACCCACCCACCCAAACGAACATGGTCCTCCTGAAGCAGGAATGGCTGCTCTACCAGCCAATTCTTCAAAACATTCTCTATATAAAAAATAAAGGTTTTCCCTGTCCAGTTGTGCCTGACTCTAGCGGGCGGCGCTCATCTCCGTTTCCTAGCTGAGGGAGCCAGCATTGTCCGAAGACACTTCTGTGGTCGTGTGGCTAACATGACTATACCCCAAGGCGCATGGAACACGGTTACCCTCCCACTGAAGCGATACCTATTTATCTACTCACATCTGCATGCTTTCGAACTGAGCTGGGTCAGATAATGGGAGTTCACCCTGTTGTGTGGCGCTCAGGTCTTGAACCTGGGTTGTCAGCTTTTCAGATGACAAGCTCAGCGTCTTTAACCACTGAGCCATTGCGCCCCACACACGCTCTCTAGATAAAGAATAATAAATAAGACAGTGAAGGGGAAAACCCCAATGATTCATAATCTGGATTAAAAGTTATTTCTCTCTGCCCACCAAGAACACCTGCTAACTGCACCCTCCTTATCAGGGTGCAATGCTAAAATATAGTCCATGTGTATTTTTAGCGGCTGTGCTGGATTTCTAACCCTGCATGGACAAACGAGAAGACAGGGATAGTGCAGTGGGATGGCAGAAGAACAGAAGCACTCTCTGGACTGGATTAGAAACCTCTAGTAGTACTTAACCTCTAGTAGTAGTACTTAGGCTAACTAACCTCTAGTAGTACTTAAGGTCACAGAGGTGCTCTGTTCCTGGTGTGAAATCCTTGGAGGCCACTCGTGATGTTTCTGTCCAGCTGTTGAGTTACTGTCAGCCCTTCAGGATAGACCAGACTAAGAAACTAATGCCCTGAAGATCAATACTACGTTTATTGTAAAGCAATAGTAAAAGAATCTTGCAAATCTGGATGTACCTCCCTCCTCCCTCCCTTTATCTTCGTGGGAATTAGGGTGCAGCTTTCCTGAGATGTTTACCCACATTCCTTTCTTGGCCGGGCTTAAGTCCCTCTTATCTGACCACTGCTTCCGTTCTCTACACCAGGGGTCCCCAACCCCCAGTCCAAGGACCAGTACTGGGCCACGGCCTTTTGGGAACTGGGCCACGCAACAGCAGGTGAACATGCAAAGTTTCATTTGTACATGTGCAGGATCTAGGTTGCATGCACGAAACCACACACACACACACACACACACACACACACACTGCTGCTGCTGCTGCCCTCATCACCGCCACTGCTGTCAGTCCTTGGAGCCAGAAGGGTTGCGGACTGTTTGTCTACACTGACCTCTTTCCTAGTTAGCCAGAGTGCTGGCAAAATACTACTAGCTAACCTTGTATCCTATCCAGGTCATTATCACATTGTGTGTGCCTTTTCAGACATGCCTTCTTGGCTTTTAATAATAACACTGAAAAAAGAATAATGCTGCTTTCTTTTGAAGTTATTTATAGGCCGTGTATAGGATTGCATTATAACCAATTTCTACTAGGGCTAACCTCTGTGAAATTGGAATCCACTTCAAGAAGCATTTCAAAAAGTCCAGAAACAGAAAAAGAAGCTATGCCCTTTCCTCTGCACACATGACAGAGGGGCAAAGCTGTGACTTCATGGCCACCAACGTGATTTTTGGGGGCTCCCAGATGTCTCCCTGGCATAAAACTGTCAACAGTGGTATAAAATAGCATTTTATGTTGTTGATCGATGTCATTTGTTCCAACGCCCATGCCCTTTTCCCAAGTTACTATTGCCATTCACATTTCAGACCAATGCACTCTAATCTACAAAAACATATATTGTCATAAAGCATATTATACTACAGAATTAGCAGCTGCTTTTTATTACTGCAGATAAAGTAATATGCTGCCCAACTCAAACTGTACAATATTAAAAGTTCAATGTTTTTTGTTAAGGGTATTTGCAGGGTGTGATAAAAGAAGTCAAGATGGAGGTTGTGATCCCAGATCGGCATGTTTTTAGGTGTTGTGCACATGAGATGCCCACATAAGGTGAGCAGAGTTTCTATGGCATTTTCATGACCAGCATCTTCACTTCACACTAGTCCAGGGGTAGGCAACCTTGGCTCTTTTATGACTTGTGGACTTCAACTCCCAGAATTCCTGAGCCAGCTATGCTGAGGGAAAGGGAGAGGTTTCCAAGCTGAGCCATGCTGGCTCAGGAATTCTGCGAGTTGAAGTCCACAAGTCATAAAAGAGCCAAGGTTGCCTACCCCTGCACTAATCATTTGCTGCAAGCTAAGATGCCTTTTGCTTCATCAGGTTCCAAGGCCACCATAACTCCAGTGAGCCTTGGCCTCTTCTGAACCGTCTTGTCCCCAAATATTTGTTGTTGTTGTTAGTTGCGAAGTCGTGTCTGACCCATCGCGACCCCATGGACAACATTCCTCCAGGCCTTCCTGCCCTCTACCATCTTCTGGAGTCCATTTAAGCTCACGCCTACTGCTTCAGTGACTCCATCCAGCCACCTCATTCTCTGTCGTCCCCTTCTTCTACTGCCCTCCATCTTTCCCAGCATTAGGCTCTTCTCCAGTGAGTCCTTCCTTCTCATTAGGTGGCCAAAGTACTTGAGTTTCAACTTCAGTATCTGGCCTTCTAAGGAGCAGTCAGGGTTGATCTCCTCTAGGACTGACCGGTTTGATCGCCTTGCAGTCCAAGGGACTCGCAGGAGTCCCCAAATATAATCTAGCGTAAAATCTCAGAAAGGCTCAGAAATAATTCAGGGAAGATGAACCTCCCCAAACAGGCACAATGGACGACTATTAGGGGGCCGACCCAGATGAGCCGAGACAGCCAGGCTGGGTCTCCCTGCCAGAGTCTTGGTTAAGGGATGGGCTTGGAGAAAGGATGCTTGTGATCATCAAAGCCAACACATCTTAGACATATTTAGCCAGAAGAAAAATACAATTACTTGTTAACACTCATCACATGAAAAACAACTGCTGGGTAGCCTTTAACTGTGGAACATTACGAAATTTAGTTTTGTTCAATTCCCCTGAGACAGAGAAGCATTTGGTCGACTCGCTGAAAGAATTTATGTACATCCTTCTGCGTAAGTCATCCCTGTTTCTCTCTGCTTTTCTTCCCTCCGGCATCAGTCTCCAACCCCTTCACCAACCTCTCAGGTCTTTGGCTTCATTCATGTGTTCTTTTAGGTTGGGCTTCATGCATTTTGTGCGCTCCGCTATTGTGGTCTGTAGGTCATGCTTTGCAGCTTAACGCAGTGCATGAAGTTTACTCCACAAAGAGTCTGTGGCTTCACATGTGGTGTGTGAATTCCATGCCTATGTATGAGAAGGGTCTCGAATGCAAAATGTTGAGCACCCACTTCGCTTTGGAACCAACATGCAGATGGAATGTTAGTTAATATTTATGTTAACGTTTGTGGGGGTGAACACAGGAACATTATATGAGCAACAGTTTGTCAGCTTTAATTGCGCTGCAAGGAGGAATATGGTTCCAGGACACCTTGTGGGAAAGAAATGGGGAAGGACAGTTTTCAAGCTCAGGGTTCGAGGCTCCGTTCAAAAGAGGAGAGAGTAGGAATGTGCGATGGGCCCATGCTTTTCTCTGTCCAGTCAATCAGAGAATCAACAAAGTTCTGCTGGGTCTCAGATGTGAACCATCCCACTCTACTTCCTTTTTTTTTACTGGGTTCTTTACATGCTACTCAACCCTTTAGAACTTACTGCCTTGACATTGAAAACAATGGTCTGATCTAGATTAAGACCACAGTGCCCAGCATCTGGGAATCCGAGCTTTCCCTCAGATTCCCTAGTTACAAGAATCTATCTTCCCCTTTCCACATATCCACTTTAAACCACCACCACCCCACTTCAAGTCTCCTCATGCTATCAAAGCCTAGGGCAAGAAGGAAAGTAAGTAAAATTTGCATTAGGGCAGGAGGCTCCAAAAAGATAACATGGCGGTTGCATCCACACAACTAAACCTTTTCCTGTTTCACATGCACTGGGAGGCACGTAAAAAAAGGGAGGAATTTTGATTGTACAACTGGGACCTCCATCTTGATTTTTAGGACCCTCCCCATGGACCCTCCCTGGCTGAGGGAAAAGATTACCATCCACCACCCAATGCATAGCAGATTCAGCCACCAATGCCTTATACCTCCACTAATTAAAGGAGTAATTTAAATATTGAACATCTTTGTAGACCTGATTATCCCATGTTCATTCAGTTTTTCAAGGTTTGCCCAATACACTGAATCATAAACTAAAACAGACCAGGAACCCACAAGACACCAGGCTAAGTCTGCCATCGGCTGGTATGTGACTCCGTGTGTCACTCAAATCCAGCCACTCCTCAATATGTGATTGTTTGGGAGTGCCAACAGAGAAGATACAGGCCTGACAACCAACCAATCATCCATCCATCCATCCATATATTTCAGCTTCTTCTGATCTTCTTAGGTGTTCCATACAGGTGGCTTTGCAAGTCCTGGAAATACCTGCATTTCTCCTCTGCAGGTATCAATCTTGCCTGCCCAAAATTCTTCTCCCTTTGGTTCTTCCTCCATTCCATCTCTCTCCTCAATTATTTTCTCTTGGAAGCAGACTTAGTGCTGCAGAATACAGAGATGCCCCTTTAATTAAGCTGGCCTTTTCTGAGCCCTTTTCTGAGCTCAGAGTGTTTTATGACTGTTTTATCCAGGTGGGTTTGGCTGCTTTCCCTCCCCCTCACAGACCTGCTGGCAGGGAGTAGGAGATGCAGCCTTGCACATCTGGAGGGCGCCAGGTTGAGAAAGCCTTCCCAGAAGCAAAGCCACGAAACCTGTCCCTCGGAAGGAAATTTTGGACTGAAATGAAAACACGAAGATCTGCAGGCCACACTTCCCTCCAGTTGCAGGAAACAAGGACCGCTTTCCCTGCTGTTGCTGCTGTCCTGAAGAACGAAGGCCTCTCTTTTCTTTACATAATTCGCGCTCTCCCTTCCAGGTCATTGTGTATCAGTTTGCACAACCAATTTCACCCAACCAGTTAAAAATCTAGTCTCTTGTATTTAGTTTGAGGGAGGGGGGTGTTGGGTGGGGTAGCTTAGCCTATGTGTACCCAACTTTTGAAGTTACTTTACAATTCAATGCATTGCATGAACTCAGAAAGAAAGCTGAATTTACTGTTAGATAGTTGCCCAACCAAAATTGTGTTTTCAGATTCTGGAAAGGCACTGGGGAAGATAGAAAACCCCCACAGCCCATCTTTCAAAATAACCTCTGATGATTTCTTTTGGTACGGCTCAAGCACGTTTGGAGGGTAGGGTCAAAAAAGTCAAGATGGCAGCCATGATGATGTCATCAAAGCTCAGCCTGCCACACACATCAAAAGTACAGCGTCCCAGGGACAGAACTGCTGTCTCCTGAAGTTGTTGATAGTAGACATAGAAATAGTTAACCATGGTTGATTTACTTATTGCAAACCTGACTATTCCCTTGCATAAAGGATGCATGCCAAAGGGGATCCCCTGGTCTGTCCTGAGGCCTTCTAGGTCAGGGCTTTTCAACCAGTGGTACGGGTACCACCTGTGGTACATTGGCAGCTGGCAGGTGGTACGCGACCATCCTAGAAAAGTGGTAGTGGGGGAGGGGAATGAGCTGAACCGGTGGCAGCACCACACAAGCCTGAGCGAGAGATGGCTGGAGCTGCAGGACTGTCAGGGCTCAGTGAAAGCGCCAGGATCAGCACCAGGCTCCAGCTGGAGCCCGGCGCTGATCCTGGCGCTTCCGCTGAGCCCAGAAGAAGCGCCGATCAGCTGGAATGTTGCAGCATCTCCAGGGTCTTGTGATTTACATTCAGATGCTTGGCAACTGATTCATATTTATGACGGTCACAGTGTCCCATGTGAAGTGACCAAAACCTGCTGCAACCACCCAGCAGACGGGGGGAATAAAAACTAAACACCCCTCCCACCCCACCCCCGCTGCCAATCCTCAACAGAAATGCTCACAACAATGAAAACCTCGGACAGGAGGAAGAGCGCGGCCGGGCGGGCAGGCAGGTGTCTTGCTTGGCTGTGGCTTGGGGGGCACTTTTTTCAGTGCCATTGTAACTTCGAACAGTCACTAAGCGAACTGTTGTAAGTCGAGGACTACCTGTACTTTATCACTTTTTTCTTTTTTTGGTCAAGTTTTTGACACCTTGCTAGGCGACTGGTGGCACTCGGATGTTGCCATATCCTAAAAGTGGTACAATGGGTGAAAAGGTTGAAAAGCCCTGCTCTAGGAGCCTTGGAAAGCTGAAAGGAACTCATCCACAAAATGTCCCTGACCCAACCTGGATGCAGAAGGTTACTTGGGAAGGGGTAGCCCAGCCCATCTTTCCTTCACAACCCCAGTTCATACAAGCCTTTCTAGCTCTCCTCCCCTCTGAAAATGCAGGACGAGCCGAAACCTGCTAGTAGAGGCTCATGAACACAACTGACCATCCATCCTACCCACCCAAAGCAGGAAGGTATTCATATGGGGTCAAAAAGTCAAGATGGTCTCTCCGTGGGAAGGTCACATCTGTCACCTCCATGGGGGTTTTTTTGTTTTTTGTTTTTTGTTTTGCCTCCCCTTGTGGATTCTCTGATCTGAAGGGCAGCAGTTGGGGATAAGGGACCCAGCCTAATTCACTGTTTCTATTGGTCCTACTTTCCTCTGGGGGGGGGGGGAATAGTCTATAAATGGGATTTAAGGAGCCACTTTCACAGACTCTCCCAGAGTTTCTCTTTGAGGACTCTGTGTGCTACAGGCAAGACTCTTTGCAAACTGGTAGCTCTCCATGATAGTTTTTGACATGAAATGGGGGGGGGGAAAACAGTCCTTTGGAAGAAAGATAATTAAATCCACCCACCAAATCATCTTTTCACAGCCTTGGGGCTATGAAAAATGTGGCTCTTTGAAAACTCAGCCTCTACAAAAACTTTTTGTTTTGTTTTGTTTTTACATGTCTGGCACTGTTAAGGCTCTCTGACAGCTTCATTCTTCAATGCATCTGGCCAATATTTGAGAATACAGCCCCAAACCTCTTACACAAACACAATGCATCATGTCAGTTGTAGGACAAATAACATGAGCAAGCATTTTATTTCCTCCCTGGACACAATTCCTGCAGCTGCAGAAAAAGCAGCAAAAATAGAAAAAAAGAGGGAATGTGCATTTCATTAATGGAGAACAAAGGAACAGTGAGTGACTCAGACTTAAGGGGGAAAATAGGCTAAAAATAAATTTTAAAAGACACATCACAACAATGTATTTTCTGCCATGGAGCAAGTTTCGAACTGACTCCGGAGTTCAGAGAACTTAAACAGTTGCTCCGCGGGAATTGCATCCCATCAGGGAAGCCAAGCCAGGGATTTACTAAGACTTTGGGAACGGGCGTTTGTAAGTCTAACCGAACAGGCCAAAGCTGACAGCCGCTCTTCGCTAAACTTTTCCCAAAGAAAGCAACGTTGCAAAAAAGAGAAACCAGAGAAGGAGCCAAACTTTTTCCTTCGACCTTCTCCAGGGGAAAGAGGAACGCGGCATCCGCCAGGCGTTTTTTGTCCAAACTGGGCACCCAAAGCAAAGGTAAAACAAAACTGCTCCTGTGTTTTGACAAACTGCCAGGGCTGCTGCGCCCCTTCCCGCAACGAAGCGTCCCGCGCAGCCCGGCCTCGTCCCGCACAGCCGCCACGGCGCCCGGCCACTTACTTACTTGTCCAAAATGAAGTAGAGGTCGAAGCCCCCGTAGCAGGCGGCGCCCCCCTCCTCTCGCTGCCCCCCTCGCCCGTCACAGGGGACCATCAGGACGGCCAGGAAGAGCCACTGCAAGCCCCGGGGAAGAGGGCTCTGCGCTGCACGAGCCATCCCCGAATCCAGGCAGCCCAAGAGGGAGAAGGTCCCGGGGCTCTGCTCCTCCCCAGCTCCTTCGGCGGCGGCGGCGGCTTCTCAGGCGATCCAGTCCTCACATTCAGAAAGGCCGTCCGGAGGTCTGGCTTTTTCTTTGTTTTTTGGGGTGGTTTCAGCCTTCCCTTCTGCTCCCGTTTTCAGGGGCGCCTCTGCCTTGCGCTTCCAGCGCAGCGCCCCCGAGCCCGCCACTGCCGGCCAGGCGACTGGCAACTTCCGGACGGTCTTTTTCCCCCGTTGCTTTGCCCCAGATTTGAGGGAAGCCTCACCCCCCCTCCCGCCCCCTTCCCCGCGAAGGCAAGAGCGCGGCTTTGCCTGCGAGCGGAGATCCCAGGATGCCTCCTTGTGGCCGAGCGCCGGCCGCGCTCCGGGGACGCGCGGATGTTCTTCAGTCAGAATAGAGCTGGAAGGGACCTTGGAGGTCTTCTAGTCCAGCCCCCCGCTCAAGCAGGAGAACCTAGAAGTCCAACCCCCTCTTATTCTGTTTCTGTTTCAAATAAATGGACTGTTTAGGCTCTATGAAAAACCTGAATTTGTAAGCAATTTTAGGCGACGTTTGTGGTACATTTTATATGAATAAATTTTTTACAAAATCTGATACTCATTCAGTTCATTCAGCTGTTCTCCTTGTGCTGATACAAAACATGAAAAGTTCCCAGTTCCTGTTATTAAAACTCCAGGGAGGAAACAGAGCCTCAAAAGATATTTTATCTTGCAATATATGAACAAAATAGGGCCAAGAGTTATTTGGGTGAGATAATGAAGAGTAGGATTCTCAGTGGCCTCTTCTAGAAAAAGTGGGAAGCCCTTCAGAGTCAGAGCTTGCTTTTCATCCCAGGCCATGATTTGCTTCATTCTGATTTACTGAGTAAACCACGATGGGTTGGGTTGGTGTGGCACCTTAAGTTAAGATTGTGATTTATTAATTTCAGTGGCCAGCTGCTGCTTATTACAATACATCCCAATTTTCAGGATAACACTCCAAGCAGTTCCAAGCGCTGTAAACAATTGTACAATAAATAGAATTTTGAAAGCCTCAGATATGACCTGGTTCCTACAGGGCAGCGGTGATCTTTGGCACTGTCTCTACACACAGTGAACTCATTAATTAAACAAACCATGTTTTGACTTAGCATGATGTCTGAACCTAACGAGTTCATATATGCTCCCTATATGGGTGTCCACGGGGTAGGCTACCCTTTTCCTGAAGACTCTGGTTTAGAACAGACCACTACAAAAATCAAATTAAAATCACAACACACTTATGGGAAGGATGCTGAAATGGGGCCTCAAAACAAGAACAGGAAAGATCTGTGGCCTTCATTGCCTTCAACCAGCGCTCAGGGCATGAAAAATACTCCATACTAAGAGACTGAGCTCTTAGTTCAGAAATGCAAATAGAATTTAATAGGTAGAATGCAGATTTGGTTTCCCATGATTGGAAAATAGTGCTACAAGGATGCCCCTGGTTCAAAAGAAATCCAAGCAACAGAAAAGTCACTCCGTATGGAAGTACTAGTAATTTCTTCTTGAAAATCCAAATGAATGAAATTGGCAATGATTCAGGAAGCGTCTGGGTTAAATTAAGTTGGGGGGGGAAGCAATGTTGTGTACCGTTGCCCACCCAACCAAGGAGAAGATATGGATGATGCTTCCAAGAGCAAATTGCAGATCTTCCAAAGAGGCATGAAGTCATCGGGATGGAAGACTTTAATTACCCCAACATCTTTCGGGAAACAGCTCTGCCAAGCATGGTCCTTCCAGGAAATTCCTGACTTGCCCTGCTGATAACTTTCTCCTTCAGAGAACGGAGGGAGGCACAAGAGGATCAGCTTTCCTTGGCTGACTATTAACCAGTAGGAAAGACTTAGCTGAAGGAACGGAAAGAGCAAGAACATGGGGGGGGGGGAGAATGATCATAGGGTGCTGGAATTCTTGATTTTGAGGGAAACCAAATCTGGGCGTGACCAACACAAAACCTGGACTTCAGAAAGTCAAATTTTAACACAGAGATTAATTGTAAATAGGACCCTATGGCTGAAAAAGGTCATGGGGAAAGTTGCTCAAGATGAGAAGAGGCAGACAACCAAAGGCTGGAAAGTTGGAGAGCATAAAATGGGTGTAATCTGGGTGAGACAAATCAAGAACTGACACAGTCTTGTGAGTTCAATGTGTGTTTTTAATTGGCCACCCTCTCACTTTTCTGCCCTGGGAGCAGAGAAGGAAATAATGCAGCTAAAATCCCAAATTGGAAGACATGCGTATCACAAGCTGAGGTTTGCCGAGACGACAGTTACTCAATCAGGGTTTCATGACAGTAACAGAAGTGGAAGATGAAGAGGATGTTCAGTCGGGTGCAGGATGCTCTTGAGAAGAAAAAGCTGGGCTCTGGAAAGAAAGACATTGGGACAACTTGGACAGGTTCACACACTCCACAGGACTAGCTAAAGGAGAGCCAGGTGGGCGGGGGTTCAGCCTGGTTCTGACTTAACCAGTCATCAAGCCCAGATATGCCTAATACACTTTGACCAACGATGCTTTGAGAACGTAGCCTGGCTTTTTAAAATCTGGATGTGTGTATCAGTGTGTTGTGTGAACCCAGTCCAGTCATGAATGACACTGACATCACTTCTACGAAGAGAATGGTGCCATTTGGAACATTCTGTAAATCATCCTAAGGCTACATCCAGGTGCTGCTGCACTCCTCCTTCTACAGTGAACTCAGTTGTCTTCCTTTTTCATTTCCTTTCTTCCTCCCTTCTTTTTTTCTTTGCTGTATTCACTTTGTATAAGTTCTCTTTTATCTGGTCACTGACCAAAATAAATATCTTTCCTTTCCTTTCCCTTCCCCTTTCCTTCTTTCCTTTCTGCCCCCACCTTATTTTTGGGTGTATAAAATTCTGCAAACACTCCCTGGTTTATTCAAAGAAACCCAAAGCCAATACTTACTTTTAACTTCAGAAGCAAGATAGCTGGGGATCCCCTGGCAAAATGTTTGCACCTGCTTCCCGTAGACGGATAGGTCTGAAATTCTCTTACGGGAAACGGTGAAGGAGACCTCCTTTGGGGCAGGTCCACTTCGAGGGTCCTTCTAAAAGAGGAGGGAACAGGAGGGCTGCGTTCAAAGATGGATGCAATGATCAGCGTGCAATAAAGTGGGAAGAGGGACCAGGGAGGCTGGGATTTCATGCCATTCTTCAGACTTCAGCTCAAGCAAATCCTTCATTAACCATCTGTGCCACAGGAAAAATTCTCTCTTATCAATATACAGAATAACAGAGTTGGAAGGGACCTCGGAGGTCTTCTAGTCCAACCCCCTGCTCAATTTGAAACAAGTGGCTGTCCAGTCTCTTCTTGAAAACCTCCAGTGTTGGAGCACCCACAACTTCTGAAGGCAAACCGTTCCAGTGGTTAATTGTTCTCACTGTTAGGAAGTTTCTCCTTAGTTCTAGGTTTATTTATATATAAATATATATAATAAACCTAGGGGGCATCTGCAGGGATGATAACAAAAACGATGATTTCTCAGAGGTATATGGCCATAATAAAAAAACTGATTGATTGAAAGATGGCTTATTTTCGGTTTCCTTTGTTTCTATTCTGATTTGGTCATCTTGCTGATTTTTTAAATTTAAATTGGCTGTTTTTCTACTAAGTTGCCAAGAGTCATTTGAGTATATATTTAACAGAATAGAAAAGAATGGAACAGAATATATATGCATTTTTATCCATAAGTAGAATAGTACTGTTGTTTTGGGGGGACTGTCAAAGTTGGAAACCAAAGACCCCAAGCTAATATTATTTTTATTATAAGGTTATCATAACCAGATCTTGCAAGACTGAATGTGCCTTCCCCCTCTCCGTCCCTTTATCTTCATAGGAACTAGGAATAGGAACAAGAGCCGTGGTGGTGCAGGGGCACAGAGGTTAGAATGCAGTATTGCAGGCTAACTCTGCTGACTGCCAGAAGTTCAATTCTCAAGGTTAACTCAGCCTTCCATTCTTCTGAGGCTGGTAAAATGAGGGCCCAGATTGTTGGGGGCAATATGCTCTAAACCGCGTAGAGAGTGTTGTAAAGCACTATGAAGCGGTATATAAGTCTAAGTGCTATTGCTATAGTCAAGTCTGAGATGCTTTCTCAAATTACACTTCTATCCCCGACTCAGATTTCCTTTATCTGACTGTTTTATTGGTTGTGGCTCAAGGTAATTCCTTCCACACATTACAGGCTGCTTTTGGCACCCGTTTTTCCTTGCTCGGGGTGTCCGCACAGAGGGTCTGTGACAGTTTGCCATGGCCAACTCGCCACAGACAAGTTGGCACAGCCAACTCGCTGCAGGACAAGAGTTACACTAATATCAAAGAAATGGTGGAATAGAATAATTAAAGAAAGGATGCGAAAGGAGGGACAAATGAAATGTGAATGACAAAAATTAAAATATTTCTAAAATTGTTTTAAATAGAATTGTTGAATTGTCCCACAGTGAATTGTCCCACGGCAAGTTGGCCGTGGCGAGTTGTCCCATTCTGCCACATACATTGCAAAACTCACATTAAAAAAGACTGGGACATCAATCAGCAAAACCATCTTGATTTTTTTTTCCCCTCCCTGTGGACATCTTTGTGCTTGCTTATGAATCAAAGTGATGGGCAGAGGCTGATGTTCGCTTGGCATCAAGTTGATTTTTTCAGTTTTAAAACTGAAGGCTTTGGGATGGGGTATTGTTGGCAGGCATCAAGAGAAGGGGGTGTGTAGGGTGTCCTTGGTGCTTCGTGGTACCCTTTTGCTGAGCCCAGATGGACCTACTTCCCAGATCTTCCTATCTTTACCTGCTTTTCCCGGATGGCTTTGGGAAGAGTAGTTATGTCCGGCACAATCTGTTTATTCATCCTGATGATGAAGCAGGTTTTCTTGGACAATATTCGGGTTGCCATGAAACCCTATCAAAGCAAAACAAGAAGGCGAAAAATGACAACTATGCCAAAGAATCTGAAGCTGAGAAAGAAAAATCTAGTTTCCTGAGCCTTCCCATTAGATCATAAGATCTCAGTTAGATCCACTTTGCATTGTTTTTATCGGAAGTGAGGAGAAATTAAGCTACAGGACTTACAAACTGCAGCAAACTGTGCCTGGCCTTGACATTTGTGGAAACAATGCTATTTCTTCACCCCATGACTGAGAGTCCCTGAAGAGGCTACTGGTGGGACTTGAAATGAAGCAAGGGAGAGGCAGTTTGGTGTAGTGGTTAAAGGCTAGAAACCAGCAAATGGTGAACTCTAGTCCCACCTTAGCCACAGAGCTAATGGGTGACTTTGGACCAATCCTTCTCTCAATCTAAGCCGCTTCACAAGCTTATTTGGAAAATAGGAAGTAAGAGCACTCGGTATATTCACTGCCTTGAATTCAACAAAATAAATAAATAAATGAAAGGGGGGGAGAGCTAATTAAGGCAGTTTGTTGCATCTTTAGAAGCAGGGGCCATTCTGCAGCCCACCAGCTTTGAAGGGAAGTCATTGAAGCAAAGCTTTGCAGAGGCTTACAGCTCATGCTGGAGAAGGAAACGGGCAGGAGAGATTCATCTCAAGGTGATTCCTTGGACTGAATGGAAGAGTGGAAAGCCCAGGAAGTGGCAGATGCTGGAGAACATTGTGCAGTGGGGAAAAGCTCTCAACTACATCGTGACTTCAGTATATGTCACAACTTCACACCATTTAGGACAAATTCTCTCTTGGATGCTAGTTGAAGTCAAAAGATAAAAGTGTTTCTTACAGTACGGTAATCCAAGACGGAGTTCCAAGAATTCCAGCCATTGTTGTTGTCTATGTTCACCACCTGCCTTTTGTGATCAATGTTCACAGATTGATGTGAAGTCCCTCCAACATTTCCCTGGTTGTTTTCAATGATGTTCTTGGGTAGGAAAGATAAAGAACAATAGTTGAAAATCTATTCTTATATTCCTGGAAAATAAAATATAAGATGGGATGTGCTCCAATTGATACCAGAAAGAGATATGGCTACAAGTCTGCTAAACTTTTTTTTCAGACTTTAGAAGAATATTGCTTAGCGCCTCCAGAACTGTGGTGTATCTTTTCTCTCATTCCCAATTGGGTGAATTAATTCACAGATTGTGGAAAAGCACGTCTTTGAAAGCATTATTTTTATTTCTTTTCATCATTTTTATCCTGTTTCCAGCTTAGAAAAATTCAAAGGGGCTTTGCAAAGTGTGGCAATAATGGGAAAAACACAAACACCAGCCACTTCAGCCAGAACTTTGAATGTCTAGCTGCAACGATTAAAAGGACACACAAGATCATTTTATCTTTCAATTCAGTTACATACTGATTTTAACCTCATAAAAAACAAAAGTAAAAATCAAATTACTTTCATTAGAAAGAAAACACATTTGTTTGCAATAATACTATACAATGGTACTTACATTGGTCAAAACTGGGGCTAGGAAAACTCCTAGAAACACCACACTCAGAATCTGGAATGGATTTCAAAAACAGTTTGGCAATTAGAGAGAGAGAGAGAGAGAGAGAGAGAGAGAGAGAGAGAGAGAGAGAGAGAGAGGATAAGTAGATGAGAGAGGATAGAGATAGATAGATAGATAGATAGATATGATATGATAGATAGATGAGATAGCTATATAGATAGATATATATAGATAGATAGATAGATAGATAAGATAGATAGATAGATAATAGATGATAGATAGATAGATAGATAGATAATTATAGATAGATAGATAGATAGATAGATAGATAGATAGATAGATAGATAGATAGATAGATAGATAGATAGATAGATAGATAGATAGATAGATAGATAGATAGATAGATAGATAGATAGATAGCATTCTGGGCCACCTGATATTTAGCATAAGAACATCATGTGCAAAGGTGTGCAAGCGACAGTAATGAGCATGGAAGAGGTACATCTTGTGGGCTGATTATGGCCTCTAATCCATGCTTTTCAACTCACTTATCCTGATTCCCACCAGGAGATACTTGGAACTATCCCTCCCTCCCTTTGTGAAAAAATTAACCATCTCTCTTCATGAATTAAGAATCCTCTAAAGAACCAACCAACCAACTCTCTCTGACAGCCTCTCAAATATTGAAATACTGCTTTCATGTTACCCTAGTAAACGGTAAGGCACCAGAAAATGAAAAATGTCTATACTTACAACCAGCTTCATTTTGTCACTAGAAGAAATGCAAGACTAACAAAGCTGGACCCTTGCACTTTATATACCAGATTTCCCAGGATTGAGATATGCCTCAGTATCTCCATGCAAGGCTGTGCCCTTTGGCTGGCATAGGATATGGTTGCCAAGGGTGGCACCTTAAAGATAGGTTGAACCAGATAAACTTATCTTCAACACATATGGGCAGGGTCTGTCATTTTAAAAATGTTTAATTAATTAAATCTAAATATAATCCCAGAAAATAAACACAATTTTTAAAATGGGAATGGACATAAAAATGAATTTATTCCTAATGGTATTTGAAAACAGAACCAGCATCAATAGGTAGAAGAAAGAAATAGAAGAAAAAGAACCGTATGTTTTATTTTACTTACTGGTCAAATTTAAAATAAGAGGATACTTTTCCTGTATTATTTTTTTATGGGTTATTAAGTATTGACTTAAATCTAGAGTAAAAGTTTATTTTTTTATACCTGGATCTGTACTGAAAAAAATAAGAACTCACTCTTTTTATGTATTCGTTCTATGTATCTTTTGTTACTTTTTAAAATTTTCCCTTTTTTCACCCGCCATCTCCCCCCTTTGTGTTATTTCATATTTTACTGGGATTTTTTTTTTAATTCAATAAATCATTTGAGAAAAAAGAAGAAATCGAATTTGGCATTCTCTTGCTGGTTGGGGAATTCTGGGAGATGAAGTCCACACATCTTAAGAAGCACTGTATTACACAATGGGATAGCTGCCATAACCTGGAGTTGTGGGGGCTCCATCACTGCAGGTTTTCAAGGAAAATTTGGATAGCCATTTGACTGGGGTGGCTGGAGGATTCCTGTCCAGAACAGGGGTTAGATTAGATGATTTCTAAGAGATTTTCCAGGTTCTATGATTCTAAAATCAACCATTCTACCTTACTTATACATCCATTCAAAACATAGCTGAAAGTCTATTTTTTTTTTTCCATAACAAGTTTTATTAGTTTTTGTTTGTTTTACAGCCAAGTGCTTATAACACATCGTGGAGATAGGGCACTCCATAGAACACAACAAAAAATACAGTCATACATATACAATTTAAACTACTACTTTAAAAGTTCCCTCTTATGGTATACAATTCGAGCATTCCTAAAATATAAATTGTTTCTCACCTCTATCTATTATTCCAATTTCAATTTATGCTTCTCAATCAAATTATATCTTTATTCTATTTCACATACATATTATGTAAATAAACATGAATTTATATATTTTAAAACTATTGCATTAGACATAGTAATATAATAACATTATAATAATAATAATAGGACAATAATTATTTCTATCATAAACAAGTAATATAACTATTATATCTTAATATTTCTCAACTATATTCTATTTCATATATTCTATCCAATATTTTCATAGATCAGTCCACGTCCCTAAAAGATTCCTCAATTGTTTCAATTTAATCCATTTAATACCTCACTAATTACCATTCAGTTCTTATAAATAAAAATATCAATAATATTTCACCAGTCTCAATCTCAATCTAACTCCTTTAATTATAAATTTTCCAATTTTTCTTATTGCCATTCCAAATCATAATCAAATCCATAATTTAAATCTAGTGTTGACTCATACCAAAGTAACCTTAAAGATCTCAAAAATATTAGTTCAATCAACGTCCAGAAGCCCTTTTTACCCATCAAATAAAATTTTAACTCTTATTTTTAAATCTAATTCTAGCTTTCTTTTTGTGCCAGGTAGGTTTCCACAACAGGGCCTCTAAATCCTTCCATCTTAGTAACTGGCTAAAGGCCTTTTCCCACCATTGAGTCCAATCATATTCTTTTTCTCTTTTATCCAGTGTTGTCTGTACTGTCATGTTGTCAACGTTTTTGGTGCCTCGTATTTGGAAGTCCAATCCTGTTGCTTTTAAAATTGTAAATGTTTTAGTTGAGTTCTGCCTTTGATCATCAAAGAAATCCATCATGTAGGATGTGTCCTCTTCCTCTTCAATAAATTCAGTAGATTCAATAGATTGTAAATGTATTCCATCCATCTCATTAAGTTGTAGATCTGATTGTGTATCATAGTCAATCAAAGGTTGAGCTTCAATTTTTAATTCTGAGTCCTCCTTGAAACTGAGCGATCTGTTCTTTAAGTTCCAGTCTCATTTCCAAGATTTTTTCTAATATAAGTCCATAATTAATCTGTGAGTAGGATTCCATCTTCTTTTTTTTTTTTTAAAGAAATTCAGCTTAAAGAATAGATTGCAGCGTTATAAAATATAAAATGCAGACAGAGATATATTTCCAAAGAAAGATAGAGAAAAAAAAAACAATAGTCAAGTCCAGCACAGAGATAAAAACTGGCAGTCAGTTGTTATGTTGTAATCCAGTCTGGGCATCACGCCAAAATCAGGGAGTGGGAGGTCAAATGGAGAAAGTTACATTGTATCCATAGTTTCTGGGCTTCATGCCAAGTCCCAGGATGCATTGTATCCAAAAGAATCTACATAAGTCCGCCCAGAGAGCAAAAAGTTTTTTAGGCAGTACTGTTCAGGAGGGGGGGAGAAAAAAAGAACATTCCACCCCCTCCCTAAGGATTTTCACCTAAACTGAAGATAAACAAGCCAAAAGAGAAAGTCACAATAACCCGGATGCCCGAGTTCCAACTGCTTATGTAGACAAAATAAAATAATAAAAAAAAACAATAATTATTTTTCCAAAGCCCGTTTTCCCCAGTAATCAAACGCTGCTTTCTCAAAATAGGGAAATAGTTCTTAAAGCTGTTAGCAGGGAAAAAGGTAAATTAACAAGAGGGAAGGAAAGGTCTCACCCGGATCTTCCACGGTGGTTCTTTTCGCTTAGATGTTGCTGTGACTTTCGGCTGGAGCAGCTGAGTGATCGGCCATGTTACTGGCCGATCTTTTCCCCGCCGGCCCAAAGGTGGTTTTCTCAGACCGCAGAGGGAGCTGCCGCTCCCTCCGCGATCAACGAGTGCCCTCCTCTACGGTAGTCGCCCCTCCAGGGCGACTTTCGACCCTATCCAGGGTCTACCGGTGGGGGGAAACCGGACGGCCAAGAGAACGAGTTCTCTGCACGTCCGCGGGCGCTGCGACCGGAACCGGAAGTCTGAAAGTCTATTTTTAAAGAAAAAAAACAGTTCTAAAGATGTGTTTTGTATGTCAGGGGGTATTCTGAATGGCCCTTTAAAACTAGGGTTGGCAACCTGCAGCCAATTAGCCAGATGCTGCCCAAATATACTTGACCCATTCTTGCTTAGCCTTTGCTGTTGGTTTGGGAGGAAATCACTCTTTCCCATTCAAAGAGTACGTGCATGTGAGTGTCAGATTGCCAGGCTTGTTCATTATGCTACTTTATGATTTGTTTTAATCATGGTTTGTCGGCTATGCTATAATAGGCTTATCTCACACTAAGTCAGAAAACATGGTTTACAAGCTACATTTTGTTTGTTTGTTAAATTTATATGCCACCCATCTCATTATCAAGTGGCTCTAGGTATGTGTTGTACAAATTACCATTGGCTGGGTCTGTCCCTGTGGGAAGTCAGCCCCTCCCCCAGAGAAGGAAATATTTTGGGGAATATTAAAAAAGGCAGAATATTATATTTTCCCAAAGGATCTTAAAGGCAGAAAAGCAGGCCCAGTTTTCCTTAATAGCCCCAGGCAGAGGCCAGCTCTGTAGAAATGCAGATTTGATAATCCCATTCAGAGAGACTCACGCCCCATTCATGAGCAAATACTGCCTGCAGATAGCCCATTCAAGACAGGATCTTTCGAAATCCCTTGCAGCAAGATTTGATAGCTAACAACAGCAGAGTGATAGGATTAGAACCAGGAACCCCTCACCCAAAATTCCAACCCAGGACATAGTCATCAGCCCCAGCCCCAGGGAAGCAGGACATGATCTTTAGGACATAATAGGATTAACCCACCACCATCAGAATACCAAAAGGACATGCTCAAAAGCTCACGTCAAAGTTCATGCCACAGGAACAGGAACAACTCCAAACACAAAAGTCCAAGAAGGTAAACCCACCACTCCCAGCTCCATTTTGTCATCCGCCCAAGAAACATGCTGTGTCACTGAAGTTTCTGGCAACTCAATAAACTGGACCTTCTTTCCTAAAGCAGTCTCCATTTTCTTATTCCTGGCTTGGACTGGGCCTGAAGATTTTTCTTTCAACACCCCATATGCTAAGCCAGAAACTGTGATTTACAAACCAGGATACCCATGTTCAGATCACAAGATAACCCAAACAAGGACCTTTTGACTCGTATACTATATTTGTATAAACCCAGCTACAGGGTGGTCATTTGCATGGAGATGTTATTGGTTTGATAACTGCAGTCCCCAAGCCACGTCAATAAATATGCTTGTACTGTAAACTAGAATAGAATAGAGCTGGAAGGGACCTTGGAGGTCTTCTAGTCCAGCCCTCTGCTCAAGCAGGAGAACCTATACCATCTCAAGACAAGTGACTGTCCAGTCTCTTCTTAAAAACCTCCAGGGATGGAGTGCTCACAATTTCTGGAGGCAAGCTGTTCCACTGGTTAATTGTCATCACTGTTAGGAACTTTCTCCTTAATTCCAGGTTGCTTCTCTGAAACAGTTGTAACTGTAAACTAAAACTAAAACTGTAAACTAAAGCTATCATAATTCTCTTCTGCTCTCCTGAAAATTAACCTATGATTGGACTGACATAAGCTCAAAATCTGTTTGTCAATGTGGTTCTAGTCACAGTCTGATCCAAAAAGTCAAGATGATGGTCACCATAGTGCCACTGAAGCTCCATCTGCTGTTTATGTGTATCATGGGCAGAGCTTTGACTTTTTGAACCATGACTTCTGCCGGGCCTCCTTGAAAAAATCAAAGGCCCTAAGGCTGAGCTTTTCAAAGGATGCACCCCTTTGAATTTTGGGACTGTAAGTCCCAGGGCACACTGCAAAGACGAGGCTGCTTCAGTTTCTGATGAACTCATCTTAAACAATGAGAGTACAGCAGATATAAAAGCCAAGTATTTCCTTTGGAGCCCTAAATGCCTATTGCATGCTTTTGCCTCTTCTCCTTGCCAAAATCATGCATGGTTTGGAGACCCCTGGCTGATGAGCAGGGATCATCCAAGGAAGCCAATTGGAAGGAATTCAGGCCACACAACACATACCTAAGCTGTGGAATTCATTTCCACAGGCCACTAACATGTAACACTTTCATGGGGATTGTGAAATGCATGGATGGCAGGTTTATCAAAAGCTCTTGGCCTTGAAGATGCAGTGTAATTTCAGATTAGGGGCAGCAGATCTCCAAATACCACCTGCAGGGAAACAGGGGCAGAAAGGCTGGCATGCCCACCTATGGACAGATAAAAGTAGGAACCATCAATACTTCCTGAGGCATAAAGTCCGGCAAGAACTAATAAAAAGCTGGAATATAGTTAAATGTCAATACTATACAAAACTCCCAGGCTGGTTCTCACCATTAGAAGCAGTTATATACCCCAACCTTTATAGGCAAGATAGGGTTATCATATACAAAGATATCCTGTCAGAGGAAGGATATCTAAAGCAAAGGCAAGAGTTGAGACAACAGGGGATTGCTTTGGAATGGTGGTCTTACCTTCAGATACAAGCAAGATACGTGAAAGACAAGAAAGAATGGGGAATTAATAGACAAGATACGGGGCTTGATAAAATATTATTAGGCCCGGAGAAAAAACAAATCAAAAAATATATAAATATATGTTAGAATATAAATTATTTGAAGAACAAGTTAAAGAAACAATGGTTACCTGGGCAATAGATTTGGGGCACGCTATAAACATGGACCAATGGCAGCAAATCTGGGAACGTAATTGCAAAATTACATTGGCAACAACTTACAAGGAAAATCTCTATAAGATGCTCTTTAGATGGCACCTGCCACCGGCTAGGCTCGCAAAAATGTATAGTGGCTACTCACCACTTTGTTGGAAGTGTAAAAGGGAAAAGGGTACTTTTTTTCATGTTTGGTGGGCTTGCAAAGAGGTACAGGTTTATTGGCAGAGGGTTTGGAATTGGATAACAGAAATGACGGGTCAAAAAACTCAATATAAACCAGAGATGCTACTACTTGGCATATTAGAAAAAAATATAAACAAAGATGATATATACTTAATTATTCATGTAATAACGGCGGCAAGAATTTTGTTGGCCCAAAATTGGAAAACAAACGAAGTGCCTAGTGGAGATGCGTTAATAAGGAAAATTTTGTATTGCGCAGAATTGGATAAGATGACGAAAGAATTAAAAAATCAGGAGGAAACAGAATACTATTTAAGCTGGAATAAATTTTACAAATGGAAGGGAAAAAAAGAAGGAAGGTCATTAGAAGGGATGTAAATAGAGGAAGAATATCTGAAATGTATAAAGTATGTGTATAATAAGGAATGTCTAGACAAAGATGTATGTCAAAGATGATACACTATGTTCAATGTTTTTTAATCTTTTTTTTGTATTCAATAAAAATTATTTTGTTAAAAAAAAAAAAAGCTCTTGGCCTTGAAGATGCAGTGTAATTTCAGATTAGGGGCAGCAGATCTCCAAATACCACCTGCAGGGAAACAGGGGCAGAAAGGGGAGCAAGTCCCGTTTTCTGCTTTCTGGGTGACCCCTCTGAGAAACCAAAAACTGGCCTAATCCAGAAGAGCTATTCTAATTTCTGGGAACTGCCATCAACCTTCTTCAAGAGAAGAAAAGTTTTCTGGTCTACCCCAAGAGCTCCTGCAGTGGAGAGTTAGATTTGGGGGTTTGGCCAGGAAGGCCCAGGGATGTCTCTACACATGGCCACAGCTGGGTGAGTTTAGGTCAATCATTTTTCCCCAATCTATTTTACAAAATTGTTTTTATGAGAGAAAATGAAGGAAAAGCTCACATATGCTGTGTTGGATTCTCAGACAAAAGGTGAGATATAAAGACAATGAATAATAGGTTAAAGAGTAAATAAAATCATATGAAACCTGATAATTATATTTCTCAATGTCTAGAAGAAAGGTTTTTCTTCCATCTCTTTCTTAGAGACTCCAAGGAACAAAAGACAGGAAAATTCTCTAAGGTCTTGGTGTAAATAGAAAATATTATGTTTTGCTAAGCTAGATAGCAATTTGAGGGGGAAATCATCTATATTGTTGCTGGAGACAATAGGGTTCTCTCTGAATGAGTTCAGTGTTAGGGAAAAATAAGAGACTCATTCTAATCCATTAGTTGGGTGAGGGGTCCTTGGTGCTCTCTGAACTTGCTTGTTTTCGTGCAGACGTTTCATTACCCTAACTAGGTAACATCATCAGTGCTAGTAAGGAGTGCTATCTGCTGTCAGTTTATGTTCTGGTGTCCTGCCTGTCTGGGTGGGTGGGGCGGTCTTAGGGATTTTTTTTGGTTGGGCTTTTACTAATGGCTCTGTGGCAGTTTCTTGACTGGGGTATTGCTTACTTGATGTTGGTCTGAAGTTGACCTTGGAATTAATCTATGCTGATCTGAGTGCTGATTACTGATGGAGAGATGCTGGAATCTTTTTTTCTTGTGGGCTGGTTGATTGTCTCTTTTGCATAGTCTATAGATGTTGTTAATGTCTGTGTGTCTATTGGTGACTGATTTGCCAGTGTGCTAGGCTTCTAAAAATTCCCTGCCATTTTTGGATCTGGCCTGGTCTAGGATTGTCACATTTTCCCAATTGAATGGTTAAATCTGTCTATATGTTGTGAAATTAAAGAATTTTCATCATGTCTTCTGACTGCTACTTGGTGTTCGTGGATGCGTTCTGCCAGTCTTCTGCCTGTTTGTCCTACATAGTGGTTGTTGGCAGTCCTTCCATTGTGTGTTGCAGATGACACCTGTTTTTTCTTCTGGGTTTGCTGGGTCTTTTGGTTTGCTTAGGATGTTTTGAAGGGCTTTAGTTGGCTTGTGTGCTATGCTGATTCCATGTGGTTGTAGCAGTCTATTTGCGGTTTCTGAGTTATTCTTGATGTATGGCAGTGTAACTCTTTTTTTCTTTTTTTTTGGTTGTCCAATTTTGGGGGAGCCAAGTAAAAGAGATTGCATTTCCTTGAGTCAGGGACATCAGTGCAAAAGTGGTTGGGGGCACATAAGAAGTCTTTAACCTATTAAATATTACAGATTTTGCTTTTAATTATTTAACCATTCATATTTTAGCTCAGAGAGAGACTTGTAGTGGTTCCATCTTTTCACATCTGGGTTCCAGATAAACGAAGCCTTTGAATTGACACTGAAGGGTTAGAGAGCTTCTGCCTTCTAAGGTCAACTATCAATGGTAAAGGAACAAGCAGCCAAGAAATGCCTTACAGACAAGGACTTGAAAAACCATGAAGGCCTTGGAAAAGATAGTCAGATGCCAGGATGTGAATTTTGGTGTTGGGAAAGATTCCTGAGAACACCATGGACATCCAAGAAAACAAAACGATGGATCATTGAACAAATCAATCCAGAGTTCTCACCCGAGGCACAGATGACCAGGCTCACATTAACCTACATTGGACACATTATGTGAAGATCCAGCTCTGTAGAGAAGTCTCTAATGCTGGAAAAAGTGGAAGGAAGGAAAAAGGATGGCCAGCAGCAAGGGGGATGGACTCGGCTACCATGGTGATGGGGCACCATTGGAAGAGCTGAAGGACCAGCTTGGGAAGAGGTAATCATGGAGAAAATCTATCTATGTGGTCAGCAATGACTTGAAGAACATAACCAATCATATGAGCAGAACTATCCCAAGTTCATCACATATCTTCCCATATTTTTAACCATATGTCATATAAAAGCCTAAGGAAGGCATCCACACAACCTTAGTTAGTATTAGCTCTGGTTAGGTTTCATGTGGTTTAGGTTTTTGTGACAGCTCATCCCAGGCTTTCAATGCTTTATGTAAATGATTGGAATGGGTCAATATTGTATCTAATTAAGTTTGTTGTGTGAGAGGAACCAAAGAGCGACCTGCACACATATGCAGAGAAGAAGGGTCAATGAGGCCGAAAGAGGCCATGGGGGTAGTGTGGTGGGCTTGTTAGCAATAAGGAGCAGAACCTGGGGGTTCTTTGGGGGCCTCACCTGGTTCCTGGCAGCCTGTCTAGAACATTGATCCATCCTTGCCCCTCTTTAGGGATACCCCAGAAGTTCTTGCATTTTTTACTTACTGTTGACCCCATTTATGCTGCTAAGCAAAATTTAAACCAGAAAGACAGGTTGAGCACTTTTCTGATATTAAAAATATATCCAAATAATCTGGGAGAGGTTAATTGATATTTGCAAACTGATGAACATGAAATTATGCACCCATGACTAATGTGCTCAGCAGTATCAGGGCTTGGGTATCTGCTCAGCCCAAAATTCAAATAAAGCTATCTAACAGGGTGTGTCCCACAGATATGAGGCACAAGTACCCAGGGCAGATTTCTGTGCAATGTCCCCCACACCTACAGTCCAGATATAAATGTTCAATGTTTCTGGAATTTTATTCCACTTACATCTCAGACTCTTTCTCTTATCTGGAAGAAAAATGAACAGGCTTGTGAGTATATTTGATGCATTCTTCTTAAGAAAAGCTAGAAAATATTTAGAGACCAATGTGGATTGTCTAGGTAAGGAGGACTACTCTTACGGAAATGAAAGAGATGTTCGCCATGTGTTGGTTACCTTGGGGAGAGCAGTGAAGGCACATTTTGCCAGAACATGCCCTGCAATGCATTGGGAGAGCTTAGCCTTAGCACATCAGCTGTTCTCAGCAATAGGAGGCATTTTGATGGGCAACAGTTAGATAATGTTCAAATGGCCGTTGGAAGTTCCAGCATTAGTATTGGCCTAAAACATTTTGTTTTCTGAAATACCAAGTGACCTATAAGTCTCCTACGAACTGGTCTGGTAGACAAGCTAGAGCATAGAATGTAGAATAATACGGTTGGAAGGGGCCTTGAAGGTCTTCTAGTCCTACTCCCTGCTAATCTGATGAATCTTTTGCTGAAGTCCCATTATTATACCTTGCATTGACACTTGTGTAGGAAAGTATTTGGCTATAGATATGCTGTTTTGAGGAAATCAATTGTGCAATGGAACATGTTTTGAATTAGAGCTCAGGTTGGCTTACCTGCTTACACACAGAAAGTTCTGCATTCAACCCTTGCTATCTCGAGGCAGTTCCTGTGTAGAAAGCCACAGAGCCAGGAGACATCAGCAATGTGGACCAAAAGAAGGAGAAGTGTGCCCCATATGCGCTGGTAGCAAACGTTGGAAAAGTGTGGTCTCCCAAAGGAACTGAGTTCTGTGGAAGAATGCAAGTCAGGCTAGCTTGAAGTTAAAGTTTTCAGACATTCATCATTCAGATGGAGCTGCTCTCCTTCTGAGCACTACCTTTCACGGCACCCTTATTTCTTTCCTTTCCAGGCAGCAACGTTCATTTTGCTGGGATTCTTCTGGAATGCAGCCTTTGCTTCCTTCCAGGTAATCACCTCTGCTTTACTATGAACAAAAAATTCAAAGGTGGAGCCAAGATAAAATCTGTAAAATCATGCAGATATTCAGTACATACCCAACTATGACGCTTTAAAACAGGGACGGGTATACAAGCCAGATCTATTTCTTTAGAGCAGTACACCTTGACCAAGTGCTGAAAATTGATGGCAAATCGTCAAATTGTTTAAGTGGCATTCTTCTCAGAAAGCAAGGCTCAAAATACATGCATTTAGCTTGAGATTTAATGTACTGATTGGGGAAGGGATCATTTTTTTAAAAATGGCCTGAATATTTCTCTCCACATACGCCTGCAGTCCTTGAAGACATCCAGTCCCAAAGACTTCCTGTTCTTAAAAGATACACGGGACTAGATTGAAAGAAAGACAAAAAATGGCAATGCAGTCTCCTTTGTAGTACAGGTAGTCCTTCACTTACAACAGTTCATTTAGCGACCATTTGAAGTTACAATATCATTGAAAAAAAGGGACTTATGGCCATTTTTCACTCTTACAACCATTACAGCATCCCCCGTGGTCATGTGATCAAAATTCAGACGCTTGGCAACTGATTCACGTTTATGATGATTGCAGTCACGTTGTCATCTTTTGGGGCCCTCTGACAAGCAAAGTCAATGGGGATTCACTTAACAACCGTGTTACTAACTTAACACCTGCAGTGAATCACTTAACAACTGTGGCAAGAAAAGTCATAAAATGGGACAAAATTCACTTAACAAATGTCTCAGCAACCGAAATTTTAGGCTCAATTGTGGTTGTAAGCCAAGGACTACCTGTAGAAGCATTCCTGGTTGCTGAGATATTTGATATGAAAACAGTTTATGCAACCTTTGAAGTGCAGACCTTCCTTTCAAGCCTCCATCTTAGTGCTGGTTTTTATCCGTCAGCCTTGTTCAAGGCTGTCTTCCTTGGGTTGTCCTCCCTCAAAATGAAGCTGGGCTGATGTCCTCCAGAATCGAGGCTTCCACCACAATGGCGCCAAACTTTTAGGAACTTTTCCAGATTGGTCCAATTGGTCCAATGCTGAATGAGACAGCAAGTTAAAACTTGGTGCTTTGAGAAATTAACTAATATTTATTTATTAAATTTGTTTGCCTCCCATCTCACCACCAGACGTCTCTTTGATTCCATTCCCATCCATAAAAGGATGTTTTCACCTTCTGTTGAAATTTTCCATTCTTGCCAGAGTTCATGAATTTGACTGTTGGTTGTGATATATTCTGGCTTGTGGTTTCACAGTTTTGATTTTATGGAAACTTGGGTATTATTTTGTAAGTAATCACACAGTTTATTTTTAAAGCTAAAACAAATTCATATATTTCTTAACACATATACACACAAACAGACAGACATAGCTATAGAATCTATTTTGCATTGGGGATATTTAATAGCAGCTCTGCTTTGATTCAATAGCTGTGGGCTTGGGATAACAATCTACAGAGGGAGATAAATGTGAACTAATAATAAACTTACTTTTTTGAGTGGTGCATTGTACAATCTTTTTAATGAATATTATCATTCCTTCTGGATTCTATGTCTCTCAAAGCTGTTTTCATGCAGAGAAGCATAGAAATATCTGTAATAAATAAATCAAATGCATGCATGAATGATTAATCACTCTTTCTGTTCTATGGAAGAGAATGCATTCTTCTTAGCAGCAGAAAATCTATAAAAGTTTCAAAGAAGTCCTGAAACTTGGGGAATAAATAAGATTTATTACGCATCATATGAGCTAAGTAGCTGTGTACGTTACCCATTAATACCTTAGTTTTATTTAGTATGTGCTTGGTTGTTTGGTTTACGGTATGATATTTTGGTCAATGGCCACCAGTCAGTCCCATCTTATCTAAATCAAGAACCACACGTCTCTCAGATTCTGCATTTCACTGAAAAGTAAACTCTCTCATGTTCAGGTTTACAGCATCCCTAGCGTGAATGGTGATTACATCCAGCAGACAGTCACCATAGACAATGAGAAGAAAATAGCCAACATCCATATCCACGAGGGAGCCTGCTCTTCTGATACAATTTTTGACTATAAGCATGTAAGTGTGAATCTGGTCCTTTCCACACTCACCTTGTCAGTGCAAGAACACAGCTATGTGTTTCCATTTCTAATAAAAGACATCCATTTGTTTTCACTCACCATCCTGCCTCAAGCTCAGGCCCTCAAGAAATCTTGGAACTGCAAGTCCCAAAATTCCTGTCTGGAACAGGCAGTGGACTGGAGGACGAGAATTCTGGGATATGCAGGCACAACTCGTGTGGAGGGTCCCAAGCTGTAAAACAGATAGGCAGAATTTTAGTTGAATGCCTCTTTTCCCTAGCTTTTCTTTTATCAGTTTGTTTATTGATGCATCTATTTAAAATAAGGGGACGCAGGGGCTTAATAATGCTGGAACCATCATGTGGTCAGAAGTGGTCTGCATTTCAGGTGTTCAAGCTCAGTATTGCAAGACGAGGTGAGCATGCAATACTGCAAATAGATACACTTCAGTGGGAAAAACCTAGCTGTGTTTGCATGTGTGGAGAGTGGAAGCCAGTGCTGGACCTGGCTGGATGCAAGGCATTGTGACACCAGGCAAGGTGAGGCGAGACCGGTGAAGGAACCCAGAAGAGCCAGCAACCCGAGCGCCACTGATGTAATCCGGTTCAGCCCTTGAGGTGCACTCGCACTTCGAGAAACACTGAACAGACTGAAATAGCATTCTAATCTAGACTAATCAGGACTGCATTGCGTCTAGCATGTGTAGATTCCCCTAACATTGTATGCCATAGACTAAATAAATAAATGTTTAAAAAAAGATGGTGTGAAGCAAAGCAAAGATGATAAGAAACAGAAGATGAGACAAACCGTTTGAGCTTTTTTTCAAGACTATCCCATGTGATAATAAAAGTCTGTTACTTCTGTAAGTGGTTAAATAAGGGTTAGAGCAGGGGTCTTCAAACTTGGCCCTTTTATGACTTGTGGACTTCAACTCCCAGAATTCCTCAGCCAGTGTATGTTGGCTGAGGAATTCTGGGAGTTGAAGTCCACAAGTCATAAAAGGGCCAAGTTTGAAGACCCCTGGGTTAGAGTGAGCATAGAGCTCAGGCCTCAAGCAGCCTTCCCTGGCACAGCATCCTCCAGTTTTGTTGAGCTGGTCGAAGTTGAGACCATAAGTTGACTTTTTTTGACTCAGTCAGTCTGAAGTGACCCATCAGGTCCACAGGTTTTGGCCATAGACCAGGCATCACAAAAGGGCCAGGTACTTCTTTTTTGTAACAAAATAGAACTTTCTGAGATTGTTAAAAAAATCAACAACAAAAAGATAGCAATTGGTAATCGGAATGATGGACATTAAAACTGAAACTTCCAGATGAATCTGGTTGCTTGGCAGATGCTCTCTTTATTCATTATTAGTAGATAAGAGTGAGGGCATGAATTTTCCATAAATATTAATTTATGAAAATAAGTGGAATATTGAAAAAGATATAAGGTAAATGTTTTGTACAAAACTGATGAGATTTAAATGTCCTCACCAAGCTTTGGCTTGCGGGGTGTGTATGTGTGTCATAAACAGTCCCTCCATGTCCCTTTTGCACAATTTAAATTTTAATATCCAATGATTTTTAATGGAACTTATCTGTTATCCGTCTCCCTCTGGGATAACAGGGATACATCGCCATGCGGATCTTTTCCCGAACAGCTTGCTTCATAATGAAGATGGAAAAAGGCTACATTCCAGAAATTGAAGAAATTGGGCGGTTGGCTTATGAGAAACAGGTAAATGTTGGGTTCCTTACTGGGAGAGATTGTGGAAGGCTGGAAAAGGGAAGGAAGAGAGAATGGACAATCAAGACACAGAAAGGGAGTCAGCTGGCCACCCAACTCAGCCCAATTTTCTCTGATATGTGTCTCTGACCAGTGTAATCACTCTAGTTTTGTTCCATTCATCTGATGACAGGGACTATGATGATGATAGAAGCCCAAATGCTACAGTTAAGTTGGAGAGCATTAGCCATGCAGTCCCCAGGGGCCAACCTCACTTTCAGGAGACCTGCCTATCAGTTCCACATGGGAATGTTCTTGGCTCTCTCTTTTTTGGGGCACACACAAAGACCTTCACAACAGCCCAGATCCTCCAGTGTTGTGGCTTTTGCAGTGAGAGATTGCAGGAGGCTGGAAAAGGAAGGCAAGGGAGAGTAAGCATAAACAGTCAAGAGACAGAACAGGAATCTGTGGGGCAGCTGGTCTCATAAGTGGCAGCTTAGTCCAGTTGCAAGAAACACAGGAAGCATCGTTTCCCATTACTGGAAGAGGCACAGCTGTAATAAACTCAGTAAAGAGGATGTTGGAAATTATTTTACTAGTTACAAGATTTTGGAAGTTTTTACTCCAAGATCTAAAGAGACTGAAGCACTTGAAGGCTTGACACATTTATAGGGCAGAAGCCAACCTTCTCCAGCATAGTCCTTTCCAGTTGTATTGAGGCCACAATATTGAAAAACTGCTATCCTTAGATATGGGAGAGGAGTCAGATTTGGAAACCCAGTTCCTAATATTTACTGCAACAGCCTAATTTGTCAGCTGCCCTTTGAACATTGTTTTCAACCAACTTCTCATTTCAGATGATGCGTCAAATGTTGTCAGGAAGAAACATATGGGTGAAATATGAACCTGCACATTCTTTCTTTGGAAAAATCAAAGAGTGGTTTGTTTTGGGTAAAGCCATTGAGCACCTCTGCAAGAACATACCTGTTTATAAAGTTGAAAGAGTTGAACGTGAGTATCCTAGAAGGAACCCAACATGGCTTCCTTTTTAACATTGAACAATTCAATGAACTTCATATATTGAAGATACAATAGAAAGGCAAATTAAATCCCACTAAATTCTGCAATGTAAAGGCATCTGGTATGATTTTTGAAAATAAAACTGTGTGACTGCCAGGATCAATTTGAAGAATCATTAGAGCACAATATTTATTATTTTAAAGTCCCTTGGAGGTTAGAATAGAATAGAGCTGGAAGGGACCTTGGAGGTCTTCTAGTCCAGCCCCCTGCTTAAGCAGAAGAACCTATACCATCTCAGACAAGTGACTGTCTAGCCTCTTCTTAAAAATCTCCAGTGATGGAGCACCCACAATTTCTGGAGGCAAGCTGTTCCACTGGTTAATTGTCCTCAGCGTCAGGAAGTTTCTCCTTAATTCCAGGTTGCTTCTCTCTTTGTTCAGTTTCCAACCATTGTTTCTTGTCCTGCCCTCTGGTGCTTTGAAGAATAACATGACCCCCTCGTCTTTGTGGCAGCCCCTCAAATACTGGAATGCTGCTATCATGTCACCCCTATTTCTTCTTTTTTTTAGACTAGCCAAACCCAAGTCCTGCAGCCGTTCTTCGTATGTTTTAGTCTCCAGGCCTTTGATCATCTTAGTTGCTCTTCTCTGATTTTTTTCCAAACTCTCATCTTTTTTGTGATATGGTGACCAAAATTGGCTGCAGTATTCCAGGTGTGGTCTTACTAGAGTTTTATAAAGCGGTACTAATGCCTCGCGTGATCTGTAAAGTGCCTGTAAGACTTTAATAGTGTGCTCACTTTTCCGGGAGCAAGACCTTCTGAATTAAATGGTGTTTATATTCATGTAAAATTGTCCTGTAAATATCTCTGTCTTATTCTTAAGGAAGTATTCTGTTTTAGTTTGGAGAGAGGTTGTTCGGATCAGCAAAATATGTCAATGAACCTAAGGAAGCTATAACGTAAATGGTAGGGACACACTGGATGGTCCTGCAAAAAAGATTAAAAGATATTTCCTAAAGAGCAGAGATGTTTCCACTTCCCACAGTTGCTGAATTACAGTTTCTCTCTCTCTCTCTCTCTTCCCTATTGATTTCTCTTTCTTGTTTCCTATCTAGATGGAGTACGTGCCAGTACTTGTGTCAATGCTGGCATCTTAAATATTTTGGGTATTAACATTTGTGGAAGTAACCACCTGTAGTAGCCTTGGAATCTCTGAAGATGTCCTGCAACAATTTCAATCCAACAAATAAGCTTCTTCCACCTGTGAAGATATTCCTAGTTGTTCAAGCACCTTAAAACTTTTGTGCTTTCCTTAAATTTTAAGTTGCAACCCAACCTACGAATGTCTAATAAAGTGCAATTTTCAAGCATCCTTGGTTCCTTATTTTTTTAAAAATCCTTCCTTTGGATATGAAAGAAAATAAATGTAAGGACCTGCCTCAATTAAGCCTCCCAAGAAAGCAGAACTCTTGAAATGGACATCATTTCAAAAGGAAGTTTTATTGGAAGGTGTTGACAGCAGTAGTAGTAGGCATGATCTGAGGGTTTGCCGCACGAATCAATGTCAAAAGAGTCAATGGAAACCCCACCCCAACAGTCCATTTGGATGGTTCAAATAGGCCAATCCGCAGGTGTGAAAATGTTGTGGGAACGGAGCGATAAGGCGCCACTTCCAAGGCTGTTAGGTCTCCGCGCTTCTTCTTCCATGCCCGGGAGATAAGGCAGATGGTCGGAGGCACATTCCTCACCTCAAGGAAGAAACATCAAAGAGGATAGAACAAGGAACAAAGCAAAGGAAATACACTGTAACAACCCCAAGCTCCCCCTCCCCCCAGAAGAATGGCAGAACCCAAAAGACAACAGGATTTCCCATGCCCATAGGAAGACAGGGTTCTGACATGCTGCCCCCCTTAAAAAAATGAGAGATCCTGGAGAGAGAGAAATAATAACAGGGAGAGAAAATGCATATGGATTAGTCGGGTTTATCAGGATACTGAGCGTGAAAGTTTTTTAACAAACTGGGAGCCCTGACATGTCGTTTATGAACCCATTCATTCTGGGAAGATGGGAGATCTTTCCAAGCTATCAAATATTGTGTTGACCCATGATGCTTCCCAGAATCTAGGATCTCCTTGACATCAAAATGTTATTCTCCTTCCACCATAATAGGTGGAAGAAGAAAAACTATGGCTGGCCTTAAAGGCGAGCTTAGCTCACGTTTTAATAGATTACAATGAAATACCGGATGAACCTATCTTAACATTTTTGGAAGTTCCAATTCTATGGTTACTGGGTTGATGACCCACAAACTTCGGTCCTAACTTCTTCGATAGCTGTAGAGATTTTAAATACTTTGTGGACAGGTATACTTTCTCCCCCACTTTAAATGGCTTAGGTTCTACTCACTTTTTATCTGCCTGTGCTTTGTAAGCTTCCCTAGCCTCATCTAATGCTTTTCTCACTACTGGCCACATATTTCGGAGCTGTGCAATCCATTCCTTCAGGGAGGGGATGGTGGGTTCGTTGACCGGCAACTCACGCACTGGGTTGAAGCTTTGTCCTGTTGTGACCTGGAATGGGGTACAACCCATGCTGGAGTGAACAGCGTTGTTGTAAGCCACTTCTGCAAAAGGAAGCAGGTTGGTCCAATTATCTTGTTGGTAATTAATAAAGCACCTTAAGTATTGTTCCAATACTGAGTTCGAACGTTCTGTCCCCTCATTTGTTTGTGGATGATGACTAGATGACAGGCCCTGGGCAGTACCCAGGAGGTCCAAGAAAGCTCTCCAGAACTCTGAGGTGAATTGCACCCCCCTGTCGGAAATTATGCATTGCGGAGCCCCATGCAATCAGTATATATGCTGTGCAAACATTTTCGCTAGAGTCTTAGCTGTGGGAATTTTCAGGCACGGGATAAAATGCACCTGTTTGGAGAATAGGTCTGTCACCACCCAAATGACAACATTTCCTGCATTCTCCGGTAGCTCCACAATAAAATCTATGGAAATTTCTTGCCAAGGTGCTGACGGGCTCGTTACTGCCTGTAAAAGACCCAGTGTTTTGCCTTGCCTCCATTTTGCAGCTGCACAAATGGGGCAACTAGCTATGTAGCTTCCAATGTCTTTCTTTATGGATGGCCACCAGAACTGCCTCTTCACTAAGTGAAGCGTCTTCATGAACCCAAAGTGTCCAGCTACCTTTGAGTCATGACAGAGTTGCATGAACTTCAGTCTTTGGGCCTTGGACATGTATAGTTTCCCCCCCCACCCATGGCAGCCCGTCATCCATTGATCAGAGGTTTTTATGACTTAGGAACCATTCATCTGTTTCCAGTGCTTGTCTGAATTCCAGTCCTGCTGCGCTGTCTAGGGGTTTTGAATTTTTTGCTTGTGCCCATGTGGTTACTGAAGCTGCTAATTGCTTCGAAGGCATCATGGGGTTCACCACCTCAGTTTTTGTATTATTATATTGTGGCAGCCTTGATAAGCCGTCGGCTAGGAAGTTCTTCCCCCCAGGCAGGTATTTGATGGTAAAGTTAAATCGGTGGAAGTGTTGGGACTACCTCTCCTGTTTTGTAGACAGTTTCCATGGGGTTTTTAATGCTTCCAGGTTTTTGTGATCAGTCCATACCTGGAAAGGGATTTTATTTCCTTCCAGGAAATGCCTCCATCTGAGGAGAACCAACTGCATAGGTTTCCTTCTCCCATACCACCCACCTCTGTTCAGTTTCTGTGAGTTTTCTCAAGGTGTAGGCTCAAGGTTGTAACTGGCCCTCTTGGTTTTCTTGGAGCAGGACTGCACCTACCGCTACGTCACTAGCATCTGCCTGAATGACAAAAGGTTTTTCTGTGTCTGGGTGCTTTAGGACCGGCTCGGCTGAGAAAAGTCTCTTTAATTTCTTAAATGCGGCTTGACACTCCATAGTCCATTTCAGTGGCTGGCTAGGTTTCGGCTTGCCCTTCCCCTTCGATTTTAGTAAATTGGTAATGGGGAGCACTATCTGCACAAAAGAGGGAATGAACTGTCGGTAGAAGTTAGCGAATCCCAGGAAACTGCAACTGCCTTCTGGTGCATGGCAGTGCCCATTCTAGCACTGCCCAGACCTTTTCTGGGTCCATCTCTATTCCATTATGAGATATGCAATACCCCAAATAGTCATTTTTTTCCTTATGGAATTCACACTTTGACAGCTTGGCATAAAGTCAGGTGGCCCACAGTTTATTTAGAACTGCTCTGCCAGTTTGACATGCTCCTCTTTCGTTTTGATGAAAATTAGTATGTCATCCAAATACACAAGATAAAGAGATTTAAACAGGCGAATACAGGATTGGACCTAGGTGTTCATCATGAAATGGTGCAGGATTTAAAATGCAGTATTGCAGGCTGAGTCTGCCCACTTCCCCGAGTTTAATCCTAACCAGCTGAAGGTTGACTCAGCCTTCTATCCTTCCGAGGTTGGTAAAATGTTGGGGGCAAGAGGCTGACTCTGTAAACCGTTTAGAGAGGGCTGTGAAGCACTGTGAAGCGGTATATAAGTCTAAGTGCTAATTCTATTGCTATCTATTTCCCTAGCATAAACCAAGTACTTCATCAATATGGAGGTTCCTATTAGCTTTATATTTAAAGCTAATATTTAATTTTAATCACTTGGCATTATCTTTTCTACTTTTATTCCATGTTATGCTGCCCAGAGTCACTGCATCAGTGAAGGAGGCAGCATAAAAATGTAATAAATAGATAAATAAATATGCAAAACCTCTTCCTCTTAACCAGGAATAAAAAGCCAGTTCAAATTGAATTCACCACTAGATGGCAAATGATTCTAACAGTGGCCTAGGAGTTGAATTCTTTTGTGGCTGAGAATAAATAAGTTCTCACTTTAGCTTTCTACAATTGTTTCCTATGCAGCATAGCTCAGATTTTGAAGGGAAAATAAAAATGCAGGTAGTCCTCAACTTACAACAATTCATTCAGTGACATTTGAAATTATAACCTCATGCTTACCACTGCTGCAGCATCTCCAAGGTCACATGATCAAAATTCAGCCGCTTGGCAACTGGCAACTGGTCCTTAAAGCTATCTGGCACATAAGTTGCTGCCTTACGCCAAGTTGTGCTACTGATGTATCTCACATAACACCAATTCATAGCAAGTTTCTTCCCTGCCTTACTTTGAAGAGGAAACTTGGGATTTTGTGCATACAAGAGAGAAGCTTTATCACTGAGTAACACATTGGCCCTCCACCACTGTCTTGTGTTTCCTGTGTGTATGGAGCTCTGTATGTACGTGTGATGTAAGTCTCCTGCTTTGATCAGCAGGTTGGACTAGAAGACCTCCAAGGTCCCTTCCAGACCTAGGATTCTATATTTTACATAACTGTCCTGTTAGATTGAATGGGAGAGATTGCTGATAACTCACAGGTAGGCCTGTGGTAGATGAACTGCAAAATCCAGGCTTGCCTCTTGGCTGAAATCTGGAGATCATCTGGTGGTCATCCAAGTCTCCACAGTCCAAACATGATAGAGATAGCCACAAAGGTCCTAATACAGCTTCAAGACGGCAAAGCTCAGCCCCTACCTCAACCCTGTAGGAGTGAATTCACAGGAGTGTCCTTAGTAGGGTTTGCTGACAAAAGTCAAGAAAGTAGCCAACACAATGCAATTAAACTTCCACCTGGGAGCTTCAGCATCATCATTATGGCTGCTATCTTGACTTTTTTTTACCACATCCTGTGGACTTTTTTTTACCACATCCTGTGCTACCTACAAAAGAAGGTATCAGGGATAACAGGAGGTAACAGGATAAGAGAGTTGGAAGGGACCTTGGAGGTCGTCTAGTCCAGCCCCCTGCTCAGGCAGGAAACCCTATACAGAATAACTGGATAACAAAATAACAGAATAACGGAATAGGATGAACAGGTTGCCATTCTTAAGATTTTCCCTATTTTCTACTGAGATTCAAATGTCATTTCATTTTGATCCACTAGGACAAAAGTCTCTAAACTTGGCAACTTCAAGACTTGTGAACTTCAACTTCCTGAATTCCCCAGCCAGCCATGCTGGCTGGGGAATTCAGGGAGTTGAAGTTCACAAGTCTTAAAGTTGCCAAGTTTGCACTAAGACAAAGAGACTCAAAAGAGAATAGTTAATTTCAGAGGTTATTGCAAAGTGTCCGAATTTTCCACTTTCACATCAAAATTCCAACAGAAAGGCAGCTCTTTTTTTTTCAAAATCCTCCTCTAAATGCTATGATGCATTTACCTAGTCAAACATGGGAATGTGTAAATTGGGAGGAGCGAAAAAAGTGCAAGTAGGGGAGAATAATATATAACTGGGAAAAGGCATATTGTGGTTAAAAAAAAGACATTAAAATGTATTGATTAAAAGAATATGTGAAATACAAAAAGAAATGGGCCTTTAAAGCAAAAAAAAAAAAAAAAAGCACCCCTCCCAAATTTGGGATCTTGAAGCCCAAACTGCTAGAACATGACTTTCTCTTAGCCTGACCTACCTCACAGGGTTGTTGCTGTGGGGAAAATGGGAGAAGGAAGGAGCATTTAGTTATGTTTGCTGCCTTGAGTTATTTATAAAGATAATAAAGGCGGGATAAAAACAAACAAATATTATGGCTAAAACCTACTTTGCTTTTCCTTTTGCTCATAACATTTTGTGTTATATTTTGCTATTGCTAACATTGCTAATTACACAAGGGTCACCTTTTTGCACAGAGATGCCTCAATTAATCACCCAATTTTTTTTCTCCTTTCAGTTCTAGTGGTGATCAGGAGAGGAATCTGCAGAGTTAGAGCTTGGGTTGTGTTCATAAAATCATAGGTCTGGAAGGGGGTCTAGTCTAGTCTAGTCTAGTCTAGTCTAGTCTTCTAGTCCAGGGATCCTTAACCCCCGGTCCGTGGATCAGTACCGGGCCGCGGCATGCCAGCAACTGGTCCGCACAAACAAGCAAAGCCCCATCTGCGAGATGCAGGCAGCACACAAAACCACGCACCCTCCGGTCCGCGGAAAAACCTCTCTCCACGGAACCGGTCCCTGGTGCCCAAAAGGTTGGGGACCTCTGTTCTAGTCTAACCCCCTGCCCAAGGCTGGAGTCCTTATACCATCCTAGTAAAATGGCTGTCCAATCTTTTCTTGAAAACTTCCAGCAATAGACCACCAACAACTGCGAGAGGCAATGAACAACTGTTCTCACTGTCACGAAATTCCTTCTTATTTCAGTTAGGTTCAACTGAACCTAACAGGCTCCCTGGTGCTCTCTCAGCTTGGTGGTTTTCTTGCAGACATTTCCTTACCAGACTAGGTAACATCACCAGTGCTGAGCAATGGAGCATCTGCAAGAAAACCACCAAGCTCAGATAGCACAAAATACCCCATAGTACAAGTCTGAGCTGCAAATAGTCTCTTCATAAGTTAAATTGTGGCATGTGACACTGAACAATAGGACATGGGTTTTGTAATCCTTTTCTTCTATGCACCTTTAACTGCACCCTGAAGGACAGCTTTGCTCTAAACAATTCCTGCCCATTGAGGAAGACTTTTACTATTAAACAAAGCAGCTAAATATATTTCACTGCCCTACTTGACTTCCCAATAGGGAACAGGTACAGTTTTCTTAAATGGAAACATTGGTGACTGTCACGTTTGCCCAGGGAATGTTCGGAGGTGTTTGACACAAACCCGTTCTTCGCATGATGTCCCCGGGGCATTACTTGGAGAGCTAATCCAGAGCACTCTGCTGGAGATAAGGCCAGGCTTCTTGCACCCAGAGGTTGCTGATGAGACAGGAGAGCGGTTGTTCCATGCACTCCTGAGATAAGCGGCTTTCGGCACCTTCTTGAGCAATTGTGTCTGCCAGGCTAGCTTGGGAAAAGGACTGACGCGCGAGCCTCTTGCACGCTCATTCACTTTGGCCAGCAAGACCGGGAGAATGTGCAGAGATGCATGGGTAGGACAGCATTGGCAGAACGGTGCTTAATTTCTCTGTGGATAGGATTTAATGGTGTTTATTGCACAGAAGCTCTAGTAGCAATGTTTCTCAAGCTTGGCAACCTTAAGATGGGTCAATGTCTATGGAGATTCTCAACCATCCAGTCATGGTTGTCCCAAAGGGGCTGTTCAAAAGGCAACTGAACTTTTTTCGGGTTTTTCCTTGAAAATATTTTGCTTCTCATCCAAGAAGCTTCTTCAGTTCTGGCTGAATGGTGGGGAAGGGAAGGATTTATATTCTTTGCAGTCATCTGGTCGTTACCTCTGAAGCTGTGTAAGAGTCTTTGAGGCCACTCAAGGGTTTATCTGTACTTTCAGGGACACCTGAATCAGAATGCCAATGGGTGTGGAACCTTCCTGGTATTACTGAAAGGCCTGCGTTATTAGACAGAAGATAGGTGGTATCATATCCCTCCTCCTCTGTCGAGAGAGGGCCATTCAATTTTAATATAGATGGCGTCTTTGACCCCTCTTTCAAACCAGCCGTCCTCTCTATCCAGAATGTGGACTTTGCTGTCTTCAAAAGAGTGTCTTTCAGATGCAGCTGGACTGCTGAATCTTGTCCTGAGAGATTTGTTCTCCCGTGTTGGGCCATGTGTTTGTGAATGCTGGCTGGGCAATTCTGGGAGTTGAAGTCCACCCATATTAAAGTTGCCAAGGTTGAGAAACACTGCACTAGCGGTTTAGGAGGTATTGTGCAATAAAATTATAGCCGACAGGGAAATTAAGCACCACCATGCCCATGCTTCCATACCCATAAGGAAATGTATGGGTATGTCTATGTCTAAATATTGGGTATATCTAATCTAGAGAAAAAAAGGACTAGGGGAGATATGATAGCAGTGTTCCAATATTTGAGGGGCTGTCACAAAGATGAAGGGGGCAAACTATTTACCAAAGCAGCAAAAGGAGAGGCAGGAAACAATAGATGGAAACTAATCAAGGAGAGAAGCAACCTAAAACTAAGGAGAAAATTCCTGACGGTGAGGGCAATTAATCAGTGGAATAACTTGCCTTCAAATGTTGTGGCTGCTCCATCACTGGAGGCTTTCAAGAAGAAACTGGACAGCCACCTGTCTGGAATGGTATAGGGCCGTGGTGGCAAACCTATGGCACGCATGCCACAGGTGGCATGCAGAGCCCTCTCAGTGGGCACGCGCGCCATCGCCCCAGTCCTAGGCCTTCAGCTGGGTTTTATAAAATCTTTTCGCTTTAGACCTCCGCTGCCATGTGCAAAAAAAAAAAGTTTAAATCAATCAATCAATCAATCAATTTCAACTTCTCATGGGGAAAAAAAAGATCTCACAAAGTTGGAATTGATTGATTGAACTTTTTAGTCCCACCCAGTCTGCCGTTACCACCGCAGCCATGCCCACCCAATGGTCCACGGCCACCCAATTGGCCACACCCACCCAATGGGCCACGCCCACCCGGCACCCAATGATATATAAGTGGGTTTTGGGTTGCAGTTTGGGCACTCGGTCTCTAAAAGGTTTGCCATCACTGGTATAGGGTCTCCTGCTTGTGCAGGGAGTTGGACTAGATGACCTCCAAGGCCCCTTCCAAATCTGTTATTCTATGTTCTATGTTCTAAACCTTCAAAAATACCAAGACAGAAACTGACAATGCTTACTTTAGTGTAGCTGTAAATCCCACCAATATTCCTCCTGGAAGGAAGAATCTCAGAATGCAATCTCTTTATTTTTAATCAAAAGAGATTGGAGTTGCAGATGGCCATGTATTCCCACAGAATCTTAAATGAGGTGTGGGAAAGAAAGGGATCAGCAGCCACATGGATGCGAATGCAATTGGCACACGTGTGGAACAAACATTTCTTTCTTTCTGGAACAATAATTTAAAGGTTTCAGGCTTCAATCCCAATTTCTTCCGAATGCAGTAGACTTCTCTTTTCAAAAGTGGAGTTTTTAAACAGGTATGACTCTTTTTGAATAAAAATTTAGTACCCCTACTAATTGCTATGTAATTCCCCAACTAATAAGGCCAAAGAAAATAATAAGAAAACATAGACACTGGATTTACATTCTGTATTTGCATTATTTACACAAATACACAGATACAAACAGAACACAAGTGGAATCCACTAATCATTGTTTTAAGAGAAACAGGTGCTCCAGCAGACAAGGAGTAAATCCTGAAAATCATTGAGCACTGTTATTCTCCCCTCACCTGGTGCCCTCTGGAGATACTGATATTTCCACAAATTCTACCATTGTAGCCCCAATATTTATGATTGGCACCAGATTAACAAAGGGTTGCCTAATGGACTGGTTTAGTCATACCTATAAGTGACCTAAAATTAAGTAACAAGAATAGTATGACCATCATGCAAATACTCAAGAAACCATTTTTGGATCTCAAAAGATCTATGCCATAGTAGAAATATGTCAGACAATGCATAAGACTATGCGTAGGAATCTTCTCAACTAATGGTCAATACCTGGTTAGATGCCTCGAAGTTCTTTGAAGAGTTTCATCTGTCAGAACCATGACATTAGAATTAGATAAGAGTCAACAGTATTCTAGAGGAGTTCTCTTACAGCTATGTAGAGATTCTAGGCTGATCCCCCTTTTTACTCTGCCCCCAGGTTCTGCCAACCCTTCTCCTACAAGTAGGATTTTTCATGTGTAAGTATGGGCTAGCTATACACTTTAGGATAAATCTTGTGGAAGGGGATGGATGGAATTGTTATCTGCTGAGATAATTTCTTTAACGGTAAGCCAAATAACATTACACTAATGTTATTTGGCTTACTGTTAAAGAAATTATGTCTCAGCAGGCAACAGTAGAGTAACTTAGTGACCTTGGGGATTGGGGGGGGGGACTCAGAAACTAAGCAGGACTCAGTCTGGTTAGAATTTGGATGGGAGCCACCAAGGTATCCCAGGGCTATAAGCAGACAGTAAAATTACATTGACCTTACCTGATCTTGGAAGCTAAGCAGGTCAGTACCTGTTAACATTTATTTGGGAGCCACTTGGGATGGTTGTTAGCTAGACAGGAAATCAAACAATTCTGCAAAGAAAAATTCATGATCACAACTCAGTCATGTTATTATCATATTAAGCCAAATGGAAGGTCCCCAACTTTCCTAGAAGAAATGTTTTTGTATGTGTTCTGTTCTTGCAAAGCAGACATCGAGACGAGGCAGGTTCACAACAAAAGATCTCTTTATTAAGTACATTCACAGAACAGAAGCAAGAACACAATGGCCACTGGCCTTTTATATTCCCCCTGCAAGGGGATGCACATCCAATCATTGCAGGCCATTCTCCCGACTCAGGGGTTCCCCCTGACTGTTGACTGGCTGGATCCACCAGACCCAAACCAGAGTTCCTTGGTGGGGTTGAGTTCCCTGAGTCCCTTGGTGGGGTGGAGTTCCCCAGAATTCCATGGGACTCCTCTTGGGAGCACTGTCCCTCGAGCCCAAGACCAGCAGCAGGAGTACCCTGAGTAGCTGATTTATGGACATTTGCCCCTAGCCAGGGACCTCTGCCAGAGTCAGGAGCCGCCTACATGGCAAGACCCCCACCTGGAACATGTGTAGGAAGATTTGGATAAGCGCCCTCGTGGAGAGACTGTGGTCCACAATCGTAATTGGGGTCCCCCTCTCCCCTGAGAGCAGAGCCAGGAGCTGAAACATGGCCAGGAAGCCTCCAGCACAATTGGTCGATGTGGCGTCTAAGCACACGACCATCCTCCAAGGCCACTTCGTAGGACAGTGGCCCAGAGACCTTGCATACCACAGCAGGTACCCAGAGATGTCCATGCCCATAGTTTCTGGCCCATACTGGATCACCCACTTGGAGTCTCCTAGGTGCCCGCGGTTGTGACACCTGTGAAGCCACCCGGTCTGGGTGCAGCCAGTCCAGCTTCGTGATGAGTCTGCGACCCCAGCGGAGTTCAGCTGGGCTCTTTCCTGTAGCTGTGCAAGGTGTGGTGCGGTGTGCAAGGAGAAAATCGGCTAACCTGTGATGCCAGGGTCCTTGAGTGATTCTCTTTAATGCCTCCTTGGTGGTACGCACCATGCGTTCAGCCTGACCGTTGGTGGCAGGGTGAAAAGGAGCAGATGTAGCATGCCGGATCATGTTGGCTTGAAGAAAAGCCTGAAACTCAGAAGAGGTAAATTGGGGACCATTGTCTGAAACAAGGACATCAGGAAGACCATGGGAAGTGAAGATTCCTCTTAGCACCTGGATGGTCCTGGCAGTAGTAGTGGAAGATACAGGAACGACCTCTAGCCACTTGGAATGGCTATCCATGAGGAGAAGGAAGAATTGCCCCTGAAAGGGCCCAGCATAGTCAATGTGTACACGTGACCATGGAGTGAGTGTCTCCTCCCACCTATGTACAGGGGCCTGGGGCATCTCAGGCCGTGACTGTTGGCACACTTGGCACCCCTGAACCTGGGCCTCGATGTCCTTATCGAGTCCAGGCCACCAAAGATGGCTACGCGCAAGCGCCTTCATCCTCACAATTCCCGGATGTCCCTCATGCAGAGAGAGCAAGACTCTAGTCCTCAATGAGGCCGGGATGACTACTCTGCTTCCCCACAGGATACACCCTTTGAATGTAGAAAATTCATGTTTCCTACACCAGAAACTTTGGAACTCTGTACCAGGACACGTGTCAGGCCACCCTGACAACACCCATGTCAGCACGCGTGCAAGCGTGTGATCAGTGGCAGTTTCAGCAGCCACATCCCTAGCATTGAGGGGAGATTCAGGCAATTCCTGAATGGAAAGAATGTGTACAGCAGGAGCAGGGTCTGCCTCTATTTGCTTTAGAGGTAACCTACTAAGGCCATCAGCGTGGCCCATCTCTGTCCCTGGTTTGTGAATCAGGGTGTAGTCATAAACTGACAAGAAAATTGACCATCTCAGCATTCTGGGGGAGATGATGTGTGGGATCTGCTTGTTGGTTGTAAACAAACCCAGCAAAGGCTTGTGGTCAGTGTAGACCGTGAAATGGCGGCCATACAAGAATTCATGAAATTTCTTGATGCCTGAGATTATTGCCAAGGCTTCTCTGTCAATCTGCGCGTAATTACGCTCTGCAGATGAGAGAGTTCTAGAGTAGTAGGCCACAGGGACCTGAGTCCCATCAGCCTTGAGATGACTTACCCCATAAGGGGAGGCAACACATGCGATGCACACAGGCAATTGCTCATTGAAATGCGCCAGTACCGCATTTGAAGATAGCAAGGCCTTGACTTCTTTGAAAGCCTTTTCATGGACCTTTGTCCATTTCCATGGAGTCTGCTTGTCCAAGAGCCGGTGTAACGGCTCAGCCACTGCAGCCTTGTGGGGGAGAAATGAATGATAAAAATTAAGTAGGCCCAGAAAAGCCTGGAGCTCAGCTTTTGACTGGGGACTTGGGGCCAGTTGAATGGCCTGGAATTTAGACTCTGCAGGGTGGATGCCTTCAGCATCAATACTGTTGTGTCCTGAGCCTTGCTGAGTCAATCAGCAAGGCACAGGCAACCTGCAGGGTAACTGCAGAGACCCGGGCAGACCACGTGTTTGTCCGGGACCGGTTGTATAGACCCGGGCAGCCCATAAGTTGCCCGGGACCCAGACAGGCTGTCTCCAGCCTCGTGCGCATGCGCGAGGTGGGAGAATGGCCTGTATTCATTGGTTGAGCCTCCCCTTGCAGGGGAAGTATAAAAGGGCATGTTGCCATTCTCTCGCTTGCTTCTGTTCAGTGCAAGTACCAAATAAAGAACATCTTTTTGCACCAACTGCCTCGTCTTCATGTCTGTGTTGTGAACAGAACAAATACGAAAACCTAGAAATTCGGTGGATGTTACACCAATCTTACATTTGTCTTGCTGTAACTTCAGCCCAGCTTGGCGGAAATGCAGCAAGACAGCTCTCAGCCTTTCAGCCAAGTTCCCAGATGACTCTCCTGCAACGAGGACGTCATTGAAATAGGGGCAGACCCGAGGAATACCACGGAGCGTTCGCTCCATCACCCCTTGGAAAATGCCAGGGGCTACATTGACCCCAAACTGCAGCCTTTTTACTTTGCCCCTCTGTGAATAACTATAGTTTGGGCCTCAGCTGTTGCCTCATCAACAGGTAACTGTTGGTAGGCCTGAGCTAAATCAAGCTTAGCAAAAACTTTTCCCCCTTTCAGTGAGGCCAGAATGTGGCTCACCACAGGCACTGGATATGCATGCTGCTGCAAGGCTTTGTTTAGAGTGCATTTATAGTCCGCACAAATTCGGACTTCACCATTGGCTTTTAATGGTGTCACTATGGGGGTTTCCCATGGACTAGAATACACAGGTTCTAGAATGCCTTGTTGGAGCAGTTTGTCCAATTCAGCATCTATTTTACTTTTGAGGGCAAAAGGCACCCTCCTTGGTTTAACCCTGATGGGCGTGATGGCTGGATCTAACTTTAAAGCAATGGGAGGCCCCTTGTATGAGCCAAGCTCTGGGCTGAACACATCAGCAAATTCCTTACAGACTCCTGCAAGGCTGGCAGTTTGTAGATGGTTAAGACCAGTCACTTGGATCCCAAGTGCCTCGAACCAATCGAGTCCAATAAGACTCGTGCGATCACCCCCAACTACCACCACATCTAACAACCCATCAAATTCCTTACTCTGTACTCTAAGCATGGCCTCCCCCTTCACACTGACTCGTGAATTCTGAAAGTCAGTGAGGATGAGATTGGAGGGCCTGAGTTTGACTCGTGAGCCACTCCTGGAACAAACCTTTTTAAAGGTGTCTGCAGAAATAATAGAAAGAGCAGACCCTGTGTCCAGCTCCATAGCCAGGGGAACTCCCTGCACTCTTACATCAACATGAAGCTTTTTCTTAAGGGGCCGGTGAACCCCAGTTTTGAATACCCCCCTACGGGACGCGCAGAAACCCACCCTGTGTTGGCTGGGGACCTTGGTACCTTTCAGAGGCAACTCGTCGGGGGACCTGTTTTTCTGGCGACCCAAGCAGGCTGATGCGATGTGGCCTTGCCTGCCACATGCCCGGCAAACAGCAGAATGAAAATGGCAGTCGGCTCTCCTGTGGCGACCCCCACAGCCGAAACACCGAAGGGATGCAGGCGTCTTCCCTCTGCATTCTTGCAGTCTTCTCTCCGCTGACTGTTGAAGTCTGTCCACCTCTTCTTCCTCGGATTCTTCTCCGGAGGCCTCTCACACGACTTCCTGATGGACGGGGACTGCTGCTGGAGGGTTCTTGGTCGCCCACAATGCCTTCACTGCGCCGCCGGCTGCTTCTTCAGCTGCAACTTCTGTCAGGGCATCTTGGAACGAAACATCGGCTCTAGCAAACAACTTTTGCTGCATCTCACGGCTTTGCAATCCGCAAATGAGCCGGTCTCGGAGCCTCTCTTCCAAGTCTTGGAACGCACATGGCCTAGCAGCCTGCCTCAGAGCCGCAACGAAGTCCACAGCTGATTCTCCTGGCCGCTGATCCCGCTGCTCTAATTGGTGCCTCCAAGCTATTACAGAAAGCTTGGGCTCAAAATGCTCGCGCAGCATTTTCTTTAGATCGGCATAGGCGATCGATTCCAGTGGTGCTGGGGCTACAAGGTTCTCAGCAATGTCAAAAGTCTCTTGCCCACAGACACACAGCAAAGTAGCAGCTTTCAATTCGTCTTCTTGGATCTTATTCACCCTGAAGTAGTTCTCGACGCGAGCTACGTAAGAGCTCCATCGTTCTGGGTGCGAAGTATCGAACTCGACAAGACGGCCCAGCTTGGACATCGTTGTGACCGATAGCTTCTTCGACGTCTCTCACCTCAAGGAAGGAGAAGGGGTCCCACGAAGCCAAACACACGTCCAGCGTCTTCAGGCGGTTGCTTCTCCTGGACGCCGCGCTTCTCTTCGCTTCAGGCCTTCAGGTGAGTTGGCCCTAGCTTTTTTTCCTTTGGCTTCCTATGCGGCGAATCCCACCTTCATCGCCAATGTTCTGTTCTTGCAAAGCAGACATCGAGACGAGGCAGGTTCACAACAAAGGATCTCTTTATTAAGTACATTCACAGAACAGAAGCAAGAACACAATGGGCACTGGCCTTTTATATTCCCCCTGCAAGGGGATGCACATCCAATCGTTGCAGGCCATTCTCCCGCCTTGCGCATGTGCGCAAGGCTGGAGACAGCCTGTCTGGGTCCCGGGCAGACACGTGGTCTGTCCGGGTCTCTGCAGCCTTCCTGCAGCCTTGCTGAGCCTTGCTGAATGACTCAGCAAGGCCCAGGACATAACAGTATGGATGCATGATTGTGTTATCCATTTAGTCAGCAAGAGTTGAATTCATTGCAACTCAAAGGGATTTTACATTTCAAAAACAAATATTTCATTTAAGCCATCTTCTATAAAACTAGACAGAATTGGATCAAGTAATAGAATATAATTCAAAGAGACCATGGATGGATGCCTCTAAGTAGGAAGGAACCACAATTTTTTAGTTTGGGGCAGATTGGTAAAAGGATTCAGATTCTTCTTTAATATCATTGGGGCCATATTTCCATTTTTTCTTCTCAGAGCTGGGTTTTGTGTTCAGGAATCCCACACAGTGAGAAAGGAGAAAGGAGGAAGAGGCCTTCTTGTGTCCCAAGTCTGTTGACCTACCAGAGAAGTCTCCATTTTGTTTTATTAACCAGAGAAATGCAGAGATTTTTCTTAGTCTGATGAGTTGAATTAAAAGATATGCTAAGATGACGGTGCTAAAACTCCAGCAGCGAGTTTAACTTTGAATATGCTAATTTCAGGCCAGACCGTAATCCAACTCCTTTGAGTCAAAGCAAAGTTGAGAGAAGCTCATTGAAGCAGAAAATGCTTCTGGGAAATTCTGACACTTGAGAGTTCTTAGAGCTTCTCCCTGGAATGTTCCTTAAGGATAAGAATGTCAGTCTTGAAATAACATCACAACAGAAGGCGGGGAATAAGTTGGACATTTCTGCAAAGATTTTGGCCAGCCATCTTGCTTTTGTCAATGTCATGAGAGAGACTCTTCTCCTTATCGGACACCCAAACGAATACCAAACTTGTAACGAAATAAGGGGTTGACAAATGGGAGAATTCCAGAAATGTCCTGCAAGAATTTCCTCCACTTTCAGAAACAACAATCTCTTTGTTCCATTGACCCTGAGAATCTTTCAATAATCTCCAAAGAAAAATTAAGCACTATTCAATGACATATTTCTGCTGTATTCAGTCGGCTAATTTATTCCCTTGGGGTTGGGCTCTGTGGTGCTGTCTCAATTTAAATTCCGTGCAGATGACCATCCCCAGATCATCCACCAATGTGCAGAAGAGGAAGGAGAAGGCTTTGGGTAGCTCCCATCTTCATCTCCTGGCCACCACGATTGTCCGAATGCATGTTTTCTCACACCCAAGAAAGAACAGAGTTGTTATTACCTACCCCAAGCTAATGCTTGCAGCTCTGTAGGGCAGAGAACTAGAAACACTGACAAGACCGGATCTACTTTGCATGCTTCCTTTTGAGTCACGTCCCTTTTCATTGTGACTTCTTTGCTTCAGAGGAGAAAGGAGGATATGAGCCATTTATGGAGAAGAAAGGAGAGAGGAGGAATGGAGATACAACAATGGGAAGCCACTCTCTGACATACTCAGTGCTTTTTTTAAAATAAATTTTATTGATTTTTTAAAAAATACAATCTTTAGAGCTTAGTAAACAACATGTTGTCTGGGTTTACATATTTAACATTAACTTCTTCAATATAGATCTATTCAGTACTGTACACTCCAGTATTTTTTCCTTGATTTCTTCCCATATTTTCTCCCTTTTTCCCTCATTAAACAATTACCATTCTTAGCACTATTGATGTATACAAAATTAGATATAGACATCTTCATCATATTTTACTAATATTATAGAAATAACAATAATATCAATTCATAAGTCAATATCCTGTTTTTCGTGCTCTTATTAAAGTTTAATTTCCCATCAATATTTACAGTATCTTCACCAGTTATGATTTTCTCGATATTAATTATATTTATGTGGCTAAAAATTTTTATTCATACCAATCCTCCTCTTATTTTCAAATTTCCCATATCAAAAGGAGAAAAACAAAATGCTATTTTAATTCTAAACCATATCTTCTATTATAATAATCTAGTTATATCTAAGGGTCATCCATTCTTTTAATCATATTCGAACAAGTATATTAAACTGATAGTGCCCCCTCTGATAGATCAAATCTTCTGTTTTTTAAGTCTAAGAAGTCTCGCTTTCTTTCTTTGCCAAGTAGCTTTCCAGGCCAAGGCAATTAAATTCCTCAGCCATTCTGGGAATTGAAGTCCATACCTCAGAAACCGGTCCAGGTTGAGAAGCACTGTTCTAGAATGTATAAAGGCCTTCCAAATATATGCTGGAAATATATGAACAACATGAAGAGACTTTTTATCATGCTTGATAGACATATAAAAGAGCTAAAAAGTTTTGGAATTCAAATATAGACATTGATGTAGAGGATTTTAAAAATTAATGTTAAATTGAAGCCAGGACTTTTTCTGTGAAGATTGATGGATAAACAGTTAAAAAATGTTATGGAAGATTATTTCAATATATGATTACTGTGGCAAGATTACCATATGCACAATGATATAGAGTCACTTCTGGTGAGATGGGTAGCTATGTAAATTTGATAAACAAACGAACAATGCAAACAATGGAAAAATGGTGAATTAAGAGAACTTGCGGAGATAAACAAACTGACTTCTTTGATTAGAGCAGGGGTAGGCAACCTTGGCTCTTTTATGACTCGTGGACTTCAACTCCCAGAATTCCTGAGCCAGCCATGCTGGCTCAGGAATTCTGGGAGTTGAAGTCCACGAGTCATAAAAGAGCCAAGGTTGCCTACCCCTGGATTAGAGAAACAATAGAATAGAACAGAACAGAATAGAATAGAATAGAATAGAATAGAATAGAATAGAATAGAATAGAATAGAATAGAATAGAAGCTGGAAGGGACCTTGGAGGTCTTCTAGTCCAGCCCCCTGTTCAAGCAGGAGAACCTATATTGGTGATTGAAATCCTTTATGGACTTTTTGCCTAAAAATAAGTGAATATATAGTTTATGCTTTTGATGAAAAGAGTTCTGGTGTAGCTTGAGAGAGAGAGAGATCAAAATATAATGGTACTTATAACTATTGTGAAGAATCTAGAAGCTACTTCTTTATATCTTTTTATTTTTCTTTATATCTTTCTTTTAGAGTGCAGAGAAGAGCAATAAAGATGATAAGGAGTCCGGAGATTAGACCATATGATGAATGGTTAAGGGACTATGTATGTTTAGCCTAACAAAGAGAAGGATTAGGGGTGACATGATAGTATTCCAATATTTGAGAGGCGGTCACAGAGAAGAGGGGTCAGTTTATTTTCCAAAGCACCTGAGGGCAGGACAAAAAGTAATGAGTGGAAGACCATTAAAGAGAGATCCAACCAAGAACTAAGAAGAAATATTCTGACAATGAGAACAACCATTTGACAGGGATGGTATAAGGAGAGGAGAGTAGAATAGAGCTGAAAGGGATCTTGGAGGTCTTCTAGTCCAGCCCTCTGCTCAAGCAGGAGAGCTTATACTATTTCAGATAAGTGACTGTCCAGTCTCTTCTTAAAAACCTCCAGTGATGAAGCACCCACAACGTCTGAAGGCAAGCTGTTCCACTGGTTAATTGTCCTCATTGTTAGGAAGTTTCTCCTTAATTCCAGGTTGCTTCTCTCTTTGATTAGTTTCCATCCATTGTTTCTTGTCTTGCCCTCTGGTGCTTTGGAGAATAGTTTGATGCCCTCTTCTTTGTGGCAGCCCCTCAAATACTGGAATGCTGCTATCATATCACCCCTATTTCTTCTTTTCTTTAGACTAGCTAAACCCAAGTCCTGCAGCCGTTCTTCATATGTTTTAGTCTCCAGGCCTTTCATCATCTTAGTTGCTCTCAACATCTTTTTTGTAGTATGGAGATCAAAATTGGCTGCAGTATTCCAGGTGTGGTCTTACTAGGGTTTTATAAAGCGGTACTAATACTTTGCGTGATCTTGATTCTATGCCTCTGTTTATAGAACCCAGGATTGTATTAGCTTTTTTGGCTGCTGCTGCACACTGCTGGCTCATGGTCAAGTGATCGTCCACTAGGACTCCAAGATCCCTCTCACAGTTACTGTTTTTGAGCCAGGTCTGGAGCAGAGAGTTAGTTGGACTAGAACAGTGATGGCGAACCTTTTAGAGACCGAGTGCCCAAAAACTGGCCCCGCTCCTGCTCCACTCCCTGACCCCACCCCGCCCACCCGCAGGGCCACTCATTGCCTCCAGGGCCCACCGCAGATCACCCAGGCAGCCCAGCAGCGCCATGGCGGCCATGCCCTCTGCCCTCGCCCCACAGTATCAACTTGTCTACACTGCCTGGCTGCCATGTCCTTGGCTGCGCTGCTCCACGTGGGTCACGCTCGGGGGCGACTCTCCTCCAGGGGGGTTGCTGGTGAGGAGGGGGTTGTGGGGGGAGGCAAGGCTGGGGCAATGGCACGTGTGCCCACAGACAGGGCTCCGAGTGCCACCTCTGGCACCCGTGCCATAGGTTCGCCACCACTGGACTAGAAGAACTCCAAGGTCCCTTCCAGCCCTATGATTCTATGTTTTTTTTTTCCTATAGTGCCTAACTGCCGAAGTTTTCCTCAGTAGCTTACTAAATAAATAATTCAATACAATAAGGTACTACGGTAACCTGTTATTTAAAGTCTAAAATAATTTAAATCCGCTGAAGAAAAAAAAACTGGCCATAGAGAACAACTGTAATGCAAAGTATTACAGCTTTTTCTTTTTTTTCTATCTTTCTTTTTTGTTTTCTTTGTTCTTATTTAATTTCTATTACTGCTGCATATAAATAAAAGAAGCTCTGCCCCTCGTTAATGTCTGTATCATACCCAATGCCCATAAAATACCAGATGAATTCGTCATTGCGACAGTCTGACCGACCTTTTTGGTTGCAAACTGCACTCATCCCTAACCTGAAGGGAGGCAATGTACTGTTGGTGGAACCATTATGTGGGAAAAATGAAACCTGTATGAATATTTTTTTAAAATGGTCTTAATTATGTTTCGCTTGAATATATACAAATCTAGTGCAATGATTAAGCGTTCACTTTTGAGATATGTATTATATTTGGAATATTTTAATAATGTTTAAAAATACCAGTCTTGGATATTACTAGGCATATTTCAATAGAGAAAAAAGTGAAGTAATGACTGGATAGAAGGACAGATAGATAGATTCGTATATATTTTGACATGAGCAATTTAGACTATCATGCAACTGTTTCATCACAATAGACAAAATTTAGTTTGAACATGGAAGCTGCTCTCTAAAGTAAGAAGCCCTCCATCGTCACAGGCTTTAAATCTTTATCTTCAATCACTTCTTTTCCCCCCCATCTCTTTAGGGAGGTCACATGTAATAGCAGAAACTTGTAGGAACAAGACACCGAGTTACCATCTCTTACACATTTAGCCAAAAATGCAACAAAGAGACAGAATTAAAAAAAAATAAAGCAGTCAGCTAGGCCAAAAGTAGTTGGGGCTGGGCAATCAGGTCTTCTGCAAAGAGGAAAAATATTCCTCTCTTTTGGAGCATCTAAATGTGGAATGTTTATAAAATGCTCATTAAGAGAAAAAGGGGTTGTGAGATAGCAGCAGAAATCTGGTGGACAGCTTACACTACAGGAGATAAGAGAGGGAAAGCGACCATAGGAGACAGAGCAGGCCATGTCCAATTACTGAGACCTGGAAAAAGGGGGTGTGGGGAATAAGAATGGGAGAGAGACTGATCACAAGTTCCAAACTTGTCCACCCTCGGTGACACAAGCCGTATATAACCCTCGCGGGGGGATAAAAGAGCCACTTAGACCGCACCCAGCAAACTTGGTAGAGCGGTGTGGCCACTTTGAATGAAGTCATGGAGTCTGTAGCCTTCCAGATTTGGGCCACCATTTCTCTTCTGGCCTACCTTGCAGACGGGAGCCCCATAACAAGTCTAGATGTACCCCTTATGGATGAAGAGGTGCCCTTCTTTGATGAACAGGATGCGCTGCTTCAGAATTTGCAAAACGAGCTCCTGAAGGCACTTAATCTCTCAGGGATCCCCCTGCAAGAGGCAGCCAAGATGGACCCTCCAGAATACATGTTAGAGCTCTACAATAGGTTTGCCAGGGACAAGACCTTGATGCCATCAGCCAATATTGTTAGAAGCTTCAAAAATGAAGGTAAGTTCTTGAATTTGCTTCACAACTTTAGGAGGAGCAACCAAATGGGATGAGTAGCCAATTATCTCACTGGCTTTTCGTTGTTAGATTACAGTTGTAACTAGAGGAAAGGAAGATTATTGTTTTAACGGAGCAGAGAGGAAGTTTGAGAGAGAAGATTCAGCTGGCCTAGTGCTGAGTTGTCTTACTGCTTAATGGGGGACATCTAATCTCCCAGCTAGTTGACTTTCACACTGCAGGCTAATTGCTGTACAATATTCCTCAGTTGGGCTGTGCTACATTTAGCCAGATTGTGTGTTTTGTGTAAGTTTTGAACATCTAATGAAATCCTTAAAGATGTTGCCATTGCATATTCTCTGGCATTGTCCTACAGAGGTGGAATTCCATGGGCAAGCTGTTTTTCAAGGGTGTCATGTTAATTTACAAGCAAGGATTTTCCAAATATACATTTCAAACTCAGTAATTTTTCCGGTTTTCTTTTTAACACAGCTGCAGAAGGATTTTGCAGGCACACAGCCTAGAAATTGGTTGTTTTAAGGTCTACCTATCCTAAAGAGAAGGATTCAGAATGAGTGGAAGGTATAAAACAGAAACCAAACTGATTTAAAAATCAGCACTGTGCCAAATTTATTGATCTCAAATGTGTTAATTTGCAGAAACTAAAACCTTTCTTTTCTTTGAAACTTTGTAATGCAAAACAGTTCTTATAAACACCAGTTTGATAGCCCATGGCTATCTTGTATTATACATATAGGTATATATTTCTGGCTTGCAGAAATTGATTTTTGCAAATATTTTTTAACAGCTCAGTGTAAGATTTACTTAAGTCAGAGTGCTTGGGTGTACAGTTTATTTAGTCATGTGTCAGTGTTAAGATGCCCTACTGCAAAATGCTTCTTCCTAACTACAGATCATGCTGCTGATACTCATTTCCATGGATCACAGTATAAAGGCATATAATTATGCTTTTCAAAAAGCCAAGAACTTGGCATATCTTCCAACTGTGTTATAAGAGTAGACTTTCATGGACTATAGACCACATTCTCAGCTAGATTTCTGCTGCTCCTTACAATCCGCCTTCTTCATGGTCCCTGGTCTATAGTATTTATGAATAAGTGTTATGTCTTTTATGACCTACCTGCAAAAAATTAGAACTTCTTCTGGTAAAGGCCATGAAATTATAAATCCATTGTTCTCAAATGGGCCTCATCGAGGTACAATAGCCAAAGCTGCATTCTGCTTTCTGATGTTCACCCTGTTCGACTTTCTTTGCAATAGCTCAGCCTGCCATTTTGTCACAAAGCCTTCACTTGATTAAGAGATTTTTCTGCCTCTTTTATTACTGGCCCCTCCACTGTCAACAGTTAGGACAGGTTTTTGTTAGGACAAGTGATATCTCTTCCACATTTTTCTCCAATTTAACTTTCTCCTGTGGCCACTTAGCAATTTAGTTACAGAAAATCAATTTATTTCTCCAAACTGCAACATCAAGATTTTTATCCTCCTGTTTTCCAATATATACCTCAAGGCAGTGAACGTGCCTTCCTTCCTCCTCCTATTTTCTGCACAACAACCCTGTGAGGTGGGTTGGGCTGAGAGAGAGGGACTGATCCAGTCACTCAGCCAGCTTTCATGCTGGGGGGAGGGGGGTCAGAACTCCCGGTCTACTGGTTTCTACTGGGGCCAGCCCTGTCTCTCAATGTCAATTCAAAACTAGATTTAGGCAGGTTAAACTGTGTTGTGCAATAGTGACAGTACTTTACTGGGTACATCCTGTATCAATGTAAAATATAATATGATTTTTAAAACATTTTCAGAACAGAGTTCACGGCCCGTACGCTTTAATGGAATACAGAGGTACCCTCTCCTTTTCAATGTCTCCATCCCTCACCACGAGAAGATAACCATGGCTGAACTGAGGCTCTACACTCTGGCGGAGGACAGACCACTCTATGAAAACCTCGACAGGAAGATCACCATTTTTGAAGTGCTGGAGGGCGAACATGGAGGAGGAAAAGAGGGAGACGAGAGGAAGCTGCAAGTGCTGGCATCCAGATTTATTTACAGCACTGACAATGAATGGAAGACATTTGAAGTGACAGAAGCCATCAGGAAGTGGCATCATTCTGACTCAACCACTCACCAGCTAGAGGTGCAGGTGGAGTTCCGAGGGGGAGAGAATCCCAACCCAGTAAGACACAGAGGCATAGACATCAAGTTGGAGACCAAACACAAGCCGTTGTTAATTGTGTTTTCAGACGATCACAGTCATGCCAAGAAAGAGGAGATATATGAGCTGAAGGAGATGATGGAGCATGAGCAGGTGCAAGAGTGGCCAGATTTAGATTTGCAAGATTTCTCCAGCAGCCCCAATGATCTGCTCCAGATCAGGTCCAACATCATCTATGACTCAACGTCCAGGATCAGGAGGAACGCCAAGGGAAGCACCTGCAAGAAGACATCTCTTTATGTGGATTTCAAGGAGATTGGCTGGGATTCCTGGATCATTGCACCTGCTGGCTACGATGCCTACCAGTGTAAAGGAGCCTGCAACTTTCCTCTGGATGGCAGCCAGTCGACCACCCATGCCATGGTCCAGACATCCGTTCATTTGAATGATCCCCAGAGAGCTTCTCCTGCCTGTTGCGTCCCAACCAAGCTAGACCCCATCTCGTTGCTCTTCTTGGATAAAGGGATAGTCACCTTCAAGCAAAACTATGAGGGCATGTCCGTCTCAGAATGTGGCTGCAGATAGTAGCAGGAGAGGGGGCTCTGGCACGTTGTTTTTGGCTTTGATGGGATTTCACGGTTCCATCTGAACAATTTTGAGATGCAGTCAATTCATTGAACAAGGAAAAGGGACATTGGAGACAGGCAACAGTTTAGGAACGATGGCTTGGAGCAAAGGGGAGGATGGGGATGGGAGGAGACAATTGGCCTCCTAGACAGCAGCAAGCAGAGGCATCTCCTTAGCTTCAGCTCGAGCTCCCAAAACATCACAGATTTTCTTCAGCTGTTCATCCCAGACATTTTACCACTTAAGCAATCCTGTTCAGTTCCTTCTAATTTCCGGCCGCTACAACTGAGCCAACAGTTGTCAGAAAACATAGCAAAAGTCCCAAAGCTGCCATTTCTTATCACACCTCTGGAAAAAATATGGCTGCTTTACTGAATTACCTCCAAGAACTCTTCAGCATTTTTTTATTTCTGTCTTCACTGCCCAGTATGATAGTGCTGCCAGTTCCATTCTACTGTCCCTTGGAGAGGAAACCAGTTCTGGAAGGAAGCCGTTGCCCTTCTTAGTGGTGATCTCTTGCCCTAAAACCCCAGCCAGTAGCTTTTCTTTCCACCAGAGGGGCTCCCCTTAGACTTTTCCTGGGAGAAGTTCAGGAAAACTTTTCTAAGCTGTGACATGCGGGGTTCATACCGCTCACTAAGCCATGGTTTTATTAACCATGATTTATTAAATAAACCACAATTCATGCAACACACCAAGCCAAAAGCAAACTGTTATGTGAATCTAAGTCATAATGTTTTCCTTATTTCCTTGCTTACTCAGAAAAGAAACTGGCCTAACGGTTGATGTTGCTCAGAAAGTTTCTGCCTTCCAAATCTCTTTCTGGAAAGTTCTTTGCTACTCCTTCATCCCTCTCAGGATTGTTCTGCATAGTCAGTTTAGTGGAGCCCTTCAGATAGCATAACCAAGACATCCCTCAAAGTAATTGCCTCTAATCGCTTTGGATACGCCATTTGGATTGGGGCGCACATGATACAAACCCTACTCATCTCTTGCATAAATGTCCTACTTGATCACTATTGCATCGTAAAAATGAAACAAATGCAATTCAGAATCTGGCTGCTTGAGGCGGATTGTTCCTTTGATCACTGTTAAAATGGGGGGGGGGAGGATTTTTTTGCGCTGAAATTTCAAGACTCTTTGGACCGAAAGGGGCTCCTTCTTATTGGAGCTGTCAATTCATGAGACAGTTCTCCATGTGTACAATGGAGGTCACATGTCAAGTTTCCACCACTCCTCTCCGACAAATCATTGCGATAAGAAGGTGTTGGAGTTGAGAAAAAATAGGCCTGGTGGTGCTTTATTTATACTAAGCTGGAAATTGGTCAGATTCTTTGGAAAGTGTAATTGACGTTGTGTCTCCAGCCCTTTTTATGGGCTTACTGTACTAAGCCCCACCCCTGCTTTATACTTTTAAGGAAAAGCTATCTCCTCAGAGAGAGAGAGAGAGAGAGAGAGAAGATGGTCTTTGAGAGCACCAACCTTCAGGAGAATTCTCATGCAAAGCACTTGCCGAAGGACTTGCTGAAATCCACCTAACCTTTGCCTCTGCAGCCATTATTTATTGATCTATTTATTGACTGTTGTCCTTGTAATATAATGTAGAATATAAAATGTTTTATTTTTGTGCTTGTATGTTTACCAAACACACTTGGGTAATCCTATATATTGAACTGTTTTGATGCTAATATCATCCCCCAATTTCAATGAACTTTCTTCTTCATTGTCTTTGTAAATATATTAATTTGTCCTTGTTTTTTCATCTCACGATGTAATACAAAATACAGTGACATCCAGCACACACTCATTTTGAAGCCTAAGGTCCTTGAATATAGAGAGTGTATATTTTTTTTCATACAGCAAAAACTGAGAGCTGGTGAATTTGCCCCCATATTCCAATTTTGCTGGAAACATCCCATTTTCAAACATATAGTGAATTCTGGCAAGACTTCTGATTGTGTCTTGAGGCCACTTTTGGCCACAATTGCTGCACAAGTCTCCAACAGGCTTTGGAGGGATCCATCACAATCCTCACCGCTAAGGTGAGCCTTTGTTCTTCAGAATAGCTGCTGCGGGAACCCTCAACCTCCCGTCTGCTCCAGATGTTTCTGCTTTTGCCACAGATACTAACTTATATTGTATTTCTCTGTGGAGAAATCTACGCACTTTAGATGTCAATCAATCAATAATATTTATTCAGTAAATGACCAGCAAAATTTAAACAAACAAAACAAACAAAAACAGAGTGAAGCAAACGAATACAATAAATCACTAGCTAGCAAAATAAATCACAGAATATAATATTAATTCCTCCATTACGATGTTAATGCAATTGTTTCCCAGGTGATAAATCTAAAATGTCAATAAGTACAAAGTAAAAATAAAAACTATATTTTCCCTACAGTGAATAGTTAAATACATCAAATCAAGTAGTATTTTAAAACAAAAGTAAATATGTCTTTGGCCAATTATAGCTTGCTTTCATCACAGGCTCCTGCACATGTAATCAATAGTTTTAGATGCTGAAGGAGAATGTTCATATAAAATGTATCGGCCTTCCAGGGGATTTATCTACTAGGGGTACAATGTAGATTAATGTCTCTGTAAAATTTACAACGTAGTAATATATGTGAGACCGTTTCAAACTCCTTATCACCACTTGGACAAATACACTCAGCTGCAAGGATTCTATATCTGCCTTGAAGAAGTGCAGATGGAAGAATGTTAAATCTAGTTTTAAAGAATGCTAATTCTTGACGAGGTTAGATTTACCAAGTAACTTGCTGGTTCCCATGTGCCCCTGTTAATCCAAACCCCATCATGTTGACAGAGCCTACTAACTTCAATCTGGAACTCCACATAACTTATTGTTGAGAACAATTAATCAGTGGAATGGCTTGTCTCCTGGAGTTCTAGGTGCTCCAGCACTGGAGGTTTTTAAGAAGAGATTGGACAGCCATTTGTCTGGAGCGGTATCTCCTGCCATGGGCAGGGTGTTAGACTAGAAGACCTTCAAGGCCCTTCCAACTTATTATTTTAAGTTCTATGCTGGGCTTGGTGATCACTTAATGATTTTAAGAATAGTGGAGAGAATCCATATGAAGCCAGCTTATGCTCTACTGCCTGTTTCTAGAGTGAGGAAAAGCTATCTATTGAAAGTAGAGGGTTCAGACTAACTGGGGAAAAATGCATTTTGAGCCATTATCATCTTTTGGGCTTTCACCTGAATCAGTGGCATTCCTGTTCCCAGTCTTAACAGAGCATTTGATGTTCCATTGGGCACAGCTAGAATTCATCTCAGGAGTTTTGTTTGCAGTATTCCCTGCAGTTGCTTCATCAGATAGATTGCTGTTTGTGCCCCATAACAGATTTGGGCCACTGTTTTGGCTTCAGAAGGTTTTAAAGCGGTGGGGAGAGTTGTCCACCATCAACGTAAAAGGAATGCTTAATGGCATTCATCTTCCTAAGGGCTGATTGCACCACATAGTGCTAGAGTGCGTATCATGTACCTTTCGAGTGGAAAACCACTCTGAGCTATATTGCATTGACCTGCTCTAATTTATGCACTTTCCAAATATATTGTTTGGCTCTCATGGTGAAAACACAAATTTTTGATTTATCAAAATTGAAAACCAAATTGTTTTATATTGTTTTATCAAGTTCCTGTCCAGAAGGGCCAGCTTTTGAGGGACAGAATAGTTGGTCATCTTGGTGTTGTGGATTGGACGTTCATAGCTAGAGGGGACAACAGAAGAATGATGTGATGGTGTCCCATGCTAAGTGATCACCAAAGAGCTGCCCAGGAATGAGGGAATGTGACACTGGCCTGATTAGAGCAGGGAAGAAGCCAGCTAAGCATGTACTGGCCTCAAGATTCAGTCTGAGCTGCAGTGCAGCAGATCATAGAATCACAGCGTTGGACATGACCTTGGAGGTCTCCTAGTCTAGCCCTCTGCCCAAGACAGCAGTGCTTGTGCCATCTCGGATAAATGGTTGTCCAAGAAAACCTCCAGTGATGGAGCACCCACAACTTCTGGAGGCAAACCATTCCACTGATTAATTGTTCTCACTGCCGGGGAATTTCTCCTTAGTTCCAGGTTGGATATCTCTTTAATCCCAGAGGTGCTTTTTGAGAATGCAACTGGACTTTGTTTTTCTTTGAAGACATTTCGCTTCTCATCCAAGAAACATAGTTGGGACAACTATGACCTGGATGACTGAGAATCTCCATAGACATCTCTCTTAATGATCTTCCACCTGTTATTTCTTGTCCTGCCCAATAAGTCACCCCCTTTTCTCTGTAGCAAGTACTGGAAGACAGCTACCATGACCCCGCCAATCCTTCTCTTTGATAGACTAGACCTAGCTAGCTCCCTCAACCATCCAACATGCGGTTTACTCTCCAGTACTCTTATAAGCTTCGCTGCTCTTCTCTGCACACTTTCTAGGGTGTCAGCATCAGCATCTCAGCATCCGATCAGGACCAGATCAGGGCATATCTACTTGGAGTAGGAGCTAACAAAAAGCTGCCCAGTGTGACTCAAAGTCTGATCCAAAGTACAGCTGCTGGTTTGACTATAAATATGAGGAAATCACAAATGGAAGCATTTGGCTTTTTGCAACAGAACGGAGTAAAATTTGCAGACCTTACAGGTACTGCTAAGGGCTGAAGGCTGCTCGGAGACATCCAGTAAATGTTGGGGTTGGGAAAGCAGAGTCATATATACAAGTAGTCTTCTACTTACAACCAGTTGCTTAGCAACCGTTTGAAGGTACAGTGGCACTGAAAAAAGCAACTTACGACCATCCTCACACTTACAACTGTTACAGCATCCGTGTGGTGATGTGATCAAAATTTGAGCGTTTGGCAGCCGGTATGTATTTATGATGGTTGCAGTATCCTGGGGTCTTCTGGCTTCCTACAAGCAAAATCAAAGAGGGAAGCCAGATTCACTTAACGACTACATGATTCACTTAACAACTGCAACGATTTACTTATCAACCATGGCAGAAAGGTCGTAAAATCAGGCAACACTCAAGGTAACAACTGCCTTGCTTAGCAATGGAAATTGTATTCCCAACTGTGGTCTTAAGCTGAGGACTACCTGCATATAGTGACGCCAAGGGATCCCAGGAACAGCATCGGGGCTCTCTGTCCAAAAGAGTGCACTGCTAGGAACATCTGAACACTGCACAGAATCTTCAAAGTCCCAGGCCTCGGGTAGAGGATCTGAGATTGAGGAAGACACAGACCATTCAGAGGGGTGAGAAGGGACACACACACACACACACACACACACACACACACACACACACACACACACCCCTACATCTTGGGAATGTATCCCAATTTCAGTCCGAAGAACAGAAGGACAAAAGAACAGAAGGACAAAATCAGTCCTTTTCGAGATGGTTCTAGGGCGGCTTTCGAATCACCTGCCTCTGGTGGGGCCAGGGATCCTCACTCCTGTCGTAGGAGATGGCTTTGCATGATGGCTGTTTATGAATGGGACCTTTCCCAACATGAATTATGGATGGGCGAGGAGAAGAGGTGTCATGCAGCTGTCCCTCCCCAAGGCAGGACTCCACCCGAGAGCACGCTGGCTGCTTCAAATTGTCACTATCTTTCCATTCTCACTTCCATCCCAAGTGTCAGTGGGCAGTGTGCTGATGAGGTTAAGCAGGGTGCAAGCCAAAGATGGTGTTGAAAAGTGTGTGTTGAGTTAAAGGAAAAAGGTTTAAATACTGGGTCATCTCTGGACGGCCCAGCATGGTCAGAGGGGCTCAACAGCCATCTAGCATTCCCAGCGTCCATCACTTCCAGGTTTATGTTGTCCTTTGCTGTAGCAACTCCTTATCTTGGCAGAGATTAGAGTATTTTCAATCACTGCTTGCAGAGATTTATTGTGGGAACCCATTTCCTGAGCTGTCACCACCCAGCGCAAAGCAGAGTTAAAACCTGCAGAAGAAATGCAACCCTCCTTCTCCCTCAAGTAAATATTGCACCTGGAATCTGAGATGAAAGGCTTGGCTAATCCTGGGCTTAACCTTCACCCTCCCGGCCACGTGTGATTGATCATGGGATTAACTTTCTGGAGAGGATTTGTACATGGACGTGTGTGACATTCTTTCTTGCCACAGCAAGAGGGGCATCAGGAGTCTGAAACCACTTTTTGCAACTCACAAATTTGATTAAAAGGCAACAGCTTTTGCTGCAGTTCCCAAAAGCTTTTGCCACTTTATAAAATCTGTAAGTCAGAAAAGGCGCTCCTAGACTCCTTTGGATTTTGGATGACGTAGCCTGACAGTTCTGAAACATTTTGGTCTCAGGACCAAAAACAGATGCTCAGGCCCTAGAAAGCCTGCAGAGAAGAGCAACAAAGTCCGAAGGATAAATTGTATGGTGAACGGTTGCGGGAACTAAATGTGTCCAGCCTATCGAAGAGAAGGACGAGGGGCGACTCGATGGCTGTCTTCCAGTACTTGAGGGGCTGCCACAGAGAAGAGGGGGTTGACTTATTCTCCAAAGCACCTGAGGGCAGGAGAAGAAGCAGTGGGTGGAAGCTCATTAAAGAGACAGCCAACCTAGAACTAAGGAGAAATTTCCTGGCAGTGAGGACAGTTAATCAATGGAAGAACGTGCCTTCGTGTGGGTGCTCCACTGTTGGAGGTTTTCAAGAAATGATTGGACCACCACTTGTCCAGGATGCAATAAGATCTCCTGTCTTGTGAAGAGGGTTGGACTAGAAGACTTCCAAGGTCCCTTCCAACCGTAGGATTCTATGATTCTACCCCTTTAGATTCTTACAAGTGTTTGGGAACATCAAAGATCTTTGGCTTACATGGGTTATTTTATTTATTTAGCATATGGCCATGCAATCACTGATTTACAGAGGTCATGCAATCACTGATACACAAATTTAGTTTAAATGTTTCCATGGGTTATATCTATTGAGATTTAGTGTATTGGAAATTAATCTTGAGAATTTTTTAAAATATTGATGCATTTAACTTTCTGTATGACGTGAAAAGGTCTTAGTGTCCCCCAGAGTCCCCAGACCACACTTTGATAATAATTTTATTGGTCTTTAAAACTATGAAGATGAAAAACTAGTACTGTACAAACTAAGAAAAATATGATCAAGAAAAAAATACAAAGTGCAAAATAGAGAAAAAAGAAAATATATTAAAAAAAGAAAAGCAAAAATACAGAAAAAAATAACTTTGCCTTTCATCAAGACAAGTATAAACACTTTCAATAGCTTAACACCTCCTCTAATATTTCAATCAAAACTCTCTTCACCCCATAAGCCATTTTTTATCTGTTGGCAAATATTAAAATCTCATCTTTAAGACTGAGCAAAGGCCCATTAAGCACTACCAGAAATAACTCTGTACATCCTCCCATACTTAATGGTCCATTTTAAATCCTCATTTGATAGAAGAGAATATTTGTAGCTCAAGGTTGAACTATGGGATCCTCAGTGCTATTTGAGCTTAGTTGTGATTTTGGAGATCTTTATTACCCAACTAGGTAACATCATCAGTGCTAATCCTCGTTCATTGGAGGAGTTGGAGTTATTACTCTTTCTTAAGTGTTCTTCACATGTGCACCAACCTAGATGTGTTTGCTGGAGTAATTTCACCTATTTCAAACTCCTAATGGTGTCTTGATACCACTGCTCTATAGAGAGATCTAGCAGTTGGGTTACCATCAGAAGTTAGTATGTGGTATGTTCTATATAACTATGATTCTAGGACTCCAAACATAATAAATGTTGGCTTGATTTTCTTAATAAGAAGTTGATGAGATGGTGGCAGACCTCCCTAGGGTGGAAAACGTGAGGAATCAAGGCATTCAGAAGCCATGACATTGGCAAGGCAAGGCATGTATGTTGGCCCTCCCCACCTTCCTGTCCCAAATTTAAATACTCCATTGCTCACTAACAATAAAATTCTGAAAAGAAATAGCTTCCAATTTAATCCCAAGCAAGTAGTCAAAATAGTGGAATTCATCAAACCCTTGATGGACCCCCATGTTTGGCAAGAAAAGCTTAGCATGGTGCTGTCAGATTCCATGGGTGCGTTGTTTATATTTCCTTGTATCTTTAGCAAATTAGCCCTTCTGTCTATGAGACTAAACTTAGGGAAGCCTCATGTTCGTGAGCAGCAAAAACAAACTGAGATGGGGGGAATGGCCTTGATCTTTCATGACACAAAAGTATTCATTTAGGAGTATTTCTCTTCTGAGAAAAATCTAGTCCCCAAAACAATCTCACATGGGAGAGAACAGGAACCCTAAAATCAAACTTTGGGGACTTGTGCTCACGGGGAAGAATAGATCAGGTGATACCTTTTCTTGAGGGAAATGCTTGAATTTGTTTCATTTTCCCCCCACCATTTTCTGCTGCCTTTTTCTGTTTACACTAAGATGTGAGCAACACTCAAACAACTTGACGCAACATTCTTGCCTTCGTGCCAAAGTCACAGCCATATGAGTAGGAACATCTTGTTCTCTTCTTCCCAAGTTTCCAAACCTTTGTTTACCTTTGTAACAAAGGTTGTTGCTTACTTCCCAACAACAGCAGCACTTGATGGACAATGAAGAGTTGGATACAGTCAAACTTATCTTATCGCCATGGGGCTTTTCTTCTTCAAGTAGCAAGAAGGTCTTTTCTAGAAAGAGTGTGTCATTGCTAAAAGCCTTTAAAATTCATCATCATCATCATCATCATCATCAAGTTGGAAGGAACCTTGGAGGTCATCTAGTCCAGGGCTTTTCAACCTGTGGTACCACTTGTGGTACATTAATGAGTGGCAGGTGGTACGCAGCCCTGCCTAGCCAAGTGTAGTGGGGAAGGGAAAGAGCCAGCACAGGCAAAGACTTACAGTGAGAGAATCCTCTGGAGCTGCAGATTTTACTTATGAATGGAGCCATTTGGGGAGGCTGCCTTAGCCGGCAGCCAGTACTTACATTTTTTTTTCTTCCTTAAGTGCCGGCTGGGCTCCTTACTTTCCTTTCTAGCCAGTAGCTAATTCTTAAAGGGGAAGTGCCTTTTTCAGCTAGTTCACTCAGCAGCTTGTCTTTTCTGTCTCTGGAGGCCTTTCCTTGTTTGATCAATATATGGAAGAGGGAAAATATGGGGGGGGGGGTTCAAATTCTTCCTTCAGAAGGAGATGGGAATGAGAAAAAGGGAGGCAGGAAGGGAAGGGAGGGAAGGAAGTCCCGCCTTAGCACTTGGCCACCAGCAGCCCTGCCATTGACTTTGCTTGTCAAAAGGTTGTAGAAGGGGATCACATGACCCTGGGACACTGTGACCATCATAAATATGAATCAGTTGCCAAGCATCCAATATAAATCACATGACCCTGTTGCTGCAATGGTCATAAGTGTGAAAAATGGTCATAAGTCATTTCAGTGCAATTGCAACTTTGAACAGGTTTTTTTTTTGTCACCAAGTTTTTGACACCTTGCTAGGTGGTACTCAAATATTGCCATATCCTAAAAGTGGTACAATCGGTAAAAAGGTTGAAAAGCCCTGCTCTACAATACCTTACCTTACCTTACCTGCAGGCTAGTGGCTGCTGCTGGGTGGGGGAGGGAGGGATTACAAGACTGACTGGGAAACTGTCGCAGAATGTGACATTCTGGCAGGGGAATCCTGGAAGCCAAAAAATTGCTGAGATTCAGAAACATTGGGAGGGTGTGTCTTGTTTTCTCCTTGCTGGTTCCTTGATTAAGTTATTATTTCTTCCCTGATAGTTTCCTGCTTCTCTGGGTATTGGTTGCTAGAGGGAAACTGTTCTATGTTGTTTCCTTCCTGGACTTTTGATTATATCTTTTGAATGATACGTTTATCTCTGTCTGGCTATTGATGGCTGTTGCAGAAATTCCAGAGTATTTTTGGACTGGGCTTGATCTAAAACATTAAGCTTCCCAATCTATTTCAAATTTGAAGGAAATGTAGAGAAACATGGATGGGAAGAAATTCTCCACCAGAGCAAGGAAGGAGAGATACTTGAAAGAAAGTTGGGAATTTAATTTAATTCATCATTGCACTCTCTCCTACGTGTGTGTCAATTTCACTAAGAAGCGGCTAATGTAGCCCCTTGCATGTGTACACCCAATTTTGCCCCCTCCCCAGCGGGTGGGCCTGAGAAAGTCACAGGGCTGAAAATAGCTCAGGAGATTCAACAATTGCCAGCAGGCAGCAGCAGGCGATTAAAGCCACATTCCCTTCCTCCCGTCCTTCTTATCAGTACATTTTGTCAAGAGGGCCTAAATATCACATCATGTCTTTACCCGCGATAAGTCAAATTTTCACAAGCTGAACCAGCTGCTGCAGACGATAGAGTGATGAGTAAACCAGTGCATGCAAGTGCCCCAGAGAGATCCACAACGGTTAGGGCTTCTGCAAGCAGATCGATCAAGGGGTAAAGCAGGGGGGTTGCTTGGGAGGAGAGACCTGTCTGAGTGGGGTGCATGAAAGAAGAGAGAAATAGAGAGAAGAGATAAAAGCCTCGCAGCCGCCCAGGTAAGCCAAATGAATAGGAGAAGTCTACAAAAACCTTGCTGTCCAACATAGAATCATGACAGGGCTAGAAGGGACCTTGGAGATCTTCTAGTCCACCTCCCTGCCCAAGGCAGGAGATCTTATTCCATCCCGGACAAATCTTTTTCTTGAAGACCTCCAGCGATGGAGCACCCACAACTTCTGGAGGCAAACTGTTTCATTGATTAGTCGTTCCCACTGTTAGGTCAGTTCTCCTTAGTTCTAAGGTGGAATCCCAGTGATAGTGTTTTTGATGAATTCACATAGAACATAGAATAACAGGGTTGGAAAGGATCTTGGAGGTCTTCTAGTCCAACCTCCTGCTAAAGCAGGAGCTCCTATACTATTCTGGACAAATGGTTGTTCAATCTCTTCTTGAAAACCTCCAGTGATAAAATACCCACAACTTCTGGAGGCAAGGTGTTCCACTGGTTGATTGTTCTCACCGTTATGAAATTTCTCCTTAGTTCTAGTTTGCTTCTCTCCTTGATTAGTTTCCATCCATCACTTCTTTTTCTGCCTTCTGGTTTTTTGGAGAATAGGTTGACCCCCTCTTCTTTGGAACACTGCTATCCTGTCAGCCCTGGTCATTCTCTTCTAATAAAGTATCATTTTGCTTGCCTTATTTTGCAAAGCACAAATGCACACTGAAGGTGTAGTGCTAGTGCCATTTTAAAGGGAGACAACTCTCTTGGGCCTTTCCCAGAGAAAGAGCTCCATCCAAAGTCTTGTTGAGCATGTAAAATGACTGAATGGATCAATGTTTCTCCTTCAAGGGCATCAGTTAAATCTTAAGAGATTGGTGTGTTCTCTGAAACAGCCACCTGGGCTGAAGTTCAGCCGTGCATTCATTTGGCCCTTTAATCCCCAACAAACAAAAGAAAAGTCAGAATAAAATGTTGGCCGTTCCACTCCAGCCACACCATAATGTCACCAGATACACTCCTTGAGAATCCCAGAATTATAGAATCATGGGGTTCTGTCAGAAGGGATCCTGGAGATCTCGAAGAGCCCATTTGGCAGAGGGGCAAAGATGATGAGCTAGAAAGTGGGAGGTGGTGAATCTGAGTCCTCTCTTTAGGCCAGGGGTCTCCAACCTTTCTGGCTTTGCAAACTGGGGGGGGGAGGAGAGGGAATTGTTCTTCGCAAGCAGCAGGTGAGTGCATATTCACAGCTCGATTTGTGGGAGTGGTGAGCACTCACAGAGGCATGTGAAGCTCCATTTGCATGAGTGCCCACCACTTGCACCAATGGAGCTTTCACGCATGTGTGTGAGCGCCCACCACTTGAGCAAAGGTAGCTGCGTGCGTGTGCTCAGCTGCTGCTCACGTGGCCCAGTTCCGAATAGGCCACAGCCCAATACCGGGCCATGTCCCAGGTGTTGGGGACCCCTGCTTTAGGTAATTGGGCCAGTCCCTCTCTATCTCAAGCCAGCCCATCTCATCAGATGGGTCAGGGTGGTGGTGGGGGGTGAAATTAACCGGACCATTATCTATATCTGTATGTATGCATATATGCTTCCTTGAGTTGACTAAAATAAAGGCAAGCATAAAAATCTAGTTAATAAATAACTGAATTTTGAATCTCACCACAATAGCCTTTGCAGGCAGCCTTCCAGCTTCTGTTTAAAGTCCTTCAGAGGAAGGGAACCCACCATTTCCCAGGGACATTTACTGCATTGTTGAGCAGCTGTTCCTGCTGAGATTCCCCCCCCCCCTATTGTCTAACCCATATCTTTTTCCTTGTAATGTAAATTATTTCTTGTCTTGGAATGATTCCACCCCAACTTCTCCATGACAGCTCTTCAGGTGCTCCATGTCCACTTAGTGTGAATCCTGCCATCAAAGATTGTCCGACCCTGGTTCAAACTATGGCAAGGATATGACATAAAAACTGTTTCCCACAACCTCCAGTTCCACATCTACCTACCTGGACATCTGTAGAAGAATCAGAATGCCAGAACAGGGATTGACTCAGGCTCCCTTCTAACTGAGCACCATTTTAAATGGTTGGCTCCCATCATTCTATCCTGACCATTTTCTTGCCTGAGACTTATTTTTATGGTTAAATATTTTAATCAAACTGTTTCCCAGAAGGCAGCAAGAAGGCCCACAGGGTGTAGCAAAATTAGTCAAGATGGCAGCACAAAAGTGGGATTAAAGCTCCACCCATTTGTTATGTCCATCACACGTCACAGCTACTATCCTGACTTTCTTCACTCTGCCCTAGAGGCAAACCTGGAGAATAATTTCATCATTTGTAGCACACCTGTCTGTGTCCCTTTGGGAGAAAGAGCTTTGAAAGTAAAATGAAAAAACAAGCCGTGGTCTTCAGTGGGCAAAAGCAATGGAGAAAAATTGCTTTGGTGGCCGTGACAAGAAGTTATGTCTGAGGATGCACAAAGAAATCATCAATCAAACCTTTATTATGGTCATAGAGCAGCGTATAATTTATTGATTAGATGGATGCTTCACCTTTTCACTCCAAACTATTGTTCATGGTAGCGGGAGGGAGGGAGGGAGGGAGGGAGGGGAAAGGGGAGAGGGGGCAGACAGGGAGGGAAGGAGGGAGGGAGGGAGGGAGGGAGGGAGGGAGGGAGGAAGGAAGGAAGGAAGGAAGGAAGGAAGGAAGGAAGGAATTATAGCTGTTCTTATAAACTAGATAAAAAGAAATTGTAAAAGGAACCCATATAGCAGAAAAAACAGATACTTCAGGAGCGAGTGGGGCCCTTTTTCAGCAGCTGTTCCCATTTCCTAAGCCAGCATTGGCTGTCCAGGCATCAAGTCAGAGGGCATGTTTTCATCCCTCAGCAGATGTTTCCAGATGTCATGTTTGAGGAAGGTCAATGCCCCCTCTAAAAATATAACCATTAGCAGCTCAATTTTCCACTGACTTGACCTTCAAGCCTGCAAGCCCTTCCTTCCCTCAGCTTCAAGCAAGCCTCGTGCCTTTTCGCTGGTGGAGACTCATCGGAAGAGACTAATCCCGCTTTGTGCAATGAAGCCCCCAACTAAGGAAGTGGAGGAAGCTTCCGTTTATGCGAAACTGACCCCACTAGCCCTGGTTCAGAGCGCTTTACTGCTCAGCCAAGCTGATCGACGTCATAAAAAAAATATGTACATAATAAATGTGAATGGTTCTACTGAAGGATATTTTTTTTTGAAGTAGCAGCAAAGCAGTGTGTGAGATTTTTTCCTCCCCAGGCTTGGGGGGGGGAGGGTTCCTCCCAAAAGTTTATACTCAGCCACTGTTCTGCCCAATTATGCAAAGTGACAAGGACTTGATGTGGAATGTTACTTGTCATGTCTTTTAAGTGCCTTTTAAAGAGGACAGGACAGACTGATGGAAGATGTCAGGGGTTGCGCCAAGAAATATTTCCTTCCATTCACAGATCACGTGGACAGAGAGAAAGTGGTTTATGTCCCAGATTCACCTTCGCTGAAATTTAGCAGCTTGCAGAAACTGGGCAAAGCTATCCCTACTCTTTGATGGATATCTAGAAGTTTGGCTTTATTTGACCTGGTGAAAGGTATTGTATGCTATTGGTAGAGAAGTCCTCACTAAATCACTGATCTTGCATCGGCCACTAGCATTCTCTTATTATTTGTTACATTTATTTGCTGCCTATCTCACCACGGGGGCTACTGTAGGCGGCAAATAAATTTAACAGATGTAGCTGTGGGGCTACTCTCCAGGCTACTCTCTACTCTTATTCAACTTTTTGTGGTTTTGTGGACAAATCTAAATGCTATCACCTAATAGCATCTAGACCAGTGTTTCTCAACCTTGGCATCTTTAAGATGTGTGGACTTCAACTCCCAGAATTCCCCAGCCAGCCACATTCTGGGGAATTCTGGGAATTGAAGTCCAGACATCTTAAAAGTTGTCACGTTTGAGATTTAGATCTAGTTTTAGACCTGATCTTTAAAAAACCTCAAAATTAAGCAGATTAGTCCTAGTTAATACTTTAATACTTTGCCATTAGAACATGGCAAGACTTTAGACTGAATTAAAAAAACAATCTCAGAAGAGAGATTGTGGTGAAATCATTTCTAGATAAAGCCTTGAATTGATGAATATGTGCTGACAATTTGCTAGACATTCAGGATGCTCTTTGGAGTAGATGTGAAACCAAACGTGGCCATTAAGATGTCAAATCTTCTGTTCCTGTGTTCAACAGAACCAAATGCCCACAACCAACACTCACACAGAGGGCCATTGATAACCCCTTGAAGTGGTTCGATGTTTATAGATTTCTATTGCCTCTCAAATCATTCTGGAGAAGCATCAGATACTTGAGGCTGTTACATCAGGCTGCTATTTTCTAGCACTTATTTTTTGGTTTGATCCTTGTGAGGGGTGTTCAGCTAATGATGAACTTCAGCACTGTTGCCAAGATAAATACAAAGACACTTCCGTGAACCAAGCTGGAGCTTGACATAGGACTTATGTTTTCCCTGGCCAGCTTCATTAGAACATAGAGCATAGAATCCTAGGGCTAGAAGGGACTTTGGAGGTCTTCTGGTCCAACCCCCTGCTCAAGGGCAGGAGACCTTATTCCATCCCGGACAAATGGCTGTCCAATCTTTTCTTAAAGACCTCTAGCGATGGAGTCCCACAACTCCAGTAGGCAAGCTGTTCCACCGATTAATTGTTCTCACTGTCAGGAAATTTTTTCTTACTTCTAGGTTGCATCACTCTTTAATAAGCTTCCACCCACTGCTTCTTGTTCTGTCGTCAGATACTCCATGGCTTTTTTGGAAAAAAGAAAAAAAAGCTTAGTAGACTCAAATCAGGGTTTGAATTTTGCACCTCTCTATCTAGACCAGGGGTCTTCAAACTTGGCCCTTTTATGACTTGTGGACTTCAACTCCCAGCTTTGCTGGCTGAGGAATTCTGGGAATTGAAGTCCACAAGTCATAAAAGGGCCAAGTTTGAAGACCCCTGATCTAGACCATATCATATGTTATACGGTAGTAAATGAATGATATCCAGAAGCAGAGCAGATCAAGCAAGCTCAAGTTTATAAACCATCTAGTCTCCATTTTACAAAATAAATTCCAGATAACATCCCAGTGATACTTGGATCTTTTGATGAAATAATATTTCTCCAAAGAGGAGATCACTTTAATAGCTAAAACTGGCCATCACTTTGTCTCTGTGTTAGGCTTCTATTCAAAAGAGACCTTTTGATCTGTTTTACTGTGCCAACTAATATCGGAAAACTTTGCAGCAACATTGTGTTTTCACACATGATTTTTAAAAGGGAAAGTCCCCAAGCTACCTTTAAGCTTTTAAGTATTTTTCAAGTCTTGTATATTTGCCTAATTTGAAAACTGGACGCTTTTTTTTCTTTTAATTCCAGCTCTGAATAAAAGTTGACAAGTTTGAAACCAGGCAAACCACGGACTTGCAATGCATAATGTGACTGGTTGGTATTTCTCCTTTGCAGAAATATTGACAGAACAGAAGGAAAGCTTCAGTTTAAAATAACTACAGGGCTTTTATTCTTGCTTCTCTTCTGCTGCATTTCACATGAGCTGCCATAAAGATAGAATCTAAAACCATAGGGCTGGAAGGAACCTCCGACACCTTATAGTCCAAGGCAGAAGGCCTTCTTCCATCCCTGACATATGGTTGTGGAATCTATTTTTGAAAATCTCCAGTGATGGAGCACCCACAATTCCAGGAGGCAAGCTATTCAGTATCACATTGCAATCAATCATCCAAAATTAGACCAGGATAAGCAGGGGCAGCTCAAGGCAGCTTACTTTCTGGAAAGGAAAAACAGAAGGCACCCCAATTACAATCTAACCAAGAGTTCTAAGGCCAAACCAGCAATGTCATTTTGGCATCCAAGACAGAAAAAGCCTGGGATACTCTTCACATTGTAAAATCACAGAATTGTAGAGATGGAACGGACTACCAAATAGTCCAGTATTTCTCACCTTTAGCAACTTTAAGTTGGGTGGACTTCAATTCCCAGAATTTCCCAGCCAGCCATGCAATTCCCCAACCAGCTAGCCATGTTGGCTAAGGGTATACACTGGGAAATGAAGTCCACAGATCTTCCAAGCTGCTAAAATTGAGAAACGTTGTGGACTGGCGGGAGGTAGGAAATGCTTCCGTATGAGCATTTGTTCCATTTGCACAAGCAACGGGCAGTCGTGCATGTACTTGAAGCTCTGTGCAAGCGGGGGCATGCCTGATGCTCATATGGAGCTTCACGTGCACATGTAAGTGCCCACCGCTCATGCAAATGGAACTGCACGTGCACGCTCGCCCACTGCTTGCACGGCCTGGTTCCGAACTGGCCACGGCCCAATGCCAAGCCACAGCCCAGGGGCTGGGGACCCCTGATCTAATCCAACTCTCTACCATGTGCAGGAAAACCAATTTAACCATCTGTGAAAAGCTCTTCAGTCTCTTCATCAAAGTCTCCAGAAATGGAGAAGCACCATCTCTACCGATTAGCTGTTCCACTCTTGAATTTATATTTAATTAAAATCTAGGTAAGTTCAAGTTCTATCTGTTATTTCTGGTCTTAGTTTGTGAAAAGTAATAACTTGCCATGCTTTTAAGACCTTAGTCTTCCACTGTCATAGCAGGGCAAGGGGTGGCTTCAGTTATAGAAGACCTCATACTTTCAAGTCCAATAGTAGATGTGCTGTAGCAGAGAAGAGGGGGGTCCACCTATTCTCCAAAGCACCCGAGGGCAGGATATGAAGTAAGGGATGGAAGATCATTAAAGAGACATCCAACCTGGAAATAAGGAAGAACTTCCTGACAGTGAGAACAATTAATCAGTAGAACTGTTTGCCTCTAGAAATTGTGGGTGCTCCATTACTGGAGGTTTTCAAGAAGAGATTGGACAACCATTTGTCTGGAATGGTCTGGGGTCTCCTGCTTGAGCAGGGGGTTGGACTAGAAGACCTCCAAGGTCCCTTCCAACTCTGTTATTCCATTTTATTTTATCATAAAGGATAAACTATTAAATTTTGCACTCTGTGCCCAAGCAAGACAATTGATGGATGATATATGGAGAGGATACTAAATTTGGAGTACAGGTAGTCCTCGACATGACCACAATTAAGCTCCAAAATTCTGCTGCTAAGTGAGAAAGTTGCTAAGTGAGTTTTGCAGCATTTTACAACCTTTCCTGCCACAGTTGTTAAGTGAGTCATGGCAGTTGTTAAGTTAGCAACACAGTTGTTAAGTGAATCTGGCTTCCCCCATTGACTTTGCTTGTCAGAAGGTGGCAAAAGGGGATCACGTGACCCCGGGACATGGCGACCATCATAAATATGTATCATTTGCCAAGCCTCTGAAGTTTGGTCACATGACCATGGGGATGCTGCAATAGTCGTGTGAAAAACAATCACGTCAATTTTTTCAATGCCGTTGTAACTTCAAATAGTCACAAAATGAACTGTTATTAGTCAAGAACAACCTGCATAACCATAAATGATCACAAATGGCGGAGGATGTAAAAGCTGAAATGGATTTTCACTGTTTCTCCCTTGCAAATCTCAGGCCAGTCAGATGCCAAAATAGCTTCCTTATATTTTTTTCTTCTGAGCCCACTCAGTGGTTGGTTCTATCAAGCAGGGTCATAGGGCCAAAAAACATTTGGAAGGATTATAAAAGGTCTGAACTCTGCACTGCACTGCCAGAAATAGAGATCATGTGGAATGCAAAGAACAGAACAGAAAAACATAAAGTTTACTTATTTAAGACACCTTTGTTTTTGTTTTTATCATTCATAAACGGGAATAAAATTTCTTAATTGAAAAAGTATTATACACAGAGCCACCAGAATCAACCATGTTGGTGAACCCACCAGGGGTTCTGTACTGACTTACACAAGTGTAAGTGCAACAGTCCTGTGACAGAAAGGAATCACAGCTGGCTTGCACACTCTGTCCTCTGCTCAATTCTTGTGGGCAACTGGCCGGTGGACTTCAACAAGTCTTCGTGGTGTTGGTTCTCCTCGTTGACCTCCCTGGAACGTTTAAGGTTCTGGAGCTCAGATTCCAACTCTGCAGATTTAGCCTTTTCTTCTTCAATCTCTTTATTAAGCCTCACCACTTTGGTCCAGACTTCAAAGTTTTCCTTCTCAAGGCTGCAAAAGGAACAGCAAAGGATATCAGGATTCAAAGGAGCAAGTCCCTTACTCCTGTATGGAGAGGAGGAAGGAGGCAGAAAAGCTGGGGCCACCACCCGTGCTCAGTTCTCCCTAAAACTTTAGATTCACGTGGTAGGCAGCAAACAGTTTGACTCACAGAACGTCACCTCCTGGGTCTTGGACCTAGATGGCATAATGATTCTCAAATGGAATTGGGCAATGGTGACCCATCCTAACAACACCGACAAAATGCACAACAAAACATGGCATTAAAATCTCTAATTTTCAGTGCATTCAGTTTTGCTGCCTCTGCAAAACGTAATATATATTAATCTTACACTCTTCTTTAATATCATGCCCTCACACATTGCACACATGCGCGCGCGCACACACACACACACACACACACACATCAGTGAAATGAATGACATCTCCCTTACATTGCATTAGGTCACTGAATTATCTGGCTCACACATAACGTTAAAGTGGAATTTTTAAACCATGGTTTGTTGAACCTGTCCACGGTGGCTTGATTTACATATAAATTATAATGAATGTGGAGCCACAGGTTCTGCTAAGCTGAAAGCAAACCACATTGTGGCTTTGCATGATGTGTGAACCAGTCTTCTCTGGATGCTACATGGGTCCTGTCCATTTCTTCAGAGAAGAAACAACACTGATGATACCGATGAGTCAGGCTTAGTTTCCCACATAAACCATGGCTTCCTTCTGTGCTGAAATAAGCAGCAATTCACTAAAATCTCTGTCCAAAGTTGTAACTGGGTTGAACATAGAGTATCTCAAACACAGCACCTTGCAAATGAGTCAGACTATAGCTCCTATAATTCCCAGCCAGCATGGCCCATGCACACAATGGGGAAGGATGCAATAAATCACTTTTAGAAACAACTTCTTCCCAATCTCTAAAGCAGGGGTTCCCAACCGGGGGGGGGGGTGCTTGCACCCCCTGGGGGTGCGAGATGATATTCCAGGGGGTGCGAAAACTTGGGTTTTCAAAATTACAGTGTATACGCATAATTCGTTGCCATTATTTCGAACTTTTTGTAAGGGGTGCGAGAATATATCAGAAGCGTTCTAGGGGTATAGAAAAGGTTGGGAGCCGCTGATCTAAAGAGGTGCATGGACGACCAGTTGGCTGGCACGGGATGATAGACTTGGAAGGGCCCAAGTCCAGAACTTGTTCCCTACTGGAATCCAAATTCAGACCCTGCACCAAAATGGCTGCCCTTTTTTCAGCATTGTCATAAATCTGAATGGTCATTAAATGAATGGTCATATGTTTAGGACTACCTGTAGAGTTAGTTGGTTGGAGAAAGAAACGGAATCAACCAAGGTTGATTCTAATTACCTTCTAATTTGCTCCTCATCGCAATTTTTCTGTGCCACCAGCTCCTGTTTCAGCTCCGCAATCATCTTCCTAAGTAGTTCAGGGTCTTCTGGATATAAGTTGTCTTCCTCAAATGGGAGCTCCAGAATTGTAGTGCCATTTTCTTTAGACCTGGGAGGGTCATTCACTTGTAAACATGGTCCAAACTCATCTCTTAGTTGGCCTGAAGAACTGTTGCCAGCCTCCCTTGTAGGACCCTGCCCCAAACTGCGGAGACTCCCAGAGTTTGAGGCTTGTGTGAAGCCGAACAGTTTAGAAATTCCCTGAGACAAAGTTCTTTTGTGACCTCCTGAGGCAGAATTAGGACTGGGCTGGAGCATGGAGGAAGAGGATGAGGATGACCAAAAGTTGCTACTGAAAATGTCTGTTCTGTCCATGTTTTGGTTTCGCCTGTTGGAAGAAAAGCTCTCAAAGCATTTCCTGTTTGGAAGTGTCTGAGTCCTCTTTCGCACAGTCCGTGTCTCCAGAGCATCCCTAGACTGAGGTTCTTCTTTATCTTCTGCTGATGGAGCCAAACCATCACTTAATTCAGAGCTAGAAGCTTCGAGATCATCTTTCTGAAAGTAAAACCAAGAATATGAGAGAATATGGAGCCCTATTAGACACAACAAAGCAGCCCGGCTGATTTTCATGCCCCAACTGACACGTATGGAAGAAGCTGTTTACTTTTAACACCAAAGGGGCATCTAACCGCTCCCCCATCTGTCCCTTTAAATCCTTCCATTCCCCACTAGTCAGTTAGAACTGAAGAAGCTTCTTGGATGGGAAGTGAAGCATTTTCAAAGGAAAAAACCAAGAACGTCCAGTTGCCTTTCGGAAAAAACAGCTTTGGGACAATCATGACCTGGATTGTTGAGAATCTCCCTAGACATCCCCCCATCTGACCACTCTGCAGACCGCTCTCTCGCCAGGCATCACACAGACAGATCTCTCTGTGAAGGCCAGAAACCGCGTCTCTCTTGAAGCCCAAATGACCAGGCAAGGCATGACCCAATCACCAGGGTAGTCTCAAGTTGCCGCTGGGAGCTGGGAAATCCCATTCAAAATTCACTCTTGATGGAGCCAGTTCAACCGTATCTGTGGCCAAAACTGTGTCAAAAGAGAAGCAAACTTTATCTTAAAATGGCCAACAGCTAAAGGTGACTTTAAGCTGCCTTACGAGGACTCAAGGGCAACACCAAGAGGATGTGGCATTAAAAACTTTTTTTTTCCAGACATGTCCATGGAAACTTATACCCAAATAGCTTCCTTTGTTATTTTGCACCAGTCAGTTAAAACATATTTGTTTATTTGGGTTCGTTTGGAGGCAGGACTTCAGGGGCTGTAGTTGTCTTAAGTTTTCATGCTTCAAGCAGTTATAAAATAGTAGCTTGATTTCACTGTTCTTATTTTTGCTAGCTTCTTTGAGCGCCACCTGTAGGCCAAATGCAGGAACTGAAATCTCAGTTAATTTGTACATGATTTCAATAGGGCACAAAATCACGTTTTTGCTTACATGGGCAGATGCCCTCACCCAGGTGAACCACAGGGTTAAAAAGCCCGGCAGACACTCACAATTTGCAGCAGGCTCCTGTTCTCCTTCCAGGCCGTCGATGGCCTTTGCACAGCATCCCAGCCAACGGAGCTCCGTAGCGCTGGGGCTTTCTTGGAGCTGCTTTCTGAGGGAGGCGGAGGCGGCCTGGCATCCTTAGCTGCTGGGAAGAGCTTCTCGTGGTCGCTGATCATGGCCGTCATCACTTTCTGGATCTGGGGAGTCCCTGCGGGAGAAACGAGGAAAGCACAACAGGCGTTGCTTTTCACACACAACAGAGTGGCGTGTAACTGGGAGAGGTTCACAGCTTCAGTTCCCATAGCCAGGCTTCTGATAGTGGGGAACAACTCCTCCGGCCAGTCTGGAGAAACTGGTTATGGGAGGAGATCTCCCAAAGGTGGATGGTGCAACCCAAAGTTTTAGGTTACAGGTAGCCCTTGACTTACAACCATTCGGTTAGTATCCATTCAAAGTTACAATGGCACTGAAAAAAGTGGCTTGTGACTGTTTTTCACACTTATGACCATTGCAGCATCCCCATGGTTACGTGATCAAAATTCAGACCCTTGGCAACTGATTCACATTTATGACGGTTGTAGCATCCCGGAGTCATGTGATCCCCTTTTGCGACCTTCTGACAGCAAAGTCAATGGGGAAGGCAGATTCACTTAACAACCAGGCTAGTAACTTAACAATGGCAGTGATTCACTGAACAACTATGGCAAGAAAGTTCATAAAGTGAGACAAACTCACTTAACAACTGTCTTGCTTAGCAATTAAAATTTGGGGCTCAATTGAGGTCTTACATTGAGGACTACCTGTAGAGCAAACTCTAGGGCAATGTTCACTTCTTCTAGGGGAATCATACAGTGTATGATTTGGAAAGGTCATCTGATCCAAGCCTTGCTCAGGGCAGGAAAATGCAACCGTTCTGACCAACATTTATGCCCATGTGCCTTGTAGGCGCAGCATTTGGGCCAAGCTAGGTTGGGACTGTGGCCCTGTCTTCTCTGGAGTTCTTCAGCAGCTCTTCTGCAGCTCAGTGGATTAACTTCCAGTTCAGATGAAGAAAGACTGGAGAGACAGTCCTGCCATGTTAACACAGCCATCGGGGGGGGGGGGCTTCTCTTGCTACCTTCTCCTTGGCTGTTCCCCCTCCCTGCTGAGGTCAAGATGCTTCTGTGCTTCTCCATCATTTTATTCTGTACTCTCACTTCTTCTCTTGGTCTGTTGGAGGGAGCTCTAGTCAGAAACTAGTAACGAGGGTGGAGTTGGGGCATGGAGTCAGGGCTTATTTAATTCTCCATACTAATAGGCCAAAGGGAGCATTAGCTGACTCATCTAGAATTTTCAGTGGCCACAATGAAGACCGGCACAAAGCAGTATGATGAATATGGCTCTGAAAATGTGGGAAGTAGCAACAAAGGTTGTGTAGAAGTGCCATTGGACAACCTAGATCCTGATGTACCTGAACTGTGTTGAGAAATCTGAATAGATCAAATCTCACCTTTTGTTCCCCAGTAATCATTGAAAATTTAAATCTTTGGGCATAATACATTTGTCTAACTGGAAGTGATCAGGACATTAAAAGGTGATTTCAATTACAAAAGAAGGTTCCAATTTTGTAGCTACTCCAGTAAGAGAGACAATTATATTATTGGACAAAAGAATAATTGATCTCCACTAAGAGGATGGCTTTCTCCAAAATCAGGTGCCCATTTTGTTCTTAATCTATATTTCCAAATATAGTGATACCTCGGTCCTCATCATTAATTGGTTCTGTGAGGTGCAACGAGTACCAAAAATGATGAGTATCAAATTTTTCCCATAAGGAATAATGCAGTAAGTCAGTCACAAAGGCAGTGAACACTGACAAGTTCTAGCGTGTGCATTGAGAACTAAACAAATGATGATTACCAAGACAAAATTTCCATGTCAAAATGTGTTGAGTACCAAATTTGATGAGTTTCAAAGCATTTGAGTACCAAGGTACCACTGTATTAGTATTCATCACTTTGGTGTCCTAGTTTGGTCTACCTCAAAGGGTTGACAGAGAGGGCTGAACATGAATTGTAGACAGACACATCTGGAGTTCTTCAGGTACAGGACAAGTCATTGACAGCAATTTTACAGACATCTGGCCCCTTAGAGCAGGGCTTTTCAACCTGTGGTACCCCTTGTGGTACATTAATGAGTGGCAGGTGGTACGCAGCCCTGCCTAGCCAAGTGTAGTGGGGAAGGGAAAGAGCCAGCACAGGCAAAGACTTACAGTGAGAGAGTCCTCTGGAGCTGCAGATTTTACTTATGAATGGAGCCATTTGGGGAGGCTGCCTTAGCCGGCAGCCAGTACTTACATTTTTTTTCTTCTTTAACTGCTAGCTGGGCTCCTTACTTTCCTTTCTAGCCAGTAGCTAATTCTTAAAGGGGAAGTGCCCTTTTAAGCTAGTTCACTCAGCAGCTTGTCTTTTCTGTCTCTGGAGGTCTTTCCTTGTTTGATCAATATATGGAAGAGGGAAAATATGGGGGGGGGGGTTCAAATTCTTCCTTCAGAAGGAGGTGGGAATGAGAAAAAGGGAGGCAGGGAAGGGAGGGAAGGAAGGAAGGAAGTCCCGCCTTAGCAGTTGGCCACCAGCAGCTCTGCCATTGACTTTGCTTGTCAAAAGGTTGCAGAAGGGGATCACATGACCCTGGGACACTGTGACCATCATAAATATGAATCACTTGCCAAGCATCCAAATATAAATCACATGGCCCTGTTGCTGCAATGGTCATAAGTGTGAAAAATGGTCATAAGTCATTTCAGTGCAATTGCAACTTTGAACAGGTTTTTTTTTTGTCACCAAGTTTTTGACACCTTGCTAGGTGGTACTCAAATATTGTCATATCCTAAAAGTGGTACAATCGGTAAAAAGGTTGAAAAGCCCTGCCTTAGAGAGCCACAACAGTGTCAAAAATCCTTGTGAAAGGAGAGGGTTCCAGTTTCACCTCTCATAATAGTCACTGGATCTTCCATCTGGGGTCGGATGAGGTTCACACCAAACACAGTTGCCAGATTCTCCACACTCATCTTATTGGTGTCAGAACTCTGCTGGACTTCATGCAGGAATCTGTTAGAATTGAAATCAAGAGTCCATGTCATCACCTGGATGCACATAAATTGCAAGGGAGGAACAAATAAGAAAGGGATAGAAACTGGGCCAGGAAGCAGAAACCTAACCTAAATCAACATCCCATTATGAACCCTCTAATAGGGCATTTCTCAATGGCAAAATTTCAAACAAAATGGATATGTCTGAATGTTGGAAAACATGTTAGAGTATTTTGTATTGCAACAACTACTGAATTATTCAGCCAGTAGATGGCAGTGTTTAGTTTGCATCTATAGTTATAATCTGTGTTCTGAGGAGAGTTTCCTGTGACAGTTGAAAAGGATAAGCAGCAAGGTCCATGGTGACTGTACACTTTATTTGATCTGTATGGTTATGTAACCATCGCCTGCTCCCAATCTGTATGGCTATATAATAATCCTCTGCTACTATTTCTATATAATAAAACAGAATTTCTAACAGGTTATGGGCCCAGTACCCAGAGATGAACCCAGTTTAAACCCAATATAAGGCCAGATTATAGGAGAAATATAAAGTTCAGCACAGAACAGAACAAACCGGTCATAACCAGCTACAGCAAATAAGTGCAAGATACAGCAACAACAACAACAAAAAGACAGAAAATGGCCAGTAACACAGATGAAACAAAGATTTCATTTGCGAATCTGACAAACCAGAACCAGCAGTCTTGAAAATTCAAGATGAAAATGCTGCTAATAAGGGAAGGTACATAGAAATGTATAAATGAAACTGACTTAAGGGAATGGGTGGAATATAAGGGAATATACAAAGGGAAAAAGGACTGTTTTATAGGGAAATCGTGGGCGCTCCATCACTGGAGATATAATAATAATAATAATAATAATAATAATAATAATAATAATAATAATAATAATAATAATAATAATAATAATAATAATAATAATAATAATAATAATAATAATAATAATAATAATAATGTTGGAAGGGACCTTGGAGGTCATCTAGTCCAACCCCCTGCTCAGGCAGGAAACCCTATACCATTTCGGACAAATGGCTGTCCAGTCTCTTAAAAACTTCCAGTGTTGAAGCATTCACCGCTTCTGGAGGCAGGTTGTTCCACTGGTTAATTGTTCTGTCAGGAAGTTTCTCCTTAGTTCTAGGTTGCTTCTCTCTTTGATTAGTTTCCATCCGTTGCTCCTTGTCCTGCCTTCAGGCGCTTTGGAGAACAGCTTGACTCCTTCTTCTTTGGGGCAGCCCCTGAGATACTGGAACACTGCTATCATGTCCCCCCTCGTCCTTCTCTTCATTAAACTAGACATACCCAATTCCAGCAACTGTTCCTTACATGTTTTAGCCTCCAGTCCCCTGATCATCTTTGTTGCTCTTCTCTACACTCTTTCTGGAGTCTCAACATCTTTTTTACATCGTGGTCACCAAAACTGGATGCAGTATTCCAAGTGTGGCCTTACCAAGCATTGTAAAGTGGTATTAATACTTCAAGTGATCTTGATTCTATCCCTCTGTTAATGCAGCCTAGCACTGTGTTGGCTTTTTTGGCAGCTGCAGCACACTGCTGGCTCATATTTAAGTGATTGTCCACTAGGACAGGGCTTTTCAACCTTTTCACCCATTGTACCACTTTTAGGATATGGCAATATCCGAGTACCACCAGTCGCCTAGCAAGGTGTCAAAAACTTGATGACCCAAAAAAAAAGGAAAAAAGTAATAATAATAATAATAATAATAATAATAATAATAATAATAATAATAATAATAATAATAATAATAATAATAAAGTCGGAAGGGATCTTGGAGGTCATCTAGTCCAACCCCCTGCTCAGGCAGGAAACTTTATATCATTTCAGACAAATGGCTGTCCAGTCTCTTCTTAAAAACTTCCAGTGTTGGAGCATTCACCGCTTCTGGAGGCAGGTTGTTCCACTGGTTAATTGTTCTAACTGTCAGGAAGTTTCTCCTTAGTTCTAGGTGAAACTTCCTGACAGTTAGAACAATTAACCAGTGGAACAACCTGCCTCCAGGTGATAAAGTACAGGTAGTCCTCGACTTACAACAGTTTGCTTAGTGAATGTTTGAAGTTACAATGGCACTGAAAAAAGTGCCCCCCAAGGCACAGCCGAGCAAGACACCTGCTGCCCGCCTGGCGGCGCTCTCATTCCCCTCCCCCGCTACTTTTCTAGGATGGTCGCGTACCACCTGCCAGGTGCCAATGTACCACAGGTGGTACCCGTACCACTGGTTGAAAAGCCCTGCACTAGGACTCCGAGATCCCTCTCACAGTTACTACTATTGAGCAAGGTACCCCCTATACTATACCTGTACATTTGGTTTTTCTTGCCTAAATGTAGAACCTTACTTTTTTCACCATTGAATTTCATTTTGTTAGATAGCACCCAATGTTCAAGTCTGTCAAGATCCTCCTGTATCTTAAGCCTGTCTTCTGGAGTGTTGGCTATTCCTGCCAGCTTGGTGTCATCTGCAAATTTGATGAGTTCCCCATTTATCCCCTCATCAAGATCATTGATGAAGATGTTGAAGAGCACTGGGCCCAGAACAGAGCCCTGGGGCACCCCACTGCACACTTCCCTCCATGTAGATGCAGTTCCTTTGAGGACCACATGCTGAGTACAGCTGGTCAGCCAGCTACGAATCCATCTGGTGGTGATGCTGTCTAACCCACATTTTTCTATCTTATCAAGTAGTAGGTTGTGATCTACTTTATCAAATGCCTTACTGAAGTCCAAGTAGATTATATCCACAGCATTCCTGTGATCCACTAATTTTGTCACTTGGTCAAAGAATGCAATAAGATTTGTCTGGCATGATCTGTTTTTGACAAACCCATGTTGGCTTTTAGTAATGACTTTGTTTGCCTCTAGGTGTTCGCTGATTCGTTGTTTGATTATCTTTTCCAGAATCTTCCTAGGTATTGAGGTCAGGCTGATAGGTCTGTAATTTCCTGGATCCATTTTTTCCCCCTTTTTTTGAAGATGGGAACTACATCAGCTCTTTTCCAGTCCTCGGGTAGTTCCCCAGTGCTCCAGGATCTTTGAAAAATATAGTTCAGTGGTTCTGAGATCACATCTGCCAGTTCCTTGAGAACCTTGGGGTGTAACCCATCTGGTCCTGGTGATGGTGATTTTAAGAAGAGACTAGACAATCACCTGTCTGAGATGGTCCCATTCTATTCTATTCTATTCTATTCTATTCTATTCTATTCTATTCTATTCTATTCTATTCTATTCTATTCTATTCTATTCTATTCTATTCTATTCTATTCTATTCTATTCTATTCTAAATTGTAAAAAATATACAAAGGGAAAAAGGACTATTTTTTAGGGGAATATTCAAAGAGAAAAGGGACTATTTTCCAATAGTATAGATTAGATCAGTTGTAATTTTGTAATTTACAAGAGTAGAAAATGACTTGTTGGTAGCAGGGGCTATGAGTCTTAAAACAGATGAACTCGGAAAAATTGAGGTGCTACCAGTTAAAATCACATTTCTTAAGATCGGCAATTTAGGATCAATTCCAAGAGATCAGAGCAGCAACATGTTTTGCTCTTTGGTTGAAAACAGCAAAGTTTTTAAAGAAGCACCCACCGGCAAATGTAACTCAGAAGGTTATAGTTGTCCTGGGGTAAATGTGCCAGTTGCTTCACTAGCTGTGGGTGACCCTAGAAGAATATAAGGATGGTTTTTAATTGTCACATGATATGCACTGATGGCTGCCATGAAATTCCACCAAATATTTGTAATTTGCATGTTTTCTCTTAGAGCAGGGGTAGGCAACCTTGGCTCTTTTATGACTGGTGGACTTCAACTCCCAGAATTCCTGAGCCAGCCATGCTGAGGGGAAAGGGAGAGGTTTCCAAGCTGAGCCATGCTGGCTCAGGAATTCTGGGAGTTGAAGTCCACGAGTCATAAAAGACCCAAGGTTGCCTACTCCTGTCTTAGAGGAATACACATTGGCTCACACCAGAGGAAGAGACTAGTATTGCCTAGGTTTGCAAAGAGGGATAGTTTGCTGTAGTGCAATGCTTCTCAACCTTGGCCACTCTGGGGCCCAGAATTCCTCAGCCAGCCATGTATGGAGTTGAAGTCCAGTTGGCTCAAAGTTGCCAAGTTTGCAAAACCATGGTGTAGCAACTAAGCAACTGGAAACCAGGACATTAGTCTTGTCTTGGGCACAAAGTCAGCTGGGTGACTCGGTCTTTCTCTCTCAGCCCCGGGAAGAAGAAGGAGGTCAGGGCCAACCACTTCTGAAAAACCTTGCCAAGAAAACTGCAAGGTCTTCTCCAGGCAGTTGCCAGGAGTCAAAAACTGACTCTAAGACAAAACAAAACAAAAACTCCAAAGTTGTACAGGTGGTCCTTGACTTACAGCCATTCATTTAATGACCATTCGAAGTTAAAACCACAATGAAAAAAGTGACTTATGACCGTTTTTCACACTTATGACCATTGCAGCTTCCCCATGACCATGTGATCAAAATTTGGACACTTGGCAACTGACATGTACTTATGACGGTTGCAGTGTCCCAGGATCATGTAATCCTCTTTTGCAATCTTCCGACAAGCAAAGCCAGTGGGGAAGCCAGTTAACAACCATGTTACTAACTTAAGAACTGGAAGTGATTCACTTAACTGGCAAGTGATTCTTTCTGGCAAGAAAGATCATAAAATGGGGCAAAACTCTCTGAACAACTGTCTTGCTTAGCAATGGAAATTTTGGGCTCAATTGGGGCTGTAAGTCAAGGACTAGCAGTGTAGGTTGTGGGGAGGGGAGAGAAAAACTATGCACCCTGTCCTGAATTTCCATGGTTCTTCCTCTCTTTGCTAGGTTTAGCCTCTTCCACCTTGAAATATCTTCATGTTCTTCAAAACATCTTGCAGCAGAAGGATGGAAGGAGAAAAACAGCAATCAGTCAGGGTGTTGCTGGAAAGTGGACATTGTTTAAACACTAAAATGCCTACTTTAGTTAAATTACTAGAGTTCGTTCAACCTGTGGCCAAGCTAGGGTGGTGGGGAGATGGACTTTGGCCTCTCTCTGGGACCCCTTGGTGGGCGATCCCATGATATTACCAGAGTGGGAGGAACCATTTCAGGAGGGTCGTCAGTTGCCTTTTGAGAAGTATGTCTGGTTTTAATACCTTGCCTTCCTCAGACGTTAGAAGCTGACCGCACAAGAGAAAATCCTCGTACTGGCTCCAAGGAATGACTGGCTCAGGGAGTTCTCGTAGGTAAAGTTTAAGCAAAGAAGCCACAGTGTGCACATCTGTATCTCTGTAAAAAGAAAAAGAAAAAGAAGAATGAGCCAGACATTGCAGGAAGTAATCATTCCGTTTTAATCTACAGGTAGTCCTCAACTTACGACCACCATTGAGCCCAAAATTTCTGTGGCTAAGCAAGACATTTGTTGTAAGTTTTGCCCCATTTTATGACCTTTCTTTTCACAGCTGTTAAGTGAATCACTGCAGTTGTTAAGTTAGTAACACGGTTGTTAAGTGAATCCGGCTTCCCCATTGACTTTGCTTGTCAGAAGGTTGCAAAAGGGGATCATGTGACCCCGGGGGACGCTGCAACCGTCATAAATGTGAGTCAGTTCCCAAGCATCTGAATTTTGATCACATGACCCTGGGGATGCTGCAACAGTTGTAAATGTGAAAAACGGTCATAAGTCACTTTTTTCAGTGCTGTTGTAACTTTGAATGGTCACTAAATGAATCTTTGTAAGTCGAGGACTAACTGTACTTTGGAGCAATCTCACTTCTAGGATGTAGAATAGTGGGATGGTCTACCTACACAGGGGGCGGATTCTCGCATAATCTAAGTAGAAGAATAAATCTTATAAAATGTATGAAAGGAATCTTTAATAATAAGTAAATAATACAGCTGTTCTCCAAGACTCTCTCAAACCCTGATTCCAAACTATTATGGGAAATTTTCAATTTAAGCAAACATAAAAACAGTGAGCAAAAAGCAACAAAATATTTATCCCAAAGGTGCTTTTTCACCTTTCGGATGACTATGACCTGGATGACTGAGAATCTCCATAGATAGAAAACAGAATATTTACTTGATTTAAAAAAACAAAAAGCCTATCTAAAATTAAAAGAGCAACTCCATGCCTATGAGTCTATGCCTACTACAGGCTCAACAAATTACGGTTGTTGTTTATTGAAGGGCAGTGTCTATTCCTAGAAAGATCCTTTGTAGAATGCAATGTTTCTCAACTTTAGCAACTTTAAGATATGTGGATTTCAGCTCCCAGTTAGGAGTTGAAGTCCACATATCTTAAAGTTGCTAACATTGAGTAATTCTTCTCCATGGACTGCAACTGCCATCAGTCTCCACTACTTGGAGATCATAGGATATTAAAACCCACCTTAGTCTGAAGGCTGATTGGCTAAAGGGAACTTCCAGCCCAGCCTTTCCCATCTGGGCTCCCTCCAAGTTGAAATGGATTTCAACTTTTAGCAGTCTCAGCAATGCTGACTGGGGAATTCTGGGAACTGGAGGCTTCCTGGTTGTGTAAAGCTCATCAGTCTTGTCACTGCAAGCTTGAGAAATGCGCCACCTACTGGTCAAATGAGGGTCTCTCGCCAGCATCAAATGCATCCCGCAGTTTCTTCACCAAATTGTCTTGGCCAGGGAGTCGGAAAACGCCCTCTTCCATCAGCCCATTCTTCCTGATGAATTCTGCACACTTCTCCACCAAGATAGGAACCTGATGCTGTCCAAATCTCTGTTCATACATCATGGTGTCCCCCAGCTGTTGTCCAAAGACCACTGGAAGGAAGGAAGGAAGGAAGGAAGGAAGGAAGGAAGGAAGGAAGGAAGGAAGGAAGGAAGGAAGGAAGGAAGGAAGGAAGGAAGGAGTTTTCAAATACTTTTTCAATTCTGCAGACCAAATCCTTATATGAAGCCCTGTTAAAAATTTCAAGTATACTAATGGTGAAATAATAAAAGTATGTTGTAAGCTGCCCAGAGCCACTATATCAGTGAGATGGGCAGCATAAAAAATTAATAAATAACTAAATAAAATAAAAAGTTAAATATCATCAAATTCTGGAATCCTCTAGTCTTGATACTATCCCTCTATTGATGCAGCCTAGGACTGCATTGGCTTTTTTGGCAGCTCCATTCCATTCCATAGCATACCATTCCAGAAACAGGATAAACTGAGGCAGGTGAACCCACTAAATGTAGAACCCACATAATCTATTAGGGCAGAAAGGAAAGCTAAGCACCAGAGAGTTTGAATGTTGTCCCTCTATGCTTGATATTCAGCCCTCTGTCCTTTAATCGCTTGCTCTTGTTCATCTGCCCCCCTCTCATCCTGTTCTACCTCTTTGATGACTGCTGATGCCCTCCCTAAATAAACATCCATCTGTATTTATTGCTATATGAAGCAAGCCCTGACTATGCTGCCCTGATTAAAGTTTGTAATTTTCCAATCCTCTCTTTATATCAAGCTTATTTATGAATCAGAGAGTTGCAGAAAATAATTATCAGGCTTTCCCCCACAAAGCAGGAGTGAACCACTGAAGAAACTCAAAGGAAATCTAAGAATTCAACTAAGTCCCATTTCCTGAAAAAAAGTTAGAAGTCATATCAAGCCCGCTTCCAGGGAGCTACTTTTAACCAGGTCCTGCTATTTTATGCAAAACACATTTCCAAAATCAGCACATCTGACACCTTGAGAGAGAGAGATTGTACTGCAAAGATGCCTTGCAATCCTAAATGTTTGCATGAGATCCTAACTTTCAACGTTTCCCTTGACTTCATCCCTGGACATTTTTGCCCTAAATTCTTGTCCTGGCAATCCAAGGCAATCCATTCTCTGGCTTGTCCAGTTGGTGTGGATATTGTGGACACAGACTAGAAGTTATTTGGGTGTACCCTATATAATTCTGGCTGTACTTACCTCCTAATGGGGAGCCAACCACTCTTCGGAGCAGCTTGACCCATTCTTCCATGTCAGCCTGAGAATTCGCCATCAGCACAAAGGAGTCTGGTCCAGTTCGGGTTTGGTCTGCTGACAGCCCTGTAAACAGGGGGAAACAGATGACTTTTAAGATATATTTCGCAGCAAGAAAAAATCTGCACAGTACACTTTCTAAAGAAGGGGCCTAAGTGTTTATAAATACAAAAAAGATTGGACAGCCATTTGGCCTGAATGGTACAGGGTCTCCTGCTTGAGCAGGGGGTTGGGCTAGAAGACCTCCAAGGTCCCTTCCAAATCTGTTATTTTATTATTCAAACATCTATTATTCTATTTTTAACAGCTTTTTTCCTTTTTTGGTTTTCTTTTCTAATAAGTATAAACTACATGGAGACCTTGGTATTAAGCATAAATTTAAGACAGAAATCTTTGTTACATAGCAAAATAATTTAATGCACTTAGCGATTCTTTATCACAGTTAAACTCATCTATAATACAATTTAAGCAACATTATTATTGTTGTATAAAAACCCTTTTATTTATCTAGGGTTTGATATTTAGATCATATTTGGCATTTTTATCCATCTACTGAGTCCTTCCCAAGGACCTGGGATAGGCAGATGTTGTTGTTTGATGATATTAAAGGTATTAAAAACCCAACTAAACCCAAAAGTTAAGACCAGAAAACTGAAGAAGAAAGCAAATGCAAGTCATGCATCAGTTAATGCAGTCATCTAGGAAAGTACATACTACAAAAAAGATGTTGAGAAAGTTCAGAGAAGAGCAACTAAGATGATCCAAGGCCTGGAGACTAAGACATATGAAGAACGGCTGCGGGACTTGGGTCTGGCTAGTCTAAAGAAAAGAAGAAATAGGGGTGACATGATAGCAGTATTCCAGTATCTGAGGGGCTGCCACAAAGAAGAGGGGGTCACGTTATTCACCAAAGCACCAGAGGGCAGGACAAGAAACAATGGTTGGAAACTGATCAAGGAGCGAAGCAACCTGGAATTAAGGAGAAACTTCCTAACAGTGAGGACAATTAACCAGTGGAACAGCTTGCCTCCAGACGTTGTGGGTGCTCCATCACTGGACGTTTTTAAGAAGAGACTGGACAATCACCTGTCTGAGATGGTATAGGTTCTCCTGCTTGACTAGAAGACCTCCAAGGTCCCTTCCAGATCTATTCTATTCTAATTCTTTTCATTTCTGATTTTATAACCAGCAACAGACTAGTAATTTCTATAATTCCGTAGTTTCTCTCTTTCCCATAGCAAGACAAATGATTGAACCACAAAGCACCTGGTCTCTCACAGCCCTTCAGAATTCTTAGTTATGGCTTAATAGTTAGTAAACCATTATTTACAGCTGTGTCTTGTGCAAGCCATCAGCTCTGGTTGACATATTAACTTATAGTTAAACAAACCACAACAAACCTTATTATGCAAATGCACACAATTATAATTTGCTGAATTATACACTAAGGACAGAAGTCATTTTTCACTGTTTTGTCATCAAAGAAGGAGAAAGATTATGTCAGCTGTCCTGCTCAGCACAGTTTCCATATCCATGCAATTAATCACAGTTTATCCAAGCATGTGTTTGCTAGTCCATCTGGATTAGCACAATGTGCAATTCAGTTCCCTGTTACTGACCTGGGATGATTTCAAAGATAAATTTTCCAGCTTCATCGGACCCAGAAGCCACTTCTCTGATGGTGCAGCCCTGAAGTTGTAATGAACCCTAAAGCCAAACAGTTGCAAAAAATCAAAAACAGAAGGCTCTCCATTCTTTCACCATACCGTGATCTCTGCTTTTATAAAGTAAATATTATACACATAATGCACTGTAAGCATTTCACAATTCACATTCATCTAATAAGCCCAAGAGTATAATGTATTAAATCAATCTTTAAAATGGTTAAATGTTAATATACCACATATAAATCTAGCAACAAATACATAGGATCAGATTTGGGGTATCAGAAGGGACCTAGGATCACCTAGGCCAGGGGTAGGCAACCTTGGCTCTTTTATGACTCGTGGACTTCAACTCCCAGAATTCCTGAGCCAGCATGGCTCAGCTTGGAAACCTCTCCCTTTCCCCTCAGCATGGCTGGCTCAGGAATTCTGGGAGTTGAAGTCCACCAGTCATAAAAGAGCCAAGGTTGCCTACCCCTGACCTAGGCTGACCCTCTGCAATGTACAAGAAACTATTGTTGAAGGAAAAGTCTTCATCAGGGTTCAGTCCAAGCTGGGAATAAACAACATGGTGATTGCTTTAGAAAGAAGGTTGCAGTTTATTGAAGAGGAGAGCCAGACAGAAAGATGGCTCTGGAAGAAAAAAGAGAGACCACACGTAGTAGGGAGTGGGTTTTATACCCTATTGGGCTTTTGTTTGGAGTTGTTTCCTGTTCCTGTTTGAGGCTTTGTATTTCCTGTGTCATGTACTTTGACCTGAGTCTGAGTGTGCCCCTTTGGCATCTGTGGGGTAATCCTATTATGTCCTGTCGTAGAGTTTGGGTGGGGTATGTAGATTTTGTGTGGATCACAACAAATTGTGGCAAGTTCTTAAAGAGATGGGAGTACCAGACCATCTTATTTGTCTCTTGAGAAACCTATATGCGGGTCAAGAAGCAACAGTGAGAACTGGACACGGAACCACTGATTGGTTCAAAATTGGGAAAGGAGTCCGGCAAGGCTGTATTCTGTCGCCTTGCCTATTTAACTTATATGCAGAGCACATCATGAGAAAGGCAGGGCTAGATGAATCAAAAGTTGGAATTAAGATTGCCGGGAGAAATATCAACAACCTAAGATATGCAGATGATACCACTCTAATGGCAGAAAGTGAAGAGGAACTAAAGAGCCTCTTGATGCGGGTGAAGAATGAGAGTGCAAAAGTTGGCTTGAAACTCAACATTAAGAAAACCAAAATCATGGCATCCGGCCCTCTCAATTCCTGGCAAATAGATGGGGAAGAAATGGAGGTAGTGACAGATTTTATCTTCCTGGGCTCTAAGATCACCACAGATGGGAACTGCAGCCAAGAAATTAAAAGACGCTTGCTCCTGGGGAGGAAAGCTATGGCAAATTTAGACAGCATACTAAAAAGCAGAGACATCACCCTGCCAACAAAAGTACGTATAGTCAAGGCCATGGTTTTCCCTGTTGCAATGTATGGCTGTGAAAGTTGGGCCATAAGAAAGGCTGAACGCAAAAGAATTGAGGCCTTTGAACTATGGTGCTGGAGAAGACTCCTGCGAGTCCCTTGGACTGCAAGGCGATCAAACCGGTCAGTCCTAGAGGAGATCAACACTGACTGCTCCTTAGAAGGCCAGATACTGAAGTTGAAACTCAAGTACTTTGGCCACCTAATGAGAAGGAAGGACTCACTGGAGAAGAGCCTAATGCTGGGAAAGATTGAGGGCAGTAGAAGAAGGGGACGACAAAGAATGAGGTGGCTGGATGGAGTCACTGAAACAGTAGGCGTGAGCTTAAATGGACTCCAGAAGATGGTAGAGGACAGGAAGGCCTGGAGGAACGTTGTCCATGGGGTCGCGATGGGTCGGACACGACTTCGCAACTAACAACAACAACAATGTAGATTTTAGGTGTCTTTGTCTTCCTAAGCTTCTAGCTGGAGGGTTCCAACCTTCCTGAATGGATTATTTACATCTGCATTTCTACAGAGCTGGTTTCTGCTTGTGGGAGAGAGACTTGGGGCTATTAAGAAAAACTGGGCATGCTTTTCTGCCTCTTTAAGATCCTTTGAGGAAATATAATATTCTGCCCTTTTAATATTTCTTTCTTTGGGGGCAGGGGCTGACTTCCCACACTATTTACAGCTGTGTTTTTCAAACTGCAACTTTTAAAATGAGTGGACTTCAATTCCCAGAATTCCAAGTTTGAAAGACACTAATTTACACCATCCAGTAGATGTGGGCTTCCCATCTTCTTAGAACCCTCTGGAGATGGAGAACCCACAGCCTCTGTAGATTGACTATTCCCTGTTGGGGCAGATCTTACTGGCAGAAAGTCCTTCTTTATATTCAAATGACATCTAGATAGCTGCAATCTGTGCTCCTTGTTTCTAACCCTAGATTCTGTAGCCATGGAAAACAAATCAAATAATGGTTACAAATTAAATGCTCACACCTTCAAAACCTCAGTGACTTCCACTGTCTCATTTCACATCTATCCAAACTGATCTGAATTTATAGTTTAGTTCTTAATAAGTTTTTTCTTTCACAAAACCAGAAATAAATATTTCCAGGAGAGGAGCAGGCTAATTAAAAACAGCAAAGGTAACACAGGGCTGCGTACAAAGGAGAAAATGAAGGAATGGCAGCTGGATAGTTTTGAGGAAAGATGTGTGAATGGATTTGTGATGTCCATTTTCCAGCATATAAAGGGACGTCTCATGGAAGAAAATCAAGACAACACCTTGTATCCATGTGAACATGTAAACATCTGGACACTGCAAGCGTTTGGGGTAGACAAGATGCTTCATGCACTAGGGATAAGGCACATGCTAAATGCGGACCACCCTCTCAACTTGTTGGACCATTCCTTGCAGATTTCCTTTTATATCTTTTATATCTTTTCAGGGATATGAATAAACTGGGGGCCTGAATAAATTCTGACTAACATGGATTTCAAGCAGTAAGAAAAATCCAGTTCGGTTCACAAATGCAAAATTGGAGCAGATGCATTCAGAGGCAGGCAAACTGAACAAATCTCTAGTATAGCCCACAGCTAAAAATGGTAGCTTACTTCATCGCTAGTGAAATCCCAAGACTCTTCTGAAAAAAAGAATCAGCCCTTTCTTTTTTTTTGTAATATATTTTATTGACTTTTTTTTTAAACATAAATCACTTAATAATTGGTGAACAGTGTGTTGTCTGGGTTACATTTGTAAAACAATCACTAACAATTGATTTCTATAAGCCATAATCCACATAATAGTTTTAGTTGATTTCCTCTTTTCCCAAAATATCCTCTTTTGCAAACACTGAGTAATACAATTCTTATTGTTTTGATAGATAACAATTAAATATATATTTTTTTCCCAATAGTCCTAAAAATAATAATCACATCAATATAATATTTCTTTTCTATCCAATCATTCTGGTTGCCTTATCATAGATCCTGTTACAGTCCTTATTTTAATTTGTTTCTCCCACGAAATTCTAGATATTCTTACTGGTTAAGATTTTCTCAAAAATTAATTACATTTAAGAATTTAATACTATTTTTCCATATGAACCATCTCACACTTTTACATTTCCTAAGAAATAGATAAAAGTAGAAAAACAGAAAGAAAAGCAAGAGTAAAGAAGCATAAAAAATAACATACTACTTAAAGTATATATCCCTCCTAAGCTAATATGTATTTATTTCCTAAATTTCTTATTCTTTTTAACCATAATTAAAAATATGTTTAATCTTTAAACATTCCATTTAATACATCTAGTCATCTAGTCCTTTAACTCTTATTCAAAACATTTTTTATCCATTATAATTTTCTTAAATTCAATCACATTTAAATATCTAAAATATTTCCTTTATCTAAGTCATTTCAACTTTTTTATATTACTCATATCAAGAAAGAGAACAAAAAAAGGGGGGGGAAGCATACTATATTATATTTAGAGAATTCATCCCTCTTAAAGTGACATATATATATTCCAAAACTTTTCTATTTCTTTAACCATATTCAAACAAATGTTTCTTTTTTAAGTATTCTCTCTGGTAAGTCCCATCATCTATTTTCTTAGTTTCCACTTTAGTCTTTTTCTTTTGCCCAGTGTCTTTCTTAATCAATGTATTTTGCTGAATCAAAAAGTTTTTCCGTATGTTCGTAAATGTTGCTGTAGATATAAAAAGTAAATCAGGAGAAATGTCTTTGTATGGGACTTCTGCCTTTCCATGTTTGTTGAAAATCTTTTTCTTTTTCTTTCTCTCCACTTCTCTTATCATTTCCTTTCTCTCCAAAGTTCTTGACATCTCTACAGTTCATTTTATCCGATCTGTTTTCTTGTCCTCAGATTTATTTTGTAGTCTTAAGGGATAAGTTGTTTTTTCCAATTCTTGTGAATTTTTTTCCACTAAGATTAAATCATGTTTCCTTGTTTTGTTAAGTTCCGTCTTTAAGTCTCTATTCTCAATTCTATATCCATTTATCTGTTTTATCTGCTCCTTCTCTGTTGTTGTTTTCTGGGAATTTTTTTGTTGTAGTTAACTTGGAAATAGATTGATTTATATTTTCAAAGTTGTTTTGGATTTCTTTGTGGTTTAAAGTCATTGTTGTTTGAATTAGTTGCAGTATACTATATATCTCCTCCTGTGACATATTTATGTTTTCTTGATATGTTCTTTCTACATGTCTCTGATCCATGATGGCCAAGAATTTGAGTTTTCCTCTTCCTTTCTTTTCTCTGTAAATAGCTTTAGAGATATTTGTAATCCAAATAGTTCAAAAAAGATTTTTTCCCCCTGAAATTTATAATTCTCTCTTTGTCTACAGCCCAGATTAGTGTCTTTTTTTGGTCACAGCTGTTCTTTGTTGTTAAAGCTTTGAAGGTCACAGACATAGATTACGTTTCCCAGATTTTGCCAAGTCTTATATTAAAGTCATAGCTGTCATAGTCTTCATCTGCCACTAGGTGTCAGCAACTATTTGTTTTTCAATTTCCAAAATGAACAATTATCTCTGAAATGAGAGTCTTAACCATTAAAACAATTTTCGATTTATCCAGATTTAAGTTTTAAGTTTCAGGTTTTATATTTATTTCACTTCCATATATTTTGATCCTCCATAAAAAGATTAATTCACCACTTCCGTTAGTATACCTTCTCTTTCGGAGGTATTTTGCTTCTTGGGGATCTTTTCCAGGGAATTAAATGTAAAAGAGAAAAGAGAAGATCAAATTCCTCACCCAGTTTCAAGCACACTGTTCACAGTTGTGCTGGTTAGTGCTTTTGGACTTCGGTTGCTAGTAGCTTGGGCTGGTCGATGCAATACGGCCAGCCTGTCAGGTTAGAAGACTTTCCCCAAGTCGAATGGAATGGCTCTCACCATTCCAGAATTGCTGGAGTACCCTTCTTTCTTTGTTGCCTCTCTGGGGCGACTTAGACCCATTTAGGGTCCCCTGGCAGGGCGAAATTAGCCGCGGGGGTGCGGAGAATCTGCAAGCCCACGACTGGTCGCTACCGCGCAAAACTGGAAGTCCCAGAATCAGCCCTTTCTATTTAGCCACAAAGGACCCTGCTCACCCCATGAATCAGGCCGGTCATGGGGCAATCCAAGAAGGTGCCTTGTGACTTGAGAACAGAGGAAACTCAAGTTCCTTGCAAGCTCTTATGCTTTTGATCCTGGATGGACCAGAGCAGGAGGCAAAGCAGCATGGGTTGAGCTACCCTAGCTGTAGAAAACCAGAAACAGGCAGAGTTGGGTGGCGGAGCTGAGGGGTAGGACTGCAGTGGCAAAGCAAGATCACGGGTGAACTTCTGAGAAGGGAAATTTACAGACAGGAAGCAGATTGAGGGGGAGGGAGATGGAGAACAGGATGCTCAAGTAGAGCAGAGAAGAAGTCCTCCAGCACCATGGGTTAGAAGTGCCAACTGTTGAGCAGACTCTGTTCTTCAACACTTGGTTGCTCTCCTGAGACAAGACACATGGGTCAGGGGAGTAAGGATGGCATCAAGGAATAGCAGCTTTTGAGAAAGGTTCTGGAAGTGGGATCTTGCCCTCCATCCCAAAAAATTATAGGTCATTAGAGAAGAAAAAGATAAGGATCAGATTAGGATGGTCCTGCTAGATTCCAATTGAATTGACCTAATTATGCAAAATAGTGGTGGCACAGTGGTTAGAATGCAGTACTGCAGGCTACTTCTGCTGACTGCCGGCTGCCAGCAGTTCAGCGGTTCAATTCTCACTGGCTCAAGGTTGACTCAGCCTTCCATCTTTCCGAGGTCGGTAAAATGAGGACCCAGGTTGTGGGGGGGGGGGAATATGCTGACTCTGTAAATCGCTTAGAGAGGGCTGTAAAAGCACTGAGAAGCGGTATATAAGTCTAAGTGCTATTGCTATTATGCAAAGATCCAGATTCTTGTAGAGGCAGCAAAGAGTTAGAGATTTCTGTGTCTCTTTGTGACTATCTAGTAGGGGCAGGAGATCTGCAGCCCAGAGATGCCAGCTTGGTCCTTCTCCTCAGAAAGGAACTTTTCTCGAGATTTCAAGAAAGGTGTCATTTGCAGATTTGTTCACGGAATGAAATAAAGTTACAGATGCATTTCTTTAAAACCAATCACTTATACAGCACCACTTAAGCTGCCCTAAGATTTAAAGCCAAATTTTAGCTGTTGTATCATTGCAATTTGGCATTTTATGTGCAAAGAGCTGCAGAAAAACAGTTTAGGAGCTGCACACAGTGAGGCTGTCCACTCCTCCTATTTATCTAGCAGTTGAAATATTACAGTTGGACGCACAGACAGCTAGAATGTTTAGATTGAATGTGGTGTTTTTGCCCACCTATTGATTCTTTCTCAAGGACCTGGAATAGGCAAATGTTGTTATTTAATAACATTAAAATATTGCAGGATATAAGCTGTTCCTAGTAAAGCTGCCTTTTGCAATTGAATAATGGTGATTTTGTCATGCCAATGGTGTTCAAGTGGTGCTCCAGATGTTTTGGAGTTGCACCCAAAGTGCTTATTATTATTATTATTATGATTCATTGCACAATATTTAGACAGGATGTGACAGTTTTATCCACTGAGTCCTTCCCAGATATATGGGAAACAGCAGATGCTGTTGTTTGATGGGATTAAAGATATATATTCCTGCAATCTTCCTGAAATTTCTGCTACTTTTTGAATTAATCTTTTTTCCAAGAAAAGAAAAAGATCAGTTTAGAAGGAAAAAACAATCCAGGTTGTTTCAGATGGAAATACTCCATGTGGAGGAAGCCTTAAATTTCAGGAATAACTTGAAAATATTTTACTGGGATTGTATTATAATTATTTATAAGTACTAATCTTCCTTTAAATTCTGTCACAATCCTAAAGCAGGGGCACTTCCACTTGAATGCATTTTCATGTAATTCTGTGAGGCATAGAAGATGGAAAGCGAGCCAGCACTTAAACCCCTATAAAATTTACAAAGGTTTTCAAATAGTGTCCAAAGCACCACATTCCTTTTCAATTTCACTGTTATCATCTGAAATTGAAGAAAAATACAACAAATCTCTAAGTTGTTGAACAGAAGGGAAGATTAACTATCAGTTAAAATGATGGATACTTTGTTGATTCAATGATATATTTATTTTTAAATGAAAATAAATGTTAAATTTGCCAATTATTAATATGCATGCTACATTGGCAGAACTCACTAGCATAATACTCAAATAAATTGATTTGAAACTATGAAATGACAGTCATGGGTCTCTGGGCAGCTTCATCACATCTGTTAACAATGGGCATCATTGATTTCCATAGTTTAGGGGGGAGGGTCTCATTTAATTTGATATCTAATGCCCTATATTTCTGTATTGCTAACATTTTTCAGCATCAGTTTTCATTGAATGGTTGGGTAAACCAGGTAGGATCTTCACAGAGTGACTCTTTAGAAAGGGGTACAGATCTTGTCTTGCAATCGTGGGGATGCAGAAAGATCCACTAAATGTTTAAAAAAAGATGTTGGAGTGCAGAAATAAAAGGCTTTGGCCCTTTTGTCACAAACAGCATGCATTTGTGCCCATTTCAAATTAAAGGTCCATTTCCTTATGAGAGGGTACAGACTCCAGTGCCATCCCCTTCTCTGTTTTCAGAGTCACAAGCTTTTGGTTATCACGGTGAAAGAATGAGATATTCAAACATTGAAACTTTGTTTGTTACATTTCAGAACTCCACTTCAGAAGCCCAAATGCTTGGCACAGTCTGCAAGAAAAGACCCTGGCAACAGAGCTTGCTTAATTGATTGTCTAGGGCTAGGCCAAACCTAGAATCAACCAGCAGCATGGAGGACATCAACTGAGAATAAATGGCATGATCATGAATCTCAGTTCCAAAAATCTGACTAAATATTGCACCCTGGATGTAGCCCAGAACCTTCTTAAGCCGAAGGAGAAACTCTGAAACTTTATCATAGATAAATCATCCTCTACAAACACTAGACATTTAAGGAGCTCTTTCGTAAAGAGATGGGTCAGCTCTTCCTTTGACCAGAAGTTGCCTCCAGAAAATAGAAAACATAGACAACATTGTCGAGACTTCTAAAATATGATTTCTTCAACTCTCTGGAGTTGGTGCAAGAGCAAAATGCCTTGAAAGCTCTAAGAAATAGAACAGCCCATCAAATTCTTTTCCCTGCATTCTTTCCTTTCCAACTCCTTACAATCGGTAATTGGCCACCCACAACGCTAAAAACCAGCAATTCTTCTCTAGTTCAGATTTCAAACTGAACTGAAGAGAAAATAGGAGGTTGCGATTCAAGGTCCCTCTATACTTTTCCTGGCTTACGAGAACTTTATTGGTGCATTTCCATGCATTTCAGTGATTCCAAACCCTTTCCCCCCTCAGCCTTTCCATCTCTCCCATCACCCCAGCAGCATAAATATGCATCAACATCAAGAATCCTCCTCCTCCTCCTCCCTAATGTTACCTGGGGCTTCAGATCTTCCTCTTCCTTGTAATAATACAGGTGTTGCCCCTTCAGCACGAAGTATCTCTGCTGCCAGTTCTTGACAATGGATCGCTGCTTCTTCAGCCAGCCGGCTTTCAAGGGGCGCTCCAGAGGATTGGGGGGCTGAAGCCAAGTGCTGGAGCCTTTTGCATCAACAGCCATCATGCTCTGCGAGCGAACTAGGGAGAGAAGTGAAATGTGAGCCCAGAAGAAAGAGCACCACCAGAAGAACAAGCAGAGGACAATCAAGGGAGGACTTCCGGCCCAGAAGCACTTGAGGCTTCCTTGATAGGAAAATCTGCCATTGGGTCTCCAGAACCAGACCCAGAGAGCAAAGCTGATTTTTGCTTTGCTAAGCCCACTGCCTGTGGCAAGGAGTTTGCTTGAAAGGAAGCTCTTTCTCTGAGTGGACTTCCTTTTTCCTGCGTAGGCGGTGTGCTTTACAAATAAGAACATAAGGCATCTTCTTTTTGTCATTAAATCTGCAGAGGAACCCAGGGGACCCTCGTTTGAGCAGACACAGAGCAAGAAGCACGTGTTGTGTGGGTGGAATACACCAAAAATGCCTGGACTATTCCTACTGCATTTATAAGCTGTCCTCAAGGAAAAGATAGAATTCTTCACCTATTTTAGATCTTATACACTGCCTGGTTAGTTTTCAAAGAGCAATAGTTTTGTATCTTGATGAAAATACACCTTGGAAAAAAACAGAAGTCCTACAAGAGCAAAAATATAAACAGCAAAGAAACAGAAGGGGGAGATGAAAAAGTGGCCAGGTCATCTAAAGACCACGGGTGGGAACTGCCTACATTGGAAAGTCATTTTAGTCAGGGTGGGTGTTCAGGGTGTTTAAGAAAGGGCAGAGCTGGGGACCTTCCAACTTATGCAAAACCTCAGTTGCAATAGAGCAGAAGGCTCACGTCTGAACTGTTGGGGTCTTAGTGTCCTTTGAGATTGGTTTTCATCTTGCAGACATTTGATTACCACGTCAAAGAGCAGCAAGAACCCAAGAAAGTCTCAGTGCTAGAATCAAAGTTGCTCGTTGCTTGCATTGATCCCATCTCTTTCCTAAGTTCTTTGCAAATTATTATGGCCTTTCTAGAATGTGAAATCGGCTTGGAAGAACAGCACCTTGGCTACTTCCAAAGTACACAAAACAGTTATTGGCAAGAGAATTCAGAAGTCCCTCATCCTAGCCATCCTTAGAATTAATGGATAACAGTAAAATCTAGTTGTTGCCATTTCTGCAACCTTTCAAAAGTCTGATTAAAGAACTTTGTGAGCATCTTAATTTGACTGTCTAGAGTTGGACGTGAAGAATTACAGCTTTTCTCTTGTGCCATTTTATCTATCCTGTCATCTTGTTTTTATTATTATTTGTTTTGTAGTGCCCATTTATTCATGCAGAGGCCTTTGCTTTCATCACAGTAGCAAAAGCACCTCCCCCTCCCCCTTTTCTGAACGTGGGTGCAATGTCTTGATACCCGTAAAAAGAAGCAGAGCTTGTATGGTGATGTCACAACTCTATTTCCATCAGTCAGACACACACACACACATCTTGACCTCTGACAGAGATCATGTTGTCCTTTAAATGCTCTTGCCCATCTATAGATGTTCAATTCTACCACATCTTGGCTGACAGATTGGGATAGCCACTGAGGCATCGGAGTTGTGAGTCTGTGTGTCAAAAAGAAGGCAGCCATGACTGCGTGATTGAAGCCCCATCTGGTTTTTTTTATTTATTTATATCTCACTTCTTAACTATCCATTTCCTTCAGCGAGGGGCTCTGGGCGGTGTACAATTTAAACAATTTAACAAAAGTAACCACTGAAGAAGCTTCTTGGATGAGAAGTGAAATGTTTTCAGGGGAAAAAGTAAGAAAGTCCAGCTTCCTTTTGGAAAAGCACCTTTGAGACAACCATGACCTGGATCAGGGCTTTTCAACCTTTTTACCGATTGTACCACTTTTAGGATATGGCAATATTTGAGTACCACCTAGTAAGGTGTCAAAAACTTGATGACCAAAAAAAAAAAACCCTGTTCAAAGTTGCAATTGCACTGAAATGACTTATGACCATTTTTCACACTTATGACCATTGCAGCATGCCCAGGGTCATGTGATTTATATTTGGATGCTTGGCAACTGATTCATATTTATGATGGTCACAGTGTCCCTTTTTGCAACCTTTTGACAAGCAAAGTCAATGGCAGGGCTGCTGGTGGCCAAGTGCTAAGTTCCCTCCCTTCCTCCTTCCCTGCCTCCCTCTTTCTCATGCCCACCTCCTTCTGAAGGAAGAATTTGAAACCCCCCCATATTTTCTCTCTTCCATATATTCATCAAACAAGGAAAAGCCTCCAGAGACAGAAAAGACAAACTGCTGAGTGAACTAGCTTAAAAAGGCACATTCCCCTTTAAGAATTAGCTACTGGCTACTTCAAAATCCCTTGCAGCAAAACTTACAGCTAACAATAGCACAGCAATAGAAGCTAACACGAGACATCAGCCATCAGCCATCAGCCAAATAGAAATTGCCAAACACTCCTTAAGAACACAAAGCCCACATTGCACAAATCCCAGAACTTCAAAGTCACAAAAGCACATAAGAATCCTTCCACTCTCCATCTCCCTCCCTCGTGCCTCACCTCCAGCCATTGCTGCCTTTTTTCATTTCTCTTGGAGGGTGACCCTTCCGCCACTGCATTTCTTGCCTGTTTGCTGCTGCCAGCACAGGTGGCTGCCACAGCAGTTGTAGATCGGCTCATGGCCGGCCGGCCTGCTTGATCTCCTCTCCTCTCCTCTCCCCACCCTCCTCCTTCGGTGCAGCTAGAGCTGACTCTGCCTCCTCCCAAGGCTGCTTCTTTTTCTCTCTCTCCCTCTCCTGCCCAAACTGCCTCCTTTTATAGCCTCTCCTGTCTCCGCCCCCTCCTCCTCCTCCTTTCACATGGGGGAGGGTAAGCCAGAACTGAGCCTGGGCCCTTTGTCTCTCCCCAGCCACTGCAGCTCCAGAGGACTCTCTCACTGTAAGTCCTTGCCTGCGCTGGCTCATTCCCTCCCCCACTACACTTGGCTAGGCAGGGCTGCGTACCACCTGCCACTTGTTAATGTACCACAAGTGGTACACGTACCACAGGTTGAAAAGCCCTGCTCTAGGGACATCTGGAGAGCTGGTTTTTCCACTTTTGAACAAGGGAGGCCTCTACAGTAAACACAGCCACACAATCAGTTTTTATCTCACTGGTATGATTTGTAATCTAGGGTTGTCTCTTTTAGCCTTCCAGTTGCCACATACACACACACACACACACACACACCGCAACAAACCTAAAGTTTCCGCTGCTCATTGACTTTTGCTCTCTGCATAGACCGGCAAACAAACTTGTTGCAAGAGGAAATTAGGTGGAAATGAAACTTCTGGGGAACTTGTGGTGTAGTGGCTCAGAACTTCAGCTGATTGTGTGGAAGAATTCAATTTTGCCCCAGATGCTGCCATTTTACTCCAGCTTAGAAATCTAAAATTTGTTCCTGAGTGCTCTCTGCTGGCTGCTGGTGGGTGAGGCAGGAGGAAATTGAGGGTGTGAATTTTTTAAAAAAAGGTTTTGCCTCTTTCCATTTTGATTCATCTCGTTCTTTGAAAAGTTAGTGCAAGCAACACACTTCTTGAAAATGGGGGTCACCAGACTCAGAGATTGAAAGAAGGCAGCAGCATCCCAGGCCTGTACTGTTGGCAAGTTCTACATGGAAATCTCCATAAAGTCAAGTTATTGGTTTCTCTTTTTTAATTTTTCCTTTATTTTTTATATTTTTATTGCATTTTAAAATGTAACTAAATAAATAAAGGTTGCCAAAACAGAGGTGAACAATTTCTTTTTGGATTTCCAAAGTCTTAAAAATCTTAAAAAGTTAAAAAGTCTTTAAAAATGTAAGTCTTAAATTTCAGTCGTATTTGCCTTAGGATAGGATTGCTGGTCTTCTGAGCACAGGAAGCCACAGACCGTGTTTTCTGGATTTGGGCTCCAGTCAACAGGCGGCAAATGCAGAAGACATGGAGCTGCATCACATATAAAAGAAGAAGCAGAGACTTCCGGCTGTTGTTTTATGCTCCAGAGATAGGATTGGTTTTTCTTTCATTTTCAACGTGTGAAAATCTGTAACACTGATTTCAAGTTTTATGATTGGAAGAGGAGTTGGAGAGCGCAAAATAGATTACAATAGTCATGTTGAAAGGGCCTGAACTTGTAAGGGCTATGTTGCATTTTGATTTCCCTGTCCTGCTGTAGAAAATGCTGCAACAAAGCTAAAATGTCTACCTTGGGTGTTTAAAATCTGAAGCTTTTACAAGAGTTTTGCAAAGCATCTTAGAGGGGACTAATGGATTGTATGCAAAGATATTGTAGGAGGACAGCACCTCCCCCCCCGAGAAAGAAATATTTTGGGGAATATTAAAAAGCAGAATATTATACCTCCCCAAAGGAATAATGAAAAATCTTAAGCAAAGACAGCCCCAAGTCTCCCTCCCCCAAGCAGAAACCAAACAGGCCAGCTTTTAGAAATGCAGATTTGATAATCCTATTCAGGAAGGTTGGAAGCTAGAAGCTGATGAGATTAGAAAGACAAAGACCCCTAAAATCTATATACCCCACCCAAACTCTAAAGACATGACCTTTAGAACATAATAAGATTAACCCACCACCATCAAAATACCAAAAGGAGATGCTCAAAAGCTCAGGTCAAAGTTCATACTACAGGAACAGGAAGAACAACTCCAAACACAAAAGCCCAAGAAGGTATAAAAACCCACCACTCCCAGCAACATGTGGTTAGCTGCTCCAGAGCCTCATGTCTTGTGGTCCTGCTCTTCAATAAACTACAACCTTCTTTCTAAAGCAGTCTCCATTTTGTTTATTCCCGGCTTGGACTGGACCCTGATGAAGATTTTCCTTTCAACAATATATTAACACAGCATTTTGCAAATTAAAAAATGTCTCTCCTGCTATGAAGAAGAACTTCCACTGGCTATTTATTAGATTTTTATCCTGCCTTTATTATTTTTGCAAATAGCCCAAGGCAGTGAACATATTCAACACACCTTCTTCCTCCTATTTTCCCCACATAACAACTCTGTGTTGTGGGCTTAGAGAGAGTGACCAGCCCAAGGTCACTCAGCAGGCTTTTGTGCCTGAGATGGGATTAGAACTCTTATCTTAGAACCAACTCCTGGTTTCTAACCTGATGCCACTAGACCAAATTATGTATTACTTGTTTATTAAATAATAAGCAATATGTAAGTTAATAGCTTTTTTACTGATTTCTGTTGCACATTTCCAAATACAGGACAGTGCAAACAATGCCCAGGGGAACCTTCGACTTCAAAGATGCTCCCACAGAGTTCCTGATCACACCCACCAATGTTGATCTTGTGAAAATTTTCCTCCTGTAACTTTACTGATGTGCACCCCTTACGGAAAGGGAAAACACCTTGTTTTTTAAGCCTTTACATTTTTACTTAAATTAAGTCCTCAAATTTAAGTCTTCCCCCATATCAAACATATAATCACGGCATCCTATTTATTGATTTCCCACCTTTATTATTTTTACAAATAACTCAAGGCAGTGAACTCACCTGATCTCCCTTCCCTCTCCTATTTTCCCCACAACAACTCAGTGAGGCGAGTTGGGCTGAGAGAGAGTGATTTGCCCAAGGTACCCAGCTGGTTTTCATGGCTAAAGCAGGAATTGAACGCATGGTCTCCTGCTCTCTAGCCTGGTGCTTTAACCACTAGACCAAACTAGCTCTTATATGTTATACTCTTATGAAGGAAAATGCGATTAGTTTAGATTAATCCTGTGCACCTGTAAAGGTACATGGGAATGAACCACAGACTAGGCAGTGGTCAGATTAGCAGCAGCTGAGCTCCCAGAAAGAATGGGGGTATGGAAAGTGTGTCAGAAGGGACCCTCCCTAGTTTTGGGGATGTAAAGATGAGGGGAGAGACATGTACTTTCAGGCTTGCAAGATTCTATTAATGTAACCTTATATAAACGTAAGAGCTGGTTCTTCTGGGTGTGCTTCTTGTTTGGCCTACTTCATAAGGTTGACAGCACCACAGATAGTTTTTTTATTTTTTGCTCTGTTTTATCTTGCCGCAACAGCCAACCTACCACGTATGTTTCATTAGGACTGGTATCCACTCACATTTGCGAGCAAGGAGTGGCCAGACCTTCCTTTCAAGAAAAGTGCAAGAGAGACCAGCGTTCAAATGTCCATTTGAAATAACACATCAGTCTTAAACTTCTGTTTAACCCACTTTTCTTTTAAAAAAACATTCCCAAATGGTTATCTTGCCTTTAACCTCTCCCACAGAATTGTAAAAATAATAATATAGCTATTCTAGTGCTTATAATAATGTTTCCATCTTTTAAATCTGCATCACTGAATAATTTAAAAAAAATTATCAATGTCCTAGGAATAAAAGCAATCTCAGATTTTGACTTTAGAGTTACTTAAATAATAATAAAAAACAATGATTGAGGAACAAAAATTGGGCCCGGTATTTAAGGGCATGAGGAAGCCTCTGAAATGGCTGAATTCTCCAAATTGGCCTTCCTCATTATAGACCCTTCCAGATAGGATGGCCTAAAATTCCCAGAAGATCAATGATTAAGCTAGCAAATCATTCTGAAAATTAAACTTCAACACATCTGGAGAACTGAGAACTTCAATACATCTGGAGAAGAGCTAATCATGTTCAAGTTGAAATCTATCTCTAAAGCAACATTTCTCAACTTTGGCCATTTTAAGATGTGTGGGATTCAACTCCCTTGGCTGCCTGGGGAATTCTGGGAGTTGAAGTCCAGACAACCTAAGGTGACCAAGATTGAGTAAAGTTGCTCTAAAGGTTCCTTTATTCCAGAGGTGAGGAACTATGGCCCTCTATGACTTGTGGACTTCAACTCCCAGAATTCTTGAGCCAGCCATGCTGGCTCAGTAATTCTGGGAGTTGAAGTCCACAAGTCATAAAAGCGCCGTCGTTCCCCACCCCTGCTTTATTCAATCAAACTAAAACTGATAATACTGGAAACTGTCCAGAGAGAACTAATAAACTAGGAGGAAGAGCTAAAATTAATTTTAATTCCCTTCTGGATAAACTCCAGCCCTTAAAAAAAAAAATCTCCAGATCTCTGAAGGATTTGCTAAAATAGTCCCTTTACAGATTTTTAATTGTCTCCTATAATCTCAAAAATGTCAGTGAATTTTACTGCCCAATGGTGAGTCTCAATTGGTCTTTAGAATTACATATTCAAAAATGCGTATCTAAAAAAAAATCCAAATAGGAACTAGCATCCAAACTAAAGAGAATAAAACAGAATAATATAAAGTAGAAATCAGAAAGTTATCCAAGGTACATATCTGACTTTTGAAGTGTGAACTTATAATTTTACTTCCATTTTTATTTAAATTATTTCATTTCTGCAAGACTCTTCCCGTTCCCCCCCCCAGTAATCTACAGGTTCAATTTTCAGTAAGAAAGCAGTGGAAATTCTTTTTCTCTTGCTACAGGCTGCCTTCCCACAATCTATTGGGGCCATCTGATGGGGTGGGGAGGACTGAAGAAAATAACACTAGACCTGAAGTCCAAACTGATCAAGATTCTCTCTCTGAAAATGCTTTTCCCAGTTTGACTTCAAGCATGAGGCAACTGAGAAGGGATCACGTTCCTTCATCATAAATCTGAAGTGGACTCTTGCAGAAAACTTTTGAAATTAGTCCAATGGTCACAGGTGACTTAAACATGAAAACTAACCACTTTTGATTTAAGGAACCACAATATTCTTTCTACATAGATTTATTCTCCTAGTTCATTGCCTTTCAAAACCATAGTCTAAAACTGCACTAATCTACAACTTACAGGTTAGTTTTCTCCTAGAGAAAGCTATCACAAATATATAAAAATTCCCGACCACATTAAAGCGGGGGAATTTGCAAGTATGGGGAATTCCAACTTTTGCAACAGTACAAAAATCTTTATTTAGAAAAAAGGACAAGGAGAGCAAAAGGCCTCAAGTAGTAAAATGAAGATCACATGTATTTCTTCTCTAAATGATGAGGAGAAATGCTGCACTGGAGGGTTGGAGGGGGAGAGAAAATGAAAATGAGAGGGGAAGTTGGAGGGAAAAGGGAAGGTGTTGGAGAACAGTAAGTCAACAATGCTTGACCATGGAACCTCTAACTTCTCCAGAAGGTTCTTGGAAGCAGAGCAGAGCCCTCCCTGCTAGGCTGAGGAGCAGTGAGCTAAAATGCCTCTTGAATCACAAAGTGCTCATGATCAGATCCTGTCCACTGGCAGGTGCTAAGACCTAGTACAGCAGGGATCCTTGGGGAAAGCAACCGACAAGATCAGAACTCATAGAACCCGTTTCCTGCAGGACCATGTGCTGTGTCCCTTTTCTTGAAGACTCATTGAAATGGCATCAGAAGGCATTGAGGGCCAGAGATTTTGACTTAACTGCTCAAAGCAAAGAATGCGCTTGATGTTGACACCCTCAAAAATGGAGATTTTGCTGGCTCAACAGGAACACTAATTCAACAGAGATGCTATGGCACAAATGATTGATCCACCAGAAACTTCAGCCTCCAACCAAGATCGCCCTAACTGCAGATTCCCCTCCTGTTTCAATACACCTACCCTTATTTGACACAGTCTGAAAAGTGGCTGAAAAAAAGAAACCAATGCAGTCAACCTTGCGGGGTGAGGGTGGATGGGGATTTTTCTTGGCATGACAAGAAAAAGAAAAGAATGATTTGATGGGCTTGGATGGTGCCACCAGGAGCCCTCTGGCTGTTTTTCTGCCAAGTGGGCATCATAGAAGGGGGGAGGGGAAATGGCTTCTTCCAGCTTGTGAGAATGGAACGCTGGAATCCCACAGATTCTAAATCTGCATGAAGTCAAAAGCCAGAGCAAGACCTTGCAAGAACAAAACCACCTGTCTGCAATACGGAACTGCAAAAGAACTGAGCTCAACTGGGTGATGCATTTAAATCAGAGCCTAAAATGGCCTATCACTAGATACAGCTCTTTGTCTCAAGGGGCAACATTTGCCTAATGCTAGGAGGAGGGCTGGACTTCAGCAGAAGCCTTTCAAAACCCAAACCAACCTTGAGACACACAAGAGGCACAAGAGGCAGACTGAGGAAGCAAGAGAGGAGAGCCTTGAGCGGCTGGGTTCAAATCTCTACACAGCCTGGAAAGGGAGCAATTCCACATTTTCACAGCCTTTACACACTGAACCCAAGGACAAAGTCTAGGGCTACTACAGACTCCTCCTCGACTCATTTTTTAAAATAAGAGAATACCTATTTTGGACACATCCTTCTTCAGATGGAAATCCCAGTGACGAGGAAATTTGAGAGACATCCCAGCTCCAGCTGTAAGGTTTGCATCCACACAGGGGCCCGTAGTGTGGGTCCTTTTTCCTGCTCCAGATTATGAGCACCAGAGAGATGTTTTTCAGTTGACGTTTGAGCTTCTTGAGAAAAGCAAAGTCTCGTTGGTTTGCCAACAACTTCCGCCTACCCAGCGTGGGATCCTCTGTGACATACAGATAGTTCTCTCTTGCGGTGCAAAGTTAGTTTCCTCGCTTTCCAGATGTTAGTCGGACCTCAGTTCATTTCACAGACAGGAAGAACCTGGTGGGGTCACCTTCATTCTTGGTAGGTCCTTGGTTGCATTTAGCTCCATGTTCTCTAGAGCGTTCCTCTGGAAAACCACAGACGTGCCATGCAAGGCACCCGCCCTGGGTGGCTGAACACATGGGTGTTGCTGTCTCACCAGCTTTGAGGAAGTGAGCCTTCTGCATGTGAAGCTGGTGGACTAAAGCTGGGGGGGGAGGGAGCAGGGAAAGAACAGCTAGAAAGTCTTTGGAGTGTTTAGTCTGCTCGTCTCAGCCCACAAGGTTGGGAATGACTAAAAGGCAGTGATGCTCTAGGTCAGGGGTGTCCAACATTGGCAACTTTAAGATTTCTGGACTTTAACTCCCAGAATTCCCCAGCCAGCATGGTTGAAGTCTTAAACTTGCCAAGGTCGGAGACCCCTGACCTACGTCAAGTTGCCACCACCTCCATCTTCTGGCCTCACTTGGTCTTTGGATAGAAGAGCTGACTGCGTGGGCTGTAGACCTTTCACTTTCACCGCAAGGCAACATAAGACCTTGGCATGACGCATTAGTCAGAAGTAGGGCAAAACTGGGAGGGCTGGCAGGCCCCTTAGAGATTCAAGAGTAGATACGCATTCACCAAATATCTCCATGGGGAACCTCCCCTACACCACAGACCCAGGGGAGATTATCGGTCTAAAAACATCCCTTCTTCAGAGCAGTGTTCCCAATTCTGCCCACTTGAAGATGTATGGACTTCAACCCCCAGAATTCTCCAGCCACCATGCTTTAAGAGGTGTGGACTTCGACTCCCAGATTTCCGTAGTCAGCATGCTTTAAGAGGTGTGGACTTCAACTCCCAGAATTCCCCAGCCAGCATGCTGGCTAAGGAATTCTGGAAGTTGAAGTCCACACCTCTTAAAATTGCCAGGTTTGGGAAGACTGCCCCAGAGCAGTACAGGTAATCCTCTACTACTTGCATCCACTTCTTTAGTGACTGTTCAAAGTTACGGCACTGAAAAAAGTGACTTATGACCATTTTTCACACTTACAGACGTTGCAGCATGTGATCAAAATTTGGTTGCTTGGCAACTAGTTCATATTTATGAGAGTTGCGTGTCCCAGGGTCATGTGTTCCCCTTTTGTGACCTTCTGATAAGCAAAGTCAGTGGGGAAGCCAGATGTTACTAACTTAACAACTGCAGTGATTCACTTAACAACTATGGCAAGAAAGGTTGTAAATTGGGGCAAACCCCACTTAACAACTCTCTTGCTTAGCAACAGTAGTTTTGGGCTCAGTTGCAGTCCTAAGTCAAGGCCTACCTGTAATACTGTAATACTTCCTTTATCCATCCCAGCTTTCCCTAGGAGAGGGCCACCTTTCCATAGTCCTGGAGTGCAACTAGCCCTCCCCCATTTATTTTTTCCAAATGCCTCTGCAAGTGGGGGTGCAGAAAAAGGAGAAGTGAATACTTTTCTATCAAATGTTCCATCTAGTCCTTTGTTGCTATTCAGTCACTAAGTCGTGTCTGACTCTTCGCCACCCCATGGACCTTAGCCCGCCAGGCTGCCGTCCTCCCGTCTCCCGGAGTTTGCCCAAATTCTTGTTCATTGCATCAATGTCCCCTTCGTGAATCGCTGCCTTGTGGTGGTGAAGGAGTTTGTGCAGGGCAATGAAGCTATGAGCTATGCTGTGCAGGACCACCCAAGACGGACAGGTCACAGTGGCGAGTTCTGACAAAATGCGGTCCACTGAAGAAGGAAACGGTAACCCACTCCAGTATCCTTGCCAAGAAAACCCCATGGACAGTTCTAGCTGTACTGTTCACTTTTTAAAAAAAAATAAAAATAAACTCAGCCACAGAGGGAGCCACAGATATAACCTTGGAGAAACAATGCTGAGATGGTTTCAACAACTTGGACACAAGCAAGCTTTCAGCCCAGAAACAAACAAAGCATTAGAAAGACATTCAGATTGGCCTCACCTCAACACTCCTGCTATAAGAAGGGAAGGAAAAACACAGCAGGTCAGACTGAGAGAGCTCCGAGCAATCTTGTAGTGTCTGTTTCCTGATCTGGCCAAAGAGCTGCTGATTGAGACAGGGAGCTTTGCAAGAACCAAGGGTCATAGTACCACCTAGATCCTTCAGGAAACTCGACGACCTCCACGCTTTTCATGGCTGTCTCCTTTGGTTTCATCGGGGTCTTCCCAGGCTTCCCGGCCGGAGGTCCGTGAGCGGCACTCGGCAGCGCGGTGTCCTTCCTTTCCACATTTGAAACATCGTGTTGCCCTCGGGATGATTGGGGCATGCTTCATTGGTTCTCGGGGTGGCTCCGCTGGCGATCTCCCCCAAGATCTCCCTCCGCGTCATTGTCTTCCCGGAGTGATTGATCTCTGCTTCCTCGGCCAGGATGTACCAGTCTTGGAGCCGGTCCGGGTCTCCTCAAGGGATGCAGGCATCGTACAGGTCATAGTTCAGGCCATCTTTGAAATGCCCGATCAAGATATCTTCCGGCCAGTTCAGCTTGTTGGCCAGGGCTCGGAATCCTTGGGTATATTCCGCTATGGGTCGTCGCCCTTGCCTGACAAGTTTTGATGCGCTCCCGTGCTTTCCAATCGGCCAAGGGGTCTTCCAATCTGCATTTGAGGGCTGCCATGAATTGATTTGAAATTCTGCAGTTCTGGGGCATTGGCATTGTGGAGATCCACCACCCAGTCTGCTGCGGTGCCATCTAGCGCTGCTTACACAATCTGTATTCGGCTATGATCACTTGGTATGTCATGGCCATATTCCTCCATGTAGTTCAACACTTGGGTCAGGAAAAACCCGTCAGCGCGGCTCCCCGCAGTACTTCACTTCTAGGGGCGGAAACTTTTGGATGGACCTATGCTCCTTTTTCCGCCTGTGTCGGTGGTCATCTCCGTCGGCTGGTGCGGTTCGTCGGGGGGTGGCAGCAGCTGTAGCGATGGCTGCTGCTTCCGCGACAGTGGTGGAAGGGCCTGGAATTGCTGGTTCGCCCCCTCCTTCATCTGTTCCCCCAGTTGAACTTGGGTTGGTGGTTCCCCGGCATGGGTTGGCTTTCTCCTCCTTCATGGAATCAAAGGCGACTCTCAACATGTCGATGGCTTGCTCCAGGGACCGGCTGGAATGGGCGGTCAGTCATCCTCATCTTCACTAAAGCAAAGCTCAACTTTCCAACCTGTTTGGTGACTGCTGTGTCTGAGCATCACTTTCCTGGATCACTTCTCCCAGTCCTCCTTCTTCCCGACACCCATCGACCACCTGGGCTTGTGGCAGCCTTCCACGACCACTACCTCGTCTGACGAGCTTGAGGATTGAGAACTGTATCAGCTGGGCTCTGCTAGGTGGGAGAGCTCTCCTCCCATGGCAGGTTCTTCCCTTTCCATTCCGATATCGGACATCATTTGCTTAGCCCCCCGATAAGGGTCTTCCTTCCGGGCTGACTATTACTGCAGATCCTGCCTAATGTCAGGGCCCACTTCAAAACCTCATCCCAAGAAAGCAGGACTCTTGGAACAGTTTCTTTCCAAAAGGAACTTTTATTAGAAGCTGATAGCAGGCATAGAAGGCAGGATCTGAGGGTTTCCTGCTCAGATCAATAGGTTAAAAGAGTCCCAAGCAAACCCCACCCCAACAGTTCATCTGGTCAGTTTGAATGGGCCAATCCCCAGGTGTTAAGTCCGCTATGGGAAAGGAGCTGATAACGGGGTCCTTTCCCATGCTTGTGAAGATGTTGGGTCTTTGCACCTTCCCTTCCACAGCGAAATAAGACAGATGGCCAGAGGCACATTCCTTTCTCACCCCAAGGTAACATCAAGGGAGAGACAGTTCAAAGAGTAAGTATGTAGGAACAGCGGAAAGGATATATTGTAGCTAAGCAGAGCCCCATACCACAGAGCCTTCCCCCCTCCCCCTCAGGAGAATGGCAGAACCCTCATAAAGACATGAAGAAGAAATGAAATAGGTTTCCCCTCCCCCAGGGAAAGAATGGGTTCTGACAATATCTTTTGTCACTGGATGGGTTAACTTAGCAGGTTCACCTTTGTTTCAAGACAGAGCTGTGGGTGAGCAGGTGATGACGTTAAAGTCAAGATGGTCATCGCAAACAAGCTATTGAAGCCACCATTTTAATTTTCAGAGTTACCCCTCCCATCCCCAAATGCCTGTGGTTCCAGAACAAGGGCAAATGTGATAATTCAAAATTGGCATCTTTTACAGCAGGGATGGGGAACGATGGCCCCTTTATGACTTGTGGACTTCAACTTCCATGCTGGCTCAGGAATTCTGGGAGTTGAAGTCCACAAGTCATAAAGGGGTCATTGTTTCCCAACTGTTTTAGAGGATGCGTTTTTTATTTGCAGTCACAGTGCCAGAGCAGCAAACATCACTTTAGGCTTTGTTCAATGAACCATCGGTCTGTGTTGTTGATTATCCATGGTCTTCTCAGGAGTCTTCTCCAACACCAAAATTCAAAAGCATCAATATTCTTCCTATCTCGCTCCTTCAAAGTCCAATTTTCACTTCCATTGAATATCAGATGGAATACTATGGCTTGCATTTCCTGGACATCTCAACTATCTGATTTGCAAACATTTCATGGGTTGGGTTGATTGAAGTACCCAACTAGTGGCGTCAATGATTCCCCCCTTCAATTCTACTGTAATGCTGTAACACACGGGTGTCAAACTCGCCGCATCAAGTGACGTGTTGTGATGTATCACGACTTTTTTCGCATTGCCGGCAGTTTGACACCCCTGCTGTAACAGAACAGAACAGAATAGGAGCTGAAAGGGACCTTGGAGGTCTTCTAGTCCAGCCCCCAGCTCAGTGGTTCTCAACCTTTTCATCACCACAGACCCTCTTTAAATACCTTTTGTGGCTTTGGACCCCCAAGACTTATTTAAATCATAACATTTCTTCAAGTCTTTGTGGGCCCCGTGACATTGCAGCCCCCCAGCGGTCCATGGACCTCAAGTTGAGAACCAGTGTTATAACGTGCAATTTGCCTAGCAAGGCAAATTCTTGATGCACCATCTATCAGCAACAATTGGAAGATATTTCAACTCTCTTTATCAGGCATCCCCAACCCCCAGTCCACGGCCCGGTACCGAGCCACAGCCCATTCAGAACCGGGCTGTGGAAGTAGTATGTGAGCTTGCATGTGTGCAAAGTTGCGTTTGTGAAAGAGACATATGCAACCATCCCCTCTCCCTCCATGCCACAACTTCACCAAGTCGGAAAGGTTGGAGACCCTTACCCTACATGAAAATTGTATTGTGTGTAGGTTGAAGTAGTGAGGTGGAAACTACATCCTGTATTCTATTAAAACATCCGTAATGAAAATTAAAATTTATAATCCCAATTGCTTCTCTCCCAAGATCCCTATCCTTTAAACAATCTTTCTAAATGGATCAAAAATGGTGACAAAATGCTTATTGATAGTTTTAGCCTGCAGGAATCAGCTGGTGCCTTCCTGAGTTTTCTTTTTTTGGATCATTTACGTTTTCCCCCCTTAACTGCTATATATGCTTTGTTGGTTGGGTTGGTCTTGGATTGGAAAATAATAAATAAAATTACTTCCTTTTTTCCTTTAATAGTCACTTGTTGCAAGCCGATATAAATCTAGTGGAATTTTACAGCACTGTTGCTTTGTTTACTGTTTACTGTTTACAGTTTGCACCGCTCACAGCACCTGCCGTCTCGTTGCACCAGTTTTACAAACCTTGGAAATGAGCCATCCATACCGGCAGAAGCTGAAAGAAATCCGGCTCGCCCAACTCTGTGTGCCAATCAAGGATGGTGCAGACGTTGTGGTTTGCAAAGGTGATTCACACTGAAATGCTCTTCTGGGAAGTCTCAGCCAGCTGCTTCAACTAACCAAGTTGAAATCCTCCCCTTTTCCAAGGTTGCATGTACAAATAATTACTTTAGATACATTTTATTTAATAACATTACAGTATATAAATAGGGTAAAATACCTTTGTACAATATTTCACATTTTGACAGTCAGAACAAAACAGCAACAAAAAAAATTAAAACCCATATAACTCAAAAAAGATTAGCCATTGGCAAGGGTGTCTGCTGGGTTGGTGGCCACAACAGTCCAATTGAAGCTCCACCTGCTGTTTGCAACACACATAAAAAATGCAGAGGTTTTGACTGCACCTGTGTGGCCCCCATCCTGACTTTTTTGAACCCACCCTGCAGACTCTCCTGCTTTATGGGCATTTGCAAAAGAAACAATACAGCCATCAACATCCCTTCCTCAAAAGGACACTGCACAGAGAAATAAGCACAGGGCATGGGAAGAGGGAATGGAAAGGGAAAAAGAGAGAATCAGTTGCAGTAGGAACCTATTTCTGAATGGAGCTAAAAACTAGGAAGATACACGGTGCTCACGCAGCTATGCTGGCAGGACTAATATTGCCAGCTTTAGGTGCTGTCTACAGGAAGCCAGTGGTGCCCTAGACTAACTCTGCCAATATCTGGAATTGTTTAGCGGAAGGAAATATGGGGAGGGGGAGGGAGAAAAGAAAGGGGGACCTGGCTAGAGGATGCTGGCTTTTTCAGTTATAGCAGGGGTCTCCAAACGTGGCGACTTTTAAGACTTGTGGACTTCAACTCCCAGAATTCCCCAGCCAGCATGTGCTGTTGAAGTTCACAAGTTTTAAAATCGCCAAATTTGGAGACTCCTAAGCTACAGGATGTAGAAATTTCACCAGTGCTCCACAGAATCTTGCTTCTTCTTAAAGAGGCATTTGGAGGCCTGGAGGTCTTCAAGCAAGCATCAAATGGAAGCACGTGAGAACATTATCCAACCCCTAAAAAGTGTTTCTCAACCTCAGCAATATTCAAGATCTGGGGGCTTCAAGGTGCTGAGGTTGAGAACCTGTCTTAAAATGCTACACTTTGCCTCCCACAGCTTTGGCTGTTTGACAGGGTGGAATGAAAGAGCTGACCCACAACTGGTGCCCAGCTGCTTCACACACATACACGCCCCCTGCCTACCAAACAGTCTACATCTATCTGCAGTATCACCACCAATCCTTATGTCTGGCTTCAGAGACCACACAAACACCTTCACATGACGGTTGCTCAAGAAGTGGGGGGGGGGGGCAGGGCTTGGATCCGGGTCCTACAAGGCTTTCTAAAAAGATGCTGTACACCATCCTGGGGCCTCTTCTACCAAGTGGCTCTCTTCTGATGTTCTCTTGATGCTGTCGAATTCCTTGTTAGCTCCCTTGCCTAACGATACTTCCAGCCCCATAGCAAAACTAGGGTGTTGATGGTTAAGGCTGCACGCAAAGCAGCCAGTGCAGAACAGATAACGTAACCTACCTTCCTCATCAAGGACAACAGTTCAAAGGATTCATCTACATGTACGAATTTACATCTGTTTGGTCTAAGCCCTGCTTTCAGAAGACTTTAGTCAGAGCCTTTTTGAAAGGGTAAACTATGACACTCTCTTCCACTTCCTGTACTTATTTTTCTGTTGCATTTTGGTATCAGGCCATGCTGGAGGTGGGGAGAGCACCTCTCTATTTATTAGAAAACCCCCCAAATCAAATAGCTTTTTCTGGAGCTGAGTAGATTGATGCCAACAATGGCAAGAGTCCTAGTTCTGCTCGGGGGGATCCCCACTGTAGCTGCCTTCTAGCCAGCATAGTTATTTTCACCTTGATCAAGATACACCCAAATTCTGTCCATACATGTGCCAGCTCACTTCCTTCCTGCCACGCTTTTCCTTATATAGACACCACAACAAGCCTCCATCTAGTTTAAAGCAGATTTCCCCAGCGTTTCCGGCTTTGCAGACGGGGGGGGGGAGGGAGAGGAGGAGGACAGGGAGATGGTTCCGCACAAGCGGCCGTCAAACACACCTGCCGCTCATGCCAATGAAGGGTGTGCACACCCTCACCTGCTGTTCATGCAAGGAGGATGCGTGTGCTCGTCGGCCGTTTCCGTGGCCCGGTTGCAATCCCCACTAGTGGGCAGCGGGCCACAGGTTGGGGACCCCTGGATTAGAGCATCTGCAGGAGCAACAGGATAGAAGACAACCCTACTTGGCTGTCCCTGCAGACACCAGCTTGAGGTAGCTTCCTTTCAGAAGCAAACTCATGTTGTGCTGATTTTCTGGACAGCAAATGGTTTGGCACATGAAGAGTGGTTTTGCCTCCCTTTCCTTGCATGCAGTGACCCATGTAGCTATTCACACATCCTGAAGCACACGGGGCTCTGGCCTTCTCGTTCATGAACAGGTGCTGGGAAGGAAGCCAGCAACGGGTGGGGTTGTCTTCTCATCCTCTACACGCAGGGATGTATGGGGGAGATCAGGACGGGAATGAGGTTAGGATCCCAGCCGATCCTCTTCCCAGGCCCAGAACGCTCCCCTTGCCTCCACAATCTCAAGCCATGCAGCTCAAAGGGACGATTCTGGGTTCTGTCAACTGTCTTAAAAACTCAAGATGACAGAGAGCAAAGAGGACAGGAGAATTAACAACCTCAGCCATGTCCCTGCGCCAGTTCTCTTTTAGGTCGTCCTGGGCGTAATGCAATTTTCTCCAGATTGTAACCTCCATAGAGACTAGGGCTAGAGTTCCCAGAATTCCCCACCAATCTCTGGCCGTGATAGCTGAAGGATTCTGGGAGTTGAAGTTATCATATATCAAGAGGGGGCAAGAATGGATAAGGCTCTTTGGACACTCACAGCTTTCAAACTTAAGACATTTCCGTGCTACAAGAAGAGCAATTCCCTTCCCTTCCTCTCAAAAGCACGCTCAAAAGGGACAGCCTTTATTACCAGATAGACCTGAACTCCTGACACAGCTGCATTGGTGGCCAACATTGGCCGTCTCCAGCCTCCAAGATTTCCCCCACCAGCCACCCGTTGCTAAGAATTTTGGGAGCTGAAGTCCACACATCTGTAGGGGGCCAAAAAGATTAGATCAATGGGAAACAACGCTGCTGTCCAGAAACACAGCTTCAAATCCTATGAACTTCTAATACATCTGAGCAAAAAAATAAATAAATCACCAATTCAGGTCAGGAAGAAAGCTAATCTGACCGAATGCTCCCTGTTACATATATTCCAACACTTGAAAAAACAAGCATGTTCTTCTCTGTACAGATTTTTCTGCCGTCACGTGAAACCTCCCGTCTTGCAGTCTAAAATGGTACAGTCCAAATGCAAATCTAGGAGTCAGTGCAACCATCAGCAGATAATGAAGAATTTAAAATCAGAGGGGAAAAAAAAAAAGCAGATAAAAGAACTTTCTTAACTGCACGTGGCATCCAAGACTGAAACCAACCCTGCATTATGACTGTTCTGGCTGGGCTGCCTCTGCTCTTCAAAGCATCCTCACTCAACCTGAGCCCTTTTTAAGATGGGCTGAGTTATGGTTTCTGTTATCCCTAACTAGCATGATCAGTAGTCCCACTCGCTGGGGATGGTGGAAGTTGCAGTCCTTCTTTTCTGGAAGCATCAAGGTGGGCAAGCTTGCTTCTAAATTTTCAGGAGTCTTGTTTCAGTAGTCAAATATTTCTGCATGTTGTACCTTCTTTTTTGCCAAAATGGAATTCTTTTTAAAATTTATTTCTAAATTGCATAAGATGCGTGCAATATTTTTAATATATATTTCCGTAATCTTTTTGGGACTTTTTTTTCCTGCCAGGAATCTCTTTTCTAATCTAATGAAGCTCTGCTTCATTAAGATAAAAGATTCAATAATTACCTCTTCAAATTGGAAGAAAAACTGTTGTCATCCTTTCTGATTTTTTTTAGGAGGAATCCCAGAACAATTTGACTCGGACCCTCCTTGCTAGCTGCATTTCTATGATGCAAGGAAGAATGAGCAATACTACAGGATCACAAGGCCCGCAAGTGATGTGACACACTTGCATGAACGGAGCGGAGGAGGCCGCAAGCCTACTGACACAAAACAGTGCCAGGACTAGTTGTTTAAAGGGAACAGAAATTTCTTTTAAAACAAATCCAGTTTGGGAAGTTCTGCAATCTTGTAGCATTTCTGTAGGGGGAAATGGCCAATGCGCACACACGTGCACATAACACACACACACACACACGGATGCACACACACTTCCCACCCATCAAGAATGCAAATTGCAAACTGGCAAAAGGAATTGCTGAGCAGCTCCTGGGGAGGCCAATGTGGGCGGCATCTTGGTTATTCTGGTCTCCAGACAGTTTGGTCAAATGATACAACCATGTTTGCTACATAGCACAATTCAGGAAGGAACGTCAGTGCACAACCAGACGCCTTTCGTTTTCTGAGCTACAGAGTAGTATCCCCCCCCCCCCCCCGTTGCCTGCTTCCTTTCTCCCATCTCTCTGTCCGCCTCACCCTGGGGAAAAAACAAATGAGACCCCCACCCACCCCCAGGAGGAGAAAACCCCCAAGCACAGCTCTGAAGGGAAGGCTGCGCTCTAAAACACTCAGCCAAGTCGGATCCTCTGCGCCCCAATTTCTTCCGAGCGAAGCCCTCGCTCCTGTCTGCTTGGAAACAGACGAACTGTCCCCCCCCCCAAGCCACCGACACGACCCCTCTGATATGGAAGAAAGGAGAAAGCGAGAGAGGCTCGGCTCGGTTATTGTGCTAGACCAGGCAAGGTGGATGGGTGGGCAGGGATCCTATGGTGGGGGGTGGGGGGTGCTCGCCTTTATTCAGTCTCAGCCTGGCGGCCGAGCTGTCTATGCGTCCTCAGAACTGGGAAGCACCCCCTTGTCGACCAGGTGAGCCTTTAGCGTATTGAAGATGTTCAGCTGTTGATCGGGCCGCAGCGTTAAGAGCTGCTGGATCAGCTTGCTCGGATTGGGGCCCCTGGAAAGAAGAAAACAAGAATGGGGGTGGTCAGATAGACTGTTTCTACAAGAATGGTAGGAGGCTCGCTCCCCTTTCAAACAAATCCTTATGCAGCTCACTGGGGGTCCCAGTTCTACTTTTCCTACTTTCGGACTCAGGTTTTGATGACACAAAGCTGCAAGCAACTCTGATACAGTGCGAACTCTGTGAAATAGGAGTTGTGTGTGGTGTTTAACTTCACAACCATTACCTGATAAAGCTGGCAATATACACATTGACAAAGGTGGCCATCAAGTACTGGCAGTCAAATCGATCCATGATGCCCCCGTGCCCGGGGATGGTGTTGGCAAAGTCCTGCCAATTAAAAGAAAATGTTTTATTGAGCCTTCATGAATTCCAATATTTAATCCATGAGAAAACTAGAAAAAAACTGAACACTAGCAGCTTTGGAACTTATATCACTGAAAGCTAGAGTTCGAAGAGGTACTTGAGGACATCCAGTCCCCCCCATCCTCCCCCCCAGTGCAAGAATGCAAAATAAAGCATCCTCCTTACTTAGCTTCACAGGGGTGTAAAGCACAGCAAAACTGAAGTGAGCAGCCCAGTTTCACTTAGCGACTGCTTACTAAGTTGCTGGTCCCGATTGTGGTTGTTAAACAAGGATTCCCAATTAGAAACGAGAAGAACTGTGATTTCTACTCCTTCTTTAGGCTCAAGAAGCTGGCTGGGTGTCTTGGGTCAGTCCCTCTCTTTGCCCACCCACCTCTAAGGGTTGCTGTTGAGAAGGGAGCAGGATGTCCACCACAATGATTGTGCACCAAAAAGACGTCAATTTAATCAATAATAAAACATCATCTCTTCCAAGAAACGCAACAGAAGAATTTGATCAGACCTTTTTCTAAAAATGGTTTACAACCGCTGGGAGGCTGCCACTGCTGCCCAGCTGGGACCTACCTTGATTTTGAACGCTCTTTTGAAGCCACTGGCGAAGAAACCCCCAAAAGGTCCAATCAGGGATGCAAAAGTGGAGAGGGCAATGCTGTGGATCTGGAAGGGATACATCCGGACAGTCTTCTGCAGGAAGGAGAGGGAAATAAGGAAAATGGGCCAGGTCAGTGGCATGACTCACACCTGCCAGGGAGGGAGAAGGGGGATGCCGACCACCTTGCTCCTCGGGGCTCAGCTTTCAGGCCAGTTTATTGGTTCACTAAGATGAGCTCCTGTTTTGCCAACAGGGCCTCATGAACTTCCGACAGGAGTGTCAAGCGTGGGAAAATCAGAAGTCCAGGCAGTTCCAATCAATATATAGGTTTATTGCAAGCTTAAGCTCTCTACAAGAATCTGAATTACTAAAGGTCAAAGCAAATTGGCAGTAAATAAGAATCGATGGAATTCAAAGACACGAAGGAACTTGAGGCTGATGACGTGCTTGACCCCGCCCTTGTGCTCAGTCTGGTCATCTCCTACAAGATGTGTTTGTATTAATCACATCCTCAGAGTTTGACCATCGTTATCTGAAGTCAAATTAAAGGCCAAAGGCTCATTTATGAGAGGAATTAAACCAAGAATCTAATATGGTCTGGAACTCAGCCCTAGGTTCAGTGGGATGTCTTAAGTGCCTCTGTTTGCATTTATCCCTTAGTTCAATTTTGGCTGATTCTCTGTACTTGGGTTCCAACCATAATGAGATTTGGCACCCTGCACCGTCCTGACCCAACCTTGGAGGTCAACAGTGAGACACTGATGGACTGAATCTTATTTTGGCACCATCACAAGTTAATTTCACTTTCTGGAACACAACCATGGTGGGCAACCTTGAATTTTAGCCACAATTCCTTCTTCTACCTGCTTAAGGGCGAAGGGCATGAAACGAGGGTTAAAGGCAGGGGGGAGGAGGGGGAAGCAAATTTTTCATCCAAATGTTGAGGATTAAGAGTGAAAGGGAGATGAGCAGTTAAGAAATATATTAAGAATATATTAATATATTAAATATATAACAATAAATAACAATAACAATAATAATGAGTTGGAAGGGACCTTGGAGGTCTTCTAGTCCAACCCCCTGCTCAGGCAGGAAACCCTATACCAGGGGTACGCAACCTTGGCTCTTTTATGACTTGTGGACTTCAACTCCCAGAATTCCTGAGTCAGCATGGCTAGTTCAGGAATTCTGGGTATTGAAGTTCACAAGTCATAAAAGAACCAAGGTTGCCTACCCCTGCCCTATACCATTTCAGACAAATGGCTGTCCAGTCTCTTCTTAAAATCTTCCAGTGTTGGAGCATTCACAACTTCTGGACGCAGGTTGTTCCACTGATTAATTGTTCTGTCAGGAAACTTCTCCTTAGTTCTAGGTTGCTTCTCTCTTTGCTCAGTTTCCATCCGCTGCTTCTTCTCCTGCCTTCAGGGGCTTTGGAGAATAGCTTGACTCCCTCTTCTTTGGGGCATCCCTTCAAATATTGGAAAAGCTATCATGTCACCCCTCGTCCTTCTCTTCATTAAACTAGACATACCCAATTCCAGCAACCGTTCATGTTTCAGCCTCCAGTCCCCAAATCATCTTTGTTGCTCTTCTCTGTACTCTTTCTAGAGTCTCAACATCTTTTTTACATCGTGGTGACCAAAACTGGATGCAGCATTCCAAGTGTGGCCTTACCAAGCCATTGTAAAGTGGTATTAACACTTCACGTGATCTTAATTCTATCCCTCTGTTAATGCAGCCTAGCACTGTGTTGGCTTTTTTGGCAGCTGCAGCACACTGCTGGCTCATATTTAAGTGATTGTCCACTAGGACTCCTAAAACCCTCTCACAATTGCTGCTGTTGAGCCAAGTACCTCATATCCTATAACTGTGCATTTAGTTTTTCTTGCCTGTGTAAAACCTTACTTTTCTCACCACTGAATTTCATTTTGTTAGGTAGTGCTCAAGTTTATATTAATATATGTATTATTTATATTAATTTATGTTAACATATATATTTCTATATATTCTTAATATATTGAAATATATTGAGAAATGTATACGCACGCACACATATACATACACCTGTTGTAAGCCTTGCAAAAGGCTTAAGATCTTATCTGCCCATTTAGCTCCCTCCTAAAATGAGAAATATTGTCCCAAAGTTCTTTTTAGGGGTTGGAGAGTTTTAGGGACCAAAATGGAAATAATACCAATTTCACCCCTTACTCCACCCCAGAAATACAATATGATGGCCATAACCCCCCCCCCCATATAGCTTGTGAAAAGGAACACACATTTTAGCAATTTTGCAACACTGACAGGGCAAGCTGAGTTCTTGACTCCAAAAGCCTACCCAGCCAATCACAGACTGAAGCACCAGTGGGATGTTATATTCTTGCAGCTGGAAAAGCTCCGAAGGCTGACAGTCCACAGTGAAGCTGTTGGTGTCGTTGTTGAATTCAACTGGACAGGTAAAACATCTGTATCCGGACATCAAGTAGGATAGCTTGGTTGTGATTGATGGAAGAACAGAAGCATCAAAGAGTTAATTTCTGCCATGGTACATAAACATAGATCAAACTCATATACACGGAAACCAGAAGGGATAATAATTTTTTTAAGGCTTAACTACAAATAGTTTCAGTTAACTATGGTAATTGGGACGGGATTTCTGTCACTAAACTTTACATGGTTGTAAAGCACACTGTCACGTGGCTGAATCACTTAGCAACAGCAATTCCAGCAGTCCCTGTTATCATTCAGTGAGGATCACAAGTCATTAAGCGAGGGCCTCCTGCCGACTTCCAACAACCCAAGTCAATGGGGAAGCCATCAGGAAGTCCCAGGTAGCTCACAAGCAGGCTGATGGGCAGGTTAAGTGGCTGAGGGGGGGAGCGAGGATTTGGCATAGCAAGAGCACCACAAGGTTTGGGGCGGCTGCTGCTGGGCACGAGAGACTCACCCTAGTGAATCTTGACCTTCCCTGCTGGCTTCCCCATTGTCTTGGGAAGGGGGGAGGGAAGGTTGCAAGTGGTTATCACATGACTGTAAGGGTGCTGGGATTGGTGAAACTTCGAAGGCCAATTTTAAATACCTCTCATTCAGTGCTGTCGTAACAGAATAATCACTGAACAAGTGGTTGTTAACTGAGGACTATTTGCATAATACTCTCAAGTTGGTAGATTAAATTGGCCATTAAACCTTTTGCTTAATAAAGGTTGAATTTCCTTCAAGCTAATTTCAGTGGAACACATCCAAGGAATTTTCATGGCAGCAACCCAGAAGACTTTTGCCACTACTTTCTTTCCAGATGTTGGGTTAACTTTCCCATCTATTTTACTGCCCTGGAATTTTGGCAGGAATCCAAATTTAAGCATCCCAGACAGAGAGTCTTCTGGTGCCTCATCATCCAGTGAATGGAAGCCCACCTGTCAGACCTTTAATATATTTCTTATGTCCTCATTTTCGGGTTCTGCCATTCTATTGGGGGGAGGGGGACCTAGGGGTCTTCTGCAGTGTACTTCCTTTGCTTTGTTCTATCTTCTTTGAAGTATCTTTTTTGGGGTGTGAAAGGAATGTGCCTCCAGCCATCACCAGGTGGAGGGGAAGAAGCTGCGGAGAGACCTGACAGCCTTAAGAACGGCGCCTTATCAGTTCTTTCCCTTAGCACCTATGGTTTGGTTCAATTCAAACCGGCCGGATGGACAGTTGGGATGGGGTTTGAAAGGGTTCTTTTAATGTACCGTTTCGCGGGGGAAATCTTCAGATCCTGCCTTACTCTCCTGCTACCAATACCTTCCAATAAAAGTTCCTGTTGAGACTATGCAAGTTTCAAGAGTTCTGCTTTCTTGGGAGAATTAACTGAGGCAGGTCCTTACACCACCACACATCTGGGACATCCAGTATATTGCTCAACTCTTAATGCTGGGAGGATTTTTCAAACATTGAAACTGGAATTGAACTGCCAGAGAATTAAATCTGTTATTCTGGAACAATGGAGAGCAAGAAACCTATTTTATCCTTCCTCATTGTTCTCATGAAGGAACATACACAGTTCCTGTAGTCTCTCTTACTGTTCAAACTGTCCTAATTCAAAAATTGTGTTGTTTGCTCACATCTTTTCCAGTTTGAATAAGCCTTTCCTTGTGGATTTCCTGGTGGATTCTGCAGCCTATGGATCAGACCTGTCTATTATAGAAGTGTCCAAATTCTTTGTTTTCCCCTCTCAACTGCATGGTTCTTATTAAAGTAAAGCAAACACTTACTAAAATGCCAAACACGACAGTGGCAAAGAATCCTCCAATGAACCCTTCCCAGGTTTTCTTTGGGGACAACTGCAGATTCAAAAAAACAACAAAAAAGGAATGAATCAATAAATAGAAAAAGAGGGAGAAAGCAAGCAGGAAGCTCAAGACCAAAACATGCAGGATTTCCAAAACTGAAACAGAAGAGAAGAACTAGGAGTGTCATGATAGCAGCCTTCCAATATTTGAAGGGCTGCCACGGAGAAGAGGGGGCCAACCTATTCTCCAAAGCATCTGAAGGCAGGTCAAGAAGTAATGGATGGAACCTAATCACGGAGAGATCCAACCTAGAACTAAGGAGAAACTTCCTGACAGTGAGAACAATTAATCAGTGGAACAGCTTGCCTTTAGAAGTTGTGTGCGCTCCATCACTGGAGGTTTTTAGGAAGAGATTGGACAACCATTTGTCTGAAATGGTATAGGGTTTCCTGCTTGAGCAGGGGGTTGGACTAAATGACCTCCAAACTTCAAACTTTGTTATTCTGTATTCTTATGCTATCCCATCAGTTGGAGTGGATCATGGATGGCTTTGGCCTTAACTGAAGCCCAAGGCTGCCTCCTGCAGATGTTCCAAGCACCCCAGATATGAACAGACCTTAATCAGCGGGGTGCGTCCAAAGAAGAATCCAAACATGTATGCCATGATGTCATTGCAGATGACACAGGAAATTGGGACAATAAACCTAAACAGGATCCAAGGTGGGTAAAAGAGAAGGGAAAATTTGCTTCAATAATAGTCAGATAATAAAACTGCCAACTGAGAGGGCTGTTCGCTTGGACGATGCTGGCTGGGAAGCTGAAAAGCTCTACCCCTCCGGAGGATACAGGCCAGGAAAGACCAGGAAAGGCTGGCCCTAAACAGCCAGCGAGGCGCCTTAAAAAGCTTTGCCCCCCTCCCTTCCTTGGAAGATGCTCCCTATTATCTCCCCAATGCTATTTGTCTTTTACAAAAATATAATAATATTTTATTTTATATAAATAAATATCCTGCTTTTAAGAATAAAGGTACCATCAGACCTGACCAAACCTTTGCACCTGCTGCGTTGAGCCCCTTCCAGCTGGAGGAAGCTCCTGTGTTGCAAAAGTGCCTTGCAGGTTGCCATGCACCTAAAGGTGGCTTGATAAAAGACCTCCCAGAACAGTTGCAAAGAGGCCCCCAAATGGCCATTCCTTCACCCAGAACTGAACCAAGGAATGCCCATCAGCTTTGACCCCCTCCCCGATGGTCAGAGCTGGGCTGCCAAACAGGGGGGAGCAATATTCAAAAGCACTTTGCATACCGAGATCTGATGTGCAGCTTTCACACCATGCTCAAGCGAGGGAAAAGCTTTTGGAAAACCCCTTCAAGGCAAACGTGCTTGTGGCTTAATGCACAACAGCTACTGCTCAAAACCCCCAAGGGGCAATTCCCTGATAGTTAGTAAGAGCACACGCAGCCAGCCGCAGCTGCCTAGAGAAGTTTTGGGACTGAACAGGGACTGAAAGCACCCTAGAGACCCCGGCCCATTAAACCTCCCCCCCCCCTTGAGCCAGAGACCCATGAAGCCTTCCTCTCCGTAGGACCCATCACGCAGCAGCTACATGCACAAGGTCTCTCTACGGGATGCTGCCAAGCCCATCCTCCCCAGCAAGGGGATATCGCACCCCGCCCGCTGCGCTGACTCACCAGATCATTCCTTCAAATAGGTTGTGAATGATGAGGTGCGACTGGGTAACAACTATTAGCAAAGTCACATGGGTCCAGCCAAACTAGAAAGAGAGAACATGCAGTCCAGTTTGGAGAGGAAAACATTTCTCAGAGACAAGCCAAAATGCTAAGAATACACACACCTATATATATATATACATATACATATCTGCACGTATATATGAAAAAGAAAGGGGGAAAAGAGGGGGAGAGAGAGATGGTGGGTACAGTCAAACTCCCACTGGAGTTTCTTTTTTCAATGCTTTTGTAGTATTTGTGAGCAAAACCAGAAAGATACAGTAGTCTTCAACTTACAACTGTTCTTTTAGTGACCGTTCAAAGTTACAACAGCACTAAAAGAGTGACTTACAACTGGTCCTCCTACTTATGACTGTAATAGCATCCCCATAATCACATGATCAAAATTTGGGTGCTTGGCAACTGGCATTTACAATGGTTGCAGTATCCCGGGATCATCTGATTGCCACTTGCCATTTTCCCAGCTGGCTTCCAACAAAGTCAATGGGAGGGGTAGGATTCACTGAACAACTGCAGTGACTCACTTAACAACCTTGGCACAAAAGCTTATAAAATAAGGCGTGACTCACTTAACAACTGTCCTGGTCAGCAACAGAAATTCTGGTCTCATTTGTATGCCCTTAGTTTGTAAGGCAACGGCCAAAGAAATGGAGTCTTAAGGAGATTGAAAGACTTTTCCTGCCGGTGTTGTGCTGGGTCATGAGTTACAATGAATGTGAGAGGCTCCCCAGTTCATCCTCTGGATGACGGACTTTCTTCATTAAGCATCTTTTAAACTTGCCCCAACTAATGATCTGATATTTTGGGGGGCAACCCCTCTACAGATAATGATGTTTCCTTTTTGGACAAATTGTAAGGCCAGCTTTTAGCAAGGCAAGTGAGGAGAAGACAGGCGACCGTGCTCCTCATCTCCGAATACAGAGGCAAGTGCAGCGCTGCCCTTAAGATAATCTTCCCTTCGTTGTCCCATCTCTGGGACAAAGCAGGCTCCACTTCTGCGCGTTTCTCCATTCTTTCTTTCTAAGAGCCATTAAGCAAAACGTACCGTTCAGAGCCCGAGGAAAAAGGTGTCCCAATCCTCAAAGCCAACCAAAACCATGAAAAGCAGAGGAGAGGGGTGTCCTCCATTTTAGCTCTCCATCCTGGTTGGTGGTGGCTTTAAAGAGCAAGGATAATGTGTGTGAACCTTGGTTCCTGCCTGGGTGTGGATTCAATGAGTGGCTCGGAAGAGAAAACCAGCGGGAAACAGCTGAAGAGAGAGCTGGCGACATGTCACCTTAAAATCACCAGTTCCTAGAGCAATGGTGTTTGACGGGAGGATTCCACCGAGTAGGGTCAAAAAAGTCAAGATGGCTCCCTTGCCATGCATATCTTGACTTCAACCTGTCAATACCCCTGGCTGCGGAAGCCACTTGCAGAGTGTGGGTGATTCCCAAGCCAGAGATGGCCACTTGTACACATACCACAACCACTGGCTTCAAGGCCATAAAGTATTGTGCAGGGGTGACTGCAAAGGGGGGGGGAAGGGTCAAAAAAGCAAAGATGGCAGCCGTACCCATGTGATCAAAGCCTCTCCCTTTTTTTATATGCATTGTGCATGTTATGTGTATTAAAAAGAGCCAGTGGTTCAATTGCCCAGGCACTACCACCATCGTGTTGTTTGACATGCCTGGGACAATTCTGGCCCTGCACCAAATATTTGTTAATTTGGCTAGGAGGGTGAAGAAACATTAAGTGCAAATCCCTGAAAGTTTTTTTGCACAATTCTGTACTAATGGCGGGCAACCCGCTCTTCAATCTGGCTTCTTTCTCAGCTGCATTAAAGATTCAAATCTAGCTGGGCCCCCTGAGGTTTCGCCATGATTTATTGTCATGCACAGATTGAGAAAGTTAATGGTCAGCTCTAGGGGGTAGTCTAGAAAAGAAGCACACCTAGAAGGACTTGCCTCATTTTACTGTAAGGTACCAGTAACAGAATCCTGCAAGACTAAAAGTACAACTCTCCCCCGTCATGTTTATAATCCAAGAAACTAGGGGTGTGGGTGTCCCTTCTGAGATGCTTCCCACGCCCCCATTCCCTCCTCTTATCTGACTACTAACTGGTCTGCAGCACTTCCTCCTGTCTCCCGAGGCCATTCCCTACCATTAATGCTGCCTGCTACTACAGCTAGTTCTCTACTTACAACAGTTCATTTACTGACCGTTCAAAGTTACATCACTGAAAAAAAATGACTTATGACCGTTTTTCACACTTACCAACCATCACAGCATCCCCATGGCCATGATCAAAATTCAGAGGCTTGGCAACTGACTCCTATTTATGACAGTGTCCAGGGCTCATATAATCCCCTTTTGCAACCTTCTGACCAGCAAAGTCAATGAGGAAACCATTTTCACTTAACAAACATGCTACTAATTTACCAATTGCAGTGATTCACTTAACAACGGTGGCAAGGAAAGTCGTAAAATGGGGCAAAGCTCACTTAACAAATGTTTCACTTAGCAACAGAAATTCTGGGCTCAGTTGTGGTTGTAAGTTGAGGACTACCTGTATATGACTCATCATTGCACCGCAAATATGGAGACTATTCTGCTTCTCGATGTGTTCAGTAAACAGCAATTGCAAGCCCTGTCAGGGTGGAGCTGCCCAGATAAAAAGCACTCTTCTTGCAGTCCAGGCCTCCCTAGAACCTTCACAAGTTCCAGAAGGGCCTCCTCCACTCCAAGAACCCAGGGCTTCCTAGGTTCTCTTCGCTATGGCAGACAAGCGTCCCGTCCAAAACATCTAGAATGGACCAACATGAGGAAAGGGTGTTTTTTTAAAGAGTGCCTTACAGACCAGATTCAAAAGCTCCTGAACCTTTCAGAACCCTTCCATGTTATTAGGGGCAACTGCCTTAAAACATAGGAAGCTTTGTCTCCATCCACCCTTACCGTCCTGACGTGAGTGGCAACAGAAGTTTATTTTAAGCACTTTCACAATTTAAGGGAGAGATTTGTCCACAGGAGAAAGCAATCAGTTGGTTGTCTGCAGAAGAGGCATCACCTCGTGATAAGCACAAATACACAGAAGATGCTGCAGTGAACAAGGACCTTCCAAGACCCTGGAAGCTCCTTGCCATTAAGGACCTTCAGACCTGACCTTTATGGAAAGAACCCCTACAACGTCTTGCCATAAAGGTTCTAAAGGACAGGAGACCAGATTGTCTGAAAGGTGATCTCCATCCGTATCATTTCCCAAACCTTTAAGGCACACAAGGATGGAGTACAGTTCTTTAGGCCTTCCCAGTGGTGGCCCCTTTCTCAAGGATGTCTTGGGCTGTCTTGTTGATTAGCAGGAAAGGGGAGACTCTGGCTACCGCAGGCTGGGTCGTGATCTTTGTCCCATATCCCAACAGCCTCTGCTTATCCCTCTTGCAAGGCTCTACATCTAACCACACTATTTACTTTACTTCTGTTTTTGAAACCAGTTTATCATAGATGGTTATTACCATGAATTTTGTATTCGGCTTTGCAATACTGTCGCATCCTAACTTTATGGTGGAAGATTGAAGCCCTAAAGGCAGTAATTTTTATTTTGAATAATTAATCTAAACCTAAATAATTAAAGTTGAGGACCAGGAAGTTATTTGCTAAAGTGAATTTGCTTTGCAAGTTTTTGGTCTGCTTCCCTCTAGGGCAGTTTTTCTCAACTCTGACAATTTTAAGATGTGTGAAATGAAATGAGTTGAAGTCTCATGTCAAAGTTGCCAAGGATGAGAAACACTGTTCTAAGAAATTGGAAGAATTTGATTTTCAAAGTCTCCACTGAGGTAACTCATTAGTTAGCCTACTTACTGAATGTCCATGTTTAACAGACTGAAGTACTACAAACTACACTGCCCAGACATGAAGTGCAAATAAAGGAAAAAAGGATATTTATGAGGGCTGAATGTTGAGATGGCTGAGAACCAAAGATGCCAAGGAAGCTTTCAGAACATCTAGAAGCCCAGGAGTTGTGGGTTTCTCCACTCAGGCAAAACCTCTAAGATTGAGGTTTGTTGTTGTGTCCGGGTGCCAATTTTGTGTCCATTTCCATCTCTCTCTTCCTCTCGGTTCCCCCCACTCCCAGGTGGGCTATTAACTCTGAAAGCACGGAATCCATTTACATAATCTTACCATGTAGAACTGAAGACGATAATGCTTTTTGACCAGGCTCAACACGAACATGCAAAAACCTGCAGTAGAAGAAAGAAAATGGAATTTAGGGGGAGCTAGCTCTCCACCTGCTCTCCGCTCACCCACAAGGGAATTGACAATTAGCACTTCTGATCCCAGTGAAGTTGGAGAAAAGACACAGATACACACCTTACATGGGGAGCAACACCACCATTTGCCTCTGAGCCACAATTCAATCTCAGAAACCACAGCCTCCCTCTGGGCTCCAGGCACATAACCCCAAATCACTGTCCAAACTGGAAATGTTTGAAATTTAGAGGCAAAATGGTCATTTTCAGATGCACAGCACTTTTCTCCCTCTTTTGGTGTGAGGGGGATAAAGTTGCAAACTAGATATGTTCAACATTCAAAAACCTTATGTCAGACCAGACTAAGAAACAAATACCGTATCAGTCTAAAACTACTTTCCTTGGAATAATTAGAGTAACGGAGTCTATAGGTTTGAATGCACTTCCCCCTTCCTTCCCTTCATCCTCACGTGAACTAAGTAGGGGCTGTTCTAAGTCATTTTCTCACATTACTTTCTTAGAACTAGGACTCAGCCACACACACCCCTTATCTGACCGTTGCTTTGGTGGCAGCTCTCCTTCCTGTCCTTCAAGGGCATTCCCTATCCCCGCTACAACTGATTTCGTCTATTTTTTGACATTCCCTAATCCAGGAAACTCCCCAAAATAAATAAGCTGTTCAGATGAAACCACCATCACGTATGTGCACCCCGAGGCTGAAAGGAATGAAAAACATACACAACCCCATTGGAACAGGACCCCAATTGCCCTATCCCAGGAAGATTAGGAAGGAGTCAGAATGATGGGTCTTGATGGATGTTGCTGCTCTGGATATATGTTGGGAAGAAGGGCAGCAAATAAGAAGCTGAAGCCTTCCCTGCAGCCTTTTTTGTCTTCCCTGGATTAAACTCACAATGTTACATCCCCGTGTTCTTAAGTAGCCTCTCCTGGCAAACTCAGCCATGTGTTCTGCTACCAGCTCCACCTGGGTCCAGCCATTTTTCACACCGTTCATGAAGGATCAGAATCACCGGGGCAGGAGGCACAAGCATTAGATTCCACTCTGCCAGGATCTCAGACCTCAGAGCTTTGCACAGGAAGCTTGTAGTCAGCCAGAGGAAGAAACTCTCCTTCCTGTTGTGGGATCACCACTCCTGGAAACCGCAAGGTCTGAAGGTTTCACGTTTCGCAAAGCCAATGAGACAGACCTTCATTTGTTCTCCCTGCCAGAACCCAATGAGGCAAGATCCCCTTCAGAAATGCTTGCAATCCAATCCTGAACTATAGTTCCTAAATCAATGTTGATACAGGCTGAGTTTTGCAAACATAAAGATCTCCTTATCTCCACTCCTCTTTAGCTCATCCATCCAAAGCTCGTTCGCACCGCAACCTCAAACCACCTCCTGAAGACCGTTTCAGTTAGGGGCACGACAAAAATCCAGCAGGGGTGAAGCGGCATGGCTCTTGAGACCCTCCTTTCCTTTTCCCACAATCCCCTACATCACCCTGAGAAAAGAATTCCCTCGAGTTTGACTTGCCCAAGCAGAGCTTCTCACCCTCAGCAACTTTAAGAGGTGTGAACTTCAACTCACAGAATTCCACAGCCAGGATGCTGGGAAGCTTATCGCTAGGGAACTGTCCGGAAGGAAGATAAAAGCCAGGATAGAGTTCAGAAGTAGAGGTAGTCCTCAACTTTATGACCACAATTCAGCCCAAAATTTATGTTGCTAAATGAGAATTTGTTGAGTTTTGCCCCATTTTACGACATTTCTTGCCGCAGTTGTTAAGTGAATCACTGCAGTTGATAATAACAGGTTTGTTAAGTGAATCTGGCTTCCCCATTGACTTTGCGTGTCAGAAGGTTCCAAAAGATGATCACCTGACTTTAGGACACAGGAACGGTCATAAGTATGAACCAGTTGCCAAGCATCCGAATTTTGATCACATGACCATGGGGAGGTCGTAAATATGGAAAATGGTCAGAAGTCACATTTTTCAGAGCTGTTACAACTTTGAACAGTCACTAAGTGAACTGTTGTAAATCGAGGACTACCTGTACTTTTGAGTTTATTCCATGCTACCTATTCACAGGAATCGGAACCACTTAGTGGTCAAGACAAATTGGCACCAGAGTCAGCGAATGTCAAAGGGGGGCGGAGTTAGGTCTCTTCCAGGGTGCCTTTGATCCCGCCTCGGGCTCCGCCGCCTGGTCATCTCCTACATAAACCCAAGCAAGAGATCCCGACGGCTCTGCTTACCTGTCAAATAGAGGGTAAAGGAAATGAAGCGGTGATATTTGCTAAGAATGCGTAAGGGCTCCTCCCTCTGGACCAGAGTGAAAAAATAATCTGTCGCCGTCTCGCCGTAAAAGAAGTAGTTCACACAGAGCAGGAAGTACCTGAAAAGGACATAGCCAGACTGTTATTGAGCCTTACCAGTGTCTCCACCCAAGGGATGGTTAGAATTCCCCTGGGGGGGGCTAGGGGGGGCTGAACTAAAATCTATAATAGCTTTGGAGGTGTGAAGGCCTTAGCTTTCTTTTAGAGGCGCTCTCCAAATAGCTGGTCATACAAAAAGAGCTCTGGGGGCATCTAACCAAGGATGACAACCTTCTTGGCTCACAGGAGGAAAACTGCAACGTTCTCCATTGTTGCTTAAATTAATGTCAAGTCCCAGGCTGTTCGAATGGGTTTCAAGATTTATTGCAAGCTTAAACTCTCTACAAGAATCGGAACTACTAAGTCAAAGCAAATTGGTGGTAGATAAGAGTCAATGGAGTTCAAGGCGGGCTGGACTTAAATCTCTTGTAGGCGTGAAGGGACTTGTGGCTGATGGCACGTTTGACCCCTCCCTCAGGCTCAGCCTGGTCGTCTCCTACAATTATATTTTTAAAGTGATGGTGGTTAATATTAGAGATTACACTAAAGTTAATTCTTGTATAAACACAAAGTAAAATCTAAAAGAGAGCTATGAAGGAGATACAAACTCAATTTGCTCCATCCCAATTCAAGCTTGATCCTGGCACTGGCTGAGGACCACCTGCATTCAGAACTTCAAATGGGCTGGATTCAGTAAATTCAGTAAAGGCAGGTGGGACATTCTCACTAAAAATGTGCCCACAGAACAACCTCCCTCAGTCTGTGCCCTCCATGTAAAGATAGTAATACTGGATGCGAACTCCCATCCGGCTAGTTGGAGAAGATGGAAGCTGTCCCCAAGATATCTGGAAGGCAACAGATCAAAGAAGCCTCAAGCTGAGGACAGGTGGAAGGGAACTGAGGAATGAAGAGTCATCACAGTTGGCAATGGCAGAGGCTAGTCATAAGGGCCCAAAAAGATGACGTGTAACCTCTGTCTCCATCCTGCTCCAGTTCAAGGGTGGAAAGGCTTTCCAGAGAGACTTCCTTAAGATAAATGGACACAAAACTCCCCTTGAATTTCTCCAGACCATACAGACAAACAACGCTGCCCCCACTTACCAGCTCAGAGTCCTGAACCAGGGCAGCTCATAGGAATGGTACACGTTGTAACCAATGGTGATGATCTCATGGAAGCATTTGATTTGGACACACATCACCTGCAAGACACGGTCTTCCATTTTACACTGTCTCAGGCCGAAGAGCATTTTCATGGCAGTAATAATTTCTTCAGATAGGTGGGTGGGGATCTTTTAGCTCCAAACCTTTTAGCCTGGTGATAATATTAGTATAATCATAGCAGAGATGCAGCTCAGTTCAGTTTCCCTAACTACAGTTGCTCTTAACTGGGGATGATGGGAGTTGACATTCTATCAACAGCCAGTTTGGTCTAGCAGTTAAAGCACCAGGCTAGAAAGCGGGAGAGCCTGAGTTCAAGTCCCACCTTAGCCATGAAAGCTGGGTGACTTTGGGCCAATCACCAGGAGACTGGGAGTTCTAGTCCTGCCTTAGGTATGAAAGCTAGCTGGGTAACTACGGGCCAATCACCAGGAGACTGGGAGTTCTAGTCCCATCTTAGGCATGAAACTGAGCTGGGTGGCTTTGGGCCAATCAGTCTCTCTCAGCCCAATCCACCTCATGGGGAAAATAGGAGGAAAGTGTAAAGTATGTTCGCCTTGAATTATTTGTAAAAGTAATAAAGGCAGGATACAAATAAATAAATAAATAAAAACCATCCAGATTTCTGGGGAGGAAATGGCGAACTGAAGATGACTATGGTTGAATGAAGAGCTAGCGAGTAGACCAGCTCTTTGCAATGTCTCTCTGGACAAGGAGAGGGTTTGAGATTGCCCTCCAGTGCTCCAGACAGCTGCTCCTCGGAAATTGCTTGTTAATTGCTTTTAGAAACCTTTGGACTGACAAGTTTGAGAGCATTTGGTAAATGTTCTCCTGACAAAAGAAATTTTAAATACAAGCTTAAGCACTTTAAAAACCTGTTTGGAATAAACAGCAAAAGGGTGATTAGAGCTTGGATTCTGGAAAGTTACAAATGGTCCCTCCCACTTGGCTCTCTCGGACATGGATTTGGATTGCCTTCTAACCTGAGATTCAAGCCACCCATCCATCTGGAGGATGGAACTTCTCCAAAGCCCTCCAGTTCCCAGAGACACAAGATTTTCTTTTCAGACACAACAAGAGCTTACAATCATCATCAACACCATGGGTCCCAAGTAGATGATGATGAAGAAGAAGACAATCATGGCCAGAGTCAGGATGCCTCTCACCCACCAGTTCTTCCATCTGCAATAGAGGAGGAGCCAAGCTTGAACTCTGGAGAGCTCTGATTTCAACAACACAACTGTCCCTCCTTTTCTGTTTTTTCCTTTAACATTTACAAACAATAATAAACAATACAGTGGAATACTTAATATTAAGCATTAACCTTAAAGCCAGAAGATTTTTTTATATTATAAAATAATTCAATGTATTACATAACTGTCTATCGATGCCACACTTAATTTTAATCATACAATTCAAGCAGCCCTATGTTTATTGACATTTTAGAAATTAGATTTAATATTAATATAGAATTTTCTTCTGTTTTTTTAAAGATTGAACTTTTCTAAATCATCAGTGTTCACAATTTCTAGCATATATTGCATAATTATGATTGTGCCCTGGTTAGTTTCTGGACTCTGTATTACTCACTCTTATAATGCAATAAAACAATAACTTAGCGGGGGAAAATACAGATGGTCCCCAACTTACAACCATTCGTTTAACAGGCGTTCAAAGTTCCAATAGTGCTGAAAAGTTACTTGGTGAGCAGCCCTCAGGTTTATGATTGTCACGGCGCCCGTGCGGCCACATGGTCAAAATTTGAGTGCCTGGCAACCGGCATGAATTTACAACGGTTGCAGCGTCCAGGGTCACGTGATCACCATTTACAACCTTCTCAGGGGGCTTCCACAAGAACAATCAACGAGGGAAGCCAGATTTGCTTCACAACCTCTGCAATACGCTTAATGATTGCAACAAAAAGGTCATAAAGTTGGGCGTAATTCACTTAGTGACCGCATCACTTAATGAGGTAGTTCCAGTTCTAATTGTGGTTATAAGTCAAAGACTACCCGCGCAATCTAACACCTGAATCCAGAACTCCAACGATGCTATGCTGCATTAATTCACTGGCTGGCTGAACGGTTATCAGTTGAAGCCATATCCAAAGAGGGTGCCTGCAGCATCTCAGTGAAATATTCCAGCTGGGCCTCTTTGCAAACAGGACTGGCTGTAAGACTAGTCCATAATTCCTCAACAGATCAGACCATCATAGAGGAAGTTGCCTTATGCACCTCTGTGTGTCTCTGATTGGTGAAAGAGGGTGTGTTAGAAGCAGGCACCTCCTACAAGGCCTCTTCTCTTCCCTCCCTCCCTTTCTGAACATTCAAGCAATTTTTAAACGGCATCAATTGAGACCATCCATGCTCTGGGGATATCTCTGCTGAGAGCAAGTCCCATTTCAACACCACCTTCTTGAACCAGATCTAGGAAGAATTAAGGCCAAAGAAAAGGATTAGCAAGTTGCAACCTGCTAAAAAATCCCTATCAGCAACCTTCACTCCTGGCCAGTTTCCAAGTGATGTTGTGATCTGTAGTTCAGCATCTGGAGAAACACTTCCAACCATAGCAATATCATTTAGACCTATATAATGCTCCATAGTGCTGTATACCACTCTCTGAGCAGTTTACAAGTCATCAGCATATTGCTTCCAACAATCTGGGTCTTCATATTACCAACCTCAGAAAGATGGAAGGCTGAGTTAGGGCTGAGTCAACCTGAGTCAACCTTGAACTCCAGGTCGAGAGCAAAGTTTGCCAGCAATATTACACTTTAACCACTGCATCACCAGGGCTCAACATCTAGAGAAACAGCCTCAACCAGGGCTAGAGCAACCTGCCTTGGCATCACCTCCTGCAACCAGAGATAGGCATCATGTGGGCCTTTCCTTGAGCCAAAGCTTGGCTGATAGCATTCTATGAACACTTTCCAGCCAGTTGTTTTCCAGATGTGTTACAATTACAGCTCCAGGCCTGCCAGCCAGAAGAGCCCAGGCCAGGTTGGGGAAATTCAGTTAACATTCGAACGAGGGTTACCACAACACTCTTGTTATATTAGTCTCTCTGGGAAAAGGCTGGAAGACACAGAATAAATTCTCCTTGGCTTGGAAGTTCCAGAGACCCAATTAATAAAAGCCCAACAACCCAATGTTTTGAAACCTGGTCCATAAACCAACCTGAGATTCTGCAGAGAGGGTAAGAAACTCCATAATGGAAGGCACATATTTTGAATGCTCTCCATCGAAGGCAGAAATCAGCTTCTTACGTTTTTGTTACACTTTTAGCAGAGGTGGCAACTAATTCTAGCATTTCCTGCCAGAACATGAGGGTCCCCTGAGGGTCCACCCACTGAAGCTCATGAACTGCTGCTGAAGAGTGGAAGGATTGAAGAATCTGAGTTCCTGAGCCCAGCAGATACACTGAACCCATCCAGCAAGCACATTTTAAATACAAACTGATGTTTAAATTATCTTTCTGTCTTCATAAATATTTACAAGGCCACAGATATCCTCATAAATGAAGGACATGCAATCCAGGCTTCTAATCCAGAGAAGACAGAAGAAGATCTACAGGTGATTATCTGGGCATTCTGACTGCCCTTTCCAAAGTTAGATGGAACATGGCTGGATTACACCCAAGCAGTATTTGCTTGGCTTTTCCTTCCCAACCTGGCGTTCCTCCACCTGCCATTCCTGAGAATCCCAACGTCCCCACATCTGGAGTGGAGACAGGCTGGGAATCCTGCCTTAGAATGTGGTGCACACATTGTTGAGGAACAAACCTTTATGTATTGGTGCAACAACCAGACAACCCCAGATATACTGAATGTCAACTAGGGAATGAATGTGAGGTTCAAATAATCTAAAGCCACCAGTTGCCTGTTTTTCCCCCAATGCAGACCCCACCTGGCTTCACAAACTACATAAAGCATGCTTTGCTTCATGATGGTTACCAAATAAACCACAACTGGTTACATTTACAGCACATGTTAAGCTATGAACCAAACGAAGCATATTATGTCTTCTACATTGGGTTGGTAGTGAGGAGACCAGTTTTCTGTCGGTGCCTGGATGAGGCCATTGGGGGGAAAGATCCCTCATCCTCATCTTAGCATATGGTGAAGTGTGTTCCCGAGTCAGAACTCAGTTGGGAGAATTTTTGAAACACAATGTGAGATAACAAGAAAAAGAGGTGGATGCTGTTGGCAATTGTGCCACCGCCATCTGCAGGATGGTCCACCAGGCAAAGCCAATTCATAGCTGCCCACAAGAGGAAAAAACCCGAACACTCAAGAGCATTTTGACATCCTGGTACCTTGAGGACAGGTGGGACAGTGCTCTGTTGAGGACCTCAGGGGTGTCATCGACCGAAGGGGCCGGGGCGGCCTCCGACTTGTTCTCGCTATCCGATGCAGTTTCTCCATCCAGCTTGTTCTCCAGCTCCAATTCCTGCAAGGTAAGATCGGTGAGGGGTTTCCAGCAACTCAGCATGGGCAGCAGAAGCAGCTCAAGGTTGCTTGCCATTCAGGCACTCAAGCCTGCTTCAATCCAACTCTGAGCAAACGCTAAGCTGGACCCCACCTTCACACAAAAGGTTTAGCCACAGCTTCTCAACGTGGCTTGATGACCGAGTCAGTAGACCAGCAACGCTTTCACAGCTTTTGAAATGGACTGTGTTGAGAAGGTCATGCAGTTGCCAGGGACGCAAAGAAGACAAGGGGATCAGCCAAAATCAAGCAAATAAACTGCATTAGGGCTTTAGAAGAATATCTGCTAGCCCACCAACAAAACTAATCATAAGCATAAAGATAATAAGGGAGTGGAAATTTTGAACTGAAAGAAAGCAGATCTAAAGCTGAGCAGGACAATTTGAAAGTGTTTGTAGGGGGAAGAATGGAATTTAAAAGGTGTTTTGGCATAGCTGATTCTGTTTGAAGTTTTTGAAACTCTGATACAATTGAAAGGAAAGGAGGGATGAACCAACCAGCCTGACATTGAGATGGGAACCCAGTCCTCCAAATCTTGAAATCCCTGCCTTTTCGGGTTACTTTATCCATGACGGTATCTTCACTGCATTGAGATGAATCATGGTTATTAATAATAAGTTCTCCTGTAAATCCTGCTTGTGACACTAATCTTCAAACATTGCTTTCAAATCCTGCCTCTGAAACCAATCCTAGCTAGAAGGATGGACTTCATTCATGGATAAGGGATTCATCAAGAAGGGAAAATTCTCATGGTAGCCAGGACTGGGAGAACACAGCACTATCCTAAGGATAGAATAGTAGGAATGTTAGTGGACCGCTAACAAAACATCAGCTGGTCAATTTGGCAATCTTTTACATTTTAACAGAATTTAACAGAATAAAGAGTTGGAAGGGACTTTGGAGGTCTTCTAGTCCAACCCCGTTCAAGCAGGACCCCCTACTACACCATTCCAGACAACTGACTGTCCACTCTCTTCTTAAAAACCTCCAGTGATGAAGCACCCACCACTTCTGAAGGAAAGCCAGCTCTCAAAAGAACCAGCGTGGCTGCATAAAGAACTCTCTGATAAATTGAAAGACAAAAAAGGACAATTCTTCTGCGCACAACATGGTAAAGTAGTTAAGATGGCACTAAACATTATAATTAAAAGTCTATTTGTTCATAGACTCATTAGCTTGCTGGAAATTTTACTAAAGAGTGGGATAAATAAAAACAAAAATAGGAACAAAAAATGGACCAG